>BTPG01000005.1:63648068-64303068 GCA_036245525.1 Semisulcospira habei
TCCATCTCGTACTTGGAGAACAAATGTACGTCTGGCCATGATGGTATTAGTAGCTCAGTTCTGAAAATGGCCCTACCGTATATTGTAGATACCTTAACATATATATACAAACCTTTGCATAAAGCAGGGATATTTCCATCTTCTCTAAAAACAGCCAACGTGATCCCACTACCTAAAACGAAAGACCTTGCCGACCCTAACAAGTTCAGGCCCATTTCGCTACTGTCAACACTGTCGAAACCGATAGAAAGACACATTCACACACACTTTACAACATTTTCTAGAAAAACACAAACTCATACATCCATTACAATCTGGCTTTCGGCGGAAACACTCCTGTCACACAGCACTGGTACACCTAGTTGACAGATGGCTTACTGCCATAAATAGCAGTCAAATGACTGGAGCAGTATTTTTGGACCTTTCAAAAGCATTTGACCTCGTCAATCATAAAACTTTAGTTCAAAAACTTAATGTCTATCAACTACACTGCAGACTATAGCATCTAGCTGTGCGCGGTTTAGTGGCGCGGGGAGGCCGTTATCGCGTGTGTGTGCGGGTGTGTGTTTTATCTGTGTGTGAGTGTGCAAGTGTATGTGTGTGCACCGCGCGCATCCTACGTGCTTTCACACACAGCGCGCGCGCGCGTGTGTGTGCCAGTGTGTGTGTGTGTGTGTGTGTGTGTGTGTGTGTGTGTGTGTGTGTGTGTGTGTGTGTGTGTGTGTGTATGCCTGTTGTATGTTTGTTGGAGTGAGCCGTGTTGATTTTTATGATGGCGGGTTTTATGTACAAAATCCTTTATACTTTTTATATTTGCTGTAGTATAGTTTTAAGTGATAGAATGTATGTGTACATGATATACTGATGTGTGTGTGTGTGTGTGTGTGTGTGTGTGTGTGTGTGTGTGTGTCAGTGTGTGTGTGTGTGTGGAGGGTTGTGCAGGTTTGGCTTGGCGCCTGTAGGCTACAGGCTAATCTGGCACAAACCTGTGCACGCGGCAATTGCACACCGGCGCGCGCGCGCGCGTGTGTGTGTGTGTGTGTGTGTGTGTGTGTGTGTGTGTGTGTGTGTGTGTGTGTGTGTGTGTGTGCGTACACCAAATGACTGAACTGGGTTACTTTCTTTACCATCCTTATGCAATCTGGGTCTGTGTAAAATTTTGGGTGGCCAGATCAGACACCCATTTTTTCTGAGGGTTGTTTCTGTATTATCTTTCATTCAAAATTCAGAAAAAAATATCAAAATACGATGTGCCCATTTTAACAGATTTACTTCATCGTTGTGTTTCAGGGATGCCCTGGGCCTGTGTGTGGACACGGAAGCGGCCGGAGTGTTTTCAGATCAATTTGATTGGTCCAACACCGATGAACGGAGTTCCTTCCCTTGCTTAAACGTCTTTCGTCTCCAACGGACGCACCGGTCATTCTCTCGCATTTGCAGAGGTATTTTATGCAATATTTCTTAGTTAAGAGCACGCCCAAATGTACTTGTTCAGTGCAGTTATTTAACTGAGAGATGCCTCCAATCCCCGTACCCGTTTGGCCCAGAAAAATAAGGCGTCTGCTTTCAAACGTGTCTTCGGCCGCACCGGCCGGGCCTGACCGTTGAGTCTTGTAGTAAATGATAATAGAACCCCACGATTTTAACAAAAGCTTTCTTCTTCAATGAAAGGAATTCGTTCAATAACCCCATTACAAGGTCAATCTGCCACGCGATTTTGTTTCTTCTTTCTTTTTTTTTTCTGACGTGTTAACTTGCCACATGCATGCACAGTAACTATCAGTTGACTTTTTTTTTTTTAAAAAACAAAAATGGCGCCAGATTTCAATCCTCGTTCGCAAAACTGCCTCGCGATTCGAAGAACGAACGTCCACAAACAGGTCTCGTTTAGGAATGTGCAACTGAAGTATCGCTTTTTACTGTATTGCCAGTTTTTAGTTCTCAGGGTCACCCTGGTCAGCCCCACAGGGTGGGTTTTTTCTCTCAATTCTGGGGCATGCATGTGTTTCTGTCTACCCTTTGTCCATTCACCTGTATAAATTTGCCTTTTTAAAACTCTCCCTACTGTCTGCACTGCCTGTAGCTCTTGATATTGGATGTGTGTTGCTAAATGGTCTTAGCTTTATGTCTTGGCCCCATGTGTTAGGTTTATTTAACTCATTCTACCCCAGACACACCACGGCAGGATAAGGATCCACCATGATAGTTCAAGGGTGATGCCAGAATAGCTTGGCGCCTACGGGCGCCAAGCTATTCTGGCATCTCCCTTGAACTATCATGGTCGATCTGTGCCCTGCACTGCAATGCAGTCTTGAGAGGACAGGGGCAAAATTTAAGGATTTTGGTGTTGGGGTAGAATGAGTTAACGTATTTGACCGGCAGGCGACATACATGGCAATGTTCTGTTTAGGTGGGTTTTTTTTTCACAAGCAGTGCAGGCACGTCCTGAGAAAGCCTAGTGGCTGTCGGGACGTTAAGCAATGTACAATCAATCTGATTCAAAATGTCAGTTGGTTTACATGGTTGTATTGGACATGTTCTCAGCAACACCATTTTGGTCACACCGGCTCAGGACTTTCTGGCACACACCCAGCGCCGGATGGCAGCAGGATGTCCAAACCCATCGGGATCTATGCTGCAGAATCATGGCCCCCCAGCCTCTGCCACAGAGGGTGCGTCTGGTAGGAGGGTGCATGGACGGCAGCGGAATGCCCCCAATTACAAACTGGTAAGTAAAGTGATTCTATGATCATCTTCATTTTATTGGCTGGCGTGCGTGCGAAGCAAAAGTGAGTTTATGTTCTGGGCCACTGGTCGTCCGTCCGTCGTCCATGGTAAACTTTAACTCATTCTACCCCAACACCAAAATCCTTAAATTTTGCCCCTGTCCTCTCAAGACCGCATTGCAGCGCAGGACACAGATCGACCATGATAGTTCAAGGGTGGTGCCAGAATAGCTTGGCGCCCGTAGGCGCCAAGCTGTTCTGGCATCACCTTTGAACTATCATGGTCGATCCTTATCCCAGGGTGGGATTCTTCCGCGTTTCCGCGGATTTCCGTGGAAATTCTTTCACAATTCCGCTGAAGCATATTTATTTTCCGCGTCTAATAACAACAAAAAAGACGAGAAAAAAAAAAAAAATCTTCTTAAATGGCAAAAAAATCTCAAATGGGTTGGATTTGTATGTAGTTTGGTTCACTATCGCCCGACACTTCCGGTAGCTTTAGGTCGCAGTGGAAAATGGCGGTGAAAAAGGATATTGTCCAAGACAGAGTGCCGTTTAGTGTGCATCTGAACATAAACTGGTACGCACATTCCATTTTTATACTGCAGATCAGGAGTGTCATAACAAAGTCCATTTTCGGGTGTGTTTGGTCTCGCTCCCCCTGTCGGTTTTTGGATACTTTGGCGAACGGTGGACACGCGTGCCTATCCCCCCCCCCCCCCCCCCCCCCCTGTCGTTTGATTTTTTCGGCCGCTGAAAATGAAGGACATGAAACCACCCCCCCACCCCCCCCCCCACCCCCCCCCCCCCCACCCACCCACCCACCCACCCACCCCCACCAATGTCGTTTGATTTTCCGCGTTTTCTTTCTTACTAGAATCCCACCCCTGTTATCCTGCTGTGGTGTGTCTGGGGGTAGAATGAGTTAACGGTGGCATTTTCTCGGAGACTATTCAAGCCACATTCTTCAAGCTTGGCCCAAGGATACTTTGTGGCAAGACCTTTTTAAACATGCCAATTTGAGTGACCTCTCTCAAAGGGTCACGCAGGGTTGACAAATGTGTGAAAACTGCTTGCATTTTCAGAAAACGTGGATTTTGACTGCTGCAGAAGCCAGCCCTCGTCACCGAGGTCACACATATGTAAATCGGTCATACACGGGATTACTCTTTTTATTCTTGTGCAAGGCCCCTTTAAACCAAAATTGGGCTGTTTCTGTTTCTAAGGCAGCTTTGGTTTTAATCTTTCTTTCTTTCTTTCTCCAGTTGGCAAATGGCGCCTGGGATGGACCCGAGACTGAGAGCAGTGCCAGCGCATCGCAATACGAGGGCAGTGATGACGAGGAGTTTGTTCCTGGCTCGAGCTCACCGGATTCAGAGGGTGTGTCAGCATCAATTGCTGGGATCTCGGACATAGACAGTATTGTATCGACTATGTTAGATTTCATCAAAGTGGCAGGTTTGGGGTGGCCAGGTGTTGGTGACGCTAGTACCAGCAAGGTGCAGTGTGCGTTAGGGGGTGGCAATGAGAATGTGGATAGGCAGGAGGAACATGATGCTGGAAAGAGTGGGGAAAGAGCACTTACAGAAGAAACGGGTGTGCACGTGTCTCAGAGAGGGAAAGGAAAGTACAAATGGGACAAGAAACATGCAAATTGTGTGGCAAGCTTGTCTTGAAAATGAGCACGCACTTACAAGATGTCCATGCAGATGAGGCTGACGTTGCTAAAATTTTGTCGATGAAAAAAGGGACCAAGCAGAGACGTCGAGCATGGATCAGACTACAAGATGAGGGTGATTACATGCATAACGTTGCTGTTCTTGAAAACAAATCCGGATGTTTGATTCCTAAGTATCGCACCAAAACTAGTAAGGCAGACGACCTTCTCGCCTGTAGCCATTGCAAAGGGCTCTATCAAAAAAAGCTGATCTCTGTACACTCAAAACGTTGCTGTCAGAAGCCAGGAGGGTTTCAGATCACTCGGCGAGGGGACGCCGCTCGCCGTGGTCGGCTGATGCTTCCAATACCCTTAGACGTTGAATTTTCCTTCTACCACAAGGTCTTGGCTACCCAGAGAGATGATGAGATAAGCCGTCTCATCAGAACTGACCCCTTGCTTCTTGAGTATGGAAAGAGATTATTTGACCGCAGGGACATTGAAGAACACACGGCTGGACAAATCAGCTCCAGGATGCGGGAGTTAGGGAGACTGTTGAAGATTATCAGAGTGAGGTCAGAAATGAAAATCGCAAGTTTAAATGCTGTGATCAATTCAGCTAGCTTTGATCATGTTGTCCTGGCTGTAAAAGAGCTAGCAGATTTTGATGAGGACACACATCAGTTCAAAAAAGGCAATCTCGCAATGCGCATAGGCCATGCTTTGAAAAAGTGTTCACAGATCAAACAGTCACAGGCATCCAAACAGCTTGGACAGGGTTCAGACGACAGGTGGCGACAGGAGCTCTCTGAGGCGCAGCGGTTTGACTCTGTCTTCAACGGGGACTGGTATGATTGTGTGTCCGCTACAGCAGCCCAGTCGGTCGGGAAAATGACCATGAACAAACCCAAGCTGATCCCATCATGTGAAGATGTGAGGAAGGTCCAACAGCTTCTTGAGACAAGGATGGTTTCGGAAGATTATCCGACAGTGGTTAAAGCAACTCTTTGTGCTGTATCACTTTTCAACCGAAAACGAGGGGGAGAAGTTCAGAGAATGAAGGTGTCAGACTTCCAGAATGCTAAGATTGGATCGATCACCAATCAAGATATCTTGAAAGGTCTCACAGAGGTTGAGAAGAAAATGGTGAATCATTTTCAGCGAGTGGAAATCAGAGGCAAGTTTAATAGGAGTGTTCCCGTTTTGCTGACGAAGAAGATGATGACAACTGTGGACAGAATCCTTCAAATGAGGCAATCGGTGCCAGCTCTCGCTGATTCCCAGTACATCTTTGCCACACCTTCTGGTCAGAGGCCTTACAGAGGCCATGATGTTCTGAAGGCCCATGCCCTAGAAGCAGGGGTGTCATACCCAGCCATGTTCACATTTACTCAGTTGCGGAAACAGGTTGCAACTTTGGCTCAGTCAATGGCCATCTCGGAGTTAGACCAGGATCAGCTGGCAGATTTCCTTGGCCATGATATTCGGATACATCGCCATATCTACCGCCAACCTCAAGACGTCCTTCAAAAGGCAAAAGTGGCAAAGATTCTTCTGTCAGTTAACAATGGGATGACAGATTTTGAGAGTTGCATTAGAGCTGAGCTGGGCGATGATGAAGAGATTGACTTTGACAATGAAGACGCATCAGAAACTGGCAGAGAGGTCTCGGGGGGAACAGCACCTGTGAATGAAGCAAGTAGCAAGTCAGCAACACAGGAATCGATGAGCATGACGGAGAAAAGACGTCCAGAGCCTGATGACAATCTAGATAGTTTTGATGATGACAGTACTGCGTCAGCTCCTGTTCGAAAGAAAGCTAGATTTACAAGAAAACCATGGGGGGAAGCTGAAGAGAAAGCTGTTCAAACTCGTTTCAAGACACACCTCGTCATGAACAAACTTCCTGGAAAGGCCGAGATACAGTATGCAATGGCGCTGGAACCTGCACTTAGACATAGGCGCTGGACAAACATTAAGGATTACGTCCGCAACAGACTGAAAAAGTTACAAAAGAAATGAATTGAGCCGCCACTCGCAGCATTTTCGATTTCATACAGATTTATTACATCAGTGTTATTATTGGGGTGGTTTCAGCATGTATAGCCTGCTTTTTTTTTTTTTTTTTTTTTTTTTTTTTTTATCTGATGGACGCCTGGATCATTTGTGACCCTCTCTCTCACAAAATCAGTCTTAAGAACTCGCATTTTGGATGTTTTGACATATATGCATTTATGAAAACTACAGTGTTTGCTGATTACTGTGATATATGACTGTATGCTGTAGTGCAAAAATTGTAAAAGCTATTCTTAAGTGTTTAAAGTTGTTAAAGCCTCCGGCGGCCATTTTGAGAAAACAGCCTGTGAAGTTTCTGTGTGCAGCATAATTGGGGCCAAGGGCAGACTTTTAAAATCATTTTTTACCTATTTAATGGCATTTTTCATGATAAAGATTTTAACCATACGATACTTTGGTGTATGTAGAATACATTTCTCCCAAAAAGTGAAAATGCCCCAGATTGACCCCCCCACCACATATTATTGCGTGTAGTGCTGATTGGCTCGCTGCGAGTTAAGACTGGTTTCGTGAGAAAGGGTCACATTTTGTATACTGTATAACCTTTGGATTTGCAAAACGAAACAGCCGGCTGGGGACAAAAGACAATATAATAAGATAAGAAAACCATTGACAATGTAAAAATTGATTACAAGAGTGTTATTGGGGGGGGGGGGGGGGGGGGATCATTTTGTAATATACTGCATGCCATTTTAAAAACTCTGCAAATGAAAGAATCAGAGCATGGAATTTTCCTCTTTTTGGCGGATTTCCGCTTAAATGAAGCTGCCATTCCGCCGAATTTCCGCCGAAAACAAAATCGTAAAGTCACTATTCCAATACCGTGTTTCGTGATCTTTATGTGGCGGATATCCCCAAATCGTGTATTGAAAATTGAGCGAGGCGTTAGCTTTAGCTCGCACAGGTCACTTCCGGTCTTCAGTGGAGTCGTAGTCTGGTCAAAATACGGCGAAGAGAAAATACTTAAACGCGGAGACAGAATAGACGTCAGACGATTCTGCAGCCAAGAATATTTGGAGATGGACTTGGCTCGAGAAAAGCGTAAACGACGAGCTCCGCGCTCAGTGTATTCGCAAGTTAGCGGCCTGTGGGCAGGCGTATTGCCGCGAACTGCGCAGAGTTGATATTAACTACGCGGCCGCGTAGCACTTGATGCTCACGTGTCTACAGCGAAACACAAGAAAGCTAAAAGCAGTGCCATTGGAAATATTACTCATGATGGTGAATAAATTTATTACAATGTATTTTTTCCCAGTAAAGTTTGATGAAATTATGTTGAAAAATCTATATAACCTTTCTCCAGCTCAGTGACCATGGTACATAGTATTAAATAAGAGATAAAAGGAATCCATACTTACAGCTGATTAAGCAGAGATTATTAAAGAAAGTATATATATTATATAATTAAACTCATTTTTAAAAAAATGGAAAGACATTCAGATGTATTTTGAATAAGCATTTGGATATAAATATTCTGTTGAATACTTTGTTTTAGTATAACTTTTAAACCTTTGACACAAAAAATAAAAAGTGCACCCCAAAAATAAGAAAAAAAAAGCAAGATTTTTAGGTGGTTAAACTGCTCAGTTTCTCTCTAAAATGCACCAGATTGCACAAATTTTAATGTAAATTTTCAAAATTTTTTCCGGGGGGGCATGCCCCCGGACCCCCCTAGTGAAAAGGGGTTTTCCTCTTTTTTTTTTTAGTACGAGTAATTCCATGCTCTGAAGAATGGTTGGTTGTACTGCCATACCATTTTGCAAATGAAAGAATGGCTGGTTGTTTGTTGGAGACGAAAGACGTTAAATAAAGGCTGAAGTTTCAAGTGATTTCTTATGTTGTCAGTTAGTTAATTAATGTCGGTGTTCTGTTCTGTCATTTTAACTCGTTCTACCCCAAGATCGGAATCCCCAAATGTTGACGTCGTCTTCAGAAGACTGCGTTGCAGTGCAGGACACAGATCCACCATGATAGTTCAAGGGTGATGCCAGAATAGCTTGGCGCCCATAGGCGCCAAGCTATTCTGGCATCACCCTTGAACTATCATGGTGGATCTTTATTTTGCTGTGGTGTGTCTGGGGTAGAATAAGTTGAGCCCAATGTTGAAGTCGTCTTGAGAAGACTGCGTTGCAGTGCAGGACACGGATCCACCATGATGGTTCAAGGGTGATGCCAGAATAGCTTGGCGCCCATAGGCACCAAGCTATTCTGGCATCACCCTTGAACTATCATGGTGGATCTTTATTTTGCTGTGGTGTGTCTGGGGTAGAATAAGTTAAGCCCAAATGTTGAAGTCGTCTTCAGAAGACTGCGTTGCAGTGCAGGACACAGATCCACCACGATAGTTCAAGGGTGATGCTAGAATAGCTTGGTGCCCATAGGCGCCAAGCTATTCTGGCATCACCCTTGAACTATCGTGGTGGATCTTAAATTTTGCTGGGGTAGAATAAGTTAAGTGTTCGTTTCTTCGTCTGGGTCTTTTTCTATCTTTGATATTTTTCCACACTTTTTGACCCGCATCATAGTCATACTGAGGCTAAATAGCTTCAAATCTGTTCACTGCCATAATTCTATGCAAGCTACATTACAGTACTTACAGATGAGGACATAGACCAATGGCTTTAGTTCAAGGGTGGTGCCACAATAGCTTGGCGCCTAGAGGCACCAAGCTATTCTGGCACTAACCCTTGGACTATTTCAGTTACACTAGTTGCACACACTGGTGTATTCCGAATGATAAGGGTTAATATTCAAAATGCTCTGTTGCTGTTTGTCTGAAACTCCAGAGTACCCCAAAACGCACAAAAAAAGTCCTTTAATTTCCAGAATACATTATGTTGATTCTCACATCAATGCCATGATAAACTGTTTTGCTTCAAAAGGACAAAACGCAGCAATGTTTAAACGATTTCCTCTGTCAAAATCATAATCGAAAGGTTTCGGGCCAGTGTTTATTGAATTTTGCACCATACTATGTAAAGAATGTTAAAGCACACATACACATTTAAGTTGGGAAAACAAAAATTAATGTGAAAAAGAAGTATTCCATGAACTTGACCTTATTACAGACGCCTACTGTTGTGAAGACACCCATTTTGACTGTAATGCCAGTTTCATTTGTGTGAGAGAGACACCCACCCACTTTATTGGCAGAAACCCATTTTTTCGGCATCTAGTTTCTAGAAAATGTCTATTTTATTTTAAGTTATAGAGCTTAGTTATAATGTGAGTTCTAAACATTCGCATCAATTCCAGAGCCCTAGAATAAATAGAAATATGGGAACCCATTTTCACATGAAATGCTAGGTAACCCACTCTGATGGTTGCGTCTCCCTGTGTGTGTGTGTGTGTGTGTGTGTGTGTGTGTGTGTGTGTGTGTGTGTGTGTGTGTGTGTGTGTGTTATTTCATTCTGATTATGTGTGTCAGTGATTTTTATACTTCTCCACTGAAACAATAATGAGATACTGATGATTGTCATACAATCAGGTTAAAGCAATCTGCTCTAGAACAGCTTTCTTTGCTGAAATTTGCGGATATGACAGTTTTTTAGTGTTGTCTAGCCTCAGCTAAGGTCACATACATTTAAATTGGGAAGTTGAGGCAGTAAGAGGCCGTGTTTTTAAAAATAATTTTTGCCTTGTTTGAAAATTTGCAGTTGGGCTGAATGTTGGAATTTGCTGGAAATTTGTGGTTAGCTGAGAGGAGACATGTTTGGTGCTTTGATTCATACCATCCTGAGCTTATACAGTGGACAATTGTGGGCCCATGTTGAGTTGCCTTTGACGTAGTGATTTGAGGGGCACGCTGATTTCAGCTGTGCTTGGGTGTGGGGTTGGTAAGGAACCAGTTTCGTAGCCAAGAAATGAGACGGGTGATGTGCTGGTTTTTTTTTTTTTTTTTTTTTTTTTTTTTTTTTTTTTTTTTTTTTGTGCATGGCAAATGTGCAGCTGGTGGGCGGTAGTGTTTTTTAGGGAATTGAAAAATTAGGGGATGACTGGGACTGACTAAGGCTAAGAGACTGGACAGTACGGAAACAGCACTGTGGTCCGTGGCCCTAAGACTTCTCTACCCACATTTTCACAAACCATATTAGTATAGGCACACATGTCTATGGTTTTCTCCTGACAGTCTGGTGCAAGTCTCCAAAAAATATATATATCATACTGATGCCTGAGGTATCGCACCTTTCCCACATTTACAACTTGCCAAGGGGAGTACTAAATCGCAATATTCCTCTATTTCTACAGAGCTATTATATAGTCATACTCCTGAGGACGAGGTCACTAGTCTACGTTCAAGTTCCAATCCAACTTTTCACGCCATACAAAACTTCATCAAGATGGCGGCACCACCAAAAAGTACCCCTCGAGATGCTCAAGTTATGGCCGCAATTCTTAAAGACATGGGTGTTTTGGAATACGAACCGAGGCTGATAAACCAGATGCTTGAGTTTACCTACCGTAAGTACATGTATGCAAGTTATCGATCCCATTTTGTATGAAATCAAGGTCTAAAGTGCCTTGAGCGACTGCAGCCTAACCTTGCGATGAAATTGACAAAAGGCCTTGGATCTACAGTCCCATTTGTTAAAATGACGTAGTTTTAGTCTGTCTTAGTCATCACGTAATTTGTCAGTCCCCTAATTAACGCTACCGCCCACTTACAGCACATTTGGTATGCACAAAATTTAAAAATCAGGACATCTGGATTATTTTGACTATGAGCCTGATTCCGCACCAACCCCACACCCAAGCGCAGTTAAAACTGGTAGTGGTACGCACCTCAAAACATCGTCCGCACGGCAACTCAAAACTCGGCCAAAAAGAGTCCGCTCCATGGCTGGTATGAGCACCAAACACGCCTCTTCTCATCAGTCAAGAGAGCTAAAAGCAAATTCCAATGTTCTGCCCCAGTACAAACTTCCAAAGAAGGCAGAAGATGTTCGGTTCTCTTTGTTTTTTTCAAAATACATTACCGATGGCATTACTATATTGGAATACACTCTATAGCCTAACGATTTCAGCCCAAAGTTGTGTCCCCTACACAACTGGGGAGGAGACACCAGGGATCCATGCATAGGAGCCCTGGGTGGCCTCCCCTTACCACCCTATCCGGTCACGTGTAGGGCGAAAGCCCGCCAGTTTCACTCTTAGCTCGACCGTGGATGGTCGGGTGTTAGCCTTGCTCCGTGTTACGACCGGTTTCTTCGTACTCGTTCTTGGATTTTCTACGAACTTCCTTGACTTTGCCTCGGGTATTCTACTGTTTAGTGCAGTGATAATTATTACGCAGAAATGTGCGTATCTGACCCTCTAAAGCCACGTCTGACGCACTAGTGTTCCGAGCTCTGCGTCAGACTGACGTAAAATATTTTGCTCCCACGCAGTAAGCTTGATCTTTACGCACTGAAAAATTCACCAGTGCGTCATCGTGAACACGTTTCACAGCCGCGCGTGCCGATCAGAACCGCCAAAGCTTTTGTGAGAGCGCCGAACGCCAACGCAGCAACAGTATCACATGCGCAGCAACAGGAAAATTAACAGATATAACTCTTCCGCGGCGGAGCTGGTCAAGTGGCTATCGGCACTTCCTGTCGCAAAAGCATGGCCGGACTCATGAAATTTGAGTTCTCGAGCTCAAAATCAGTCTTCTCCTACACAGTCTGAAGTTCCTACAAGCAAATCGGATTGTGAAAAAAAGAACACGCATTCTTTCCAGCACGATTGGCTCGGACAATTTAAATGGCTATGCCATTTAATTGGCAGATGTTCTATGCTGTGTGCCACCAAAGCTGCACAGTCAAAAAACGCTTTCGTAAAGGGATCAATAAATTTTCAGCGCTCAAAGTATGTTGGGCGGTCCGTGGCGCAGCGGTAAAAGCGCCTGCTACCAATGCAAGGTGCAATGCGAGGTTCGATTCCCGGTTGCGGCGTCGGACTTTTCTCCTCTAGTAAGTGTCACCATTAATTCGGGCGGATCTTCGGGGGGGCTCTTTCCTCCTCCACGAATTCGGTATTAATTTCAGTCTACTTAATCAAAGTTCAAAAATATTTAATAAAACGCGATTTAAATTTCCAAAATGTCAGTAGCCCGCTTGAGCTTGCCCTTAGCACCACGTGAATGTTCTGTATTTATGTACAGTGCATGAGGGAATGCTCGTGATTCACGTGAGTGTGCTTGTTGGGTTCAGTTCGCGGCTATGTCCTGCGCATTGAGTTATATTATAAATATGAGAAATGTGCCATATAAATACTAAAATTCGGTATTAATTTTAGTCCACTTAATCAAATTTCAAAAATATAAAAAACGCGATTTAAATTTCCAAAATTTCAGTAGCTCGCTTGAGCTTGCCCTTAGCACCACATGAATGTTCTGTGTTTATGTACAGTGTGTGAGAGAATGTGTTGTTGGGTTCAGTTCACGGCTATGTCCTGCGCATTGAGTTATATTATAAATATGAGAAATGCGCCCATAAATACTATGTAACAGTATTATTATTATTAATAATAATAATAATAATAATAAGCGCATTAAATAGGCGCTTTATCCCAATTGAAAATCGGCTCAAAGCGCCGCCGCGAACTGAACCCAACAAGCACGCTCACGTGAATCACGCGCATTCCCTCACACACTTTACGTAAACACAGAACATTCACGTGGTGCTAAGGGCAAGCTCAAGCGAGCTACTGTAGTTTTTGGAAATTCACAATCGTTTGTATTTGAAATTTGATTAAGTGGGCTGAAACTGATACCAAAGTTATTATCATCATCTACGACTTCATTAGTTCATCATTTCTGTGACCCCCTGGGAAATCCTGCTGACCCTCTGGCAACTGTAAACTGAATCTGCCGCGTTATATCTGACCCCCTACATTTAAGAAAAAAAATTAACACAGTAGTGCTGAGAGTGCTTCGTTGGTGTGGTTCTACACCTTCAGCGGACTCCTGCTTGTTGGATTGGCACCTTCCGGCTCTTTTGCCTGGTGCTTGACTTTCTGTGTACCCTTACGTTGGCTGCGGCCTCGTGGCTCGGCTTGTGACTTGTGCTCCCCTTCGTGATTGTGTGACCTTGTGGAGGGAGTGTTCGGTGAGCACTTCCCGGTGGACTGTGTGCAGCGGACATTATGGCAGCTTCACTTATGAGAACATGCCTTCGTTGTAGAGATTTCCAGTAGCCTTTGGACGCTCACGACTTCTGCCTTCCGTGTTCGGGCTGCTCTTCCGGCAGGACCTGTAACGTGTGCGCCGATTGGAGAGAGGACCGGTGGTCACAGCTGTGGGACTTCTACAGACGCGACCATCCTTCCCAGCCCCAGCAGGCTCCCCAAACTTCCGCGCAGGATGGCGTCGCTCCATCAGCTTGGCGGACCCCTCTTCGCTCTGTCGTCCGGGCCGTCTGGCGCAGGTAAGTCTCCTTCTTGTACTGTAACCACGCAAGAACTCCCTCCCCGCTACGAGGCTTCCGAGCGGGACAGGCGAGTGTTGGAGTCGCGCTCCCTATGCTCCGTTTCTTCCGAGCGTGGCCTGAGCTACAGGATTTTTCCGCCCCCTCCCCCCCCTTCCCGCTCCGATTCCCTTGAGCGGGCCCGGCGAGCAGAGCGTATGTCAACGCCCTCTTGGTCAGTTTCTTCTGAGCGGTCAAGGCGCGACGAGCGTAAACACAAGAAGAGAGAGAAGCGTAGTAAGAGAGGTAGTAAAAAAAGAGACGCTCCGTTTCGACTGTGACCCGAGACCAATTCATGGGCCCCCGCCCCCGCTCCGAATCGTCCGAGACTTAAGTACGCTGTCCCCATAATCCGAGAGTTTTGAGACAGGCCGGCGAGCCCATGTTTTGCTTCCTCCCCACTTCGGCTTCGATGTTTCTGAGTGGGCTTGGCGAGCCACTTTAACGTTCCCCCCCCCCCCCCACTCCCCACCCCGATTTTTCCAGGCGGGCCCGAAGTGACTTAGTTTTGAACTCTCAGGATCGGATCCGCCGTTTTGATGATAAGCTCCCCCCCCCCCCCCCCCCCCCCCCGCCCACTTGCGGTCTCCCGAGTGGTACCAGCATTCCCCTTGCCGACCTTGCGTCGTAGTCGACACGGGCAGTGCGGTGAGTGGGGGGCGTCCAGAGCCAGGCTTTGCCTCTGGCCGTCGCTCGACTGCGGTCCCTCGCTCCCCGCGACACCCTTCTGAACAGGCTTCGCAGGTGGCTCCTCCTGTTCGTCGCTCGCGCCGCAGCCCGTCACCTTCGGCGGACCAGCGCTCTCGTAGCCGGTTGCTCCTCTTTGTGACTCCGCACGACAGGCGATCTTTGGACTTGGATCAGGACATTCTAAGCTTACATCCTGGGGATTCCGCTTCGGCGATCTTCCTTCGGGACTCTCCCTCCAGCTCCCCCGCCCCTCGCTCGGCTGTTTTGTCGCTTTCTGCCGCTTCCAGAGATGACGGCCCTTCGCTCGGCTCTCAGACCTTCAGTGCCCTTGTAGAGGCCTCCCGTCTTATCTCTTCCTACCTCCCGCCAGAATTCTGCCCACTGTCGCCCCCAGTGAAGAGGCAAGCGTCCACCATGGTTGATACCTTGAGGCCTACTAAGTGTCGCAAGTCGCTCCCGCAGCCGGCCGGATTCCGGGACCTCACGGACGCATTCTCGGAACAGCTCCGCCAGGACAGCTTTGGCAACAACGGGTTTTTCACCGATTCGCGGTGGTCAATATGAGCTTCCGCCAGGACTGGTACGCGGGACACTCCCAGGCCTTCGCCATCCCTATTCCCACGGTGGACTCCGCAGCCAGCGACCAGGCGGGCGGTCGCACTGTGGTCCAGAATGCTTGGCCTCGCCCACTAGACAGGATCGCGTCTCTAGTGCGGAATTCACTAGCTTGTTCTGGCTTCTTGGAGTTGCCTACACAAGCTGTGCTGCACTGTTTGGAGGACACGTGGGACCTGGAGTCCGCGTCCTCGCTCCGTGACGTCCGATCCATCCTTGTGGCTGCTAACCAGGCTGCCTACCACTCTTCTACTAACGCCATGGTGGCAGCCGCCAATTGTGACCTTTGGCGTCGGGACTCTCTCCTGCGACTCTGCTCGGATCTCCCCAAGACTGTGAAGACTCAGCTCCGCCAGGCCCCTCTCGGAGGTTCAAAGCTGTTCGGGGACACTTGGCAGACGGTGAAGGAAGCTTCTAAGGATTTATAATAATAATAATAATACCGTTATTATATAGGTGCTTTTTCTCAATTTTGGGGAAATCGACTCAAAGCGCCATGCCTGAAACCCAACACACACACTCACGAAACAGACACGGATTTACGCCATTTAAGACAAACACAGTACAAGACAAACGAAGGGCCAGTCAGCTACTGAAGTTACAGAGATTTTTGATCGCTTGTATTTGAAATTTGTAAAGTGGCCTGAGACCGGTACCAAAGTGTGGGGGTGGGGGGGCCCTGGCCTGCCACCGGCACCTCTTTGTCTCGCTTTCGCGCTTCCCGCACGGCCGTGGGTCACGCCCTGCGGTCTCCTAGACCCGTTGCTCGTCCCGGGGGCTCCCGCAGTAGAGCCTGCCCCCTTCAAACCCCACAGCAGTCCTTCCCCCGTCTCCTGCCCTCCCGGTCCCACGGCGCCCACAAATCGGGGCGCGGTAGGGCCCGATGACTTACCCTCCCCTTTGCCTCCCGCCGACAGTTATCGGGTCTCCAGTCGGCGGGCGGCTGACCCTCTTCAGCGACCACTGGAGATCGCTGTTCCCAGACGACCCTTGGATCATCTCGACTGTTTCCACAGGCCTGCAGCTGTCGTTCCAGTCCTTTCCGCCGTTACGCAGGTCCCCCCTTTGGACTCAGGCTCCAGAAGGTCGGCTCAAGGCAGAAGCTCTGCGTGGAGAAGTGACAGCCTTGCTCTGCAAGGCTGCGACAGAAATAGTCTCCCGACATGACTCGCCGGCGTTCTACAGCCGACTCTTCGTCGTTCCCAAGCCAGGCGGCAAGTGGCGACCGGTCATTGACCTGTCGGCACTAAACAAGTTCATTTCGGCGCCTCACTTTCAGATGGAGACAGCCAGGATTCTCCGCGCAGCCGTCCGGCCAATGGACTTCGCTATCAGCCTCGATCTATCAGACGTTTATCTACACATACCGATTCATCCGTCTTCTCGCCGGTATCTGCGTTTCGCCTTTGGCGGGATTGTCTACCAGTTCCGAGCCCTCCCCTTCGGCCTCAACATCAGTCCTTGGGTTTTCACGAGGCTCCTTGACGCGGTGATGGCCAGCTTCCGTCAGCGATCCCTGAGTCCGTCCTCCAACTACCTGGACAACTTGCTGCTGTGCAACCTGATCGCCATGGCTCTTGAAGAGGACAGAGACGTCCTGCTCGCTCTCTTGCGCCGCCTCGGGTTCTTAGTCAATCCGGGCAAGTCGGATCTCACCCCTTCGCGCCATTTCTTGCACTTATGAATGGAATTCCTGACCGACCTCAACCTGGTCCGTCTGCCGTTGGCTCGGCAGCAGAAGATCGCCGAGCTCGCTCGTCAGATGGAGTTAAGGACCTCCTTCACAAGCCCGTGTCTGGCTTCAGTTCCTGGGACTGCTCAGCGTGGCAGCGGACTTGTTACCTTTCGGCAAGCTCTACGCCCACCCGCTTCAGCTTCACCTTCTCCTACATTGGCGCCCCTCCTCTGGCATCCTGACGGATTCGGTTCCGGTTACTCCGCTGACCCGCCCCCACCTCCAGAGGTGGACGGGCCTAGCTTGGCTCTCGACGGGCGTGCCCCTGCACTCCCCTCCGCCCCACTGGTCCCTCTGTGGGGTTAGGTACTTTTTAGTTCCCAGGGTCACCCTGGTCAGCCCCACAGGGTGGGGTTTTCTCTCTATTCTGGGGCATGTGTTTCTGTCTACCCGAGGTCCATTCACCTGTATTTTCCTTTTTTAAACTCTCCCTACTGTCTGCACTGCCTGTAGCTCTTGATATTGGATGTGTGTTGCTAAATGGTCTTAGCTTTATTTAGGCCCCATGTGTTAGGTTTATTTAATGTGTTTGACCGGCTGGCGACATACATTCAATGTTCTGTTTAGTTGGTTGTTTTTTTTCACAAGCAGTGCAGGCACGTCCTGAGAAAGCCTTGTTGCTGTCGGGACGTTAAGCAATGTACAATCAATCAATCAAAACCCTCTGCACCGACATGAACCTGTCGGGCTGGGGCGCGCACCTGTTACCGGACTTTGTCTTTGCATTGGGCCTTTGGCCTCGGGCCTTCGCGAACAAACACATCAACTGGCCGGAGATGAAGGCGATGTGGTTGGCCCTCACCACATGGCAAGAGACGCTGACCAACCAGGAGGTCCTCGTACTTTCGGACAACTCGACAGTGGTGGCCTATATACAGAACCAGGGGGGCACTCACCTCGCCCTCCATGTGCATCCTCTTTTACCATCTGCTCTGGTGCAGGGACCGGGGCATTGCTCTTCGAGCCCGCCACAACCCGGGTCACCTGAACGTGGTCGCAGACACCCTGTCCCGCTGCGGACAGCTTCTCCACGCTGAGTGGTCCATGCGCCCAGACATCTTTCGCCTGGGAGACGCCGCTAGTCGACCTGTTTGCCACCAGATGGAACAACTAGCTTTTGTCTCTCCAGTCCCGGACCATCTTGCCTGGGCGGTTTGACGCGCTCTCCATTCCTTGGGACGGGTTGATTGCTTATGCCTACCCCCTGTCAGTTCTGGTGCCGAAGATCCTGCGGAAGCTTCAGGGATGCTCCGTGGTTCTCCTGCTGGTAGCCCCCTTCAGCTGGGCCAAGAGCTGGACCAGGGACCTGCTCGCTTTAGCGACGAACCCGCCCCTGGAGCTCCCCACCCCTCCATCGATGCTCAAGCAGCCCCGGCAGGCCCTCTTGCACTGATGCCCGGAGCACCTCCTACTACACACCTGGAGGATGTCCTCACCGCTAGAGGTTTCTCGGATGCAGCAGTGGTGGCGATTGCAGCAGCCTGCCAGCTGTCTACCAGGAAGGTCTATGAAGGCAAGTGGAGGGTCTTTCAGTCGTGGTGCGCTCCCCCCCCACTAATTTAACTACCCCCCAACTGGCAGAATTCTTCCTCTGGCTCTCCGACGACCAAGGCTTAGCACCTATCACCGTCAAGGGTTACCGCGCCATGATCGCAGACACTTACCACCACCTGGGCCTCCCAGATCCGGACGCATGCAAAGACCTTTTCGCTCATTTTGAACTCTAAATTCGGACCGCTTCGAACCCCTGCACCTGGCACGGTTCGATGACTTGACCCGGAAAACTTGTTTTTTCGTGTCCCTCGCCACGGCGTCCCGCGTGAGCGAGTTTCATGCGCTCTTGGTTCGCCCCGCGTGTCTGTAGTTTCGAGCCGATGGCTTGGCGCAGCTACTCACTGACCCGTCCTTTTTGGCCAAGAACCGGCCTCCCTCGGCTGCACCCCAGATGCTGACCATACGTCCTCTCAGAGGAACAGACCTATCCCGCGGGTCGCGTCAACATGACCCGGTCTGGGCACTAAGATTTACCTGCGTTGCTCAAAGCCGTCTAGGGCGTACCCGCCTCTTCCTACCACTTTCACCAGGCAGGCCAGATATCTTGGCCCAGACAGTTTCGTCCTGGCTTCGGTGGATGATTCGTTCGGCCTACCAAGACCTCTCTCCGGATGGGGATAGACGGTTACAGATCCGGGCGCATGAAGTCCGAGCAGTGACCACCAGCGCGGCCTTTGACCGCAACTGCTCAGTTAAGGACATTGTGACGACGGTAGGCTGGTGTGCAGACTCCACCTTCGCCTTCTTTTATCTCCGTGACCTATCCGGCCAATGTGACTCCCTGGCCATGCTGGGCGACATCTCCGCGGCCCAGCACTCCCTCCGCCATAGGTACGTCTTAACTGAAATCGTCGGGAGTGCTCCTTTGTGGGCTTGGCAGAGGGTGTTAAGAGTACAAGGGGTTGGGTGTCGGCACCCTCCTCCTCTTCGCTATTCTTCGCTATTCTTCCGTATATAGTAATGCCATCGGTAATGTATTTTGAAAAAAACAAATGAATTTTTTGTTTTCTAAATGTTTTTTTTTTTTAAATACTTACCGATAGCATTACGCAGATGGCCCTCCCTCCTGCCCCTCTTGCCTCTTTGGCTAAGTGTGAAACTGGCGGGCTTTTGCCCTACACGTGACCGGATAGGGTGGTAAGGGGAGGACACAACTTTGGGCTGAAATCGTTGAGTGTATTCCATATAGTAATGCCATCGGTAAGTTGTTTTTTTTTAAATACATGTTAGAAAAAAAATTCATTTTTACTGCCTGACCAACCTAATTTGACTGTATACTGTGACCAAAAACTGAAGATACATGAATCGCAGAACAAGTCACATAGCTGGTTTGTCCTTGTCAATATAATTATGAAGCGCATGTTCCTTTTTTGTCGGTTATGGTATTCAATCTTGGAAAGTCTTTCTTTCAGCATGTACACAGCAATGGCAGCGATACCAGTGCTTGCTTCTGTTCATTATCAATGTTACGATAGTCCGTGGATTGTTTATTTTAGATTTAAAAAATGCACTGCTACTTCAGACACAGATTAGGCCAGCAAGATGCATAAGTCTGCATGAGCACCTGCAACTGTAGGGGCTCATAAAGTTTGATGCATCTTAGTATTCTTACATAATTTTGATGTTGCTTGTTATGTTTCAGAAGTTAGTTCGCTTCCTTGTGGATGCAGCGACAGGTACAGATTGTGATAACAGACCTGTCTACCCTACGATTTTTGGGCGTAATTTTACGATTTTTACCGGCAAGTACGCCGAACACGACGAAAAGTATGAAATTTGGCAAATGTTGGATTGTATTTTTGGAGGCACATTTCTGTTTTAAAGACGAGTTGTTTCTTCCGGTTTTCGGTAAATAGTATTATGTCGTCTATTTTGGATGCCGCTACCGACGAAATCAAAGAAACGCTGTCATGCCAGAGAGCTGCTTGATGACCCTGACAAATACGAACGGTTAAGACACACGACCAAACCCCCACCCCCCCACCACACCCTCGTTGTTTGATAATCTGGCCCCCGTATGCAACCTTAGGTAACAAAAGTACTCTTTTTTTTTTGTCTCTAAAATTACTACTACTAAAATAGTAGTACTAAAATTTGCTATGTGGAGTACTATGAGATCAGTTTTGAGGTAGGCAGGTCTGTGATAATAGTGGCAGTAGGTACAACTACAACTTTAACCCTTTTAGCTAGAAGAAGGTCCCATTTCTCAAATTTTGGAAGTGTTGCCCAACAACAATGTACCAGTTGCAGGAGATGGCTTGACCATGATCAGGGCTTGTAATTTTCCGTGAATTTCCGCTATTAAAAAAGGGGGGTCATTCCCCTGCACCCTCTACCAGCGCCTAGGTGGCACCTGGACCCCAGCCAATTTCCTCTTTTTTAACTCCAGACCAATACAAGCCCTGCATGATAATTCAAAGGTAGTGCCAGATTAGCTTCAGGCACCAAGCTAATGCAGTAGGGATCAGGATCCTGCAGTAGTGATCAGGGCCAAAAGGGTTAAGAAGTACAAGGGACTTGGGAAGTTAAATCTTTGATATCCTTCATTTTGCCTTGACTGATCATCTGTAATCACAAATTCAAGCATAATAACATGGACTGATGGAGATTTAACTTCTAAGACAGCCAATTATTTACCTCAAGTCGTGTTGTTTTATTGTATATGCAGGCTATATCACAGATGTCCTTGATGATGCAAAAGTTTACTCTACACATGCCAACAAAAAGAACATTGATGCGGAGGATGTCAAGCTTGCTGTCCAGTCTCGCATGGATCATTCCTTCACCAATCCACCACCTCGAGATGTATGGAAATTAACATTTTACAATAAACTGTTTCATTAATGGTGTTTTAGTTGCTATTACTTTGAATTTATCAGCCCCCATGTGCATGCAATATCTACTATTGGCACAATACAAGATTCTGTCTCTCCGCTACAAATCCCTTAACAACTACTACTCACTCTACGCGCCTGCCTATCTCTCCAACTTACTTCACCCCTACGCTCCTTCCCACTCCCTCCACTCTGCCTCTGACCCTCTCCACCTCCACATCCCCCGCACCAAACTCAGCACTTTCGGACCCCGCTCCTTCTCCGTCTACGGTCCATCCACCTGGAACACTCTCCCACTCTCTTTCTCTGTCAGAAGCCCTCTCTCTCATCCTTCCAGTCTACCTTCAAAACTCACCTCTTTCATCAGTTCTAGCACTATAACGCCATCACGCTCCCCACCCTAAGCTGACTGTGGAAATGTATTTGTGGTACGTGAGTCATTGTCAAAAGCGTGCGCGAGTTGTGAGTGCGCGCTTAGAGTTATTATTGTTATTATAAGATAAGCGCATTATAAATACCATAATTATTATTATTATTCTACCCCTGGAATGAAATCCCCACATTTTGAAGTTGCCCTCTGAAGTGCTATATTTCAATCCTAGAGACAGATCAAGCATGATAGTTCAAGGGTGGTGTCAGAATAGCTTGCGTCTATGGGCGCCAAGCTATTCTGGCACCACCTTTAAACTATCATGCTCAATCCATGTCTAGCTGTGGTGTGTCGGGGCTGAATGAGTTAGCTGGTTTGTATTTCTTAACTCTATGTACATGCAGCCACTGTAAACATTTGCATTGGCAGTGTACACAAGAGGGGTAATGAACAAAAGTAACATTGCATGCACTTTTATCCATGGACTGTTTGACTCACTCACACCTGGCGGTTGCAGATTTTATTTCGGAAATCTTTGTAATTCATCATCTGTGTACAGAACATTAGGAGATAGATCAGCCATTTTAGTTAAGGTGGTGCCAGAATCAGACATGGGACTTACCCGAATTTTTTCAGAAATCCGATTTTCCCCTGCATTTTGGTTATTTTTTAGATCAGTGCAAATTCGTTGAGAAAATTTTTTGAATTATGGTGCATGTTTACATGTTGAATTTTACATTTTTCTTGAACTCATTGCTTACACGATAAGATGAATGTAGCAGGCCTGACAATCCTCTGCCTTTCACCGATTTTCCGCCGTTGAAGGTAAATTTTCCGCCGCACAAATGACAAGATTCTGCCGTAGGAGGGAAAAGAAAAAAAATGCGATTCGATTGTATCGCTATTCTGCCGTATTCGCATTTTGCTCTTTGCTGAAATCACTGTTACCAGAAGTAGCTCAAGCTACCGTTTTCGTTTTAAAATGGCTCAGTGCACAATTGTACAGAGTGGTCCCAAATTTGATGATGACAACTTCTAGTATATCTGGTGAGTCTTTGAGGCCCCCCCCCCCCCCCCCCCCCCCCCCCCAAGCGCTTATGGATTTCTTCGGACCCTGGAAGGAAGGTCTAGTATGTCCGTCACACACCTTTCCTCTCTTTCCCCCCCCCCCCCCCCCCCCCCCCCCCCCCCCCATCGATTTTCGACAATTTGATCTCAACCTGGTCTCATGTCTGCAGAATAGCTTGGCGCCATAGGCCTAAGGCGCCAAGCTACTCTGGCACCACCCCTTAACTATAACAAAGTGGTATTAGCAAAACATGGACCTTTATCTTTATGAGCCCCTGCCTCTGTGGGAGCTTAGGATCTATGTCTCTTGTGGTTGGATCGTATTTGGGTCGGTTAACTTTTTCTCAGCAGTAAAGGTGTTAACCGTATAAAATATAACAGCGTCCATACTATTCCTCACAAATTTGTGTAAGTAATTTTTTTAGTTTATAATTTTTTTGTGCAGATGCTTATGGATATAGCAAGACAGAGAAACAGCCAGCCTTTGCCATCAATCAAACCTTACAGCAGTCCCCGCTTGCCACCTGACCGATACTGTCTCTCTGCTCCTAACTACAAGCTCAAGTCAGCCAAAAAGGTGATCAAATCAGTGTATCTGTGTCGCCCTTTTACTCCCAATTTAACCCTTTTACTCCCAGAACTAGGTGACTTCCATTGCTTAGAATGGAAGTCATTGAGTTTGAGGACACCATTGGGTTAACAACAGTGGAGGTAATGGTCAGTTTGAATACCGGCTGTTGGGGGAAGAGATGAGGGGGGAGGGGGGGGGCAAAGCCGCTATGGCTCATATGTATGTAACCAATCCACATAATAAGTACAACCTTTGTGACCTTGACCTTTCCAACAGGTCACTGAAATGAGCAAGCGTTCAAGTGTATAAAACAAAAGTAAAGGGTTGGCTTTTGTACCAGAGAAATCAGAGTTGTGTAAAAATGTATGCATTATTCTTACATTTGCCAACCCTCCATGACCCATGACCTTTGTGAGGGGTCGACTAAATTAGCATGCATTGAAAGGTGTTATCATCAGCTACTATTGAATTGAATAACTTTATAATCCATTGAATGTTATACATGGAATATAACAATTAACATGGATGGCTTTGGATCACATCACATATATCAATGTCTAAAGCAAATACTATGATAACACATAATTACACATTAAACACTGCACAGGACATTGGCAAAGTGCTTCGATCCATTCTTCTGTTCCTACCCCCACCCCCTCCCCCAACACAGACCCACAAGCAGCTGTATTCCTTTATAGTTATATGAAGTCGCTCAGTAAACACACACACAAGCACGCATGCATACATATAATCTGCAGCAGCAATTTACAGTATTATTCCTGTTTAAAATAATTTTTAAAAAAAAACTTTGATTGAAAAGTTTGCAAATACTTTGATAAAAACTACAATTCTATCAAAAGCTGGCATTTTTCACCTTTCCGAGGGGTCATCCAAATTAGTATGCATATGAAGGTCTTACCATCAGGTATCTCTATACAAGTTTGAAGTTGAAAATAGTATTTGAGTAGAAACAATTTGTGTCAAAATAAGGCTATTTTTTACCCCTTTCTGGACCCTAGTGACCTTGACCTTTGAGAGAGGTCACTGAAATTGGAATGTTTAGAAAGGTTTTGCCGCAAAGTGCCTTTGGGCCAGGTTTGAAGTCTAAGGCGTGAATAGTCTCCAAGAAAATGCTAAGTTTAAAGTTTCCACAGACAATGGCTGGCCCATTACATACTCAAGTTTGCTATCGCACGTGAGCCAAAACCAGACACTGCAATGGGATGTAGATTTTGAGGAAATATTGCACATAATGGCAGCCTGTAAAATAAAGCCTTCGGTCAGCAGTCAAAGGTATCAAATGCTGAAGGGGAAAAAAATGTAAATTTTTAACTTCTGTAACTAGTTTATTTCTGTAGGAAATTATCCTCCTTGAGCAAACAGCCACTTGTTCTGTTTACAGTACCTGTTGCTACATGCTCAACGGGGTTCATTCTTAAACTCCCAGAACTAAATGTACAATGGAGTCATTTAGTTCTGGGAGTTTAATCCATTACATCCTGAGGCTGAGTTTTAAAAATTTGCTTATTGGCCTATGAAGGCCACATTAGGGCTTAGGAGATCGATCAGCCATTTTAGTTCAAGGGTTGTTCCAGAATAGCTTGGCGCCTTAGGCGCCAAGCTACTTTGGCACCACCCTTGAACTGTAACAGTCAAATTAATTTCATGCAGTAGTGTATCAGGTTGAAAAGGGTTAAGAATTAATTACAGTTTGTGGCACCAGCCGCTACATTTACAAGGGGTTAATTATTAACATATGTTGCAGACTGCCCTACCCCAGCCACGAATTCAGTTTGGGATTCCTACCCAGCAGCGAATCAGCTTGACAGCACCAGGCAAGAGCATGAGTGAGTGGTACAATAGACTCTTTTCCATTTACTTCTTTTCTTACTTTGACAGCACTGTATGATTGTGCAGTATTTGGTATTGGAAATAATAGGCTTTTGGGTCCTTTTTGCAGTTGAGCATTACAGGTCAGCCTCAATATATCATGACACTCAAGAGCCACGGAGACAGAGTGTTCGTGTTATTCACAATCACATTGTTATAGTGCTGAATTTACAGACTTGTGAAGAAAAACCACTTGGTAAGCAAAAGGTCCATGTCGCGCACAGGCCAGCTAAGGCTGAAATTGACCCAGGGATCTTTGGACATCCCCGTGGGAGCCAGATATCCTTGTGTGTTATATCAGATGTTTCGGTATAATGGAGTGTGTAATACTTAGGCTGACCTCTGCTCAATTCAAGGCTGGTACATGGTTCAAGAAAGGTTGAAAAAACTTGTTTTACAGCACTGATGCAGTATTATTAACCCATTGCATCCTGAGGCTGATTTTTAAAAAAAAAACCAATTGCTTATTTCCTATGAAGGCTACATTACAGATTTGAAGATAGATCAACTATTTTAGTTCAAAGGGTGGTCCCAGAATAAATTGGTGCTTTAGGCATATCATAGTCAAATTTATTTCAAGCAATGGGTGTATTAAGATGAAAAGAGTTAAAGTTATATTCCCCAGGATCAAGCATCTCAACATGGTCAGAAAACTGTCTGCAACAGATACTGCTGACAGTATGTGTATGGGTCCTTTGTGTACTATCTTAGAGCTTTATGATGTAAATACAATGCCAGATGTCAAAATTTATCGTTTGGAGGGTGTATTGTTTTTGTACCCGAGTCGCGAAGTTATGCATCGGCCTAATTTTGAATTAATATGCATATTTCTGAGCCTACATCACAAGGCAGAACCTGGCTTTCAATGTATCACAATACTGCAGGTCACGAGGTCATCAGTGTGATGTACACGTGCCAGTGTACATATGTACTGATGTTCTCCGGCATCCCTTTGACGTAATTTTTCACCAGAAAGTAGAACTGATAAACCTTCCTTTCTTGCTATGCTATCAAAATCTCAATGTGGGTTCCACTTAACCCGCTAATAGTATTGTACTAGTAATGATCCTGCGTACAGTAGTGCACCGATGACTTGCGTGTCACAGTTTGCGCTTGCAATTTGCAAGCATGCGCCGTCCACAGTGTCTAGTTTGACCTTTGATCCTTTACCCCTCGGAAACACGCACCATCTTCAATCATTGAAACAGAACATTGGTAATTATACCGACTTTCTGCACTGCAGTCAATTTCACATCTCACACGCCGAGGTCAGCATAAAGCATCATTAAAAACGACCAATTTACTCTCCCAACAGAAACACTACCTCTCTGAGTCGAGTGAATGAGAGCCGGCACAGACAAAAACACGTTACGACCAGCGATGTGCAACTTTGACATACAGCGTAGTTTTCAGATCTCTGCAGCATAAATGTGATAACTAGCTCGTAACTATATGATAAAACAGGTTTAAAATCTTGCAAAATCAGTAAGAGAGAAATTCTACTAAAGATCATGAACTGAATCTAAAAATCACTAGCGCTCGTAGAACTATAGAAAGATCGACAAATACCGTGGATTACTTACTGATTCAGCATGCAGGAAAGTGACAAATTCGGGTGGGTGGTCACATCTAGCCAAGCTCTTGCTTTACTTGTTGCCACATGTCCATATTCCCATGTCCGATGTCAGTTCTACTTAGGGGTATCTTGTCTCTCTTCCTCTTTCTTCTCTTCCGCCATTACCGAGTCTGTCAACGTCGGCAAAACTCGATGATTCTTTTTTTCTTCGCTGCTCCGTCCGCCATCTTGTCTCTGATTGGTTATAATTATGCAGATGACCTAAGGTCATATAGAATAATTATGATGTCAGCTACCATCGCCTATCGGAAGCAATCTTATTATGTATGCAACAGAAGATTCCGGTGGGCCTCTTTTCGCTTTGAACGGACGAAAGAAAGCATTTGGTGGGACAATAGGGTGGTCACTGTCCAACTGGGTATGTATACTGAAGCCCAGTAAAAGCTTTTTGCGAACTGAAGGTTGGGTGTGCCCCTTTACGTTGTACAGTCACAGATTAATGTGAATTGTATTTGGTATGGCTTTGTTCCAGTTCTAGTTCTACACATGAAATTTGCGTGAAAAAGAAACTCTTGCAACAATATGTGTGACACGTTGGCTGTATTTGCCTCCAAGCCATCTTGTAACTTGTGTGTGATTGACTGGCTTTTCAGTGAAGGGTGTTGGAGCTGGGGGTCCATCTGGCTTGACTGTCATGTCCAAACCGGGCGGGGTTACCAGTCAGCCAACCGTGACCATCATCAGCAAGCCATTGGTCACCACCCCAAAGCCAACCATCCGTATCAACACTGGTCCAGGTAAGTTAGAATTTTATTTTGTACTTCTTTGTGTACCAAACTTGATCCTGGCTATTGTATTAGTAGTGCTTTTTGTCAAGGTTATTCCTGCAGGAATCGCTTTGATGAAAAGGGCTTCCATCATCCAAAAGGTTAAAAAAAAAAAGAAAAAAAAAAAAGGAACAGTTCAGACACTTGCCAAGTTTCCCTTCAGGCTTTCCCTCCCCTGTTGAACTGACTACAATATGAAAAAGATTAACCGGTTGAATGCCAGTTGACACAGAATGTATTTCTGCATTCTTTGTTAATTCAACACAGAATGTCCTAGCTTCCCAGGAACATGGATTCAAAGAGTTGTCATCAAGAGGTATAGATCCTCATGAGCCCCCGCAACTGCGGGGTCTCATGATCTATTCCTCTTGCTGTTGGGTGGCGTTCAGATTTTCTTGGCAATGAAGTGAGGTGGGTCATGTGGCACAGTCCCGTTGCAATGCACATTCCATGGGGAAGGTATTCTATGGTGGCCCAAATTTTACATGCTGTTGAAATTTCCCATTGTGGAAAAATAAATTTGTAGGGGGAAAACGAGTAAACAGCAACCAAACTGACATGTCTCAGCATACGTGCACACATTAGTAACTCGGGGAACAGATTTATTTTTCTATAGAATTCCCTGATTTCTTTTGCCTTGCCTTGAAAATACCTCCTCTCACAGAGACTCTACAAGTAACTTTACCCCATTTTCTGTGCTTTAACATATAACTTAGAAGTTTAGTGCTTCATCATTTTAGTATTTCAGTGTTAGTATTAGCATAATTATTAACTCATTCAGTCTTGACACACCACAGCAAGTCATGGATTGAGCATGATGGTTCAAGGGTAGTGCCAGAATAGCTTGGTGCCCTTAGGGTGCCAAGCTATTCTGGCACCACTCTTGATCTGTCTCTAGAATCGCAATACAGTTCTTCAGAGGGCAACTTCAGAATTGGGGAATTTCGGTCCTGGGGTAGATGTGTTCATTCTGCATGCTTGGGTGGTGCCTGTATGTGTCTGTCTGGGGTGATTGTTTCCTCAAAACACATTACCGATGACATGACTAACTGGAAATAGTCTACTTGCTTACCAATTTTAGCCTAAGACCCAAAGGGTCCCCCCAGGAGGCTCTCGGGGATCCCTGACAGGGACGAGAGAGCTTTCGGGGATCCCTAACAGGGACGAGAGTAGCCTCCCCTGCCCATCCGGTCAGGTGCCAGGTGGTGTCTCCTTTAGCCAGTTGTCTACTTCGCTGTTAGCGTTCGCACGCGTTTACCTGAGCCTCTGACCCTTGGATAGACTGTGTACGGTTCGACCGTCCTTACCAGCCTGCCTTCGCCTAGCCTCTCGTCTACTGGTTCTGGCGTGGCCCCGTCTTCCCTACTAGCCCTCGTCTGTGCCTCGTGCAGTTGGCTGGCCCTGGAACCTTCTAGGCTTTGTCACGCGGTGGTTTGTACTTCGTCACCCCGCCATTCCGCCATGGACAGGTAAAGTCTCGACCGCTTCCTACGTCTCGCCTGGCTGGGCCGGACGTTGGGCTTCGCTCGAGCTGCTGTTCTTTTCTCTTCGCATTTCGGCACTGGCAGTTCACATGTTTCTTCATTTCGAAGCTTTTAATGGCGGGGTTCGTTTCCCGCCGCCGGTCGCCTTTCTTGTTTGGGTATGGGTTGCGGTTCCTTAGTGCGCCCTTTCCCTCTGCGGCGACTTCCAGTGACTTAGTGTCCGGTGCTTTGTGCTTCGCACTCGGCCATTCCGCCTTGGAAAGGTAGAGTCTCGGCCGCTTCCTACGTCTGGCCTCGCTGGGCCGGACGTCGGATTTCGCTCGAGCTACTGTTGCTTCTCTCTGCTTTTCACTGTGACTTCGCGTGTTTCTCATATTTCGAAGCCTTAAATGGCGGGGTTTGTTGCCCGCCTCTGGTCGCCTTTCATGTTTGGGTTTGGGTTGCAGTTGCCAAGTGCGCCGCTCCCCAGTACGGCGACTTCCAGTGACCTAGTGGCAGGTGCCTTGGGCTTCGTCACTCTGCCGTTCCGCCATGAAAAGGTACAGTCCCGGCCGCTTCCTCCGTCTCGCCCTGCTGGGCCGGACGTGGTACTCGGCTCGGCCTTCTGTTAATTTCTTCCGCATTTCACGGTGAGCTTCGCTTGTTACTTCGGAGCTTTAACTGGTGGTGTTAGCTACCCGCCACCCGTCGCCTTTCATGTCTGGGTATATTTTGCAGTTACCAAGTGCGCCTCTGCCCCGGACGGCGACTTCCAGTGTCCCGGTGTCCACCACACAGTATCGACCGGGTGCCAGCTGCTCCTCTATTATCAGCTGCGCTGGCTGCGCATCTTGACTGGAGGTTTTTCGTCTCTGCCCTGGTGTTTCCCGCGGATCGACCCGCGACGGCCCGTCTTCCTTGGGACCTCCGGCAGCACGGTGGGATTGTTCAAGCTCCCCTCAGACTTGGGATAGCACCCAACTCGCATCCCTGGTAAGTTTGTGGTAAACCTATTCGTAGTCGCGTTAAGCCCGCTGACTCCTTCGGCGAGTCGCCAAGCCGGCTCCGTGCCCCCTCCTCGAGCCCCGGGCACTGCGACCTTGTTGCCTGTGATTACACGCGGCGGCCTTTAGCCCTCCGTCTAGGTGTGCCCTCCTCCTGGAAGAAGGAGCCCCGGGCACCGCGACCCCTGTCGCCTGTTCTAGACGTATTGGCCTTATGGCCCTTCCTAAGCCCGCTGACTCCTACGGCGAGTCGCCAAGCCGGCTTCGTGCCCCGCTCCTTGTGAAGGAGCCCCGTGCACTGCGACCCCTGTCGCCTGTTAGCAGACGCGTAGGCCTTCGGCCTCTCCGTCTAAGTCGTGCCCCGCTCCTTGTGAAGGAGTCCCGAGCACTGCGACCCCTGTCGCCTGTTCGCAGACGCGTCGGCCTTCGGCCTCTCCGTCTAGTCGTGCCCCGCTCCTTGTAAAGGAGCCCCGAGCACTGCGACCCCTGTCGCCTGTTAGCAGACGCGTCGGCCTTTCGGCCTCTCCGTCTAGTCGTGCCCCGCTCCGGGTGAAGGAGCCCCGAGCACTGTGCCCTCTGTCACCTGTTCGCGGACGCGTCGGCCTTCGGCCTCTCCATCTAGTCGTGCCCCGCTCCTTGTGAAGGAGCCCCGAGCACTGCTTCCGCTGTCGCCTGTGAGGTCAGCGTTGGCCGTTCGGCCCCTTCGTCTTCCGTGCCCCGCTCCTCGTGAAGGAGCCCCGTGCACCTCGACCGCTGTCGCCTGTGAGTACACACTTGGATCCCTGGCCTCTCCATCCACTCGTGCCCCGCTCCGTGTGAAGGAGCCCCGTGCACGGCGTCCATTGTCGCCTGTGAGTACAAGCGCGGCCCCTTCGTCTATTCGTGCCCCGCTCCTCGAGAAGGAGTCCCGAGCACCGCGACCGCCGTCGCCTCTTCGCAGACGCATCGGCCTTTCGGACTCTCCGTCTAGTCGTGCCCCGCTCCTTGTGAAGGAGCCCCGTGCACTGCGACCCCTGTCGCCGGTTCCTAGACGTGTGGGCCTTATGGCCCCCCCTTCTAAAGCCGCAGACTTCTACGACCAGTCGCATAGCCCGTTACGTGCTCCCCTGGAGCCCAGGGCGCCGCGACACTCGTCTCCTCGTCCGCCTGCGCGTGACAGGACAGACCGCTCCCGTTCTTCCACGTGCCGCTCTAGGGATCGTCGGCTTAGCCCCCGTCGCGTCGATAGGATTCGTAGCCCCCGGCGTCCTTCGTCGTCACGCTCGGCTTCTTCCTATACTTCCCGTCGGCGCAGTCGTTCGCCACACCGCTGGTCCTCTCGGCGCCGCTCCCCGCGCTCCCCTCGTAGGAGTCATAGAGACGTCAGGGCGCCACCTCGTTCTAGGCGTAGTCCCTCCCATCGGGACCGGCACTCGCTTCGCTCTTCGCACCCTTCGCCTTCCTCTTCCTCTCGGCGTCGGCAGCCTAGCCCTTCGGCTCTCCCTCCGCCCCCTGTGCGCGCCGCTCTGCCCCCTGTGCTTCGGGCGCCTCCCCAGCCCCCTCCTGCCGGCGATGGAGAGACCTTAAGCCTGCTGCCGGAGGACTCTGTTTCGGCCTTCCTGGGGTCTGGCAGTCCTTCCCCCTCGCTCGTGGAGGACCCGGCGTCTCCAGCTACCCTGGCCTCCCCTCGTGGCGAGACTCTCCGTGCCTTGGACGACGACGCCCGGCTCATAGCGGCCTGCCTGCCCGCGGATGCGTGCCCTCCTTCCCGCCACTGAAGAGGAAAGCGGCCGCCTTTGTGGACGCTGCGCGTCAGGTGAAGAAATTCAAGTCGCTTCCCCAGCCGCCTTCCTTCCGCGACCTGTCAGACGCCCTTTCTGCGCATCTCCAGCGAGACGCCGCGCCGGCCTCGGACTTCTTCACCGACCGTCGCTCGCCTACGGGCGTTGACATCGCCTTTCGGCAGGCCTGGTACGCCGGCCACTCGCAGTCCTTCTCACGCCCTCTGCCTCCCGTGGATCCGCCGGCCCTAGTGCTCGCCGGCGGCGGTTCCCAGCTCAAGCGTGTTCTGCCTCGGGGATTGGAGCGTACTGCCTGCCTCGTCCGCAACGCTCTCGCTTGTTCCGGTTTCCTGGAGCTGCTTACGCAAGCCTTCATCAACCGTATCGAAGCGGCCTGGCTTCCTTCCGCTCCTCCACTGCTGTCAGACCTGCAGCCAATCGAGCGGCCTACCACTCTTCCGTCAACGCCATGACAGCCGCCGCCAACTGCGATCTGATGCGGCGTGATGCGGTGCTCCAGTCCTGCCCGGGTCTTCCCCCTGATGTGAGATCGCAGCTCCGCCGGGCTCCTGTTGGCGCTCCTCTCCTCTTCGGCCCTTCCTGGCAGGCCCTGAAGGAAGCCAACAAGGACCGTTGGCCCAGCGCTCCCTCGTCTCGCTTTCCGCAAGCCCGCAAGGCCTTGGGTCGAGCCCTGCGGTTCGTCAGGCCCACCTCCATGGCCCCAGCTTCCGCCTCGGCCTCCCGTTCTCGCCCCTCCCCTCGTGCGCCAGGGTCTGGCCGCGCCCGCCCCGCCCGTCCTGCCCGCCCAGCCGTTCCGGCCTGGCCCAAGCCCGCCCGCCGCCCTGGGCGTGGGAGGGCCCCCTGACTACCGCCCGCCGCCGCCCCCGCCGTCCGCTTCCAGGTCCCCCGTCGGCGGGAGGCGCGCCCTGCACGGAGACGTCTGGCGCTCCCTGTTCCCGGACGACCCGTGGATCCTCTCTGTCATCTCCGAAGTCTTCTCTTCTCCTTCCGTTCCCTGCCTCCGCGTCGGCGCTCTCCTCTGTGGACCGAGATCCCGGCGGATCTGCCCAAAGCCGATGCCCTTCGCGGAGAAGTCGCTGCACTTCGCGGGAAAGCTGCTACAGAGGTCGTCGCTCTCCCCGACACTCCCGCCTTCTACAGCCGACTGTTCGTAGTCCCCAAGCCTGGAGGCAAGTGGAGGCCGATCATCGATCTCTCCGCCCTGAACCAGTTCATCGCCGCCCCGGCCTCCCGGATGGAATCAGCCCGGTCCCTTCGCGCCTCCGTTCAGCCCTTGGACTTTGCCGTCAGCCTGGACCTGTCCGATGCCTATCTGCACGTCCCGATCCATCCAGCCTCACGCCGGTACCTCCGCCTTGCCATCGACGGGACTGTCTTCCAGTTTCGGGCCCTCCCCTTCGGCCTCAACCTCAGCCCATTGGTTTTCACGCGGATCATTAACGCGGTGGTAGCCAGAGCCCGACGTTCTTCCTCCAGCCCGATCTCCAACTACTTGGACGACCTCCTTCTGCGGAACCAGTCGGTGACCTCTCTCCGCCTGGACAGAGATTCTCTTCTCCTCCTGTTGTCTCGCCTCGGCTTTCTGGTCAACGCGGGCAAGTCCGACCTCACTCCCTCTCGCCACTTCGTGCACCTGGGGATGCAGTTTCTGACCGACCGCAACCTAGTGCGTCTTCCCGAGCCTCGGATCCAGAAACTCGCCGATCTCGGCCGTTTGGTAGCCCAGGAAGCGGCTGTCCCCGCCAGGGTGTGGCTCCAGCTCCTCGGCCTGATGAGTGCTGCGGACGCTTTCGCTGCACCCCGCAGACCTTCTTCCAGACCTTCTACCAGACGTGTCTACGAGGGAAGTGGCATGCTTCATGCCTGGTGCCCTGTTCGCCGCCTCTCTTCCGTCGGCCTGGCGACTCCGCAGCTCGCGGTCTTCTGCTCTGGCTCGTCCAGACCACGGTGGCCCCTCTGGTTCCGCAGCTACATCTCATGATCGCCGACGCCTACCGTCACCTCGGCCGTCTCGTCCCAGTGCCTGCTCGGACCTGCCCGACCTTGGCATGTTCGGCGTGCAGCGTCTGGTCTCTCGCTCCCTTGTCCCGCTGGGACCTCCCTGGTCCTCCCCTGGCTGCCTTGGACCTTTGACCCGCTCCGCTGGACCGCTTCGAGGACGTGACTCGGAACTGGCTTCCTGATGGTCCTCGCCACGGTACCCCGCGGCAGCGAGCTCCACGCGCTCGTCTCGCCCCGCCTGCCTCCAGTTCCGGGTGATGGCCCCGTTCAGCTACTCCCGGATCCTTCCTTCTCGCTCAGACTAGGCCTCCCTTCACGGCGCCCCAGGTCTTCGCCACTCGTCCGCTTACTCGGCCCGGCTCCTCGGGAGATTCCGCAGCTAGATCCGGTGCGGACTCTTCGTGCTACCTGCGTCGCTCCAAGTCCGTGTGGAGGGCACGGACTCGTCCCTTGCCTCCGGCAGATCCGACTTCTCAGCCCAACGTCCTCCTCCTCGCTCCGCGGGGTATTACGGTCCGCCTTCGCGACCTTTTCCCACGGGAGCTGAGACACTCACGGTCCGCGCCCTGAAGTTCGCGCCTTGGCCGTAAGTCTCGCCTGCGTCCGCACCTGTGCCGTGAAGGACTTGGCTGTAGTGGGGTAGGGGGCCGAATCTACCGTCGCCCGCTTCTACCTTCACGCCCTGACGTTCCAGCGCGACAACCTTATGCTGGTGGGCGGCTTCTGCGGCGCACCACTCCCTCCAGGCGCCCTCGGCGCTTCGGCGGCACTTCGCTAAAATTGTCGGGAGTGGGTGATCAGGAGCGACGGGCCGTCTTCGTCCCTGAAGAGGTTTCTAAAAGGGATTGTGCGGCACCCTCCTCCTCTTTGCCATTCTTCCAGTTAGTCATGTCATCGGTAATGTGTTTTGAGGAAACAAATTAATTTTTCTCTAAAATGTATTTTTTCGAAAAATACTTACCGATGACATGACTCGGAGGTCCCTCCCTCCTCCCCGCTTGCCGCTGGTAACTCCGTAGACAACTGGCTAAAGGAGACACCACCTGGCACCTGACCGGATGGGCAGGGGAGGCTACTCTCGTCCCTGTTAGGGATCCCCGAAAGCTCTCTCGTCCCTGTCAGGGATCCCCTAGAGCCTCCTGGGGGGACCCTTTGGGTCTTAGGCTAAAATTGGTAAGCAAGTAGACTATTTCCAGTTAGTCATGTCATCGGTAAGTATTTTTCGAAAAAATACATTTTAGAGAAAAATTAATTTTTTTAAATTTTTTTACAGTCTGTCTTAATTTTAGTCTTATCTATTTTTACTTTGTCGATATATTTACATGCCCCCATCCAGATTGGAATTGCCCCTTCATGAGATAAATAAAGTTACTTGACTTGACCCCTTTTTAATTTCTTTTGTCTGTTTACAGCATCCATCGGTGCATCAGGCCTCGCACAAATGGTAACACAAACTCCTGCTGGTTTATCCTCGACACCCACCTTGCTCCTTTCCTCAATGCCATCAAATTCGTCAGGTACTCCCACATTCACGTCATTCCCGGCTGGCTCCTCCATCACCATCAACCCTCTCAAACGCAAAGCAGAGGACGATGATTATGACGTTTGATGTTGTGTGTGCATTTCTGCCCTGTGAGCCAAAAGATACTCAATTGTATAGTTGGGTATTTGTGAAATTTATGCAAGATTTTCATTGTAGTACAGTGAAAATCTTCCCCTTGGTTTGTATACAATTCTGCCAGCGCTAGCCTCACCTATCTGGTTTGTGAGTGAAAATCTTGCATTTCACTAAAATTGACTTCCCGTCTCTGCCTTTACTTGGCAGATGTGCGTGTGTATGCGAGAGAAAGAGTTTATGAGCTAGTGGTTTTGTCACATTAACCCACGGCCGTATTTCTCAAATGTTGGCGATGTGTATCAGTTGCAAATGGATCAACCGTGATAATTCAAGGGTAATGCCAGGTTAGCATGGCGCCTTATGGCGCCATGCTAATCTGGCAGTACCCTTGAATTATCGTGGTCAATCCATCTCCTGCTGTAGCGTGTCAGAGCTAAATGGGTTAAAGGAGCAACAACTGACGGGTAAACATGCAGTGCAGTGTGTACAGACCAATAGTCGGTCATCAGATGCCACACTAGGCGCCAGTGTAGCCTTCACCCATTTCATTCTGAGTCTAGAAGCTTCAAATTTGTACACTGCCATATGCAAGCTACATTATAGTACTTACAGATAAGGATAAAGACCAATGGCTTTAGTTAAAGGGTGGTGCCAGAATAGCTTGGCGCCAAGCTATTCTGGCACTACCCTTTAACTATTTTAGTCACACTTATTTCACACACTGGTGTATTCCGAATAATAAGGGTTAAGTGGACACAACCCAAGTTGGAAGCTGTCTTTTGGGAACTACAGTACAGTCCGGGAGAGAGCAACCACGATAGTTCAAGGATGGTGCCACCATAGCTTAGTGCACGCCTTTACCATAGCCGACACTTAGTTCGCTTCCAGCTGCCAGAGAGATAAGGCTGCCGCGAGTTCCACTCTCGCCCGCTCATTCTATTTATATCGCACTACTGAGCGGTACATGGCGTGACCGGCTCTCTGCCGCTATAACAACTACCTACACATTTGTATTCATAACACATCTCTGCCTAAAGTGACTGTTGTGGAAGCAACATCGTTCAAATGTTGAAATTCTCACCTACACACTGATACCAAACATGACAACATTACGACTTGCACTTGTGTAGCAGGTCATGGTGAAAATAAAGAGAACGGGAATTTGTTGATGTACGAAAACGAGAATTTATTGTGAAATTGACAAAGTTCCCACAGCCATAACACAAAGACGCTACTTTTCCCAGTGAAACACACTTGCATGCATAAGGGTTAGCATGCCTACAGTACGTATCACTTAATGGATTTTGGGTTCATGGTGGGGGACGGAAGCAGGAGGGTAATTAATGAGGTCACTGACAGGTGTCGACAGACAAGTTCCAGACATCCGACTTGGTGTACACTCTCGGCATTGGGGAAAGAGAGGGCTTAGTTACACGGATACTATTGAGGAGATAGCCACGTTTCTTTCTTGGGAAATAGTGTAACACTAACAGTCAACCTTGTAAATGTACTTTTGATTTAACTTTTGATCATGATGGAGTCTGATGAAACGCGTACAGTCTGTGTACACACAGGTGTGTTCCATGCAATGAGAGTTAATGCATTGTGCAGAATATGTGGCGAGAGATCACAAAAGAGATACACGGATAAAAAGTCATTTCTTTGTATCAATTATGAACACTTAATCCACAAGTGTTATGGAATTAATATCCAGGAAGACAAAGACATGATGCACTCCAAAACAATGTGTAGGAGTTGATATTGTCGGATGAAACGGATAGACTCGACTGAAACACGTGTGTCCGAGGAGACAACGCGAAATGCGGCGTCTGATATTGCCTCATCACAACACATTTGGACCATGTTCCATCCAAATACGAGTGTTGAAGAATGTGTCGCGTGTGTTCACTTCATGCAGCTAGGTAAAGGAGGACGACCAGCGAAGCGGGGTTCCCGGCATGGAAAGAAACGATCGTTTCGATCCGCGGAATGTGACACTCATAACACTGACACTGATAACAGCACTAATGAAGGTGATAGTGGTATACAAGTTTTTATTCCGCCGACGTCTACTCCCCGTAAAACGGTTCTTATGTCTAGTGTGTCAGAAAATGTGTTAAACCTCAAGGTATGTTTAAAAACACTGTTGAATATTGTGACCTGTTATGGACTGATCGTATTTCGGGATGGCAATAGCAGTCTGTGGAGTACCGAGACGGCTGCGGGCGAGAAATGCCAGAACACGCGACCTGTCGGTGACCTCATTAACCACCCTCCTGCTTCCGTCCCCCACTATGAATCCAAAATCCGGTAAGTGATACTTACTGTATGCATGCTGACCCTTATGCACGCAAGTGTGTTTCGTTGGGAAAAGTAGCGTCTTTGTGTTATGGCTGTGGGAACTTTGTCAATTTCACAACAAACACCGACATCAACAAATTCCCGTTCCCTTTATTTTTACCATAACCTACTACACAAGTGTAAGTCGTAATGTTGTCATGTTTGGTATCAGTGTGTAGGTGAGAATTTCAACTTTTGAACGATGTTGCTTCCACAACAGTCACTTCAGGCAGATTTGTGTTATGAATACAAACCAGTAGGTAGTTGTTATAGCGGCAGAGCGCCGGTCACGCCGTGTACCGCACAACACGCGACCTGTCGGTGACCTCATTAACCACCCTCCTGCTTTCGTCCCCCACCATGAATCCAAAATCCGCTAAGTGATACTGTAGGCATCATAGACAAAAAAGGTGGCACTGATGCAGATGTCAGAGCACGAATCGGTAAAGCCAGAGCAGCCTTTCTCCAGTTGAAAAAAGTGTGGAGTTCCAGAGAGCTGTCACAACACACCAAAGTCCGGATTTTCAACTCCAATGTAAAAGCAGTTCTCCTATATGGAGCAGAGACATGGAGATTGACAAAAACCACAGTCAACAGAGTACAGACCTTCATGAACAGTTGCCTTAGAAGAATTTTGAAAATCCACTGGCCAGAGAAGATCAGCAACGTCAGACTCTGGGAGAGAACAGAGCAGATAACAGCAGAGAATGAAATTGGGCGAAGAAGATGGGGATGGATCGGTCACAGTCTGAGAAAGCCAGCTTCCAGTATCACTAGGCAGGCATTGTCATGGAACCCCCAGGGAAAGAGGAAAAGAGGTAGGCCGAGAAACTCCTGGCGTCGAGACCTCCAAGCAGACATCAAGAGACTGGGAACCACCTGGAGTAGAATCGAAGGAGAAGCACAGGACAGGAGTTGCTGGAGGTCTCTCGTCGACGGCCTATACCCGGGTAGGGGTGACAGGCGTAAGTAAGTAAGTAAGATACTGTAGGCATGCTGACCCTTATGCATGCAAGTGTGTTTCGTTGGGAAAAGTAGCGTCTTCGTGTTATGGCTGTGGGAACTTTGTCAATTTCACAACAAACACCGACATCAACAAATTCCCTTTCCCTTTATTTTCACCATAACCTGCTACACAAGTGCAAGTCGTAATGTTGTCATGTTTGGTATCAGTGTGTAGGTGAGAATTTCAACTTTTGAACGATGTTGCTTCCACAACAGTCACTTCAGGCAGATTTGTGTTATGAATACAAACCAGTAGGTAGTTGTTATAGCGGCAGAGCGCCGGTCACGCCGTGTACCGCACAACACGCGACCTGTCAGTGACCTCATTAACCACCCTCCTGCTTTCGTCCCCCACCATGAATCCAAAATCCGCTAAGTGATACTTACTGTAGGCATGCTGACCCTTATGCATGCAAGTGTGTTTCGTTGGGAAAAGTAGCGTCTTCGTGTTATGGCTGTGGGAACTTTGTCAATTTCACAACAAACACCGACATCAACAAATTCCCTTTCCCTTTTTTGTTTCTTCAAAAACATTACCGATGACATGACCTTATGGGAGATGTCTACTACTTACGCAATTCTAGCCTAAGAGCTCGTTGTGTTACCACACAACCCGGGAGGCACTCGGGGAACCCCGAGGGGGCCGAGAGTTATCTCCCGATACTTCCCATCTGGGACAGAGTACCCATAGTCCTTCAGTCAGTCTACTTAGGCTTACGCTGTTCAGACGTGTTTGCTCTAGCCTACGGACTTGGGATTTTCGACCGGGTCGCCGGTCGTCGACGGCCTGGGTTCTTCGCTTGAATTCTTCTTCGTCCGTCCTCCCTGTGCCTCACGTGGCTCTGGTGTCCCCTTTTCGTTGGCAGCTGCCCTTTGGCTTCTTGGTTCCGGCCTGGGCTGTGCTGTCTGCTTCGCTGTGACTTCGCCGCGCGTGCCTTGGTTGAGATTTTCTCCCCCCTTCCCCGGTCCCATTCCGGGAAAAGGTAAGGTAGTTGGGTTGGCCCTCAGCCGGTCCCCGCGCTGGGCACTGGTTGAGCAGGCTCGAAGGCGGTCTTCTTCGGCGCGGTTGCTTTGCGCCAAGATTCTTGACTTTTACTTGGCGGGCCTCGCGCCCGTTCCCTATCTCCTTCCGTGTTGGTGTGGCATTATTATTTAACAGGGTCAAAATCTCCCTTTCTCAAAAGAGGGCGTTTACGCGTGAGGAAAGGAATGAGACGTTTTTAGCTGGAACGGTCATTCTTAAACGGCTCAGATCCACAGGTGGTCAGCTTCGTTTTCCAAGATGGCGTCTAGCGATGCAGAGCACCTTTTCCTCGCGGTTAAAACCTCTAATGGAATGGGAGTGGTGGGAAAGATCGGTGACAGTTAAGTCTAACTTTATTCGGGCGCTTACCTACTCACTTGTTCCTCACCTACTCTTTTTGTACCTTGTGGGGTTCGGGGAATGTGTTATGCTCCAGCATTTCCTTGACGCATTGCGTTGGTGAGTGTGGCGAGAGCCGACGCTTACTTTGGTACTGTGTCGGTCACGTAATGCCTGGTTTGCGTAATGCAGCCCTGTTACCTTACTCGGGGGCTTATTAGGTACACGATTTGGCTGGTGGGTGAACATTCTTGTGCACTTTTATACTTGGCATCACATGTTTCTGTTCTTGGATGTCAGGCGTTTGCCTACTTGAGCGCAGGGCCACTGGTCGCCACGCCTTGCTGCCGTTTTTTAAGGTCCAAGATGACCTTTTTGTGGCTGTAAAAAAAAAAAAAAAAAAAAAAGTTTGGCTTGCCGCCACAGGTGCTGCTCACATTTATGCATGCGCTCGTTCCGCAAGTTACAGGAACAGAGCTACGAAATGGACATTGCTTTCGGACGGGTGGAGCCCGTCGCCTAGGCAGCTAAGGGCCGGCGCCAGTGACCTCATCCCAACCCGAACCTACCTGACGGAAACAGAGTGCTAAGACAGCCCTATGTCTCCTGAACACTTTAGTATATGCTCTTTGGTTAAATTCCTCCTTGCCTAAGGCTTGTGCATGTGAATACAAATTACGGTCGAAAGGAGATTAATGGCCTGTATAGGCAACATAAAACTACGATCAAAGCTGCACCTGGAGGCCCGTCGCTATAGTACAGCGCCGGTGTTCAGCGGAGGGCACCACTCCGACTAAGGTTACTGTGCCTGCCGCTTGCTTCAGGCCTATACTTGTCATGACATGCTTGAGTTGTTGTGCATGATGTGTTGCGAAGGTTAACCTTACCAGGGCAGGGTCCCTCAGGCCCACGCCCGCGTGCCTTCGGTTTTTATATGTTGCAGTGGTCTCTGGACGACCTGCTCACTACATGGAGGATTCCAGTGACCGTCGGACTCGCACAAGGTCTGTCTACCATGTGCCGGATGTACCTCCGAACGTTGGTGTGACGTCTGCTCCACGTGACCGGAACGGCGCTGGGCGCGAGTTCGCCCGGCACCTGTGACTGGTTCCAGACCTGCTGAAATACCGGCTGCTGTTCCCGGTACTACGATCGCTCGAGTTCCGACGAGATGACGGAGAGATCACCATGCCGGACGCGTCAGTATAGTGTGCAGAGTGGGTTGATCGATGCGGTGGTTCCCAGGAGGGAACGCACCAGGACCAAACATTGTGGCAGACAGGAAGCCCGCATCGACACGGAGCTCGGTGCGGAGGGACGTGCGCTATCCGTCCTTGATCCTATGCCGATCCCCGCTCGTCTCCTAGAAAGCCTGCTGGCTCCTACGCGGAGTCTCCTCGCTGGCAGCGAGCCCACCTCGCCATAGAGCTCGGTTCGCGGAGACATTCTCGCACGCATGCATCGTCTCGGCACAAATGGAATCCGCTGGGCGCACAGTACGGAACCCACACACCGCTCAAGGTCAGCTTGGAAGCCGTCCAGGCAGCCGATGACGAGGCGCAGGTTATCGCGCTCGGAGCGGGTATGCTGGCACCGCCCTCGCTCCCTGGAGGGGGCTCCACCAGGACAGCGCTGCTCGTCGGGAGACACACTGAGCCGGCGGCTAGTGGTTACAGGGTCCTGTTGGTGACAGCCGGCTAGACAGAGGTTCCAGTCTCCGTTCTTACCGCTCGATTCCTTGACGATCTTGGGGAGAGATCACCACGCCGGTTGCAACGTTCCAGTACGCGGAGTGGGTTGATCGATGCGGTCGTTCCTAGGAGGGAACGCACCAAGAACAAACCTTATGACAGACAGAAAACCAGCACCGGCACGGAGCTCGGTGCCGAGGGACGTGCGCCATTCCGTCCTTGATCCAATGCCGATCCCCGCTCGTCTCCTAGAAAGCCCGCTGGCTCCTACGCGGAGTCTCCTCGCCGGCAGCGAGCCCACCTCGCCATAGAGCTCGGTTCGCGGAGACATTCACGCACGCGTACACTTTCACGGCACGATTTGGAATCCTCTCGGCAACGTTGGACCTCCTCTCTCGAACTCCTACACGCAAGGAGGGACCGCTCCATGGGATGCTCGTCCGCTACGGTTCGCCATCGTTGGAGTCACTCCTCGAGCACTCGACGTCTACACTCCGCTCTCTCCACTGCGGGCGTGCTTACGAGTTGCCGTTCTTCACGTCGCTCCAGGGATCCTGTCCCGTCTCGCTCGTCGGTCCCCTTCGCGTCCGGCTGCCGTTCATCCCATTCCTCTCCCCTCACTCAGCCATTTCCCCTTCTTCGTGCTCCGTCCCAGGGCGCCTGGCTGCAGTCGCTCCATTTCTGGACGCTCGACCCCCTCCGGTGGATCCTCGGGAAGGACGCTGTCGTTACTTCGCCTAGCACAGACCTGTTTACCTACACTTGGGGGTTAAAGTACACATATTTGCTTGGGTTACACTTACATGTACACTTTCTACACAGTTATACACTATATACACCTTTGGAGATCTGACTACTCACTAGCTTGTGACCTTTTACGCGTGAGATCCAAATTACCCTTAGTCAGTTGGAAGGGTTTTGACTTCACACGGGGGGTAAACAGGTCTGCGAGCGCTTCGGCTTCTGTCTCCACTGGTGCCCTCTCGGATACAGCTCGGAGTTGGCCGCGGCTGCCGCACTTCGTGACAGGCGCTTCGACTACCCTGCGCTTCTTCTCTCGGTTCCCGGAGCTTCTTGCTTCGCCCTCCTTGGAGTGGTCAGCTGTTGGCTTCCCTCGGCGGGACCGGTTCTCGGGAGGTCTCAGGAGTTTGCCTGCCCCTACCGGCTGCGGATCCGCTCTTGACTCTTCTTGGACTAGATGACCTCTCTCGTCCGTAACAACCTACACTGCGTGGGATCGGGGAGCTCCTTACCCTGCTCTTCGTTCTCCAGTGGACGGCTCCTGGCCCCTGGCAGGGCGTCTGGCCGCGGAAGGACCCCCTGTGCTGACGACTCGGCTGACCCAGGTTCTTCGGAGTTCCTGGACTTCACTTCGGGGAGCAGACCGGAGGAGGCTGCTAGGACCTTGGTTGCGCTTACGCTGGTGCCAGATGGCGATGGGATGCGGTCCGCGCAGGTGGTCTTCGGCTCCGCCTCCAGATCTTGGGCTGCGCCTTCTTCCGGAGCTGCCGACCCTTGACTCCAGTTACCCGTGCACTCGGCCTCCACAACGTTCCTCGGTTCACCTGCGAAGGAGGAGTCACCGCTGATGTAGGCTCCGCTCCTGTTCGGTTTTCCGTTGGATTCACCGGGGGTCCTCAACCTACCCATGGACACTGTGGAACCAAAGCGCAGCGCCGTCTCCCGGGTGCCTAACCTATTCGACATCCCCATTGGGCGCACAGGGGTACGCCGGAGTTTGGACAGGTGGTACGGCTGCGGCGGTGCTCGCGGTGGAAGGGCCTAGCCACTGCTCAGAAGTCGGCTCTACTCTCCGTCGGTCGTCTCGCAGCCCGGCTGCTATAGCTACGCCCCCTACTTCCGTGGTTCTTCTCGAGGTCCAGCCTAGCCTCCGGACCTCGAGGACAAGAGCGTGAACGGCTTGGATCCGACACGGACTAGGAGGTCGGCTCGTGGGAGGTCTGCGCCAGCCTTTTCCCCGATGAAACCAGTTGCTTCACTCGGTATGCACGAGGATACCTTCGGAGGATCGGCGAGATGGCTTAGTGGACCTGTTCGCCGCAAGGTGGGATCTCTGGCTTCCCCGCGCCTTCGTGGGATATAGCCCTCCTGGACGAGATGCCAACGCTCTGACCTAGCCTGGGAAGGATCCTCCTCTCGTCCTGTTGGTCACCCCTTTCCCTGGCACCGGTCCTGAACCTCCTTCCCCTCAGCTCGCCACGGACCCCCCGCTACTGCTTCCCGCATTCTACTAGGTCCGCATGCAGCCGCGATGGTCACTGTTCCGCCTTGCTGGAGCGCCTACCCCTGCACCTTGGCGGTTTGCGACAGACCCTCAACGCTGGAGTCTGCGCATGGGCAGCGGTCGAAGCCTCGCTACGGCCCGCTTCCCCAACTTGACGCCTCTACGATGAAGTTGGCGAGGCATTGTGCTCTTGGACGGCGTCCGTCACCTCTCCCCTACCGACCCTGCTGACCCCAGCTGGTAGACTTATCCCCAGGAGACTAGGCAGGATAGCCTGAGCTTGCCTCACGTATGCCTACGACGACATAGCCGTCCGGGCGGACGCGCACGCTTCTTGGCCGTGCCCGGCAGCTCTGAAGCTACAGGGCAGTCGATCCTCCTGTCTACGCTCAGTCATACGATCCAAAGTCCAGGATCCCTCCCTCAGGGAGCTTAGAGGCTAATTACGTCCAATCAGCTACGTGCAGGGCCATGAACGCCACAGCCGTCAAGAACTGGGCTGCCCTCATCGTGGCTATTGGAGGGCTGGCGCGCAGGTGCTCTCGATCGCAGAGTTCTGTCAGCCTAGCGAGGTTACTCGCTCTGGTGGGGGACATCCCGGGGGGGGGGGGGGCTCTCCTCCCTCCTGGCGCTTCAGCGCCGTCGCTTATACCTTCCTAGAGTTGTCGGGAGTTTGCGGTTGGGAGGACGGCCCTTGGGGCCTTAGGTGTGCTAGAGCGCGGCACCCTCCTCCTTTTCGCCATTCTCCCATAAGGTCATGTCATCGGTAATGTTTTTGAAGAAACAAATGCATTTTTCTTTAAAAGGTATTTTTTCGAAAAATACTTACCGATGACATGACTCGGACGACCCTCCCACCTGCCCTGCTTGCCGCTGGTAAGCTAAGTATCCTGACTGAAGGACTATGGGTACTCTGTCCCAGATGGGAAGTATCGGGAGATAACTCTCGGCCCCCTCGGGGTTCCCCGAGTGCCTCCCGGGTTGTGTGGTAACACAACGAGCTCTTAGGCTAGAATTGCGTAAGTAGTAGACATCTCCCATAAGGTCATGTCATCGGTAAGTATTTTTCGAAAAAATACCTTTTAAAGAAAAATGCATTTTTCACCATAACCTGCTACACAAGTGTAAGTCGTAATGTTGTCATGTTTGGTATCAGTGTGTAGGTGAGAATTTCAACTTTTGAACGATGTTGCTTCCACAACAGTCACTTCAGGCAGATTTGTGTTATGAATACAAACCAGTAGGTAGTTGTTATAGCGGCAGAGCGCCGGTCACACCGTGTACCGCACAACACGCGACCTGTCAGTGACCTCATTAACCACCCTCCTGCTTTCGTCCCCCACCATGAATCCAAAATCCGCTAAGTGATACTTACTGTAGGCATGCTGACCCTTATGCATGCAAGTGTGTTTCGTTGGGAAAAGTAGCGTCTTCGTGTTATGGCTGTGGGAACTTTGTCAATTTCACAACAAACACCGACATCAACAAATTCCCTTTCCCTTTATTTTCACCATAACCTGCTACACAAGTGTAAGTCGTAATGTTGTCATGTTTGGTATCAGTGTGTAGGTGAGAATTTCAACTTTTGAACGATGTTGCTTTCACAACAGTCACTTCAGGCAGATTTGTGTTATGAATACAAACCAGTAGGTAGTTGTTATAGCGGCAGAGCGCCGGTCACGCCGTGTACCGCACAACACGCGACCTGTCAGTGACCTCATTAACCACCCTCCTGCTTTCGTCCCCCACCATGAATCCAAAATCCGCTAAGTGATACTTACTGTAGGCATGCTGACCCTTATGCATGCAAGTGTGTTTCGTTGGGAAAAGTAGCGTCTTCGTGTTATGGCTGTGGGAACTTTGTCAATTTCACAACAAACACCGACATCGTACATCAACAAATTCCCGTTCTCTTTATTTTCACCATAACCTGCTACACAAGTGCAAGTCGTAATGTTGTCATATTTGGTATCAGTGTGTAGGTGAGAATTTCAACTTTTGAACGATGTTGCTTCCACAACAGTCACTGTAGGCAGAGATGTGTTATGAATACAAATGTGTAGGTAGTTGTTATAGCGGCAGAGCGCCTGTCACGCCGTGTACCCCACAGTAGCAAGCGATATAAATAGAATGAGCGGGCGAGAGTGGAATGTGACCTCGCGGCGCCTTATCTCGCTGGCAGCTGGAAGCGAACTAAGTGCTAGGCGCCAGCACTGGCTGGTAAAGCCGTGAGTGCCTAAAATATTGATTCGCAAGGTAAAATTTGGAAGCTGTCCTCTGAAAGACATCATCTTGGTTCTGCACTTGAACGCTGATGTTTCATGTTGGGCTTGATTGGGTATACAAGTTTTATTGGAATGTGTGATCAGGAGGCTCGGAGAAAGTTTTTGTTTTTTCCCTCCGTGTATGCATGCACGTTTGAATATGTGCATGCCAGTATTGCATTTTATGTTCGTCATTGATCAAATATTTCATTTAAATAAATGTTGTGGTGCTTCTCATTTGTTTCTTCAAAACCCTTACATGGCATTACTGATAGGAAGACACGTTAGCTAGCTCGATTTCAGCCTAAATCCGTTGTGTGAATAAACACAAACGGGGAGGCGACTCCGGGGAGCCTGTTAATCAAACGCAATCCTGGGTGGCCTCCCCTCCCTTCCCATCAGACCCTATGGGCTGCTCTCCCAGTTTCGCGCTTAGCTCAACTTCCGGTCGGTTGCACCGTTTTCCGTTGTAATCGTTTACGCTGGTTCTCTTCACCGTTCCGGAATTCTTTGACAGACTGGTTGGTGGTGTTGCCTGAAGGATTCCCTCCTTTTTCTTCTGAACTCTCTCTCTCCTGCAGAGATTTCAATGAGGTAAGGTAGTTTTGGCGCCCGAGTCGTCGGCCAGGGCAGCCGGTCTTCGGCCACGTGGCGTTCTTCATCGCACCTCAGCGATGTACTCTTGCCACGCGCGATATCGCACATAATGTTTGGTGCCATTGTTTTGCCTTTCCTCCCATCTTAGTTCGAATTATTATTACTTGGGCACATCCGTACCACAGCTCGGGAATGTAGAAATTTGTCCAGGCATTTTTCATGCCTTAGCGCACCGTGGCTCGCATGCCGCACGGTGCTGATGATGATGATGATATCCACTTGTAACGCGCATCCACTCCATACTAGCAGCATGCTCAGGGCGCAAATAAGTAAATCGATAAATAAAACATCATCCGCAACTTATGGTTGGTTAACGGTGGTTGTGTTATCATCCTTTCCAACCTTCCTAGTGTGGGCGGGGTACCACGATGGCACAGCGGTACGAACTTTCGCTCTCAGGCTCTTCTGTTCACGTGTTCTGTTGCAGTGCTCAACTGCGTTCGTGCCCGTCCTGCCGGGGATTCCAGTGGCCCAGTGATAACCATGGCCTATGTCTACCCTGTATGGGCTGCTCCTCTTCCCGACCTTGCCGGATTTGTGAATCTTGAAAGGAGCAACACTGGTCCCTCCTCTGGGATTTCTATCGACGGGATCGACCCTTGGCTGCCCAGGATCGCAGTATGTTGCCTCCAGCCCCGCTCCCTTTGACTTCCGCTGCTCTGCCTTCCGAACCCCCGAGACCTCGCAAGTGCGCTTTCTCGGACATTACTGGGCTGTGTACACGACAGCTGACCGCTACTGACCAATGTGCTTACTCCCCGACCGCTCACCCCCCAGTTTGGGATCGTAGCTTACGAGATAATACTACTCTCACACTAGTAAAGCATTCACAGGCCCGATGCGCTCCTGCCTGTGGTCCCGTTCGAGCGTTGCCCAGTGAGCTGTGCACTCAAGGCCCGCTCAACCCTGAGCCCCGACCATAAGGCGCATATCCACCCTGCGGTATGGGGCTCAGATCGCAGACTGTGGAATGACCGTACACGAGCGTTGCCCAGTGAGCTGAGTGCTCTGGAGGCCCGCTCATCCTTGAGCTCCGCCCATAAGGCATGGAGCTCAGTTCGCAGACCACAACGGCACCAGCGGACGGACGGACACTCGCAGTGTGGACGCTCTCCGTCACTCGTCGTTCTTCCTGAGCGGAGGACCTTCCATCTGCTCTTATCCTCGCCATGGGGATCTTCGCTCCGATTTTCGCCAAGGGCCGCTCGCCGCTCGGACTCTCCCCCCCCCCCCCCCCCCCCCCCCCCTTTTGGTGCATGGGGACTCGCGGGCAGGCTGCATCCCTGTCCCGCCGCAGCGCCCTCGATCTCAAGCGAGTGCCGTTTCGGCTCTGGACCTCCGGTGTTCCTCCCCCTGCTTGCTGCACTCTTTGGTCCGCCTACCAGCAGGCTCACCTTCCCCCCCCCCCCCCCCGCCCTCCCTCCACCACTGGCGGATCTTTCTGGTGGAGAATGGGAAGAGGATGTCCTTAGTCTACATCCAGAGGACTCCGCTTCGGCACTTCTGTCTCATCGTCCCACGGCACCCCCTCTCTCTGCGGTCAGCAGTCCTCGCCCTTCGCTTCACAGCTCAGGCGCTGGACGCGGCCGCACGCGTGATTGCCAGCTCCCTCCCTCCAGCCTGGTGCCATCCGTCCCAGCCATTCAAAGGGAAAACCTCTGCCTCGGTCGACGCCTTGCGGCAGGCCAAGCGCATCAAGGCCCTCCCATTTGTTTTCTCAAAACACATTACCGATGGTATTACAACTAGGAATGGTTTCTTAGCTAGTCTAATTTTAGCCCAAAAATTGTTGTGTACGAGTACTGGCATGATGGCAGAAGAGGGGCGCCATAGCATAGGCGGAAGCCGGGTAGCCTCCCTTCCGGTTCAACCACGCATGCGCTCAGCGCTTACTACTCCAGTCAGTTTCTTTGCTAGTCCAAGATAGGTTGTGTATGTCGGTGGCTCTTCGTTTGGACTGTTCTTCTTCGGTGGAACTTGTGTTCGGGTTCCCTCTTGTGAGCCTTTGGGCTTGGACGCTTTCATGTGGTTACAGGCCTGGCTGTGGGAAGAAGTTTTAAGAAGGAAGCCATTTCTCGGACGTTATAGTGCCTTGTGAACTTTACTCACTTGTGGACCGCTCGGCTGTGTGCCTGCCTCGACCGGTGCCCTCTCGCTTAGCCCTCGGCTAGCCTCGTGGACTTGGTAGATGTTGTTCACTACCTGCGCTGGCAGTGCTGTTCCTTCTTCGCCGACCGGTGGTGAGAGAAGGGAGAAGAAGAAAGGTGTACGTCAGCGGCTCGTCGTTTGGACTGTTCTTCTTCGGTGGAACTTGTGTTCGGGTTCCCTCTTGTGAGCCTTTGGGCTTGGACGCTTTCGTGTGGTTTCAGGCCTGGCGGTGGGAAGAAGTTTTAAGAAGGAAGTCATTTCTCGGACGTTATAGTGCCTTGTGAACTTTACTCACTTGTGGACCGCTCGGCTGTGTGCCTGCCTCGACCGGTGCCCTCTCGCTTTGCCCTCGGCTAGCCTCATGGACTTTGGTGGATGTTGTTCACTTCCTGCGCTGGCGGTGCTCTTCCTTCTTCGCCGACCGGTGGCGACTGTCGTCGCTGGGTGCTACGCTGTTTGCAGACTGGGAACTGACGGGAACCGGTTCTTCGACGCCATTTTGGTGGGACGGCGCCCGGCCTTCTCTGGTGATCTCGTCCTTTCGTATCTTCCTCTTTATTGGCAAGGTAAAATCTCGGTCACTGCTTCCGTCCGGCGCTCAGGGGAAGGGTAGAGCGCCGTCCGTCAGCATACGCCGTGAACTTTCTTCGTATCGTTTCCACGGTTCGTATTGCGTAACCGCGGCGGCACGTTCGCTCGCTTTTCATTGTAACACTATGTTTTGCAGTTGGCAGGTCCGTACCTGTACTAGATGTGGACAGTTCCAATGGCCGAGTGACGGACATGATGTTTGCCTTCCCTGTTCCGCCTGTACTTAATCCAATCTGTGCCTGGTCTGCGCCCCCTGGCTGGAAGAGCAGTGGACCCAGCTATGGAGCTTTTACGGCCGTGAACAGCCGACACCAGAAAGGATAAGTCCCATAGTGGCTATTACCGGGAGACAGGACAGTCAACGCCACAGCTTAGGCCGCGAGCCCGTCCTCCTGCACTGGCAGGGCCCACAGTACCGCTTAGTGGCCACCGGCCGGTCGCAGTTCCTCGAGCACCGAAGAATAAGCATCGAGACAAACCCCCTTCTCGGCACAAGGTTGCCCCGCTGGTATCGCCCACCGACCTGACTAGTGGTCTTGCCAGCAGACAGAACAGTCTACGCCACGACTTCGGTCGCGAGCCCGTTCTTCTTCGCCGGCAGTGCCCACAGCACCGAATAGTGGCCTCTGCCCGGTTACGCCGTTTTCGGCACCACGAGCCCTTGTTCAGGAACAGGCTTCAGCAACGCTGGACAGGTCCTTCGCACACCTCGACCGGAAGAGCGGACGCGCCGGACGCTCTCCCGCTCTTCAGCTTACAATATGCAAGACGCTGCTTTACTTCGGGAATTCCTCCCCGGGCCCACACCGCCGTTCGTGCTCGAGGGACAGGTCACCGCACCGACGGTCTTCGTCCCGTGCTTCGCGTGGCCGGTCTTCTCGGACGTCTTACAGGTACGACATGCCTTCGGTTGGTCGTCACTCCAGGTGGCACCCCCCCGAACTTTGCATCATCCTCGGTTAGAGCGCGCCCATCTTCTCCTCTGCGCTCTAAACGTTCGTCGTCCTCTGTGAGACGCCTCTTTCGACGACGCTCCCGTTCAGGTGTTCCGTTCCCGCCGCTTCCCTTGGCAGAGAACTGCAGTCCTATGTGGCTGGCGTTTTAAGAAGCGAATAAGGACTCCTGGCCAGCCGACCTGCTCCACCCTCCTTTCAGCCTACCCGCAGGACGCTGGTTCGCACCCTGTGGGTGTCCAGACCCACCACCCGTCCCATGATCGCTATAACCAGGCGCTGTAACTCGGAAGCACCTTCGCCCCATGCGGGACTACGGGACCAGTGTGCGACCGCTCGCCCTTCATGGAGCCTAGAACGACTCTCTGCCTGTTCGGCCTCCCGATTCCTCGCGGCCTCTAGTAGTGTTTGCGGGCGATTGCCGCGTTGTGGTTCGCTGTGTGTACACATTATGAAGCGCTTAGAGCCTGGGAGTTAAGTTCAGCGCTGTATGTTAATGTTCATTTGTTATTCTTTGTAGCTTCGGCGGACGACAGGGTCCCACCGGGCCCCCTGGGCCTTGGGATGTGGTATCCCCGGTCCCAGGACGTCGCTCGTCGGCCCTGCGGAGACGGCGCTAGACTACGCATGCCGAGCCTCCTTTGATCTTCGTTCCGCGCAACGAGGATCGCAGACGCCCGCCACTCGCCGCGGTTAGGGGATTCTGGTTCCCAGTCATCGCCTTCTGCTTGGCGTGCCACTCCTCGGCTGTTGTCTTGCCTGCTGCCACTTCTTGGGAACTGATGCTTCAGGATGCCTCATGTGCTGCGTCCCCGACCTCCCGACCGTCAGGAAGCTGCTATGACAGACGCCGTGTGCTCTCCACTCTGTACAAGTTCTTCGCCGCTCCGTCCTTGCACGTGGAGATCGCTGAACGGTCGCGCCACAGTGCAGCCTACGGACTTGGCCGTCAACCTGGACCGGTCCGATGCGTTCTGCTCGTCCCCAGGCTCTCCCTCTCCAGGCCTCACCTCCGCTTCTCTTCGACGGCGTGGTACTCCTGTTCGCACGCTTCCCTTGGTGTCAACCGCAGCCTCTGTGGGACACGGCTTCCCAGCCTTCTACAGCGGCTTTTCGTTGTGCCCAGCCGGGCGGCAAGTGGCGTCCTGTTACCGACTGTCGGCGCTCAACAAGTTTATCGTAGCTCCACACTCCCGATGGAGACAGCTCAGGCTCTTCGTGCCGCGGTGCAACCCATGGACTTCGCAGTCAGCCTGGACCTCTCAGATGCGTACCTTCACGTGCCCATGCACCCAGTCTCCAGAGCGTATCCACGCTTCGCGTTCGCAGGTGTGGTCTTTCAGTTCCGCGCGCTTCCTTCGGCCTCAACCTCAGCCCTTGGGTCTTCACACGCATCATGGATGCTGTGGTGGCCAGAGCTCGTCGAACGTCCATGAGCCCTACGTCCAACTTCCTGAACGACTTGCTGTTGAAGGATCAGGCTGAGTTCGCCTTGGAAGAGACCGAGATGCCATGCTTCAACTCCTCGAGACGCTGGGCTTCCTGGTCAACTTTGGCAAGTCCGACCTCGTCCTGTCGCGCCGATTCGTACACCTGGGCATGGAGTTCTGCACCGGCCTTAACATCGTCCGGCTACCGGAACCCCGCATCCAGAAGTTGGCGAATCTAACTCGGCAGGTTCCCAGTCGACTTTGCTCCGCCCTCACCTGCTGCGCTGGGTAGGTACCTCCTGGCTCGCGACGGGAGTGCCGCTGTTCTCGCCTACCCCCACCATCTCCCTCTGCGTCGACGCGAGACTTGCTGGTTGGGGAGCACACCTCCTTCCGTCGTTCGAGACCGTCTCCGGCCTGTGACCTGGATTCGCTGTCCCGACACTTCATCTGGTTGGAACTGAAGGCGGTCTGGCAAGCCCTCCTTGTATGGTAACCTCGTCTTCAACATCAGGAGCTCTTGGTGCTGTCAGACAACTCCACGGTCGTCGCCTACATCCAGAAGCAAGGCGGGACCCGCTCTCCCTCCCTCTGCATCCTCCTCTACCAGGTGCTGCGGTGGTGCGAGGATTGGGACATCACTCTCCGATCGCGTCACATCCCCGGTCATCTGACTGGGCTTACCGACTCCCTCTCCCGACGCGGTCAGCTTCTCCAAACCGAGTGGTTGCTGCGTCCAGACATATTTGGATGATCGGCGCAACCTGGTAGACTCCCATGATCGACCTCTTGCCACGAGATGCAATCGACAACTCCCGCTTTTCGTCTCTCCAATTCAGGACCCCCTGACCTGGGCAGTGGACGCCCTCTCCATTCCTTGGGAGGGTCTGTTGGCCTACGCCTACCCGCCGACAGTGCTCGTCCCCAAGTTACTGCTCAATCTCAGAGGGTGCAACACGATCCTGTTCCTCGTGGCGCCGTTCTGCTGGACCAAGCTGTGGACGACCGACCTCCTGAACCTCGCCACGGCCCGCACGATGCTCAAGCAACCACGGCAGGCGCTTACCTCCCCTGCCCAGAGCGTCTCCTCCTCCACACCTGGAGGTGGTCTGGCAAACCATCGCTAGAGGCTTCTCAGGTGCGGCAGCGGACGCGATCGCTACAGCCCGCAGATCCTCGACCAGACGAGTCTACGAAGGCAAGTGGAGAATACTTGGCTCCTGGTGTGTCGATAGACGCCTCTCCCCCATCGATTGACACTCCCTCAGCGGGCGGATTGTTCCTCTGGCTGTTCAACGACCAGCGGTTAGCGCCCATCACCATCCGCTGCTACCTGGCCATGATCGCTGTCATGTACAGGCATTTGAGACGACCCGACCCGGGTTCCTGCTAAGACCTTGCCAACCTGATGGCCCACTTCGGCTACAACGTCCCACTCTGGTGCCTCGATGGGACCTGCCTTGGGTGCTTACCTGGCTCAACTCGCCTCGCTTCGAGCCGCTCCAGCTGCGAGATTACCAGACATGACACGGAAGACTTGCTTCCTCTTGGCCCTCACCTCACTCTCCAGGGTCAGCGAGCTGCATGCCCTTCGGCGCGCCCCGCCTGTTTGCAGTTCCGGACGGACGGTTCGGTTCAACTGCTACTCGACCCGGCCTTCCTAGCCAGATCCCCTTTGGCCATACAACCATTAAGAGAACCAGGCTCCACCTGTGAGTTCAGGCTACAGGACCCGGTGCAAGCGTTATGTGGGTACCTGCACCGGACCAAGCCATGTCGCAGGGGACGCACCCGCCTATTCTTTCCTCTGTCCACAGGTAGAAACGACTTCTCAGTCAGATGATATCCTCCTGGCTTCGACACCAGAACGGATAAGGCGTTGCAACACCGGTGAGTCCCATAATGGCTATTGCCAGGAAACAGGACAGTCAACGCCGCAGCTTTGGCCGCAAGCCTGTCCTCCTTCCCACGCTTCTGACTGACCTCTCCGGCCCCGCCTGTTGCAGTTCCGGACGGACGGTTCAACTGCTACCCGACCCGGTTTTCCTAACCAAGACCAGATCTCCTTGGCGGCACGTCCTTGGTCACCTTACGACAATTAGAGTCACAGGGTCCAACCGTGGGTCCAGACAACAGGACCCGGTGTGAGCCTTACACGTGTACCTGCGCTGAAACAAGCCGCTACGCAGGAGACGCACCCGCCTATTCCTTCCTCTGTCCTCAGGTAGATGTGACATCTCAGCCCAGATGATTTCCTCCTGGCTTCAGTGGGTGATACGATCGGCCTACCACGACCTCGCCCCTGATGCAGCCAGACGCATGAACATCAGGGCGCACGAGATCAGAGCCATGACTGCAAACCTAGCATTCGACCGCAACAGTGCTGTCAAAGACATTGTGGCGGCCGTGGGCTGGCGAGCGGAGACCACCTTCGCACGCTTCTACCTGAGGGACCTCTCCGGCCAGCGCCAGAACCTTCGCTGGTGGTGGCGCAACTCTCCCTCCCGGCGCCCTAAGTATCTTTGCTAAAATTAGAGGGAGGTTGCTTGAGGAAGGTGACTCTAGCAGCTTCGATGGCAGGGGGTAGGGGCGTGGATAGCGGCACCCGCCTCCTCTTCGGGATTCTTCCTAGTTGTAATACCATCGGTAATGTGTTTTGAGAAAACAAATGTATTTTTCTTTAAAATAAATTTTTTTGAAAAATACTTACCGATGGTATTACTCGAAGGTCCCTCCCACCTGCCCCACTTGCCGCTGGTCTACACTAAGAAACTGACTGGAGTAGTAAGCGCTGAGCGCATGCGTGGTTGAACCGGAAGGGAGGCTACCGGCTTCCGCCTAGGCTATGGCGCCCCTCTCCTGCCATCATGCCAGTAATCGTACACAACAATTTTTGGGCTAAAATTAGACTAGCTAAGAAACCATTCCTAGTTGTAATACCATTGGTAAGTATTTTCAAAAAAATATATTATAAAGAAAAATACATGTTTCATGACCTCGCAGAAGCATTCAACTCCCACCTGCAGCAGGGCAAGTTGGGGGAAAAAAACCTTCTTCGCTGAACGCCGATGGCCAGCGGATGTCGACATCCGTTTTCAGCAGTCTTGGTATGCGGGACACTCCCAGGATTTTCTGTGCCCCCTCCCGCTTATGGACTCTGTGGCGCTGGCACAGAGCGGCGGTAGAGGGAGTGCGGGGAGGGACTCTACACCGGGGCTTGACAAGACAGCTAATCTTGTTAGGAATACCTTAGCTTGCCTTGGCTTCTTGGAACTGGCTATGCAGACGGTGGTCCGCCGCATTGAAGATTTCTGGGCTTCTCCAGAGACTCCGGATCCCCTACACGATCTGCATTCTTTAGCTGTGACTGCCAATTGGGCAGTTTACCATGCCTCCACGAACACAGTAGCAGCTTCGACCAACTGCGACTTGATGAGACGGGACGCGATACTGCAGCAGTGCACTGGACTTCTGGCCTCAGTCAAGATACAGCTCCGTCCACCTGGGGAGGGGGGGGAGGGGGGAGTTCTTCTTTTTGGCCCTACTTGGCAGTCCGTAGGCCCGCGGGTCGCCCCTTGCGGAATTACATACCCTCCTCGCGTCTGGCCCCTCGGGATCTGCGCGGCATGGAACCCCCTTCTTCCTCCGCGGACGTGGCTCGCGGAGCTGCTTCGCCCCTGCTCCCCTCAGTGCTCGCCGCTGGGGTCGCGGGCGGACTCGGTGACTTGCAGCCTCCTCGAACTCCTTCCCCCCCCACCCCCCCCCCCCCCCCCCCCCCCGACCGTTCCGGAGCCTCTGGTCGGCAGGAGGTTGACCATCTTCCGGAACGACTGGTGGTCTCTTTTTCCCCCCGACGAGGTCGCCTCCCTGCTTTGGAAGTCCGCCATGGAGGTCGTTGCACGCTCCGATTCACCAGTCTTCTACAGCCGCCTGTTCCTAGTTCCCAAGTCGGACGGCAGGTGGCGTCCAGTCATAGACTTGTCGCCTTTGAACAATTTCATCACAGCCCCTCCATTTCGGATGGAGACGGCATGGGCGGTGAGAGTGGCCATACGTCCCATGGACTTTGCGATCAGCCTGGATCTTGCCAACGCCTATCTGCATGTCCCGATACATCCTGTGCCCCGCCGATACTTGCGCTTCGCCTTTCGCGGGATAGTCTACCAATTTCGAGCGCTCCCTTTCGGCCTCAACCTCAGCCCTTGGGCCTTCAACAGGATCATGGATGCGGTGGTGGTCCTCTCCCGAAGGCATTCCTCCAGCCCGACGTCAAATTCCTTAGATGACCTGCTCCTACGGAATCAGGTGGCGTCTACTCTGGAGATGGACTGGGACAGTTTTATGTCACTCTTGCAGCGACTGGGCTTCCTGGTCAACCAAGGCAAATCGGACCTTGCTCCCTCCCGCACCTTTGTCCATCTGGAAATGGAGTTCTTGACTGAGCAGAACAGAGTGCGACCGAAGGAAGCACACATACTGAAGCTCTCGCTGTTAGCACAACAGATGTGCATCGCGGACACTTGCCCGGCCAGGACCTGGCTGCAGCTGCTGGGACTCATCAGCGCTGCCGCGTAACTACTTCCCATCGGCAGGCTCTATTCGCGGCCGATCCAGCTACATCTCCTGTATCACTGGCGCCCGTCTTCGGGTGACCTGGTCGCTCCGGTTCCTGTGGATCCCTTGTCCGTCCACACCTCCTTCAGTGGGCGGACTCCACCTGGCTCGGGTCGGGAGTGCCCCTCACCTCCCCCCCCCCCCCCCCCCCTCCGCGGCTCTCACTGTGTTCGGACGCGAGCCGGTCGGGAAGGGGGGCACATCTCCTGCCCGAATTCGACAAGATTGCGGGCCAGTGACCTCCACACTTTTGGAACAAACACAGCAACTGGTTGGAACTGGAGGCAGTGCGCCGGGCATTGGAACACTGGGAGCATCGCCTCACGCATCAGGCAGTACTGATCCTCTCGGACAACTCCACGGTGATGTTCTACATTCAGAAGCAAGGGGTACCCATTCTCCTTCCCTTTGCATGCTCCTGTACCAGCTGATGCTTTGGTGCAGGGATTGAGCTCCGAGCGCGACACATCCCGGGCCGCCTGAACGTTCTCGCAGACTCTATCGTCGAGGACAGCTACTACACACCAAGTGGACACTCAAGCCGGAGCTCTTCTGGATGATAGCGCTCGTTGGGAGATGCCCATGATCGACCTGTTTGCGACGCGATGGAACGCCCAGCTTCCCCTCTTTGTCTCGCCCGTGCCAGACCCTCTTGCGTGGGCAGTAGATGCCCTGTCGATCCCTTGGGATGGCCTAGTGGCCTACGCGTACCCCTCCAGCTGTGTTGGTACCCAGGGTTCTGCAGAAACTCTGGGGTGCCAATGCAATCGTCTTCCTGGTTGCCCCCTTCACTTGGACTCGAAGCTGGACGATGGACCTTCTCAGTTTGGCCACGGAACCCCCGCTGCGGCTACCGTCACCATGCACGATGCTCAAACATCCGAGGCAGAACCTGTTCCACCCATGCCCCGAGAGGCTCCTACTACACGTTTGGCAGTTGTGCAGGCGGCCCTTGCCGCAAGAGGCTTCTCGGGTACAGCAGTGGCAGCTATCGCACATCTTCCACTCTGAGGGTTTACGAGGGGAAGTGGAAGGTCTTGCAGGATTGGTGTCAGGCCAGAGACCTGTCTCCCTCGGCTCTTTTGGCACCCCAGTTAGCCAAGTTTTTTCTCTGGCTATTTACCGACCAAGGTCTGGCCCCCATTACCATCTGGGGCTATCTCTCCATGATTGCCGACACATACCGGCACTTAGGACGACTGGATCCAGGAGCGTCTAAAGATCTGGCGGACCTCATGGCCCACTTTGATTTGCAGCGACCAGTCCAACATTCCCTGCTTCCGCGGTGGGACCTTGCTTGAGTGCTCATGTGGCTTAATTCAGACCAGTTCGAACCTTTACACCTGGCCACTTCGGCGGATGTAATCAGGAAGACATGCTTCCTCCTTGCTCTCGCTTCAGCTTTCAGGGTCAGCGAACTCCATGCATTGTCGGTGGCCTCATCCTGTCTACAGTGGAGAGCGAATGGGTCAGTGCAGCTCCTGACGAACCCTGCTTTCCTGGCAAAGAACAGGCTGCCGGCAGTCGGGGCACAAGTAATTACGCTCCAACCCCTTCAGGGGTCTGATAGGTCACAGGAGTCGCTCCAGCAGGACCCGGTGCACGCATTACGCATGTACCTGCGCCGAACATGCCCCCACCGACGGGGCCGGACACGCCTCTTCCTACCTCTGCGGCGAGGCAGGAACAACATTTCAGCCCAAACCATCTCTTCTTGGCTCCGATGGGTCATACGGTCTGCATATGAGGACCTCTCCCCTGGGCTGAGAGGCTTCAAATACGAGCCCATGAGGTCAGAGCGGTTTCCACTAGCCTCGCTTTGGACCGCAACTGTGCGGTGCGAGACATTGTGTCGGCGGTGGGGTGGCGAGTTCCACCTTCACACGCTTCTACCTGCGTGATCTCTCAGGACAGCGCGAGAACTGGGCACTCCTGGGCGATGTTTCAGCGGCGCAGCACTCCCTCCCGGCGCCAGATGTGCCATAAGGTAATGCTTCGTTGAAATCGTCGGGAGTGTGCCCTGGACTCCTTACTAAGCTTGTTACGATAACGGGGTTTGTGGGCGGCACCCTCCTCCTTTTCGGTATTCTTCCTATCAGTAATGCCATCGGTAAGGGTTTTGAAGAAACAAATTAATTTTTCTCTAAAATATATTTTTGGGAAAAATACTTACCGATGGCATTACTCGAAGGGCCCTCCTGCCTACCCCGCTTGCCGCCAGTTCGCTTAGCGTGAAACTGGGAGAGCAGCCCACAGGGCCTGATGGAAAGGGAGGGGAGGCCACCCGGGATTGCGTTTAATTAACGGGCTCCCCGGAGTCGCCTCCCCGTTTGTGTTTATTCACACAACGGATTTAGGCTGAAATCGAGCTAGCTAGCTTGCCTTCCTATCAGTAATGCCATCAGTAAGTATTTTTTGAAAAATACCTTTTAGAGAAAAATGAATATTTTAGAGAAAAATGAATATTTGTTTTTGGGGTCACAAATTTGATAAGTGCTAAATTGTATGCCCCCCCCCCCCCCCCCCTCCCCCACACAGTCTAAGGCAACCAACAGATTTAAAAGAAACATATCAGGTACACACCATTTTCAACACACATGAAAACAACTTCCACACACAAAATTTGTTTTGACACAATGTGTACTGTTTGACAAAAGAAATGTAACATCTTTCAAAGCTAACGGGTGATATCTAAAGTTCACATTTTGATGGAAAGCACTGGCAAGTGGCTACAGAGTACAAGGACCAAAATCCAGCATGTGCACAGTGATCTTGACTGCATGAAACAGCCCCAACAGTTTCTTGCAGGCAATTCTCGCATTTCTTTTGTGAAACTGTGAACATGATTGGATGTCCCAACAATTCCCAATGCGCAAAAGGCTATTGGGCTGCCATTGGCCCACACACAGCCATACGCAGGCCAATGGCAGACAGTTTTCTCATTTCAATTGCACTTCCTACTCAACAAAAATTCAGCCCCTTCTGCCAGCTACATTACCAGTGGCTGCATGCATTGTACAAGGGGTTAAATTTCATGTGTATCTTTACAAGCTGTAAGGAAATGACTAACAAACAACAAAATGCACTTGACCACACAAGTGCCATTTGCTGCAGAGAATGTTTCTGTAATCCTTGTTTATTCAAAGCCAGAGAGCCCCAGGAGTCCCAGAACGTGGATAAAAAGTGGTGTTAGCAAAATGCATGGATCCCCATGGGCCCCCGAAACTGCAGGGAATCATGAAGATTTATGTCTCACATAGCTGGATCATGTTAACTTTCTCAACAGTGACTGGTTTATAAAACACTTATGACCAAAACTAGGCGAACACGATTTTCATCCTTAACGCGAGCAACCCCACCCGGGTCTGCCCTGGGGGACTTGGGTGGGGTTAGGTACTTTTTAGTTCCCAGGGTCACCCTGGTCAGCCCCACAGGGTGAGTTTTTCTCTCTATTCTGGGGCATGTGTTTCTGTCTACCCTTTGTCCATTCACCTGTATTTGCCTTTTTAAAACTCTCCCTACTGTCTGCACTGCCTGTAGCTCTTGATATTGGATGTGTGTTGCTAAATGGTCTTAGCTTTATTTAGGCCCCATGTGTTAGGTTTATTTAATGTATTTGACCGGCTGGCGACATACATTCAATGTTCTGTTTAGGTTTTTTTTTCACAAGCAGTGCAGGCACGTCCTGAGAAAGCCTTGTTGCTGTCGGGACGTTAAGCAATGTACAATCAATCAATCAATCTTAACGCGAGCAGTCCCTCTTTTGGTCAGTTGTAGAACTAAATAGGCTACACAACAATAACTACACTCTCACACAAGCTTTGCACCCTTTAGTTTCCAATGTCCCCCACACAGACAGTTCCTCACAAATCTTCTCTCCCATGATGCCATAAGCTTACTCTGTGATGTGCTTTCCAAAAGCGAACACGCCCCGCACCGAATACACTCCCTCACGGGCCCTCGTGGCATGACACCTAGCTGAATGTGTCTCACAATGTCATGACACTGCCGAGAGTCTGGGGCGACTTCAACCGGGTACACCACGTAACCTTTGCGTACAGCAAACAAAAAGTCCGGCTCATTTCCAAAGACGAAGCGAAGGGGAGGGGGTTGTGTGAAAACAGCGAAACTGCAGGAGTCATGTCCGTAACTGTTGTGGAAGTCAGGCACGAGAACTTTGGAGGGGAGGCTGGCACATTCGTCAACCACGGCTTCTTCCAGTTCAACCCCACCCCCATCTTTACGCACCTGAGAAAGAGTGAAAATCACAAGGGCATAAAACAGAAATCAAGAAACCTTACAAGAAATCGGTAATATTAACCTATTCGCTGACACTGGGCACTGATTGTGCTGAAATCTTTGTAAATTTAACGCCAAACAGCTCTAACTATCTAAGAAACGTGGATACAAAGTTGTGTCAGTAAGAGACATAGACCCTCATGAGCCCCACAGTTGCAGGGGCTCATGAGGATCTATGTCTTGCAGTTGGATCGTGTTGCATTTTCCCCAGCAGTGAAGGGTATATGTCTTGCAACCACACAATCTACGAACTTGGCTTGGCGTCAGAAACACCAACTCGTTACCAATGTGCTTTTAGATGATTTTTCACATCACGAAATCACAAGTAATCTTTCCAATTTTCAAAGCAACAACCTACAATTATTACTTCAGACGGATCAACAAAGCTGTCTGAAATAGCTTTGGTACAGATCCATGGCAGTTTGAGAAGAGCAAATCCTTTTTGCTGTCAGTAAGCCTTTTTGTCAAGGTCACTCCTGCTGGAATTACCTTGTGATTCCCGCAGGAATAAGCTTGAAAAAAATGGCTACCGACAACCAGTGGGTTAATCTGGCACCACCCCTGAACTGATCAAGTTAGACAGCACTGTGAGGCTAATCAGACATTACTTCAACCATTATGTTCAGACAATATGGGTGAAGAGAATGAAGAGCTCCGTTGACCCCCAGCTGTGAGACCAGCAAGCAGGATTCAGGAAGAACCGATCATGTACAGACCAGATCGCCACTCTCCGCATCATCGTGGAACAGTCTCTGGAGTGGAGCTCCCCGCTGTACGTCAACTTTGTGGATTATGAGAAAGCATTTGACAGCGTGGACCGATAGACTCTGTGGAAACTCCTACGACACTACGGTGTACCCACAAAGCTCGTCCGCCTGATCAAGAGCAGCTATGATGGCATGACATGTCGCGTGATCCACGAAGGGCAGTTCACCAGAGAGCTCCAGGTCAGAACTGGTGTCAGGCAGGGGTGTCTGCTGTCTCCGTTCCTCTTCCTACTGGCCATAGACTGGGTCATGAAGATGACCACAGAGCACAGACGAAGTGGAATACAGTGGACACTGTGGACACAGCTTGACGACCTCGATTTTGCAGACGACTTGGCATTACTGTCCCACACTCATCAACAAATGCAGGACAAGACCACGAGGCTTGCTGACATCTCGTCCCAAGTGGGCCTCACCATTCACAAACAGAAAACAAAGACAATGAGGCTGAACGCAACCAGGGAAGAACCAGTCTTGCTTGCTGGCACCCCGTTGGAGGAGGTGGAGTCCTTCACCTATCTCGGGAGCATCATAGACAAAAAAGGCGGCACTGATGCAGATGTCAGAGCACGAATCGGTAAAGCCAGAGCAGCCTTTCTCCAGTTGAAAAAAGTGTGGAGTTCCAGAGAGCTGTCACAACACACCAAAGTCCGGATTTTCAACTCCAATGTAAAAGCAGTTCTCCTATATGGAGCAGAGACATGGAGATTGACAAAAACCACAGTCAACAGAGTACAGACCTTCATGAACAGTTGCCTTAGAAGAATTTTGAAAATCCACTGGCCAGAGAAGATCAGCAACGTCAGACTCTGGGAGAGAACAGAGCAGATAACAGCAGAGAATGAAATTGGGCGAAGAAGATGGGGATGGATCGGTCACAGTCTGAGAAAGCCAGCTTCCAGTATCACTAGGCAGGCATTGTCATGGAACCCCCAGGGAAAGAGGAAAAGAGGTAGGCCGAGAAAATCCCCACCTCCAAGCAGACATCAAGAGACTGGGAACCACCTGGAGTAGAATCGAAGGAGAAGCACAGGACAGGAGTTGCTGGAGGTCTCTCGTCGACGGCCTATACCCGGGTAGGGGTGACAGGTGTAAGTAAGTAATATCATGGGTGACAATCATCTGAAACTAGGCCTTCAACCTCAGGCCTCCAGGAAGCTACACCTTGCTTTCCTTTACAGGGGCCGAAAAAATAAAATGGGGAGGGGGGGTACGCGTTGGACACCTTCTTTCCTGCAGCCGAAAAATCAAACGACGGGGGGTTTGGGGGGGGGGGGGGGGTGTTGTCACGACGCCTTCATTTCAGGGTCCGAAATGAAAAATAGGCAAATACAATGCACGTCTGCCCACTTAGTTCACGGTGCGGCGCACTCGGCCACCAGTGCGGGTCGCAGACACAGCCTGCCGCGTCATATCCTGCCCGCGATGCTAAACCGGTGCTCTGCTCGTTTTGTTACCCACAATGTTTTTTTTTGCGGCAACGCCTTTTTTTTTGTTTTGCGGAAGATCTCTTTTTTTTCGCGGATAATTCCCATGCCTGAATAATGCCCCACAATGCATGGTTAGGAAGAGATATAAATTCTCATGAGAATTTATGCCTCTTGCAGATGAAACAGGCTGCCTGCATGACTGTTCGGTCTGAACCAAAAAGGTGAAATTCAGCTTTGTGGCCTGGTGTTCTGAAAAAGCTGAATCAGTTTCCAGGAATGAATACTGTCACCCATGCAATATTCATAACCTGCCGCTGCTTAAGAGCAAAGACTACACCCATCCAACCCACTCACCATCCAAACACGCGTCAGAAGTTTAAAGATGTGTGCCAGGCAGTCTTGATACGCTGTCGTGGAAAAGGTTGGTAGGCACATGGGGCTGACTGACCCCCAGAGTCGTGTTACTGCCAAAATGTCGCGCAGCATTGCTAGAACCCCCATGTCTCGAAGCAAGGCTGACCCTGGCATGTTGATGCCTGACTGTACGAGAGGGACCGTACTCAGGAGGTGGAGGACAAAGTCAGATACCCACTGGATGAATGGCTGTAAAACCTGCAAGGAAGCTGGAACATAAATAGGGGTTATACTTGACCAAAAGTGAGTCAGAAAATGCACAGAGTGCACACATTCAGTGAATCCAGACTGTGGGTTAGATTAAATATGCCATTTACAATGTTAACATGCAATAATGCATATTGATGTAAGGGGACAATCTGATTAAAACAAATTGCTGCAGAATACCTTGCCCCATTCGTTCCTTTTTTATGCTCTCTATAATGAAGTCATCTGGGTCCAGCGGCTTGATCAGGATGTCCAGGTCTGTTTCAGATGAGACAGAGCACAGTGCTGACAGCTTCTCTGCAGGACTCTAAGATGGAAGAAAGGACAATTACATTATTTACAGTGAACTTCAGACATATATATACATAACAAAATGCCAAAGAACTCAGATTTTCTCATTTGTGTCTGCAGTTTGTTGACAGCAGAGTAATCTACGTAAAAATGTGGTTAAAACCACTGAAACACATTGTTATATCAACACAAGAGTTGAATCTCTCAAAACAAAAAGAACTCGCACCCACACAAAATGTCTCTTTCTCCCTCTCTCACACACACACACACCATACAAGAAGTGCATGGTACTGAAACATAAAACAATTTTTGCGACGGAAAAGAAATTTTCCTTGTGAACAATAAAGCATTAGCTTTTCATTAGTCACCTTCTCCTGTGTGGAAACAGCTTTGGGCCGAATGATGGTACGAACAACACTGTAGATGGAAAACAAGTTGAGCAATGCACGACACTCTGCAGCTCGCTGACGGCCTGAGGGGATGACACTACACAGGGCCATGCGCAATCGTAACAGACGGACCCGCAGCATTTCCTGTAGCGAGGGTGTCTGCTTCTGGAAGTTGTCATTGATGTGCTGCACCAGACTCTCCACCATTCCTGGAACCGCATATAAAACTAAAAATGTCCGGTGAAGAATATTGAAATGACCTCAGAGTGAAGCATACTGAGACAACAATTCTGATTATTCAGAAAAAAAAAACAGCAATACATTATGAAGACAAAGTCATAAGCATATATGCTTGAAATGAAACGCTTGAAAAAGACACTGTTCAGAAATCAGAAGCAGGTCAAAACTCCATCTGTTTCAATGAAAACAGTGTGGATAAAAACCTGGACAAAAATGTATCGCATTATGTTTGGGCTTTTAATCCACTGTTTGCGTTGAAACGTGCAGTTTTGACTACTGCTGAGTTCCCAAAATCATCTATTACAGAACAAGCAGCTCAAAGGTGAAATTTGGAAATCCCCCAAAAGCTGGCAAGTTGTCTTTTGCAAAATGCAGGAGACGCAGATCAACCACGACAGGTCATGGGTGATGCCAGATTAGCTTGGTATCTAAAACAGACAAGCTATTTTGGCACCACCCATGACCTATCATAGTCGATCTATGTCTTCTTAATGTGTGTTGAAACTGAAAGCTCTATAACCTCACACCAATACGGAATTCATTCAGCCCCGACACACCACAGAAAGACATGGATCGAGCATGATAGTTCAAGGGTGGTGCCCGAATAGCTTGGTGGCCATTGGCACCAAGCTATTCGGGCACCACCCTGGAACTATCGTGCTTCATCTGTCTCTAAAACTGTAATACAACCATCAGAAGGCAACTTCAAAATTTGGGGATTTTGGTCCTGGGGTAGAATGTATTTACAGGGGCTCATGAGGATCTACACCTCTTGTTGAAATCACTATGCATTTATGTTTCCTTGACAATTGGGGATCTCTGACATCGCATTTACAATTTCAAAAGCACAAGTTGCCTCAACCAGTAGTGAAAGGGTTAAAATACTTGAACTTACCCTGTCGAACGGCAAGCAAAACGTCCCATACGTTGTGCCCCACAAACATGTTGTACTCCAGCATCAGCACTACAAACCCAGGCATCAGCTGCAGCGGACCGTCGCGCGAGTTGAACACGCGGAAGACACACAGCGCCCCCTGGCTCTGACCCACAAGGCCACAGCCGGTGTTGGTCTGGACACAAGACATGAGGTGGGGGGATGTGCCCAGGGGGAGGTGGTCTCCGGGGAGGAGAGAGGAAAGGCCTCCAAGACAGTCCATGGAGGACGAGGTGAGTACCTGAAGATAAGTACAGATTTTTAAAATTGGTTTTAACCCTTTGGCTGTCTGTATCACTTTTTGTCAAGGTTGTTCCTGCAGAAATCACTTCAACAAGAAAAAATATGGACAGCCAAAGGGTTAAAGACTTTAGCTGTTCAAACATTCATCCAATTAAGTTCAGATTTGTACCAGATGAATTCATGTCAACCTATAAGAAAGATATGCACACGAATGTCTCCAATAAAATCTGCATTTTATGCATTTCCAAAACACTAAAATAACTCAGTGTTGCTCATTTGTTTCTAATTAAGGGTCTCTGGGACCCTCTGCCAGAAAATTCAAAGGTCCTTTTGTCAAAACTGAGGCTCCCTTCATTGAAAGCTGGCATATGAAATTGTCTTTACTTTCGCCTCATTCTCAGTCAGCTACTTTCTCCGTTTTGCAGCCTGCAGAATCACGCAAACAGTTCAAGGGAAAGTACTCGCTTTGCTCTCTGTCAGGGTTCACTTCCAGCCAATCACAGAAAAGAATGTCAGCTCACTGCTAATGGCCAATCAGATTTCAGAACTCCAAACCGAGTTCGTCTAAAAAGCATTTGTGCGGCAAACCTAGTTTCGATGGTGTGCGAGCACTTTTGATAGCAGCTTATGCGCTATGATCTGCGTCCGTCCTTTGGATGTACAGATTGAAAATTTATGCGCCCTTTTAAGATTTATGTGCGAAATAGACGCAGAGCTGTGCATTTTGGGGAACACTGATCACTATCGCCACAATATCACTTATTTAATAATAATAAAAAAACTTCTCCTTTAATAATAGCGTAAAGTTAAACAAATCAAAACGTGTATTTTGCAGTTATCAAAATTACGCAGGAGTTGCATCCCTTTACTTACAAAAATGAATTTTTCTTTAAAATGAATTTTTTTGAAAAATACTTACCGATGGTATTACAGTTAGGAAAAGTCCTTAGCTAGCATAATTTTAGCCAAAATTTGGTTGTGTCCGTATAAGGGAGTGTTGGCAGGAGTGGGGCGCCATAGACCAGGCCATAGCCTCCCCTTATTCCCATCCGGTACGAGATTACCCGGCATACCCCAGTTTAGTTTCTTAAGAAAAATTCATTTGTTTTCTCAAAACACATTACCGATGGTATTACAATTAGGAAGAAGCCCGAAGAGGAGGTGGGTGCCGCTATAGCGCCCCTAATGCCAACAACACCGCCCAAAGACCCGCCCTCCCGCAGCAAACTCCCGATAATTTTAGCTAAGATACCTGTTTGCGCCTAGGGCGCCGGGAGGGAGTGTTGCGCTGCTGTGATGTCTCCCACCAGTGAGAGGTTCTGCCGCTGGGCAGAGAGGTCCCTCAGGTAGAAGCAGGCAAATGTGGTCTCAGCTTGCCAGCCCACCGCCGCCACAATGTCCTAAACTGCACAGGTGCTGACAAAGCGGGACTTGCAGCCATGGCTCTGACCTCGTGCGCCCTGATGTTCATACATTTGGCTGCATCTGGGCAAGGTCCTGGTAGGCTGAGCGGAACACACACTGGCACCAGGAGGAGAAGGTCTGGGCTGAGATGTCACGTCTACCTGGGGACAGAGGGAGAAACAGGCGGGTGCGTCCTCTGCGCAGAGGCTTGGACCGGCGCAGGTACACACGTAAGGCTCTCACCGGTTCCTGTCTGGTCTACCAGGTGGAGTCTGTCTCTCCTAAGGGCGGAAGTCATCATCTGTAGGGCAGCCCAAAAGGCGACCACATCTTGGCCCGGAAGGTCGGTTCAGGTAGCCGTTGCACGGCGTCGTCCGTCCGGAACTGCAAGCAATCTGTGCACGACAACAGCACGTACGTCACCTGACCGTGGAAGACGTGGCTAGGACACCGAAAAGGCTCTCACCGGGTTCTGTAGTCAGTTCTCCCGGGTGGAGTCCGTCACAAGTGAGGGGCGAAAAGGCATCATCTGTGTCGCCTACAAGGAGGCCGCGTCTTGGCCAGGACGATGGTTCAGGTAGCACGGAGTCGGCCATCCGGCACTGCAAGCAATCTGTGTGTGTCGACAGCGCGTACATTCAATGACCCAGGAAGACGTGGCTAGGACACACGTAAGGCTCACACCGGGTTCTGTAGTCTGTTCTCCCAGGTGGAGTCCGTCACACGTGAAGGGCAAAATTCATCATCTGTGTCGCCGTCAAGGAGACCGCGTCTTGGCCAGGAAAAGGTTCAGGTAGCAGTAGCACGGAGCCGGCCTGGAGGCTGAGGTTAGGGCCGCCAGGAAGCACGTCTTTCAAGGTACACCCGTCAAGCGCGCCAACTGCAGAGGTTCAAACGGACGGAGTTGAACCACGTAAGCCCGCATGGTAGACCCCTCATAGCCCGAGCGAAGCAGTGTTGGGCGTCGCCGAGCGATGTGACCCTCAGATCTGCGAGGTCTTACAGCTACCAGGGTCGGACCAGCGCCCGCGCCGGAAGGTGTCGGCGAACATAGCTAGGTAGTCCCGATGGAAATCGGATCCAGTCCCTGGTCGTTGAATAGCCAGAGGAAGCACTCCGCCCGCTGGGGCTTCGTCAAGTCCGGAGGGAGAGAAGGTTGTCGTCAATCCCGTCACACCGCGCTCGTCGTCTCCCCTCGCAACTCGTCTGGTAGAGGGTCTGCGGGCTGTCGCGGCAGCAACCACTGCCGCCCTAGGGAAGGCTCTGCAGTAGAAGGCTTGCCGCATGAACTCCAGGCACGGAGGAAGAGAAGTTCAAAGCCCGGTTGTAACGGCGGCTGTCCCGGTTGCTTGAGCATCGTGCGAGGAGTGGGGAGCTGCAAAGGGGGGCATGTGGGGAAGAGCTGACCAGGACTGGAGAAGCGACGAGGCGTACCGAGCCAGGAAAAAGCCAACCAACCTTCGTAGCCGACAAGATGCTCTCCACGTGGCCGCAGACTGCGCTACTATCATATCCGCCGCAAACCTCTAGCAATAGGGGTTGTCGGACACCCCCCCCGTATAACCTCAGCATTCGATTCTCGATGGCGAGCAGGGAAGCTGGAAGATCTGGCCGTAGCGACGACTCCAAGCGCAGCTGGCCTCATGAGCACTAGCATCTCCCAAGTGTACACCAATCTTCTCCAACAGAAGAAGTGTCAGGCTGAAAGGCGATCCGTTGGCGTGTCAGCAGTCCTAACAGTGAACCCGAGAAAGGCTCTGAAGGACGCTCCTACTCTGCACTGCTCCCGTCCTACTTGGAGTCCTACTCGAACCGGACGGGCACGAACTCCATCCTCCATGGAATCCGCGAAGAAGCCACGTAGGACCTGTCCTGTAGCGTAAGCAGCCTAGACGACGGCGAATAGCGGGCAGGAACCCCAGCCTACTGCCACGCTTGCCAACTGGTTTCGACGTCGGACCTCCAGCTGTCACAAGTCCTGGAGACGCAAAGCTGCCCTCAGGACTCTGTCTGTCTCGCATCTGCCATGATGCCGAGGAACTTGTGTCGAGTCGACAGGTCGAAGATCGGCCACCACATCCGCCGGCTCGGGTACGAAAAGAGTCGACTGTACTGTCGCGGAAGCGGAGCGCGGGACCACATCCAAGGTTACAACTGTAAGGTCCCGGCATGCTGTCGCCAAGTCTAAACCCTGGCACTCGCGCCCCAGGCTGCATGGATCCACAACGCCCTCTGTCGCATCGCAGAACCTCGTTCACCCCCGCGAGAAGCTGAACAGGGAGACTCTTGTTCCATCCTCGTCAGACCCGTGGCTGCGCCCTGCTGTCATCCACCGCCGAGCGTGTATCTGCACAACGGACCGTTGAGAGAGAGTCCATCTGCTCCGGTCAGGCGCCGCAGAACACCGGAACTCCAAGTTGTCTCCACGCAGCCACGCGAACCGCCCCCGCTAGGTCCCGAAGCTGAACTGCATCCGCTAACACGATGTAGACTGACGTCGGCCCACACAGTGAGGTCGGTCGGACCAGTCCTCATGCCGCGCTGACATCTACGAAGGTAGACTGCTTACTTGCTAGTCATCTGCCGCACGCTGGAAGGAGGCTGCCACTGTCGTTCCCGGGACCGCGCCGTCGGCATCACAGAAACGTCGCCTCCGCCCCTCGGCTGCCAGCCAAGTAGTTCCAGTGCAGAGGAAAAACTGCGCCTCCGCGGATGAGTGGTCCCTGCCAATCCCTTCCGAAGGTCTGCGTTGAATGCCGGCACGTCCTGCATCAGTGTCCATGGAAGACTGCTATGACCAGCGCTGTCAGCAGCGCGAAGCGGCTGAGCCACCCGTCCTCGTTAGCCTCCTCGACGGCCTGCCGGGGGGGGGGGGGGGGGGGGTCCAAGGGAGTTCTTCACCGGACAGAGGCCCTGCGTAGCTGATTCTTTAACTCGGTCGGCAGCGAGCCAAAGGCGGTAACTCGAAGCATCAGAACGAGGTCTGCAGTCGCAGCCAAGCGTTGACAGCGGTGTGGAGAGCGGGCCGGAAGCCGGAACAGCCAAGGTGAGGATGTCGGCCAACGCGGTGAGATGGTAGGATTCCATGCTTCCACAACACGACGGAGGATGGCCCGCTTCACCAGGTCCAGGAACCCCGCTGAGGCCAGGGAACTGCGGAAGAGGAGTAGGATCACGTAGTCGAAGCAACCAGTGTCTCCCAAGGCGCCCTGAAGCGGGAGACAGGAGACGGCGGCAAGGACCCGAAACCCGAACGGTTGAGGAAGAGACTTGAAACGCTTTGACGCGATGAGGGGACCTGCTTCGTCCAAGGTCCGAAGAGTCTCCATCCTCTGGCTCCACGTAGTTGGCGGCGAATCCAACACATCTCGACACTGCGAGCGTAGCGAAGTGGAGGAGCCATCATCACCCAGCAACGGTGAACGACGTCCTCTGGAGCCGAGCTGAAGGAGTCGTCTGTCCCGCATGCGGGAGAAAGAGACATCTAACTGCTCCAAAGACCGGGGAACGCCGGGCGGTGGCGGTCTGACGAAAGTGGACACAGCACTTGGAAGGAACAGCATAGTCTCGGAGGCCGGTCCCACGAACTCGAACGGCGACGAAGAGGCTTCGGGGCACCGGTCTTCCCATCGCGTAGCGACCCAACGCACTGGGACGTCGTCGCCTGCTCCTCTCGTATCCCTGGTCTCTGTGTAGTGAGCACATGCGTCTGAAGTCAGGCGAACTGTCTGATCGTGACCGAGTGCGGGGACCGGGGTCCCGTTGTGGAGTCGTCTCTCAGCACTGCGTCTGGAGCGGGCTCTCATCTCCACGATCGGGGCGAGGGGGCGTGGCCCATCATCACTGACCTGGGATCTTGGCGTGGGAAGAGCAGCGGCCCTGTAGCACTTGCAGTCGCCGCATGCAGCAGTTAGTGCCGGTCTGACCCGTGTCGGGAGCTGGCGCCAACGCGTGAATAGTCCGGGCGAGGGCGCCCAATAATAATAATAGTAATAATAATAATAGGTACACATTCAGATTTGTAAGCAAATACAAGAAAACAAATTCCTGAACACGCATGTTATTGATTTTAACCACCAAACAACCTAGATATCACACATGAAAGATAAGTCACATTTGGCTCTGCACTGACCAGCCATATAGACTGCCGGTACCTAATAATAATAACAACTTTGAGTGTCAGTGTACCAATTTGTTTTCTCATCTCCATTTTCCTTTAAAATGACGTAAAATGGTTCAGTGGTTCAAGAGATATAGCCTTTTAAAGATAAGAGGTGTTACGCCCCAGCGGTCTGGCAAAACAGCTGCGACACTGGGAATGCAACATTTAACACTTGTGGCGGCAAAAGGGTTAAAATGAATTTTTTTTCTAAAATGTATTTTTTTGAAAAATACTTACCGATGGCATTACTATCTGGGAATACACTCTATTGCCTATCGATTTCAGCAAAAGGCACAACTGGGGAGGAGACACCGGGGATCCATGCACTAGGACCCCGGGTGGCCTCCCCTTACTACCGTATCCCGGCATGCGTGTGGCGAACTCCCGGCGTTCACCGGGCGACCTAATCAGTTTCACACTTAGCCAAGAGAAGGCAAGCGGGGCCGGTGGGAGGGCCATTCGAGTAATGCCATCGGTAAGTATTTTTCAGAAAAATACATTTTAGAAAAAAAATTCATTTGTTTTTTCAAAATACATTACCGATGGCATTACTATCTGGGAGAATGGCGAACAGGCGGAGGGTGCCGTACCTAACGTAATCTAACCACCCCGCGGGCCCAGAGAGAAGCACTCCCGACGATTTCAGCTATGACGTACCTAAGGCGCCGAAGGCGCTCGGAGGGAGTGCTGGGCCGCGGAGATGTCGCCCACACGAGCCAGTGAGTCACGCTGGCCGGATAGGTCCCTGAGGTAGAAGCGTGCGAAAGTGGAGTCTGAGCGCCAGCCGCCCGCGGCGACAATATCAGAGACCGAGCAGTTGCGGTCCAGGGCTAGACTGGTGGCTACCGCTCTCACTTCATGGGCCCGGATTTTTAAGAGCTTATCGCCGCTTGGGGAGAGGTCCCGGTAAGCGGACCTAATCACCCAACGCAGCCAGGAAGACACGGTCTGGGACGAGATGTCTTGGCTGCCCGCGGACAAAGGTAGAAAGAGACGTGTGCGTCCTTGGCGACGCGGCTTAGAGCGGCGTAGGTAAATCCTGAGGGCCCGCACCGGGTCCTGCTGCCGCGAAACAGGAGAAAGGTCCGCTCCCCGGAGGGGCCGTATAGTCAGTAACTGAGGGGCCGCCGTAGGGGGACGGTTCTTGGCCAGGAAGGAAGGGTCAGGGAGAAGCTGTGCAGAGCCGTCTGCCCGAAATTGAAGACAGGCTGGAAGCGTCGAGAGTGCGTGAAGCTCGCTCACTCGGGAGGCCGAGGCGAGAGCTAGAAGAAACACGTCTTCCGGGTCAAATCCGAGAACCGCGCCAAGGGAAGAGGTTCAAACCTGTTCGTATTCAGCCACGTAAGTACCCAGGCGAGATCCCACCGAGGTACCAGGGAACGGGAGACCGGCCGTCGCAGCTCAAAGTGAGACAGCAAATCCGAAAGGTCCCTGCAGGCGCCTGGGTCCGGGAGACGCAGGTGACGGTAGGTGTCTGCGATCATAGCGCGGTAGCCCTTGATGGTGATCGGGGCTAAGCCTTGGTCCTCGAAGAGCCACAGGAAGAACTCAGCCAGTTGGTGGGAGGCTAGGTTAGCGGGAGGAAGCCCCTGGGAGGCGCACCAGGACTGGAAGACTCTCCACTTGCCCTCGTACACCTTCCGTGTGGAGGGTCTGCGGGCTGCTGCAATCGCCGCCACTGCTGCATCCGAGAAACCTCTATCAGCGAGGGCTTGCTGGACAACCTCCAAGCGTGAAGGCGCAGGCGCTCCGGGCACGGATGGAAGAGCTGCTGACGGGGCTGCTTGAGCATCGTGGGCGGGGTAGGAAGCTCTAAAGGAGGGTCCGTCGCCAGCGCTAGGAGGTCCGTGGTCCAACTCTTGGTCCAGTTGAAGGGGGCCACCAGCAACAGAATCGCCGAGGAATCGCGAAGCTTCTGCAACACCTTCGGAACGAGCACCGACGGGGGGTAGGCGTACGCAATCAGGCCGTCCCAAGGGATGGAGAGGGCGTCCACCGCCCAAGCTAGCGGATCCGGGACTGGAGAGACAAAGACTGGGAGCTGGTTGTTCCACCTGGTGGCAAACAGATCTAGTAGCGGCGTCTCCCACTGCGAGCAGATCAGGCGAAAAATGTCCGGGCGTAGAGACCATTCTGTGTGGAGCAGCTGTCCGCGGCGGGACAGGGCGTCCGCAATCACGTTGAGATGGCCGGGGATGTGGCGGGCTCGAAGAGTAATGCCCCGATCCCTGCACCAGAGGAGAAGGTGATACAGGAGGATGCAGAGGGAGGGCGAATGAGTGCCCCCCTGATTCTGAATGTAAGCCACCACCGTCGAGTTGTCGGAGAGAACGAGGACTTGCTGGTTGGCCAAGGTCTCCTGCCAACGGTCGAGGGCCAACCCCACTGCCTTCAATTCTAGCCAGTTGATGTGTTTCCCTACGAGGTCCCGGGGCCAAAGGCCCGAGGCCGAGAGAAAATCCGGTAACAGGTGAGCGACCCAGCCGGACTGGCTCGCGTCCGTACGAAGGGACCACCGGGGTGGTGGGGACTGAAGAGGAACTCCCGAAGCCAGCCAAGCGAGGTCTGTCCATCTCTCGAGGTGAGGGCGAGCCAGCGGAGTAACCGGAACCAGATCCGACAGAGAGCCCGAGGAGGGTCGCCAGTGGAGTAGGAGATGTAGTTGTAGAGGCCGAGCGTAAAGTCTGCCCAAAGGAAGCAGGTCCGCAGCCGCACTGAGGAGGCCCAGGAGTTGAAGCCAGACCCTGGCGGTGAAGGAGGACCCCCCCGCCATGGAAGTCGCTAAGTCGGCGATCTTCTGCCGCCTGGGCAAGGGTAGTCGGACGAGGTTGAGATCGGTCAGGAACTCCATCCCCAGATGAATGAACCGTCGAGAGGGGGAAAGGTCCGATTTTCCCAGGTTGAGGAGGAAGCCGAGCCGCCGCAGAAGGGACAGAAGGGCATCTCTGTCCGCCTGGAGCATAGCGGGGACCAAATTGCGCAGTAGAAGGTCGTCCAAGTAATTGGAGGCCGGACTCAGGGAACGTCGACGAAAGTAGGCCATTACCGCATCGAGCAGTCTCGTGAACACCCAAGGACTGATGTTGAGTCCGAAAGGAAGGGCGCAGAACTGGTATACTATCCCTCCAAAGGCAAACCGAAGGTAGCGACGGGACGACGGATGAATCGGGACGTGAAGATATGCGTCGGACAGATCGAGGCTGATTGCGAAGTCCATCGGACGGACGGACGCACGGAGAGACCGGGCCGTCTCCATCCTGAAGCGAGGGGCCAAAATGAACTTGTTTAGCGCCGATAAGTCGATCACAGGACGCCACTTGCCGCCTGGTTTGGGGACCACAAAGAGGCGGCTGTAGAAGGCAGGAGAGTCGTGCCTCGAAACTACCTCTGTCGCCGCTTTGTCGAGAAGGGCCTCCACTTCCCCGCGAAGCGCGTCCGCCTGGGTGACGTCTGGCTGCTCCTGGGTCCACATGGGTGACCTGCGAAGAGGCGGAGGGGACAGGAACGAGAGGAGTAGGCCGGAAGTAATCGTGGAACGAATCCAAGGGTCGTCTGGGAACAGCGAGCCCCAAAGGTCGCTGAAGAGGGACAGCCGACAGGAGACCCGAGAACTGACGGCGGGGGCGGAGAGGAGTCAACGAGCCCGGCCGCGGCCCGCCGAACGGGCGCCGTGGGGCCAAGCGGGGCGCGGGGTGGGGCCCGGCTGCGGAGCCTGGGCTGGGCGGGCCCGCCCTCGCGATGATCCGGCTGGGAAGGAGGGTCTGAAGGACCGCCGGGCGCGACCCTTGGCCGAGCGGGGGGTGCGAAAGCGGAGGTAGAAGACGGCTTGGGCCATAAGTCCTTGGACGCCTCCTTAACTGTCTGCCAAGTGTCGCCGAACAGAAGGGAACCGCCAAGAGGAGCTTGGCGGAGCTGGTTTTTCACTGCTAAGGGAAGGTCCGAGCAGAGGCGCAAAAGGGTGTCCCGCCTCCAGAGGTCGCAATTGGCAGCCGCAGCCATGGCATTGGCGGAGGAATGGTAGGCGGCCCGGTTGGCCGCTATCAGAATGGACTGCACATCACGGAGCGGGGACTGCACCTCCAGGTCCCAAGTATCCTGGAGACAATGTAAGGTCGCCTGGGTAGCCAGCTCTAAGAAGCCCGAGCACGCTAGCGAGTTCCGGGCTAAGGAGGCGATCCTGTCAATGGGCCGGGGCCAAGCGCTCTGCACCGGTCTGCGGCCGCCCGCCTGCACTAAGGCCGCCGTATCTATCGCTGGTAGAGGAATAGCGAAGGCTTGTGAGTGTCCCGCGTACCAGGCCTGGCGGAAGCTCAGGTTGATCCCCGGAGGCCAACGTGAGGCGGTAAAAAAACCAGAGTCGCCGAAAGAGTCGTTCTTCAGTTGGGTGGAGAAGGCCTCAGAAAGGTCCCGGAAGGCCGCTGGTTGCGGGAGGGACTTGCGGCGCTTGACTGGTCTCTGCGCGTCAACCATAGCCGACGCCTGTCTCTTCGGAGGAGGTGACGGCGGACATAACTCGGGTGGTAAGTACTTGACGATCAGGCGTGAAGCCTCTTCCAGGGCGTGGGCCATCTGCTCCAAACAGAGTTCCTAATTCAACTTTCACTGAAGATCAGAGTCCGAAAGGAGGAGGCAAAAAACTCGACCGTCCTCGGTCGAGCTATGAGTGAAACTGATTAGGTCGCCCGGTGAACGCCGGGAGTTCGCCACACGCATGCCGGGATACGGTAGTAAGGGGAGGCCACCCGGGGCCCTAGTGCATGGATCCCCGGTGTCTCCTCCCCAGTTGTGCCTTATACACAACTTTTGCTGAAATCGATAGGCAATAGAGTGTATTCCCAGATAGTAATGCCATCGGTAATGTATTTTGAAAAAACAAACGTCTAGCTTGAAAGAAAGGCTCTAGGTGCCGTACAATGACATACTAACATACACAAATCTTGCGCCCTAACGCGCAATATATGCTCTCACATACACACTCGTCGCTGACCTGAGACCGAGAAGCCGAGCGGTCGTCTCTAGGGGCAGGACCCGCCGTCAGTGGGTCTGGCTCATGCCTCTCCGTTCGTCACGCTAAGAGGAACCTTAGGAGGGCCCTCCGCGTTAGTAAGTGCCTGTAGCTATACTGGCCCGTGACGACATGGTCCTGGAGTGGGCGAGTCTCGTGGCTCACCGTGCGACTCCCAGAACGTGGTCGCTTCTGCATGTCATGTCTACGATCTGTCGCCTGGGCCGGGACTGGAAGCGTCGTAGGTATGGTTGCCGACGCCAGCCCGGCAGAAGTAAATTCAATTGTTCTTAGCCATCCCAAGAAGGGGGTTGTCAGCGATCCCTCCCGCTGGCAAGTGCTCAGGCTATGGTATCTTGATCGCCATGGTAAGGGGAACCTTAGGAGGGCCCTCCGCGATAGATGCGACTTACAAGCTTACTGGCCCAGGACGTCTAGGTCACTGCCACTGTCTTGGTTCCCACCTAGTGACTCTGGGCCGGCTCTGTCAGACGGTCTCTGAAAGGAGTCGGACGCTCGCGGCAGTAAAATCCCCACAGCTGCGACCATCTTTCTTCCAGCTATGGGGCGCCCACAACACCGGTATGGGTCGACTTGCATCCCAAACAAGGCAGGCAAACCGCATGCCCATCGTGCAGGTACGAACCTGGTAACCGCAACAAGAGGTTACAATGAAAAATTAATTTTTCTCTAAAATGTATTTTTTCGAAAAATACTTACCGATGACATGACTGTCAGGAAATAGTCTACTTGCTTACCAATTTTAGCCTAAGACCCAAAGGGTCCCCCCAGGAGGCTCTCGGGGATCCCTAACAGGGACGAGAGTAGCCTCCCCTGCACATCCGGTCACGTGCCCGGTGGTGTCTCCTTTAGCCAGTTGTCTACGGAGTTACCAGCGGCAAGCGGGGAGGAGGGAGGGACCTCCGAGTCATGTCATCGGTAAGTATTTTTTGAAAAAATACATTTTAGAGAAAAATTAATTTGTTTCCTCAAAACACATTACCGATGACATGACTGTCAGGAAGAATGACAAAAAGGAGGAGGGTGCCGCACAATCCCTTTAAGAAACCTCTTCAGGGACGAAGACGGCCCATCACTCCTGATCACACACTCCCGACAATTTTAGCGAAGTGCCACTTAAAGCGCCGAGGGTGCCTGGAGGGAGTGTTGCGCCGCAGAAGTTGCCCACCAGCGTAAGGTTGTCGCGCTAGACTGTCAGGGCACGGAAGTAGAAGCGGGCGATGGTAGATTCGTCCCGCCACCCCACCGCAGCCACAATGTCCTTAACCACACAGGTGCGGCAAAGGCGAGATGTGCGGCCCTAGCGCGCACTCCATGGGCACGGTTCCTCAGTGCCTTGGCTCCCTGTGGGGAGAGGTCGCAATAGGCGGACCGTAATACCCAGCGGAGCGAGGAGGAGAACGTTTGGGCTGAGAAGCCGGTTCTGCCGGTGGTCGGCGGCAAAGAGACGAGTCCGTCCCCTCCGCACGGATTTGGAGCGACGCAGGTAGATACGAAGAGCCTGCACTGGATCTTGCTGCGGAGTCCCCCGAGGAAGCCGGGTCGTGTAAGCGGCCGAGTGGCAATGACCGGAGGCGCTGTCAAGGGAGACCTAGGCTGAGCGAGAAGGAAGGATCCGGGAGTAGCTGAACGGAGCCATCCACTCGGAACTGTAGGCCGGCGGGGCGAGACGAGAGCGTGTGGAGCTCGCTGACGCGGGGCGCCGTGGCGAGGGCCATCAGGAAGCAGGTCTCCGAGTCACGTCAGCGAAGCGGGCCAGATGGAGCGGTTCAACGGTCCGAAGTCAGCCAGGGGAGGACCAGGGAGGTCCCAGCGCGGGACAAGGGAGCGGGAGACCGGACGCTGCACGCCGAAACGCGCCATAAGGTCGGGCAGGTCCTTGCAGGCGCTGGGTCGGGACGGCCGAGGTGACGGTAGGCGTCGGCGATCAAGAGGGGTAGCTGCTGCACCAGAGGGGAGCCAACCTTGGTCTTGGACGAGCCAGCGAAGAAGTCCGCGAGCTGAGGAGTCGTCAGGCCGACGGTGGAGAGGCGGCGGTCAGAGCACCAGGCACGAAGCACGCCACTTTCCCTCGTAGACACGTCTGGTAGAAGGTCTGCGGGCTGAAGCGATAGTGTCCGCAGTCGCACTCGAGAAGCCTCCAGCAGAGAGAGCTTGCCGCACAATCGCCAGGCGTGTAGGAGAAGTCGCTCGGGGCAGGGGTGGAAGAGCGGCTGTCGGCGCTGCTCGAGCATCGTGCGGGGGGTGGGAAGAGGGAGGGTGAGCCCGTGGTGAGACTGAGAAGGTCGGAAGTCCATGATCCGGTCCAGGAGAACGGCCACCAGGAGAAGGACTGCGTTGCATCCCCGGAGGCTGAGCAGGACTAGAGGACCAGGACCGCCGGAGGGTAGGTGTAAGCGACCAGTCTGTCCCAAGGGATCGAAGCGCATCGACTGCCCAGGCCAGGGGTCGGGAAACGGGGAGATGAAGAGGGGAAGCCGGAGGCTCCACTTCGTGGCGAAGAGAACAAGGGGGGGGGTCTCCCAACGAGCGCAGAACCAGCGAAGGATGTCCCAGCGTAGGGCGCAATCCGTGTGAAGAAACTGCCTCCGTCGCAAGAGGTAGGCTGCCAGGACGAACAGGTGACCTGGAGTGTGACGGGCTGGGAGGGAGAAGTCGCTGTCCTCGCACCAGCGAAGGGGGCGATAGAGGAGGAAGCAGAGGTCGGGAGAGCGGGTTCCTCCTGCGTCTGAAGGCAAGCCACGAATGAGGGGTTGTCGGAAGGACGAGGAGGTCCTGAGTCCTGAGTCCGAAGCGCCGAGGGCCTGCCGACTGCAACCAGTCCCAGCGGGTTGACGTGCCGCGAAGTCAGGTTCGCGGGCCAGCGGCCGGCCGACGAGCGAAAATTCGAAAGAAGGAGAGCGCCCCAACCGTCGAGACCGGCAACGACGCAGCGAGAGACGGGCAGTTGCGGGGTCAGGGGGAATCCGGGAGCCAAGCCAAGAATGTCCGTCCAGCGAAGCCGATGGGCCGCGGCACAGGAGAGATCGGCACCAGGGTAGAGAGATCGCCGGAGGACGGCCTCCAGAGGCGGAGTACAGAAGACCGAGGGAAGGAGATCAGCCGCCGCACTCATCAGGAGGAGGAGCTGGAGCCGCAGTCAGGTGGGGACCGCCGCGTCCGCAGCTACCCGCGGGCTAGAAAGGCACGAACTGGATCCGAGGCTCGGGAAGACGCACCAAGTTGCGGTCGGTCACCAATCCATCCCCAGGTGAACAAGTGGCGAGAGGGCGAGAGGTCGGACTGTTGGCGCTGACCAGGGCGACCAGGCGAGCAAACCGGAGGAGGAGAGCATCCCTGCCCTACGAAGAGGGACCACTGACTGATACCGCAGAAGCAGGTCGACCAAGGAGGAGAACGGCTGGCGGAAGATCGAAGGTCTCAGGCAACCAAGGCATCCACGATCCACGCAAGGACCCAGGGCTGAGGGGAGACCACACCGGAGAGGCCGAGCTGGAAAGTCCCGTCGACGGCAAGCGAAGACAACGGCGGGGGCGGGAGGCATGGGGACGCATAGAAGCAACGGGTAGGTCCAGGCTGGCGGCGACGACCAAGGGCTGAAGGCGACGCGAAGGGTCCGAGGCGGGGGAGCCGTGCCGAGCGACGAGCAGCATCACAACTTCCCAAGGAAGAGCGGAGACCTGCGCGCGAAGGGCGAGGGCCTTGGTCCGAAGGGGCGGGAACTCAATCCACAAGGGTGGCGCTGGGCCCACAGGCCTAGAAGGGTTCCTTCAGAGACTGCCAGGCAGGGCCGAAAGACGCGGGTACCCACAGGAGCACGGTAGAGCTGCGACGTCGCATCAGGGGAGATGGTCAGGAAGGAGCCAGGCCGCCACGAACGAAGGAAGGCAAGGGGCGGAGGGTTCAAAGCCACGCGGAAGATCCGCTAGAGCTGGGAAGGGTTGCCGCAAGCACGAGCGCCGGCGGAACCACCGGAGGCAGCGAGCACGAAGGGGAGCGAGTGGTCAGCGAACCGGGGAGCCGAAAGCTAGGACGCCAGCAGGCCAGCGGCGAACGCAGGACGCCGAGTCATCCACCGGAGAGGGTCGGGGAGACGCTGGAGGCGAAGGGTGCAGGGAGCGGGGAAGAGGATGTCCCGAGGAGAACGACAGCGCCGAGCACAAGGTGAAGGGAAAGGGACACCGGAGGGAGTCGAGCGGGCGGGCGACGAACGTCGGGCGCCGCAACTATCCAGGCGACGAGGGCGAAGACGGCGATCCCCACTGCACTGGGTGTACCCCAAGGGGCACCCATCCAAGTGCTAACAGAGCGCGACGTAGCTTCACTTCGGTGAACAGGCGAGAACCGGTGAAAACGTGGAAAGGCCGTAGGCGCCAGGGGAAACGGCCCGAAGTCCCGAGCTACGTGAAGGACGAACCAGACGCAGAGCGCGAGGCTCAAGGAGGGGGCACGTAGCTGGCTGGGGGACTCGACGGAGGAGTCAGCGAGTTGGAAGGAGGGCCATAAGGCTGACTAGGGTACCAACAGGCGATAAGGGTCGCGGTGCCCGGGGCTCAAGGAGGGACACAAGCGGCTTGACGACTCGCCGTAGGAGTCAGCGGGCCCAGAGACTGAGGCAAAAGTGCCGAAGTGAGAACGAAGGCGACAAGGTCGCGGTGCCCGGCTCAAGGAGGGGGGCACATAGTCGGCTAGACGACTCGCCGTAGAAGTCAGCGGACTTAAGGCTGGGGCCGAAGGCCGACACGTGAACTAATTGGCGACAAGGTCGCGGTGCCCAGGGCTCAAGGCGGGGGCACATAGCGGCTCGGCGACTCGCCGGAGGAGTCCGCAGGCTTAGGAGGGGCCGCGAGGCCAACGCGTCTACAATAGGCGACAAGGTCGCAGTGCCTGGGGCTCAAGGAGGGGGGCACGTAGCCGGCTTGGCGACTCGCCGGAGGAGTCAGCGGGCTGAGCAGGTCCGAAGGCCGACGCGTAGACTAGTTAGCGACAAAGTCGCGGTGCCCGGGGCTCAAGGAGGGGGGCACGTAGCCGGCTAGGCGACTCGCCGGAGGAGTCAGCGGGCTTTGAAGAAGGGCCGAAGGCCGACGCATAAGCTAATTAGCGACAAAGGTCGTGGTGCCCGGGGCTCAAGGAGGGGGGCACGTAGCCGGCTTGGCGACTCGCCGGAGGAGTCAGCGGGCTCAGGAGGGGCCGCAAGGCCAAGCGTCAACTTCATCTTTTTTTTTTTTTTGTATGTAACAGGCGACAAGGTCGCGGTGCCCGGGGCTCAAGGAGGGGGGCACGTAGCCGGCTAGGCGACTCGCCGGAGGAGTCAGCGGGCTTAGAAGAAGGGCCAAAGGCCGACGCTTAAACTAATTAGCGAGAAGGGTCGCGGTGCCCGGGGCTCAAGGAGGGGGGCACGTAGCCGGCTTGGCGACTCACCGGAGGAGTCAGCGGGCTTGAGGTTTGGCCGAAGGCCGACGCGTGAACTAAAGGCGACAAGGTCGCGGTGCCCGGGGCTCCTTTTTTAAGGAGGGGGGCACATAGCCGGCTTGGCGACTCGCCGGAGGAGTCAGCGGGCTTAACGCGTCTAAGAATAAGCTACAAACTTACCAGGGACGTGAGGTGTGGGGTATCCCAAGTCCGAGGGGAGCTTGAACAATCCCACCGTGCCGTGGGAGGTCCCAAGGAAGGCGGAAAGTCGCGAGTCGCTCGGCGGTGGAAACCAGAGTAGAGACCAAGAACCTCCAGTCAAGAGGGGCAGCCAGCGCAGCCGATGACAGAGGAGCAGGCGGCACCCGGTCGACAGACTGTGTGGCGGACAACAGGCCACTGGAAGTCGCCGTCCTGGGCAGATGCGCACTTGGTACATGAAAGGTGACGGGCGGCGGGCAACTAACGCCGCCAGTTAAAGCTCCGAAGTAAGTAACAAGTGAAACTCACCGTGAAATGCGGAGAGAAAACAAACAGAAGTCCGAGCCAAGCACGACGTCCGGCCCCGCAGGGCGAGACGTAGGAAGCGGCCGAGACTTTACCTTTTCATGGCGGAACGGCAGAGTGACGAAGCACAAAGCACCGGACACTAGGTCACTGGAAGTCGCCGTACTGGGGAGAGGCGCACTTGGTAACTGCAACCCAAACCCAAACATGAAAGGCGACCGGCGGCGGGTAACAACGCCGCCATTTAAAGCTTCGAAATTTAAGAAACACGCGAAACTGACAGTAAAATGCAAAGAGAAAACAACAGTAGCTCGAGCGAAGCCCGACGTCCGGCCCAGCCAGGCGAGACGTAGGAAGCGGCCGAGACTTTACCTTTCCATGGCGGAACGGCCGAGTGACGAAGCACAAAGTACCGGACAGTAGGTCACTGGAAGTCGCCGTACTGGGGAGAGGCGCACTTGGTAACGTGAAATGTGGAGAGAAAACAACAGTAGCTCGAGCGAAGCCCGACGTCCGGCCCAGCCAGGCGAGACGTAGGAAACGGCCGAGACTTTACCTGTCCATGGCGGAAAGGCAGGGTGACGAAGCACAACCACCGCGCGACGGAAGCCTAGAAGGTTCCAGGGCCAGCCAAGTGCACGAGGCACAGACGAGGGCTAACAGAGAAGACGGAGGCCACGCCAGAAGCAGTAGACGAGAGGCTAGGCGAAGGCAGGCCGGTAAGGGACGGTCGAACCGTACAAAGTCTTTCCAAGGGTCAGAGGCTCAGGTAAAAGCGTCCGAACGCTAACAGCGAAGTAGACAACTGGCTAAAGGAGACACCACCGGGCACGTGACCGGATGGGCAGGGGAGGCTACTCTCGTCCCTGTTAGGGATCCCCGAGAGCCTCCTGGGGGGACCCTTTGGGTCTTAGGCTAAAATTGGTAAGCAAGTAGACTATTTCCTGACAGTCATGTCATCGGTAATGTGTTTTGAGGAAACAAACGAGCGAGCGTGGCCTCTGAGGTCACCAATAATAAACCGCGTGCGAGGGTGAATCGAACATAATCGAACACAATGGAACTCAACGAGTGCACAGCGCGTGCCTACGCTCGGCACTCATCCCCATCCCAGAGTGCCGGTCGAGGGCATTCACCAAGATATTACCTGGCCATGGCGGAACAAAGAGCAAACCCACGTCTCTCCAGTGAAGCAGAGACCACCGGCAGAAGGCCAAAGAATCCCGCCGCACAGGCACGACCGGGCAGGTACGAAGGGTCGAACTAGCGTCAGGCAAGGCCGCGTGCTCGCAGTCCCGACAGCAAATCCCAGTCGGCTAAGTCCTCAACGGCCAACGAACGAGTGAACCGTCACAGGCGTGAGCACTAGAAGTCCCAGACTCGACTCTAAAAGCTCCAAAAGTTCCAAAGTTCCAACGAACGAACAGCAAGCAAAGGTCGTCAGTTGACCGGTCAAAGAACAACGTAGAGCGCGATACAGACACAACCTTCCACAGTGCTAGCTAAGAACTAAACTGGGGTATGCCGGGTAATCTCGTACCGGATGGGAATAAGGGGAGGCTATGGCCTGGTCTATGGCGCCCCACTCCTGCCAACACTCCCTTATACGGACACAACCAAATTTTGGCTAAAATTATGCTAGCTATGGGACTTTTCCTAACTGTAATACCATCTGTAATGTGTTTTGAGAAAACAACTTTCTATGCCAGGCTAAACAAACATTGACTGTCAAGGTACCAAGTTTCTTTTTCATCTCTCTCTTCATACAAGAAACAACTGTCATGTATAATGCAGAAATTCCTAAAATGCAAGACCTATTTTAAAACAACAAGGTGCTCCATAAACCTATAACACAATTAGCTCCACTGTGAATGCATCCACTGGTACTGTCAACCATACCGGTGGATGCATGCAAAAGGGGGTCCAGTGTTATTAACTCTTTTCATCCTGATACACTAATGCTTGCAACAAGTTTGACTACAATAGTTCAAGAGTGGCTCCAGAATAGCTTGGCGCCTCAGGCGCCAAGCTATTCTGGCACCACCCTTGGACTAAAATGGTTGATGTATCTCCTAATCTGTAATGTAGCCTTCATAGGACAATAAGCAAATTTTAACGAATTCAGCCTCAAGGTGTAATGGGCTAACTCAAACCTGATAGTTCTGTCGATGTATAATCTTAATCACACCATCCCTGTACGTGCAGGCAAAGTATGACAGAAAAGCCGTCGTCTCAATGTTGTACGTCCGGTTCATAGGAAGCTTGGGGCGGGCGATGTCCGTCAGATGCGCGTTGTGCAAGATGGAGGCTTTGTGCATCCACTTCGGCATCTTGCAAGCCGCCTCGGGGCTGGCTGCAGACTGGAAAACGCGATGGAGAGGCATGGTTTGTTCCAGGAGGTGCCAGACCTCCACGCTGCTGTGCCCGGGTCCCGCGCAACACACTAGCAACACATCGCTGTTTTCACGGTTCAGGAAGCAGATCTTGGACACGTGCAGCTGAAAGAATGAGTAAACAAGAAAGGCAAAGCCATTATGGCTCATGTGTATGACCGATCCACACACGTGTGACAATAAGTAAAGGGATGGCTTCTGCACCAAAAAAATATATGTTTTCTCAAAATATAATCAGTTTCACACATCTGTGGAACCCCTGTGACCCCTGAGCTTTGTGATGAGTCAACTAAATTAGTATACATAGAAAGGTCTAATCATTTGCTACCTTTGTGCCAAGTTTGAAAAGTTTGCAAAAAATGTTGATAATAACTACAAATTCTATCAAAAATTGGCATTTTATTTGTCAACCTCTTATGGCCTTGACCTTTTCCAAGAGGACATCCAAATCAGTATACATAGATGGGTCTTACCATCAGGTATCTCAGTACCAATTGATTGATTGTACATTGCTTAACGTCCCGACAGCAACAAGGCTTTCTCAGGACGTGCCTGCACTGCTTGTAAAAAAAAAAAAACTAAACAGAACATTGAATGTATGTCGCCAACCGGTCAAATACGTTAAATAAACCTAACACATGGGGCCTAAATAAAGCTAAGACCATCTAGCAACACACATCCAATATCAAGAGCTACAGGCAGTGCAGACAGTAGAGAGAGTTTTAAAAAGGCAAATACAGGTGAATGGACAAAGGGTAGACAGAAACACATGCCCCAGAATAGAGAGAAAAACCCACCCTGTGGGGCTGACCAGGGTGACCCTGGGAACTAAAAAATACCTAACCCCACCCAAGTCCCCCAGGGCAGACCCGGGTGGGGTATCTCAGTACCAAGTTTGGGTTTGAAGTTTTGAATAGTAATTGAGAAAAAAAACATTTCTTGTCAAAATGTGTCTATTTCTGACCTATTTCTGACCTCTTGTGACCCTTGACCTTTCCAAGGGGTCATCCAAATTAGTATGCATAGATACGTCTTACGATCAGGTATCTCTGTAGCAAGTTTAGGTCTGAAGTTGAAAATATTATTTGAAAAAATACACCTTTTGTCAAAATAAGGCTATTCTAGACCTATTTCCTGAGCTCTTGTGACCCTTGACCTTCCCGAGGGATCAACCAAATTAGTATGCATAGAAAGGTCTTACCATCAGGTATCTTTGTACCAAGTTTGGGTGTGAAGTTGTGAATAGTAATTGAGAAAAAACATCTTTTGTCAAAATATGGCTATTTTTGACCTATTTCCTGAGCACTTGTGACCCTTGACCTTTCCGAGGGATCAACCAAATTAGTATGCATAAAAAGGTCTTACCATCAGGTATCTTTGCAACAGATTTGGGTTTGAAGTTGTGAATAGTATTTGAGAAAAAATAAATTATGTCAAAATATAGCTATTTTTGATATATTTCCTGATCCCCTGTGACCTTGACCTTTGTGAGAGGTCACTCAAATTTGTATGTTTAGAAAGGTCTTGCCACAAAGTATCTTTGGGCCAAGTTTGAAGTCTGCAGCTTAAATAGTCTCCAAGAAAATGCCAACGTTAAAGTTTTTACCACAGACGACAGATGGAGACGGACGACCACTGGCCTAGCACTTTTGCTTCGCAAGTGAGCCAAAAAGTAGTTCTTTACCCACATAACCCCAAAGCCACATTTCCCAAAATTTGGAGGTAGTACCTGATGACTATTTACCATTTGCAGGTGATAGACCATGATAATTCAAGGGTAGTGACAGATGAGCTTGGCGCCTGATGGCGCCAAGCTCATCTGGCACTACCCTTGAATTATCATGGTCGATTAATCTCCTGCTGCAGGGTGCTGGGGCTAAATATGTAAACCCTTTGGCTGTTCAAAGTGCTTTGTGTCATAGTTCCTTCATGAATCATTGTGACAAAAAGTGCTACTGACAGCCAAAGGACAAACCTCTTTGTGCACGCAGCCTGTGACAATGTGAATAAGTAAAGGGACGGCTTCTGCACCAACAAAATCTATGTTTTCTAAAAATATAATCAGTTTCACACATCTATCAAACCCCTGTCGACCTATGTGCATAAGCAGAATCATGTCACAGACTCCTACACTGGTTTATCCATTATTATGCTCGATTCCTTTCTTATTAGATACCAACCAGCCAAATGTGTCAACACATATAGCTGGTGTGTCTGTCAGACATGAGAAACATTCCAAATGGACTTTTTCTTTTGGACAGGGTGGAGGGTGGGGGCGCAGGAGAGGGGGGGGGGGGGAGTGGGGACACCTCCCGTAATTAGAGTCTGGGGCCTACTCCAAATTTGCGCTACTCCAAGTCTGCGCTTATTTCAACAGCTGAAAAGCTGTATTAATATAGCTCCAAGATAGCACACAAGAGACTTACACAGGCAACGTCAGGGTTGTCTACTACTAACAGTTTTGACACACACATATTTTGGGGGTGTTTAACTCTTTAGGACAGAATTGTTAATTATGTAACATTCAACCCACTAACCCTTTGGCTGTCAGTTGTGTTTTGTTGTCATGATGATTCCTGAATGAATCATTGCGACAAAAAGCACAACTGACAGCTATAGGCTTAACACTTACCGCCTGGTTATCCCTGTTGCCGTAGTCTGTCAGACTTTTCAGAAAGAAGCTAGCACCCGCCGTGCTGTTGATCACACAACCACCGTTCTCCATGCGTACCGTCACGTTAAAACACTGCACAGCCGATGATACAGTGCCCTCACTGGCCGCCACCATGACCTCCCCTGTGGACATGAAAGCAATGTCGGCCTGGGTGAAACGCAGATAGCCGGGTGCCAGGCACTGTTTGGCCGACAGCAGCTTGCGCTTGGCGGGGACTCCGCTGTCCAGGAGCAGTCCCACAGTCACCTGCAGAACACGATTGTGACAATGATTCTAACCCATTTAACCGGTTAACCCAAAGGCCGCATTTCCCAAGTTCTGAGGGTGTCATCTAATGACTACGTACCAAATGCAGATGGATCAACCATGATAATTCAAGGGTAGTGCCAGATTATCCACTGCTGCACTGCCTTGGGGCTGAATGGGTTAACCCTCTCGTGCCACCCACTGGTAGTACTTGTGGATGCAAGCACAAGAGGGCTACTGGTAACTACTTCACTGCCAGATGACCCCCCCCCCCCCCCCCCCAATGTGTATCCTACCACTGCAGATCCACCGCAACATAACTCTGCCAGAGTAACACAGATGTGCATACAGCAAAAGGCGTAAAACCTCATGAGTCCCCCCAACTGCGGAGGCTTATGAGGATCTACGCCTCTTGCAGATGATCACCTCTCTTGGCAGAACACATACTTGATGCCTTTTACAGCTGACAAGGGGTGTGCCAATTGTTACCATGCCGATGGACATCCGACCTTCTACGGGTTTGTTGCCAAAGGGTTAACCATCTTGGGCATGCTGCCACCAGTACTGTAAACTGGTGGGCGAATGCACAAGGGGGATAAGAGAGCTGACAACAGACAGAGGGCACGATGTTACTTACCATGCCAGTGGAAGTGACAGCCATCCAGCCTTCCATGGGTTTGTTGCCAAAGAGAGTCACGGTGGGGTTGAACTTGGAGCGCTGGAATTTTTCATTGTATGCCACCACGTCCCGCTTGTCAGGGTTGAACAGCACCTAGAGAGAATGGATACAGAGATGCTTGTCACAGAGATGGACGCCGATTGATGAACTCGCACTGTGGACACAGAATCTGACTTTGACAATAAATTACTCTTGATTTTTCAGGGCGCCAATTTTAACCCCTTTCACTGCCGGGAAATACTGAAGACACAAAGCCCAAGTGCAAGAGGCATCGATCCTCATGAGCCCCCGCATTCGCGGGGGCTCATGAGGATCTATGCCTCTTGCTGACATCACTGTGTATCCATGTTCCTTTGATGGACGAGATCTTTGACCTTGATTTTACAATGATTTTGAAAAAATAATCTGCACCCACCGCCAGCGAAGGGGCACATGGTACTCGACTCACTCCTAATATGCTGATGAAGATGGCATAACGCCATGGAAAATTAATTTTTCTCTAAAATGTATTTTTTCGAAAAATACTTACCGATGACATGACTCGGAGGTCCCTCCCTCCTCCCCGCTTGCCGCTGGTAACTCCGTAGACAACTGGCTAAAGGAGACACCACTGGGCACGTGACCGGATGGGCAGGGGAGGCTACTCTCGTCCCTGTTAGGGATCCCCGAGAGCCTCCTGGGGGGACCCTTTGGGTCTTAGGCTAAAATTGGTAAGCAAGTAGACTATTTCCAGACAGTCATGTCATCGGTAAGTATTTTTCGAAAAAATACATTTTAGAGAAAAATTAATTTGTTTCCTCAAAACACATTACCGATGACATGACTGTCTGGAAGAATGCCAAAAAGGAGGAGGGTGCCGCACAATCCCTTTCAGAAACCTCATTAGGGACGAAGACGGCCCGTCACTCCTGATCACACACTCCCGACAATTTTAGCGAAGTGCATACCTAAGGCGCCGGGGGCGCCTGGAGGGAGTGCTGTGCCGCAGAGATGTTGCCCACCAGTGAGAGGTTGTCGCGCTGGACTGTCAGGTCGCGGAGGTAGAAGCGGGCAAAGGTGGTTTCGGCCTGCCACCCCACTGCAGCCACGATGTCCTTAACCGCGCAGTTGCGGTCAAAGGCGAGACTTGCGGCCATAGCGCGAACTTCATGGGCGCGTATCCTGAGGGCCTCGGCTCCCTGTGGGGAGAGGTCGCGATAGGCGGACCGTATGACCCAGCGGAGCCAGGAGGAGATCGTTTGGGCAGAGATGTCAGTTCTGCCGGCGGTCAGAGGCAAAAAGAGACGAGTCCGTCCCCTCCGTACGGACTTGGAGCGACGCAGGTAGATACGGAGTGCACGCACCGGATCTTGCTGCCGAGTCTCCTGAGGAAGGTCGGGCCCCTTAAGCGGGCGAATAGCGATGACCTGAGGCGCCGTCAAGGGAGATCTAGTCTTAGCGAGAAAGGACGGATCCGGGAGAAGCTGAACGGAGCCATCCACTCGGAACTGCAGGCAGGAAGGGCGAGACGAGAGCGCGTGAAGCTCGCTGACGCGGGCTGCCGTGGCGAGGGCCACCAGGAAGCAGGTCTTCCGAGTCACGTCCGCGAAGCTGGCCAGATGGAGCGGTTCGAAACGGTCCGAATTCAGCCAGGTGAGGACCCAGGGGAGGTCCCAGCGTGGAACGAGGGAGCGGGAAACCGGACGCTGCAAGCCGAAATTCGCCATAAGGTCGGCCAGGTCCTTGCAGGCACCAGGGTCGGGACGGCCGAGGTGACGGTAGGTGTCGGCAATCATGGAGAGATAGCCACGGATCGTGATGGGAGCCAAACCTTGGTCATGGAAGAGCCAAAGGAAGAAGTCCGCGAGCTGAGGAGTCGTCAGATCGACGGGGGAGAGACGACGGTCAGAGCACCAGGCACAAAGCACTCGCCACTTTCCCTCGTAGACACATCTGGTGGAAGGTCTGCGGGCTGAAGCGATAGCGTCCACTGCCGCACTCGAGAAGCCTGTAGCGGAGAGGGCATGCCGCACAATCGCCAGGCGTGTAGGAGAAGTCGCTCGGGGCTGGGATGGAAGAGCGGCTGGCGGGGCTGCTTGAGCATCGTGCGAGGGGTGGGAAGTGGAAGGGGCGGATCCGTGGCGAGACTGAGCAGGTCGGTGGTCCACGATCTGTCCCAGGAGAACGGGGCCACCAGGAGAAGGACTGCGTTGCACCCCCGGAGCTTGAGCAGGACTTTGGGGACCAGGACCGTCGGAGGGTAGGCGTAGGCAACTAGTCCGTCCCAAGAGATCGAGAGCGCATCGACCGCCCAGGCCAGTGGGTCGGGAATCGGGGAGACGAAGAGGGGAAGCTGGTGGTTCCACCTGGTGGCGAAGAGGTCGACAAGGGGAGTCTCCCAACGCTCGCAGATCAGGCAAAAGATGTCCTGGCGCAGGGTCCATTCTGTGTGAAGAAGCTGGCCCCGCCGAGAGAGGGAGTCTGCCAAAACGTTCAGGTGACCCGGAATGTGGCGGGCTCGTAGGGAGATGCCGCGGTCCTCGCACCAGCGAAGGAGTCGGTAGAGAAGGATGCAGAGGTTGGGCGAGCGGGTCCCTCCCTGCTTCTGTATGTAAGCGACGACCGTGGAGTTGTCGGAGAGGACAAGGAGGTCCTGCGTCCGAAGATCGGGTTCCCAAGCGCGGAGGGCCTGCCAAACCGCATTCAGCTCCAGCCAGTTGATGTGCCGCGAAGCCAGGTCCTCGTTCCAGCGGCCGGCCGCATAGCGAAAACTCGGGAGAAGGTGAGCGCCCCACCCGGCGAGACTGGCATCGACGCAGAGAGAGAGACGGGGCAGTGGTGAGGTCAGGGGAATCCCGGAGCCGAGCCAAGAAACGTCCGTCCAGCGAAGCAGATGGGGCCGCAGCATAGGGGGTATCGGCACCAGGGTGGAGAGATCGCCGGAGGACGGTCTCCAGTGGAGGAGAAGATGCAATTGAAGAGGACGAGAGTACAGACGACCGAGGGGAAGGAGATCTGCCGCAGCACTCATCAGGCCAAGGAGCTGGAGCCACACCCTGGCGGGGACAGCCGCTTCCTGAGCTACCAGACGGGCGAGATCGGCGAGTTTCTGGATCCGAGGCTCGGGAAGACGCAATAGGTTGCGGTCGGTCACAAACTCCATCCCCAGGTGCACGAAGTGGCGAGAGGGAGTGAGCTCGGACTTGCCAGCGTTGACCAGGAAGCCGAGGCGAGACAACAGGAGTAGAAGCGCATCCCTGTCCAGGAGAAGAGAGGCCACCGACTGGTTCCGCAGAAGAAGGTCGTCCAAGTAATTGGAGATCGGGCTGGAAGAAGAACGACGGGCTCGGGCTACCACGGCGTTCATGATCCGCGTAAACACCCACGGACTGAGGTTGAGACCGAAGGGGAGGGCCCGAAACTGGAAAACAGTCCCGTCGATGGCAAAGCGGAGGTACCGGCGGGAGGCAGGATGGATTGGGACGTGCAGGTAGGCATCGGACAGGTCCAGGCTGACGGCGAAGTCCATGGGTTGGACGGCAGCACGAAGGGACCTGGCTGTCTCCATCCGGAAGGACGGGGCGGCGATGAACCGATTCAGGGCGGAGAGATCGATGATCGGCCTCCACTTGCCTCCAGGCTTGGGGACTCAAATAGTCAGCTGTAGAAGGCGGGGGAGTCGTGGCAGGCGACGACCTCCGTAGCGGCTTTCTGGAGAAGAGCAGCGACTTCTCCGCGAAGGGCAACGACCTTGGGCGGATCTGCAGGGATCTCGGTCCACAGGGGAGAGCGCTGAAGCGGGGGCGGGGAACGGAAGGAGATGAGAAGACCGTCTGAGACAATGGAGAGGATCCACGGGTCGTCCGGAAACAGGGAGCGCCAGACGTCTCCGTGCAGGGCGAGCCTCCCGCCGACAGGGGACCCTGAAGCGGACGGCGGGGGCGGCGGGCAGTAGTCAGGGGGCCCTCCCACGCCCAGGACAGCGGGCGGGCTTGGGCCAGGCCGGGACGGCTGGGCGGGCAGGACGGGCGCGGCCAGGACCGGGCGCACGAAGGGAGGGGCGAGAACGGGAGGCCGAGGCGGAGGCTGGGGCCGTAGAGGAGGGTCTGACGAACCGCAGGGCTCGACCCAAGCCCTTGCGGGCTGGCGGAAGGCGAGACGAGGGAGCGCTGGGCCAACGGTCCTTGTTGGCTTCCTTCCGACTGGAGCCCGGCGGAGCTGCGATCTCACATCAGGGGGAAGACCCGGGCAGGACAGGAGCACCGCATCACGCCGCATCAGATCGCAGTTGGTGGCCGCTGTCATGGCGTTGACGGAAGAGTGGTAGGCCGCTCGATTGGCCGCAACTGCCAGGGAGTGAAGGTCCGACAGCAGTGGAGAAGCGGAAGGAAGCCAGGCCGCCTCGATACGGTTGATGAAGGCTTGCGTTAGCAGCTCCAAGAAACCGGAACAAGCGAGAGCGTTGCGGACGAGGGAGGCAGTACGCTCCAAACCTCGAGGCAGGACACGCTTGAGCTGGGAAGCGCCGCCGGCGAGCACTAGGGCAGGCGGATCCACGGGAGGCAGAGGGCATGAGAAGGACTGCGAGTGGCCGGCGTACCAGGCCTGCCGAAAGGCGATGTCAACTCCGGAGGCCAGCGACGGTCGGTGAAGAAGTCAGAGACCGGCGCGGCGTCTCGCTGGAGATGCGCAGAAAGGGCGTCTGAAAGGTCGCGGAAGGAAGGCGGCTGGGGAAGCGACTTGAATTTCTTCACCTGACGCGCAGCGTCCACAAAGGCGGCTGCTTTCCTCTTCAGTGGCGGGGAAGAAGGGCACGAATCCGCGGGCAGGCAGGCCGCTATGAGCCGGGCGGCGTCGTCCAAGGCTCGGAGAGTCTCGGCACGCGGGGTGGACAGGGTAGCTGGAGACGCCGGGTCCTCCATGAGCGAGGGGGAACGACTGCCGGACCCAAGGAAGGCCGAAACAGAGTCCTCCGGCAGCAGGCTTAAGGTCTCTCCATCGATGGCAGGAGGTGGCTGGGGAGAAGCCTGAAGCACAGGTGGCAGACCGGCGCGCAGAAGTGGCGGAGGAAGAGCCGAGGGGCTAGGCTGCCGACGCCGTGAGGAAGTGGAAGGCGAAGGATGCTTAGAACGAAGCGAGCGCCGGTCCCGGGATCGACTACGCCGAGAACGAGGCGGAGTCCTGATGTCTCTATGACTCCTACGAGGGGAGCGCAGAGAGCGGCGCCGAGAGGACCAGGGTTGAGGCGAACGACTGCGCCGACGGGAAGCATAGGAAGAAGCTGAGCGTGACGACGAAGAATGCCGGGGGCTACAAATCCTATCGACGCGACGGTGGCTAAGCCGACGGTCCCTAGAGCGGCGCCTGGAAGAACGGGAACGGTCTGTCCGGTCACGCGCAGGCGGACGAGGAGACGAATGTCGCGGTGCCCGGGGCTCAAGGAGGGGGGCACGTAACAGGCTATGCGACTGGTCGTAGAAGCCTACGGGCTTAGAAGGAGGGGCCATAAGGCCGACACGTCTAGAACCAGGCGACAGGGGTCGCCGTGCTCGGGGCTCCTTCTGCCGGAGCGGGGCATGACTAGACGGAGAGGCCGAAAGGCCGACGCGTCTGCGAACAGGCGACAGCGGTCGCAGTGCTCGGGGCTCCTTCTCAAGGAGCGGGGCACGAATAGACGAAGGGGCCGAAAGGCCAACGCGTGTACTCACAGGCGACAGCGGTCGCAGTGCACGGGGCTCCGCCTCAAGGAGCGGGGCACGACTGGATGGAGAGGCCAAAAGGCCGACGCGTGTACTCACAGGCGACAGTGGTCGCAGTGCTCGGGGCTCCTTCTCAAGGAGCGGGGCACAATTAGATGAAGAGGCCGAAGGACCAACGTGTGTACTCACAGGCGACAGCGGTCGCAGTGCTCGGGGCTCCTTTTCAAGGAGCGGGGCACCATTAGACGAAGAGGCAGCAATGCCGACGCGTCTGCTAACAGGCGACAGCGGTCGCAGTGCTCGGGGCTCCTTCTCAAGGAGCGGGGCACCATTAGACGGAGAGGCCGCAATGCCGACGCGTCTGCTAACAGGCGACAGAGGTCACAGTGCCCGGGGCTCATGGAGGGGGGCAGTAAGCAGGCTAGGCGACTCGCCGGAGGAGTCAGCGGGCAAGAGCGGTGCGGACACCGTAGCAGCAATAGTCTTACCGAGAAGATGAGGTGTGCGTATCTCCACGTCCGAGGGGGGGAGCTGGACTGGGTCCCGGCGAGCTGTGACAGGTCGGTCGCGCCGGTAGAACCTCCAAAGCTCCGACCAACGAACCTCCGGCCACGAAGAGCAGACAGTGCAGGGGAGGTCCGAGGAGCAGCCGGAACACGGAAGACAGAATTTATGCCGGTCACTGGGCCACTGAAAGTCGCCGCACAGGGGACAGGTGCGCACTTGATAACTGCAACACAAACCGAAAGGTGAGAGGCGACCGGTGGCGGGAAACTAACCCGCCAAAATAAGTTCCGAACGAGAAAACGAGTGAAGCTCAAGCCGAAACGCAGGAAGAAACAAAACAGGTCGCGACGAGACTGACGTCCGGCCCAGCCGGGCGAGACGAAGGAAACGGCCGAGACGTTACCTTTCCATGGCGGCGCCGAAGCGCAAACCACCGTGAGCGACGAGAAGACGCAGCAAGGCCACAGGCCCGGTAGCAGCACGAGGCGCAGACGAGAGAAGGAAGGCCACGCCAGAAGCGGAAGACGAGAAGCTAGGCGAAGGCAGAGCGGAAAGGCCGGTCTGAAGCGTACAAGTCTACGAAGGGTCAGAGGCTGTGGAAACGCGTGCGAACGCTAACAGCGAAGTAGACAACTGGCTAAAGGAGACACCACCGGGCACGTGACCGGATGGGCAGGGGAGGCTACTCTCGTCCCTGTTAGGGATCCCCGAGAGCCTCCTGGGGGGGACCCTTTGGGTCTTAGGCTAAAATTGGTAAGCAAGTAGACTATTTCCAGACAGTCATGTCATCGGTAATGTGTTTTGAGGAAACAAATCATATTCCAAGTCTTTAATTTCATTTCATCATGTTCAATTTGCAGTCTGGTAGAAGGATCAAAGACTATACCAACAGAAATGCATATATATTGTATCACACAAAGGCCAGTCATAAAAGTCATTCATACTAACCCTTATCATTCAGAATACACCAGTGTGTGAAACAAGTTTGACTAAAATAGTTCAAGGGTAGTGCCAGAATAGCTTGGCGCCTCTAGGCGCCAAGCTATTCTGGCACTACCATTGAACTAAAACCATTGGTCTATGTCTTTATCCGTAAGTACTATAATGTAGCTTGCATATAGAAGTGTACAAATTTGAAGCTTTTAGCCTCAGTATGATATGGGTTAAAACGTCTTGCAAAAATCAAGAGGCCAAAAGTAAAGACCTGTCCTATGCATAAAGTTACTTCACAGTAAGAATCTTCACTGCCCACACTTTTGTAATGCATCACAGAATTCGTGAAGCAACAAAAACTGTCTTCATTCCTTTTATTAATTAGCAATAGACAGTGTGCCGAAGTCAAAAGCAGGTCAAAGCTGCATGTATTTCAACAAAAACAGTGGATATATCGCATGTTTGTTTGGGCTTTTAACCATTTTCATCCTGATACTCCCATTGCTTGAAATAAATCTGACCATAATAGTTCAATTAAATAAATTTGACTATGAAGATAGTTCAAGGGTGGTGCCAGAATAGCTTGGCACCTCAGGTGCCAAGCTATTCTGGCACCACCCTTGAACTAAAAATGCTTGATCTATCTCCTAATCTGGCCTCATAGGACAGTAAGCATTTTTTTTTCTCTCAAAAATTCAGCCTCAGCATGAAACGTACAATTCTGACCTACTTTTAATTTCCAAATAACATCTTTTATGTAGTGCACATTATACATGTACCTGTATGCCACTGTGAAGCCATGCCAGTACCATCACTTCTTCCCCGGGCAGGGAAGTTGACCCAAACTCCTCCCACCTGTTGATCATGTGTTCCTGTCATTAAGAAAATCAAAGTCAATTTTACATTTAAAGTCTTTTCTTGTTTTTCTTTTCTTTTATTTGGGGGGGGGGGGGGGGGGGGGGGGGGGGGACAAAACTGTATATTTCAAGCAGCAACAATTTTAAATTCTCTAATAAATACCAGAATATAAGGAAAATCAATAATCAGCTGACATTAAGTGTCTCAAAATCAACAAAAACCTTCAGAGACTAAATACACAAAACAACCAAAATAAGTGCAATCAGCAAAATCAGTTAACAACATTTACCTACATTAATAAGTGTTTAAAACAACAAATAAATTAAACAATACTACAAGTAATTATGCCATTTTATTTGTCAACACACTTTTCTGATGCATTATGACAGGCCATGAACGAAGAATGATTGTTGGTAAAAATGGTATTGTCTGTCAAACAGAAGTACATGGATATGTTTCAATCGTCACATGGGAACCAAACCACTGTTAGTGTTGCATCCCGTTATCAAAGTATCATTTACTCATGTCAGTGGTCTACCCAGCATGTGACTTCCGAGAGACAAAATGTCAACGGACTCTATGACAGCAAGTTAACCCCTTTATGCATGCTGCCATGGTTACTGTGAACAGTACCAGAGGCTGAATGCACATCGGGGTTTAACCCTTTTCAGCCTGATACACTACTGAGAGAAATTAATTTGATGATAGTTCCAGGGTGGTGCTTACAATAGCTTGGCGCCTCAAGCTATTCTGGCACCACCCTGGAACTAAAATGGTTGCTCTATCTCCGAATCTGTAAAGCAGGCTTCATAGGACAATAAGCAATTTTTTTTAATCAGCCTCAGGATGTAATAGGTTAATTGATGATAAAACAACCATTGCGAGACTTACCTCTTACAAGCTGACCCTGAGTAAAGCGACTTCTTTCAATATGAAAATGTCAACCAAATAAATTAATGTAATTAACTAGTCCCTAATTATCACCTATGACGGACCCAAACTCCCAAAGCAAATTCACAATATTGGCAAGAGGCGTAGTTTCCCAGGACCCCTTGCAGAGGCTCCTGGGAAACTAAGCCTCTTGCTGATGTTGCGAATTTGCTTTGGGAGTTTGGGTCCGACATAGGTGATAATTAGAGATTGGCTGAAGGGGGTCCTGGGAAACTACGTATCTTGCATGCAGATCCATTGTATTGTGAATTATGGAATTGTAACTATGGGCCATTAGTAATAACCACGCGTTTTGCTGATGGATGGACTCCATAACTGAAATTGTTGCCACAATATTAAATAACTACCCTCTAGTCCCCTGACAAATTTGGCCGCGAGACTTAACCTGCATGAACAAGACTATGCATCCTGCAGATGGGCGGTTTTAAAAGTCCACTGCCGAGAGAAAGTGAACACTGATGATCCAACTGCAAGAGACACAGATCCTCTTGTGCCCCTGCAGTTGTGGGGGCTCATGAGGACCTATGCCTGTTGCTGACAGACACTACTTTGTATCCATGTTCCTTGTACGGATGGGGCTCTCTGGCGTTGAATTAACACAGATTTCAAAAGTTACACAATCAGAAAAGGGGCTAACCCTTCTAGCCCCAAGGTCCCTTTTCTCAAATTTTGGAGGTGTTGCCCAACGATTATGTACCAGTTGCAGGAGATGGATTGATCATGATAATTCAAGGGTAGTGCCAGATGAGCTTGGCGCCTGAAGGCGCCAAGCTCATCTGGCACTATCCTTGAATTATCATGATCAATCCATATATCCTGCTGCTGGGTCCCGGGCTAAGAATGAAAGTGTTCTGGAAAATTAGTAAAACTTCAGTTTATAATGGATACCTTTTGCCATTTAACCCACATCATTCGGAATACACCAGTGTGTGAAATAAGTTTGACTAAAATAGTTCAAGGGTAGTGCCAGAATAGCTTGGCGCCTCTAGACGCCAAGCTATTCTGGCACAACCCTTGAACTAAAGCCATTGGTCTATACCCTTATCTGTAACTACTGTAATGTCTCTCTCTTGGCTTGACTTCGCGAACGAAGATTTTATAGGAGTTGCCCACGACGTCTGCAGGCTTGTTCGTGGCTGCGGAGGCCAATCCGAGACAGGCAGGTTCGACCGCAGTGGCTGCAGGGGAAGGTATGGCCAGGGTTCTGAGCTGCGGCATCTCTGTTTTTTCTCCTGAGCCGCTTGTCCTTAAGGCTAGCTCTGTGAGAGTCCTCAAAGGAGACAGCTGCCTTGTAAATGGTGGAGCGCCAGGTGTCACGGTCCGCAGCAAGCGAAGACCACTGGTGGTGGTCGATTTGGCAGGCACTAAGTGACTTCTTGAGACAGTCTTTGTATCTCTTCTTTGGTGCCCCTCTGTCACGGTGTCCAGTAGCAAGCTCGCCGAACAGGGTGATCTTTGGTAGGCGATGATCCTCCATCCTGGAGACATGCCCCGCCCAGCGGAGCTGTGTCCGCAGCAGCAAAGCCTCGATGCTCACAGTTTCAGCCTGTTCAAGGACCTCGACGTTGGTGACATAGTCACTCCAGTGAATGCCCAGGATGGTACGCAGGCAGCGCCGGTGGAAGCGTTCGAGGAGTCGTAGTTGGCTGCGGTAGAGGGCCCAAGACTCGGAACCATACAGCAGGGTGGTGAGGACCACAGCTCTGTACACGCTGATCTTGGTGCCTGTTTTCAGCTGTTGATTGTGCCACACCCGCTTGAAAAGTCGCCCGAAAGCGCTGTTCGCTTTTGCCAGCCTGCTGTCAAGCTCCTTGTCCAGCTTGGCGTCCGACGTGATAATGACTGTAATGTAGCTTGCATATATATGGCAGTGTACAAATTTGATGCTTTTAGCCTCAGTATGATATGGGTTAACTGAAAAGGCATGAAGCACGCAGGCATGACACCTTTGGGTGTTGGTAGCGGTTTTCGTCCTGACGATTCCTGCAGGGTCATCTTGACTAAAACTGCTACCAACACCCAAAAGGGTTAAAAGTAAGCAGCATGGATTCCCAGGAGCCCCTGGAACAGCAGGGACTCACGGGAATCTAAACCTTTTGCAGATGTATGGAAATGTGATTGGAATTCTTACGGATCGCCATTAGTAAAATTTCCTTATGTCACTGACCTGCATGAACCACACTGTGAAGGTGCCCTCTGCATTGACGATGAGCAGACGCGTCCCGCTGGGGTCCCAGCGCATGTAGGCCACAGGCACCAGGGACCTGGTCACTTGGAACTCCTCCCATGGCCGGTCAAGGTCAAACACACACACTTCATGCACTACCTCAAATGGACATCTGCAATGCAGACAGATGTATCTTTTCAACAAAATCACAAAGAAAGATGTATGCAGATAAGACAGATAATGGAATAATAAAGCTACTGTATTGGGTGGAACAGCCCAGTGCTACGTGATGACATGTGTCTTTCTCCATGCCAGCAAGAGCACTACAGGGGCTCGTGATAATCTAAGCCTATAGCAGATGGCACAAGTTGGATGATGGACTATTTTCCATCTGAATCAACATGCTGAAATTCAGCTTTATAGGATTTTACCTGAGCTGGATCAGTCTCCAGGACTGAAGACTGTCACCCATGCAGTTGGGTGTCAACAAGAGGGCAGGCCTAGAAATAAAACTTAGCTTAGCCACTTATCTTCTTCACACTGACAAGATAAGCAGTCAATACTTGTTCATTTGTCTATTTTGAAATATATTAACTCATTCGAGACGTGCCGCCTACGATACGTGGCGAACCGCCACGTATCCATAGGTGGCATGTCTTGAATGAGTTAATAAATTGTGTTGTAACTGTCTTTTCTAAGGGTGTTTTTTTCATCGATGGGTTATTGTATAGAAATAAAGGTATCACTTAACCCATTTAACCCCAAGGCCACATGTGCCAAATCTGGACGTGTCGCCCAACGCCCATGTACCAGTTGCAGGAGATGGATTGACCATGATAATTCAAGGGGAGTGCCATATTAGCTGGGCGCCATCCTTGAATTACCGGTATCATGGTCGATCCATCTTCTGCTGTAGTGTTTTGGGGCTAAACCGGACACATATATGTGTCAATTATATTGAGTGCTGGTTGGTGTACTTGGACCCTATGGCTCAAAATATTAACTCATTCAGCCCGACGCACGTATTTCCCAAATTTTGGAGGCATCCTCTAACGACTATGCACCTGTTGCAGGAGATGGATCGACCATGATAATTCAAGGGTAGTGCCAGATTAGCTTGGCGCCTGTCGGCGTCAAGCTAATCTGGCACTGCCCTTGAATTATCATGGTCGACCCATCTCCTGCCGTAGTTCATCAGGGCTGAAAGGGTTATGGTTTAAAAAAATCACAGACCAGCACACAAATTGAGTTAACCCCTTCACTGCCAGTGGGTGCAAATTGTTTTGGAAATTGTAGTAAATTCAAAAGATCCCTAGCTGTCAAAGGACCATGGATACATAGACGTTTCAGCAAGAGACACAGATCCTCATGAGCCTCCGCAACTGAGGATCTGATACCTCTTGCAGTTGGGTGGTGTTCAACTTTTCTCAGCAGTGAAGGGATTACATTTGTGTACACACACACACACAGAAATTCTAAATAAAGTCATTTTCCCCCTGTACATCAAAAGTTCTCATCACCAATCAGTGGTAACAGAAAAATGGGGATAATAATACTAATAAGGAGTACTTGTATAGTGCCTAACCTCGGATTAGAGCTCTAGGCACTTAACAAAAACTAATTGTACAAAAATAACTAATTACAAAAATGCAATTTACAAAAAGTATTCTTTTCAAAACAAAAACGCACTCTATAATAAACAATTTATAAAGTCACCATTCAAAAATGCTACGCTTATAGACTCATACTCGCACACACACACTACTACTAACAGAGATAGAGATGAGATGGAGATGACTTCAACATAGGAGGTCTGTTACAAAAGTCATTCATAGCAGACAGAAAAAAGATGGGTCTTCAGGGCTTGCCTGAATGCCTCTCTTGAATCTACCTATCTCAGTTCGTGTGGGAAGGTCATTCCAAACATGAAACTATTGCAAAACTGGCAAACCAAAATGAACAAGAACAAAAAAGCAAAAGTCCTCTTTTATACACCCATCATACTTTGCTTTGGAAAGGCAGGTCATTGTAATTTGTATCATAAATGTATGTCACCAGATCCCTATCATAAATGTATGTCACCAGATCCCTAAATTGCTTGGCTGATAGCTGGGTTTCATTGCCTATAACTTGGGTGATCACAGGCACTGCTGCCAGGTCACTTATACATGGGTGTAAGAATCGAGGGAGGGGGTAGGTGACGTGTGGGGGTGGGGGTGAGAGAGAGAGAGAGGGGAATACTGCCCCCCCCCCACAGAGCCTATGTATACCCTGGCCCCAATAATACTATTTTACTTTGAGAAGCATCAGTTTTGAGGAAAATAAAATCTCTCTCTCTTGGCTTGACTTCGCGAACGAAGATTTTATAGGAGTTGCCCACGACGTCTGCAGGCTTGTTCGTGGCTGCGGAGGCCAATCCGAGACAGGCAGGTTCGACCGCAGTGGCTGCAGGGGAAGGTATAGACAGGGTTCTGAGCTGCGGCATCTCTGTTTTTTCTCCTGAGCCGCTTGTCCTTAAGGCTAGCTCTGTGAGAGTCCTCAAAGGAGACAGCTGCCTTGTAAATGGTGGAGCGCCAGGTGTCACGGTCCGCAGCAAGCGAAGACCACTGGTGGTGGTCGATTTGGCAGGCACTAAGTGACTTCTTGAGAGAGTCTTTGTATCTCTTCTTTGGTGCCCCTCTGTCACGGTGTCCAGTAGCAAGCTCGCCGAACAGAGACCCAAAACAAATCACAGTGATATTTTAATTTTTTTCTGCGCTAGGCACTATAGCCTCCTCCCTTACTTACTTACTTACGCCTGTCACCCCTACCCGGGTATAGGCCGTCGACGAGAGACCTCCAGCAACTCCTGTCCTGTGCTTCTCCTTCGATTCTACTCCAGGTGGTTCCCAGTCTCTTGATGTCTGCTTGGAGGTCTCGACGCCAGGAGTTTCTCGGCCTACCTCTTTTCCTCTTTCCCTGGGGGTTCCATGACAATGCCTGCCTAGTGATACTGGAAGCTGGCTTTCTCAGACTGTGGCCGATCCATCCCCATCTTCTTCGCCCAATTTCATTCTCTGCTGTTATCTGCTCTGTTCTCTCCCAGAGTCTGACGTTGCTGATCTTCTCTGGCCAGTGGATTTTCAAAATTCTTCTAAGGCAACTGTTCATGAAGGTCTGTACTCTGTTGACTGTGGTTTTTGTCAATCTCCATGTCTCTGCTCCATATAGGAGAACTGCTTTTACATTGGAGTTGAAAATCCGGACTTTGGTGTGTTGTGACAGCTCTCTGGAACTCCACACTTTTTTCAACTGGAGAAAGGCTGCTCTGGCTTTACCGATTCGTGCTCTGACATCTGCATCAGTGCCGCCTTTTTTGTCTATGATGCTCCCGAGATAGGTGAAGGACTCCACCTCCTCCAACGGGGTGCCAGCAAGCAAGACTGGTTCTTCCCTGGTTGCGTTCAGCCTCATTGTCTTTGTTTTCTGTTTGTGAATGGTGAGGCCCACTTGGGACGAGATGTCAGCAAGCCTCGTGGTCTTGTCCTGCATTTGTTGATGAGTGTGGGACAGTAAAGCCAAGTCGTCTGCAAAATCGAGGTCGTCAAGCTGTGTCCACAGTGTCCACTGTATTCCACTTCGTCTGTGCTCTGTGGTCATCTTCATGACCCAGTCTATGGCCAGTAGGAAGAGGAACGGAGACAGCAGACACCCCTGCCTGACACCAGTTCTGACCTGGAGCTCTCTGGTGAACTGCCCTTCGTGGATCACGCGACATGTCATGCCATCATAGCTGCTCTTGATCAGGCGGACGAGCTTTGTGGGTACAACCGTAGTGTCGTAGGAGTTTCCACAGAGTCTCTCGGTCCACGCTGTCAAATGCTTTCTCATAATCCACAAAGTTGACGTACAGCGGGGAGCTCCACTCCAGAGACTGTTCCACGATGATGCGGAGAGTGGCGATCTGGTCTGTACATGATCGGTTCTTCCTGAATCCTGCTTGCTGGTCTCTCAGCTGGGGGTCAACGGAGCTCTTCATTCTCTCTAGGATGATCCTGTTGAAGACCTTTCCTGGTACTGACAGCAAGGTGATTCCTCTGTAGTTGGAACACTTGCTGAGGTCGCCTTTCTTGGGAAGCTTGATTAGGTACCCCTCCTTCCAGTCAGCTGGCATCACCTCCTCTTCCCAGATCTTTCCTAACAGTGGGTACAGCATCTCAACTGTTGTCTCTAGGTCTGCTTTCAGAGACTCCGCTGGGATGCCATCTGGCCCTGCTGCTTTGCCATTCTTCAAAAATGCCACTGCTTTTCTGATCTCTTCCCGGCTGGGTCTGTCACAGCTGATGGGTAGGTCGGTCTCTGCCGGCTGGATGTCGGGGGGGTCGGGTGGGCTAGGTCTGTTCAGTAACTCTTCAAAATACTCGGCCCATCTGTCGAGTTGGTCTGCTCTGTCTGCAATAGGCTTGCCTTCTTTGTCTTTTACTGGTCTTTCTGTATGGCCATACTTACCCGACAATCTTCTGGTAATGTCGTAGAGCTGTTTCATGTTGAGCCTCCTCCCTGCTTTTCATTATATTTCTCTCCAAAATTGGACTGTCACATGTCAGACTATTGCCTGCAACAACCCCCCCCCCCCCCCCCCCCCCCCCCCCCCCCCCCCCCCCGCAAATGCTTAGTAGTAGATACTGCATTTCTAAATTATAAAGTAAGCAAGTCAGTCTAAACTTGTTTTGTTGCCAAATAATTTCCTGCTTTTGGAAAGTTTCTGTGAAACCTGAACTTTGTGTACTGTGAACTAATTCTCAGACATGATAAATTACAAACAGAAGGATCTCGGTCTCGGTCTGTCTATGTCAACACATGTAAACTAAACGTCAATATCTTTCTCTTTCTGAGTATGTTAATGAGCCAGCCATTACAGCAAGAGGCATTGATCCTCACAAGCTCCTGCAGCTGCAGGGGCGTGTGAGGATCTATGCCTCTTGCGGATGAGTGGGGCTCCTTGAGGGATGTAGAAGTCAGCTGCTGCAACCCACTTCCACAGGTAATCGCAAAAATGAGAAACAGGAACAGCTTTGCCGTCTGTCAAACAACTTAAAAGTCTATTCCCAATCCCAAAGGGAGTTGAGAATACACTTGCATGGAGGATACAATTTAAAAAACAATACCCTTTTCAAACGATTTTTTTTTTCTTAATCATAAAGATAAATGCAGATTTTGAAAAAAAAAGTAAATGTAATATTTTATGAAATTGTCCAAAAGAACCAAATCAGTTTAATCCTTATCATTCGGAATACACCAGTGTGTGAAATAAGTTTAACAAAAAATAGTTCAAGGGTAGTGCCTGAATAGCTTGGGGCCTCTAGGCGCCAAGCTATTCTGGCACCACTCTTGAACTAAAGCCATTGGTCTATATCCTTATCTGTAAGACTATGATGTATGGCAGTGTACAAATTTGAAGCTTTTACTTTTAGCCTCAGTATGATATGGGTTAAGAGAAACCTGCCGTTGCACGCAGTGTCCCTTTCCTGACAGTGTGAGTATGCGCCTAGTGATGCTGCATACACGCTCCCATCCTCCCCTCCCCACTTAAAGCGTGCAAAACAGTTTCATCCCACTATGATAAACCCCCCTGTGCAACAGGTGAATGTAGGGTAAACAGTTCTTTTTCATCTCCTAATCCTACATCCTGTTGATACCTTGAGATCAGGCAAGAGGTTGTGCAATCTCTTTCTCGTCACAACAGTTGATTAAAGTAAACATAATGCTTGTTTTACTTAACCCCTTCACTGCTGAAAAAATGAACACCACACTACTGCAAGAGGTATAGATCCTCATGAGCCCATGCAATTGAAGGGGCTCATGAGGATCTATGCCTCTTGCTAAAACCACTTTGTAACCATTGTTCATGGGACAGCTGGAGCTTTGAATTTACAGATGTGCAATGCAGGGTTCATTTTTGGAGCGCGCCCTGCGCCATTGGCACTTAATTTCCCAAAACAACCCATAACATTTTAAGCCATAGGTTTCTGTAGGCAACGTGCCCTTTTTTCATGTGTTCTTAAAGGACCACCCATCTTTTCCTCTCTTTTGCCCCCTCCAACCCCCCCCCCCCCCCCCCTCCAAAAAAAAACAAAAAAACAAAACAAAACCCAAACAAACAAAAGCAACAACAAACCAAGCTCTCGCTTTTCAATATTTCTGCGGCTGATGAGAAGGTGGCCGCATACCCACCACACCCACAATATTCCGGCAATTGATGATTAGGCCTCACACACATCTGACCAATCCCATTTCAGAAATGAACCATTGGATTTGTACTCTGTGGGCCAGTGACCCATGTGTGTACATTTCAGAATAAACCCTGCAATATACAATCAGTGGCAGTGAAAGGGTTAACTCATTCACAGCCAGCCGCATCCGGATGCAACTGGCCACAAGTGAGTTAACCTTGTTGTTCATGTACCCACTGGCACTGCTTACAGTACAGTTGGCTGCATGCACAATTAATGGGTTAATCTTATCCACCACAGCAACGCACAAGAACAAACTGCAGTACTAGATCACTACCCTGTCAAATAACATGAAGCACTCCTTTTTAATTTTACCTTTCTTTCCTGAAGTACAAATGATGACCCTGCTTCCCCAATTGCCCTGCGGTCACTCATTTCTCAATAGCACATGAATGGGTTTGTCTCCTTCATGCAAAACAAGTCCTGCTTTCTGATACATGTATCATTGTATGATAATAATATAATAATAATAATGATGATTTCTATGGTGCCTAACCTCAGGCAGAGCTCTAGGTGCCTTACAAATTTCAAAAATACAATTACAAAAACTGTACACAGTATTACAGTACACGCACACATTCCAGGCACCACAGCAAAACTACAACTGAATCTTCAGCAGTCAATGATTACTCAGTGAGGTAATGATGCAAAATGATTTGAAGTACTGATATTACAGGTATATGCACACATATGAATACCAGCAGATGGATTTTACAAATCTTTGCACTTTGCAGCATTAAACAAACCACATTGACTTGTATTCACTTCGCAGCATAAATAAAACAAACTTTTGAACTGTATTAGAAAAAAATCTGTTCATCAGAACGTTTCGACAAAAATAAGCCTAACTGCCAAACATAACAGCTACAAATATCATAACTATTTTCCCACCATTCTCACTACCGCACTTCAATTTCCTAGGAAGGCAGGATACACAATGGGCGGACATCATGACTGACATTACAAATGACGCAATGACACAGGGATACACTAGGAAAAGTTTCACAATTACACTGCATTTAGGCTCAAGTTAGCATGTATATTACTGCATTTTATCCATTCCTTTCCAATACTGCTGACAATTTCTGTGTCCTTCATTCCTTTCTCACGGTTCATCAATCCCATCCCAGTAAGCAAAGGTATTCAGACCGTCGTTGGCAACAGTGGGCCTGTGCACGGATGTGCGCGGGCCCACTGTAGCCAACATTGGCCAGAGGGTCTTTTGATAATTGGGGATGCAGCCTCTTAAAAACACAGTCACACACTCAACCCACAATGGTCCCCTGTCCTGAGGATCCATTCTGTGTCCATGGGGCCAGCAAGAGGTGCAGATCATCATGAGCCCCTGCAGGTTGTGGGGGCTCATGTGGATCTATGCCTCATGCATGTCATGAAATCCCACTCTGCCTTGCTCTTACACTGCACCTGGAAAACACCCCCTGGGTCAAACTAATCACAGCATCTTGTTCAAAAGTTTCCCACAGGAATAATATTTATGAGCTAAATTATCACAGTATGAAAAGTTGAAATGACTGGTAACAGTCCACTGACTATGCCCCATAACCTGCAGCTAGCAAGAGACATAAATTCCCGTAAGCCCCTGCTGATGTAGGTGCTAATGAGAATTCATGCTTCTTGCAGATGAAACATGCTGGCCCATTCTGTCAGAATCTCCCCCTGCCCCCCCTCCAAAAAAATAAATAAAAAAAATTCAGCTAGCTTTCTGGGATTTTCAAAAAGCTGAATCAGTCTCCTGGACTGACGACTGTCATTCACACAAATATCACATTTATTTAAACTAACATTTCACAAAATGGCAATCTACTCTACTTGAAAAAAATATCAGCAGTTCATATAATGTATGCAGAAGCTCAATGTAAAAAAACTAAAAGTCAGTCTTAAAGTTTATACACTCACATTTAATTGAAAGAGATCAACACATCATGCATTGTGTCTGTGTGTGTTGTGGAGGGGGGGGGGGGGTGGAATGCATTTTAAAGTGGCATAAAAAAAGCCCTGAAGCAACTGTCACCAAAGTTCAGTGTCATTTCCAGTCTTGTACTTGTAGTTGTACTGTTGTAGGAGGTAAAACAAAATAATAATAACCTATTTAGTACCGTGCATCCACTATACACTGACACTAAACTTAAAATGTGATGCGATGGTCGGGTCTGTAGTGCCTTGTGCGTGCGTGCAACAATAATCTGGCACAAAGTTAATTGTTTATTTCCTTCTCAAAAACATCACCTGTCATCACAGACATCTGGGTCATTTTCCTGTCCTGAAAATATACCATGCTAGGAAAACGATGAGTTGACAAGTGCGGGTACTGCAAAAATCAAATTCAACTCCGTGACAGTATATTTTTGGTCCACTCTCTCTCACTCAACTGTATGACCACACAGAAAAGAGCGAGGGGATGACAAGTGGAAAAGAGGCCAGTACAGAACTATACAGTTTCTTCCCTACAACGCCGTCAGTGTGTTGCCTTGCAGCTGTTACAACATCAATTAGAACAGCTGACGTCAAGCCCACCAGACAGCAAGAAAACTCTGATAACGGAACTGATTTCGTTCACAGAAAACTTGGCACGGCATCAGCCTGCAAGATGTAAACAAAGAACATGAACTCCATGTGTTCGACTTCGAGCCAAGAAAATCGGCGGGCAAAACCTACCCGTCTTTGCTGGCGTTGCTTAGACGACTAAATGCTAGGATATTTTGGCATGATAAGCTGCAGACAGTCTTCTCCTCCAGCAGGAAGTCGCTTGTTTTCGGGAGGCTTCTGTAATCAACAGAATACAGCAACTCCATGCCGAAATACTGATCCAAGCACTCAGGCGGCCATTACATGAAGCACTTCCGGTTCAACATTGTCGCCAATGACGTATCCTCCCGCACGCGCCGTGCGCGAGCCGGGCGTAGTGTTTGACCCCGGGTCAACTTGGGGTAAGCAATAAAAGACCCGCCTCCCTGCGCAATCGGCACAAACTTAAGCAAAGACAGAAAAATAACTCATCACGCTCAGATAGTGTGGAAACTTTGCAACAAACATGGCTGTGCACAATTTTATTCTTTTCGGACTTTTTCCTGTTTTGGTGAGTACAAAACGTTTACTTTCATGTTCATAAGTAACTACTGACTCAGTATTTTCAAGTTTTCGTTCTAATTTTTACTTTCCTTACTTTTAATACACACTTAAATATCGTTTACAAATTTTATTGTTTCCTTTTTCCGCATCTATAGTTCGGCGGTTCCGCATCGCCGGCCGGGCCAAGCCGCCGGACTGGGGGGCCGGTGGGTAAAGGGTGGCCATGACTGTGACTGACCGTGCCGGCAACGGTTTGCGTCGCCGACTGAGTCAGTCCCGAAGCATGGCACCGTCAGCCCTGCCGAAAAACGAAGCCGTCGCCTGAACTGAACTGAATATCGTAGCTGGACAGAGTTATTCTCGGCAGCAAGACTAGACTATAATGAACAATCAAATGCCGGAACAAAAAAGAAACAAACTGCGCCGGACTAACTTGACGAAATTTTCGTTGGCCCGCCGGCTACCGGCGGTTCACATCAATGTCAGTCGGCATCACTATCTGCGTCGCGGCCGTTGTCATTTTATTTCTATACTGATCTAGGCAGATCAGTTCCTGTCGTTGTTATCCCATAATTTTTCTGAAGATGCAATCCGCACAGATTTTTTAACAAAATTATTATTATTTGTTTTAATCATTTACCCATTTGAGGTCAGTCTTCATCGAGTAGTCAGTTACTGACACGGAGTTCTAGAGACTGACAGATCGACCAAAGAAAGTTCAAGGGAGTTGTCAGATAGCGGCTTGGGAAGCTATTCTGTCACCACCCGCCTTGAACCGCTATCATGGTCAAATTTTGTTGTATCAGTCGATGTCAGGGTTTTATGGGTTAATATCAAGATCATCATCTTATGGTTTGCTCTCGAATTTTTGTTGTTGTAGCTTTAGTTTGTAAACGCTAGCGCGGGTAACTTGGCAATTTTAGGCTTCACGCAAAAACTGACCCATCACAATCGAAGGCCGGTAAGAACACAATCATAGTTTATGTGCTTTCTCTGCATAGCCTATCAAGCGGCAGTTACGTGACGTTAAATGGCACCTCCTTGACACTGACTTTCTGCTTGCCGTCGGACCGCTCCCCGCTCGGTGTCTCCCTTCCCGGCGTATACCGTAAATTCCTCACTATATACTGCATTACAATAAATAAATAAATAAATAAAAATAAGAACATTAAAAAAATCAAAGTTCAGGGGACTAACCTGACGAAATTTTTGCTGTTTTGCCATTGACCGGCATAAATGCAGAACTAAATCAGACTTATGCACAACTTAATAACTCGCTGTTTTGTATCAAGCACATGACATTTTGACTGATAATATGAAGGTACATAACTGACCCATTTAGCCGTTTGGCTGTCGGTAGCGGTTTTTCAGTGTTTAGTCGCTGCCGGCGATGATTCCTGGATGATCTCAGTCACTGATCGCGACCAGGCAATGGCGCCTGTTTCCAAAGCTGAACCTTGACGGTCAGTTGGGTTCCAAACTAGGCCGTCCGGACCGCCCTAACACGGCCAGCAGAGTGACTCACATTATGTCACCCTGTCCGATGTTTGGACGGTCCCTGTAGGTTGCGACTCAACAAAGATAACCTTATGAAATAAATCCGGTGATATCAAATCTCTTATCTTGATTACACCGTGTGTGATGCAGGATTTTGCCTGTGTAAAAACAAATAAGGAGACTAAGACGTTAGCATTAAGCGACCAGTTCCTGCTGAAGTCAGTATACCGTGCAGGCCTACAAGCGGTGGTGTTCACGCCGGGCCGTTTGCCATCAGAGCGCACAATGGTTCTGCCAAATATCTCCGCAGAGAAAGACTTTTCTGTACCACTTTGAAAACAAATATCATTTAGTGCCAGTTGACCTAATATGGAATATTGTTTTTACCGAACTATGATTTGTCGATTTTGCTCTACAGTCGTAAAAATTGGTGAAAAGACAAGAACAAGCCATTTTCAATACCCTAAATAGAGCTCCGGCAGATTTCAATATCCGGCGAGGCCCAAGCGTGCAGACATCATGTATGCCGGAGCTGTTTCAGGTTTGAAAAATTGGCCAATTCTCGTGAAAATGAATCTTTCTTATACTGGGGCACATTTAGTCATTAAATGCAAACAAATTCCGAAGTTTTACGACAGCCAGCAAAAGTGATAACACTGTTCGAGTTTCTTAAAAGTAAACGTATGAGGTCAACTGCCTCAGGGCGATATTTGTTCTAAGATTAGTAAGATTGGAACATAAAAGTGGGTCTTTGCGGAGATATTTGCGAAAAACGTTGTGCCCTCCGATGTCAAACGACCTATACGAACAGAAGCAAACAGCTGATACTGGAGTGATAGTGTTGTTTGACCAGGCCGCCTGGCCAGCATTGAGTGCCCATGCCGAAGCCGTATCGTAAGTTTGCCGCAGCCGGCCGGTCGGATACGCAGATCCACTATTTTAGTTCTCGGGTAGTGCCAGAATAGCTAGTTTGGCACCACCCCTGAACTAAAATAGTAAAACTGAATTATTTAAAGCAAAAGTGTATCAGCATGATCAGGGTGAGTCATTCAGTGTTTGATCCACTGGTCCACTATGAGGAATCACAACTAACTGAATAACTGAAAAAAGTGAAAGTTCTATGAAGATGTCGGCTGGTCAGTTACTACATTATGTGAAATACAATGTAGTTATACCACATGAAAATGACCCGAAGGAAAGGAGAAGAGCGGAGGCGGGGGGGGGGGGGGGGGGGGTGCCGGCAGGTGGGCGGGACTGGGGGGGGGGGGGGGTATGTCCTAAAACCATGACAGGGTGTGATTAGCCGGCATTTTTAGGCGGGTTTTCGTGATTCTTGATTGCAGTTCAAGTAATCTTCCTGACACGCGAAAACATTATTGCCGGAAAACCGTGAGGGCTACAGCTTGATGAGATTTCGATCGTCATTTGTGCGGAAAAGGTCTGGTCTAGAGATTTCGTGAAACATGGAAAGTCTAGCTGCCACATGATTTTTGAGTGTAAAGAGGCTGATTGAGTGAGAAAGCCTATACTTCCCCACCCTTTTCGTCCCCGCGTCTGATCCATTCTCAACATCACCCCGGCCTCCACCCCGGCTCAACCCGGCCACTGTGACCCTCCACCGGCCCGGCCGCGGCGGCCCTCTCTTGTTTGAAGTGCCGACCAGTGAAAACAGAATAAACTAATGTCAGCTTCAGTAGTCGCGAAACGTGATTGACAACCATTACATTATTTTAAATGTGTGATTCGTGAATCGCAAAACGAGTCGTCGTGAATCTGTGATGGTGCTCCGGCCCTCACAGAGAACAGAAGAGCCGTTGCCAAGGGACTTATCTCGTACCGGTAGTAGGCCTAGGATCTCTTGATGACGCGGCAGTGGCATACGGGAACTGGAGAGGGGCCGGAGAGAGGGGGGAGGGGAGGGCCTGAGTACCCCATGACAATATTTTTGGAAAATAAATGTGTAGAAATGTGTTTTGTAGAAGAACATTGCAGCTTTATTTTCGTATCATTATTTGGAGAACTAAATATTTTTGATGAAAAACTCCGCATACAGTTTTGATTTCTTATGTCTGATTTATACGAGGTTCCACTGTCGCTCGCTTTTTTCACCCCCCCCCCCCCCCCCCTCACGCTGCCCCCCCCCCCCCAAATCAAAACTATCACTGAAAACTATCTTCCCCTGATGCTGTGTGGATCAGCCAAGAATGTCTGGTCCCTCCGGAAATCAGTCAAGCAAACCATTCCGGTACATACGAGCAACTGAGAACAAGTCAAAACCGGTGCTTCGAAAAACACCGATCAGCTTCAACCACCAGCTTACGTAACAAATTACGGCCGTGACACAATGATCGTAATAGTTTGTGTTATGACACAATGCTTTCATGAACTTCTGCCGTGCCGTAAATCAAATTATGGAGGCCAGCGTTAACACAATAATATCAACGGTCAACTTATCGGCAAAATTGGGAGTGATTGGAGTCAAACGTCAGTTCCAAGATAGTTCGACTACGACACTGAAGGTTCAAGGGTGGTGCCAGAACAGCTTGGCGCCTCTAGGCGCCAAGCTGTTCTGGCACCACCCTTGAACTTTTAGTGTCATCGTCTACCCAGATCTTCTTCTAGTGTGTCAGGACCGTAGGAGCCTATGGGTTAATGACAATTTACCGTGGTGTAAATTATGGCAGTAATGTTAGCTAAGTGTTGCTCATTGTAGGTCTACCATTAAATTTCGGTGTCTGCGCAAAGCCGGTGTTTGTGCGTCAAACGCGCAATCAATTAACAACGGCAGATGGCGGAGATGGCTAGAGCATCACTTTACAATGAGTCAAACTGAGTGTTCTTTGTTACAATCCTTTCCCACATATCGGATACACTAACAACATACGACTGAAGTTTGTATGACTATGTGGATGCAGTCCGTCAGTATGCTAGTTCCCTCTAGTGCAAGAGGCATAGATTCTCATGAGCCAGTGCAGTCGCACGGGCTCATGAGAATTTTTGCCTTTTGCTCTCAGTCCTAAAGTGCATAATTTATATAGTGAAACGATACTAAGATGCAAACAGTGCCGTCCTAACATGTGTCGAAATACGAGCACAGAAATAATTGTTAATACCACGTTCTCAGGCCGTTTTCGAATCGGTTTCACGCGGCGAATCTTGAAGTTTGTGACCCAAACCACAGTCACAGTAATACATATATCTTTGCGTTCCATTTCTTTCATGTTCTCTTTCTTTCCGACTAAAACTGGCCACATACGCATCCGGCTCAGACTAAGGTACTCGTCGGAGGGGGTGGGGGTGCCGTGGGCGATTCTACGACTGTAGCAGCTGGTGTAGTGTAGTAATTGTTTGTCAGTCTTTGTTCTGTGGGTGGTTCTTGTCACAAATCGGCCACATACGTTCTCACAGCCAGTTGTTAGACTCCATTGAGAACGTCAAAGAATGTCTAACGCCCTTTAGGGGACAGTTTCGTAAATACCCGCGTCAGGCTGTGATTTTGAACCTTGCGACTGACTGACCTAATCGCGGCATGCTGGTCTGTAATTTTGGACCTTACAGCTCCAGAGCCGTGAGGTCCAAAATCAGAGACCAGCATGCAGATGTTTTTTTCACCATCTGATGAGACTTGCATAATATGCAGAGTGGATTAAGTAGTGTCCCGCCTGAGCAATTGTCCCTCGTTCGAGCAAATTAGTATCAAGCAGAAATAGGGCTCGGGAAGTTCCCAGCGTTGCCTAGGAGCATCGACGCGTCAGCCGCCATCTTAAGAGGATAGGATAGTCTTGAGATAATAGCGAAGTAGTGTTTCAACACGTTTTTCTTCATGTTTCTTTCTCTTTAGAAACAAAAAACAGATTCTGGTTAGCGGTTTCCTACGGTGTTGACAAGACTTGCTCAGTGTTACTGCCTATAGCACGTCAGGACTTTCCTGACATTGTCACGTCCTGACAGCGATTTCCCTATGAGCGCCTTAGACCCGTATCCTCACAAGATGGCCTCCACGACTAGCGTGATGACGTCAGCTTCCCGATCCCTATAGGATTACAGCTCATTATTACCGCTACCGAATTTAGTGATTAACACCTTCACTGCCGCGGAGACTGAAAAAGTGATCACCCCGGCTCCACTTTCAAGAGGTATAGATCCTCATGAGCCCCCGCAGTTGCGGGGGCTCATGAGGATTTGTACCTCTTGCTAGAGCTACTTTGTATCAATGTTCCTTTGACGCTGTAGGTCAACAGTATTTCCAAAAACACGATCTGTGCGCTCTGGCAGTGAAGGGGCTAATATTGCAATGTTTACCTAATCTACATATAGCGATGGATCTGGAAGCGGTGTGGGGGTGGGGTGGGGTGGGGTGGTATGTTATGTTTCGAGGAGTTCCGGACCACCTCACCGTGTTTACGCCGTTACAGGACATCTCGCCTCTGACAGACATCCACCACCATGACAACACAATGAGTAGAATACGCTTAACTAATTTATACGATAGCTGGTAGACCATATCATAGTCTAGACCACTTGTCCCTCACCTCCACCTCCACAACAATGACAGTAAACTTGAAAACAGACTAATGTCCACAAATAAAATGTCTGAATTCAGCAGTATGGTCACTGAAATTTTCGTAGGCGGCCTTTGCGCGCATCTGAGCTGAACCGTTCTCCATTAATTTTGTTTTGCAATGTGGGCCAGCGACGACATTATGGACGTCAACTATCACTAAAGTACAAACGTGTGCCGAGCTGGGATTCTGGACATCGCGGCCAGTATGTGGGTAGTGGTCTGTGACTTTTGGACCTTACGGCCTTAGGCCGTAAGGTTCAAAATCACAGACCACTACACAAAAAGCTAATTTGAACCGCTCGTGCGACTCGGTGACTCAGACGATGGCGCTTTGATTCTCTGGCCAGTCCAACAATGAACAAAGCCCCTTCAGTGACATACTGAAACAAAACGCTCTCAGTCTGCTCAACAACTTCGCAAGCTCAGTTCTCTCACGAAGTTGCGTGTGTATGTGCGTGTGTGTGTGTGTGTGTGTGTGCTGTTCTGTGATTTTGGACCTTACGGCTTGCAGCCGTAAAGTCCAAAATCGCAGATCAGCACAGCTACGCAGTCCTCGCCTTACAGGAAGAGAGCGCTTTCCTTCAACTTGTAATACCAAGTGCAGAACCCTTACTTGGTCCGGTCTCCAGTATTGTGTTCTGTAATTGGTGTTAGTCATAATTATGTCGCCGGCTGGTGTCCGTATCTTGATGTTATGCTGACCTACATTACAGTTAGATGGCGCTCGCGACTGAATCAGTGAGTGTAACTAAATATCAAAACGTATGTGTCAAAACAAGCGAGCAACCAAACAATTAAACAAAGAAGCAAATAAGCTACTCTGAAATAAATACATTTCATCAGTTTGACTTTAGGTTCTAAAAAAAAACAACAAAAAACACTTCAACTGTGCTCGCATGCACCCTCATCAATGATGTTTTGGCGCAAAAATTGTCACTGACTTGATGCAGTTGCCTCCTTTGATTTATTCCCATTTTCTGACAAAATCTTGTGCCTGTAGCGCATCAGAAAATGCCCACAACTGCCTTGTGAAAAAAAAATTATTAAAAAAAAAAAATCCACCTCGTATCCCAGACCATCATTACATATTCTAACCAAAATGTACTCAGTTGCTTTTGCTTTTTCTCGAAAAAAAAAGTTAGTGACGAGATTGAATTGCGAACATCATCGACATTTGAAGCCATATGCCGCGTACACATATGGACAGATGATAATCCCAAAGTCACAAAATCGCGTAATACATCTAGTTCGTTGCCAAATTTGTGGCGTCACTGAGTGACGGAGAAGGACGAAAGGCCAGCAGCAGATTTCTGCGCCAATAGTGCTGATTGCTGCATTCAGCTATTTTCCTCTAACTCTTCCACCTCTATCGCCAACTGCACAAGACAGATCGACTATGATAACTCACAGATCGTGTCTGTTTAGCTTGGCGCTTGGACGCCGAAAGGCCAGAAATAGAATTATGTACCAGCAGTTTTGGATTCGGAGATTTTCTGCCGGTTCTCTCATTTCCGAGTCAGATGAAGATGAGCCAGCAACCATGATAGTTCAAGGGTAGTTCCTCATTAGTTTGGCGCCTGAACAGGCGCCAATCTAATAAGACACTACCCTTGAACTATCATGGTTGATAGACCCGTCTCCGACGACTTTCACATATTTAACCCCATCACTGCTAGATGAGGCACAATTATGTTTTTGAAAAGAGGGGCACATTCAACACCGAATAATCTCATCAATCCATGGAACACGGATATGAATAGGGTCTGCCAGAGACCAGGAACCGCAGATGAGGTTCTTTACCTCTCTCATTTGCGTGGTGTTCGCGTTTTTTTCGGCAATGAGGGAGTTAACTCGTTCAGCCCAACGCACGTTTTTCCCAAATTTTTGGGGGCGTCATCTAATGACTGTGCACCAGTTGCGGGAGGTGGGTCGACCGTGATAATTCAAGGGTAGTGCCAGATTAGCTTGGCGCCTGTCGGCGCCAAGCTAATCTGGCACTACCCTTGAATTATCATGGTCGACCCATCTCCTGCTGTAGTGCGTCAGGGCTGAATGGGTTAAGAGACGCCGCCGAAATGTTAGACAAACCATTTGGCTCTAGAAATGCAAATTATGGTACTGATTACTGCACTTTTCACTAATGACCGAATTCATCGGATCGTTCGTGGTTCTGGGTACCACGGGCTAATTAGGGGCTATTATTTAGGGGCATTTGATTCCTATCAATGCAGTGGCTCAAGAGAACATGGAACCAGCAATTATTAGTTTCGGATTAGTTTTTTAATTATCCTCTGTTAATTGCTTTTTATCATCGTGGGAAAAAATACAGTTGACTTGTTTCGTTTTTGAACCCCCCTTTTTTGTTTTAACCCATTACATCCCGAGGGTGATTTTGTAACATTTGAAGGCTACATTAGAGATTTGGAGATAGAGCAACTGTGCTAGTTCAAGGGTGTTGTCAGAATAGCTAATCTGGCACCACCCTTGAACTGTCAGTCAGATTTATTTCAAGCAATGGGTGTATCAGAATGAAGGGGTTAATTCATTTTTCTTTTTACGACTTTATTTTCCCAAGAGAGGAAATTAGTGTTGCCACGGCGCAGCGCCACCCGACCTACTTTAAACAATACTCATTCAAGGTGCCCCGCATACAACTGCGGAGATGTGGACTCCATCGCAACTATTGATGCGACGCGCCTTGAATGAGTTAAATATTTGACCAAACTGGAGGGTTTATGCGCCCCAACACTTCTCTAAATCCGTCTACGACTGACGATGCTGGTATTTCGTGTATAAGCTCTTCAATGCCATCTTAGAGCTTTGTGAATACAACTTGTCAATAACTTATGACACAAGCGCGAGGATTCCAATACGGCATGACTGCCCCCAAATCCGCCTGTATCAGTCACGCGTCTCCCGCCGGTCCGATGGACACACACAGGCTTTATTTGTTGGCACATCCATCCGCCTGCTGTTTCTCCGAATGGGAGAACCTTCGCACCACTTACAAAAGCTTCCCACGGTCCGTCCACGTATACGTTACTGAGACACTAGTTAGGTTACGTTTGCAACAAACGACTCCCAACAACGAAAGAGAGCGAACTCACTGCGCAAAATCAGCCTCGACCATAACGGCACAGACAACACTCCAGACATTTCCAAGAGGCAAAGATCCTCATGAGCCCGGAGGGCTCATAAGGATCTATGCCTCTTGGAGATGTTTGGAGTGCTAGTCCATGCTTCAGTGTGGTACACGCCGTGATTTCGCTCTGGTTCGTTGTAGGCAGTCGTTCGTTTCAAAGGAAACCTCGCTGATCATCTTGAAAACATCAGAGACGTGTCGCACCCGGATACGCGGCAGCGGCACATCTCTGATGGGTTCATGGAAGTGCAGCTGAATGATGTCACGTAGGCTAGATCTGGGCTTGAAGGGATGACACGATACCGGCTGTCTCCCACTGAACTAGTGTCGACATTTATTTATATGCACTTTGTATTTGACCGACGCCCTCCCCCCCTCCCTCCCCCCCCCCCCCCCCCCCCCCGCGCCCCGACCCCCCTCCCCAAGGAAAAAATGTTTGTGTTAGTGCGTTCAGAAGTTTTCGTTGTCAGTGTACTGACCATTTTCTTTATGACCCCCCCCCCCTCCCCCCACAGGGTGGGTTTTTCTCTCTATTCTGGGGCATGTGTTTCTGTCTACCCGAGGTCCATTCACCTGTATTTGCCTTTTTAAAACTCTCCCTACTGTCTGCACTGCCTGTAGCTCTTGATATTGGATGTGTGTTGCTAAATGGTCTTAGCTTTATTTATGCCCCATGTTGTAGGTTTATTTAATGTATTTGACCGGCTGGCGACATACATTCAATTTTCTGTTTAGTTTTTTTTTTTTCACAAGCAGTGCAGGCACGTCCTGAGAAAGCCTTGTTGCTGTCGGGACGTTAAGCAATGTACAATCAATCAATCAAACCCCCCCCCCCCTCCCCTTTTTTTTTCATGTCTCAAGTCAGTGAACTTGACTTAACCCCTTCACTGCCGAGAAAAAAGTGTAACACGATCCAGCTGCAAGAGGCTTAGATCCTCATCAGCCTTCGCGACTGCGGAGGCTCATGAGGATCTATGTTTCTTACTGAGACCAATTTGTTTCCGTGTGTGTGTTTTTTATTTTTTTATTTTTTTATTTTTTTATTTTTTATTTTTTTAGCACGGTTTGGTCGTTGAATGAAAGTGACAGATTTCAGAAACAAAAATGTATGTTCAGGGGCAGGGAAAGAGTTAACATATTCGGGTACGGGGCATTTTTAACCCATGCCGGAGCTTCAGTTTTTGTTTTTTTGGGCGCTGGAACCGAGTATCTTTTGTATGAGCTTGGTAAGCGAGGTAAGGCATTTTACGCATTTATTGACCATCTGTGACCTTTTTCATTATCACCCTTATTTACTAAAGTCATTTAACTTTGAATGTACTCATTCGATACCTATTGCATCCGGATACGCGGTTTTACGCCGCGTATCCGGTTGCGGCACGTCTGGAATGGGTTAAAAACTGACTCGACAGTAATCAAGGTAGGCCGAGAGACAAAACAACCAGGCAGAAAATCCTTCGTATCTACGAAACTGACGCTAACATTGCAACGTGTACCCAACAACCTTTCGCCCCTAGTTGGGCTTTCTCGGGGTGCCATACTAAGAACACGGGTGATAACTTGTACCGGAAAGCAGTTTCGAACCGTACAGCAGTTACATCTATTTAATATTATTTTGTCTCTTCGTGGCTGGCAGACAACCACTTCTTCTTTCTTCCTCGATCGCTTCCTCTAGACATTCACGCCTGTGACCCTCGTGAATGCTGCTGTCCTCTTCTGGTCCGCAAGGTCGCCGTAGAGTTTCTGCCGCAAGGGTGTCTCGTCCGGCCATGCGGTACATCTCAGAACATCCTGAAGTGGGCAGTCCTGGAGCAAGTGGGCAGCAGTCATTGGGGCAGTGTCACAGGGGCACATCTCCGTCTGACCAATGTTCATCTTGTTGTAGAGATGTGCTCTCGGCCTGTTGTGTCCTGTCCGCAGTCTGAACAGGATGACTTGGTCTTCTCTGGGAAGGTGGTAGTAGCTGTCCATCTTGTTGTGATTGGGATGCTGCTGGGGCCATTTCCTTTTTTAGTAAGGGTCTTGATGATGGTCTTTTCATCTTTGTATGAAATAAGCAATCCAGACCAAAAAGGTGACTGCCAAGCGTGTAATTGTGTTGTACCCGTCTTTTCTAAGCGTGTTTCTTTCTCCGTTGGGTACATCTTTGTATGAGACCTGTTTGTCTTCCTGATCCAGCTGTCCTCCTTCTTTGGCAAATAGGTCAGCTGTTTCGTTGCCGTGGACTCCACAGTGGGCAGGAATCCACTGGAGTGTCAGGTGTACTTGTGCGTTCAGCTCAGACAGAGTGGAGATGAGCTCATTTAGTTCCTTCTTGGGGTTCCGCAGGGCCTGGAGCACAGAGAGGGCATCTGTGAAGATGACAATATTCTGTTGTGCTTTTGGGAGGTTATTGCTGATTTCTGTTACTGCTTTTTTTCATAGCTTCAGCCCCCGCTTTGTAGTTGGTGGAGTATTTTCCAGTGGCTATTGCGTGTGTGACGCTCTCTTCTCTGTACTTCACATACACTCCTCGCCCTACGTCTCTGGTTGCTTCGGTGGCTGACCCATCTGTATATACGTGGGTCCACTGCTCCTGTGGGTAGTTGGACTGGATGAACTCAAGGGTGAGTGATTTCCGTTCCTGATCAGGCTGTGAGCCTTTCTTTCCACACCTGGGATACTGTCTCGGAGAGTTGGAAGCTTGGCCCTGTCCCGGGGGGGGGGGGGGGGGGGGGGGGGGGATGGACAGAGTTGGTGGGATGGGTTGCGGGATGTGATCCAATACTTCTGGGTCTCTTCTTTCAAGGATCCTGCTCTGCTGCAAGAAACTGGTTCGTTTAAGTCTTCCCTTTGTTGGCTTGCTCATTCTTGAATGCATGGGATGATCTTTCAGCCTCTTGAACTTTGCTGCCTGTGTCATGACAGTTACAACCACTGAAGAAGCAGATACATTGTCACTGTGATTACAAATACGTGTATATAGGTTGGTGGGGTTTTTTTTTTTTTTTTTTGGTTTTTTTTTTTTGCATTTCAGTCAAAAACATTGGCTGTACTGCGTTTATACACGTCGTGAAAAATGGCGTTTCTCGACTCACGCCTGTGCTGTGCTTCACTGGGTGTGTGTGTGTGTGTGTGTGTGTGTGTTTGTGTGTGTGTGTGTGTGTGTGTGTGTGTGTGTGTGTGTGTGTGTGTGTGTGTGTGTGTGTGTGTGTGTGTGATTCACACTGTTCTGGAAATTAATGATGGGTTGTTCTTCTCTGTTGCTGCAGGTGTACAGTCAGAACATTCAGCTGGGCGGTTCTCCCCAAGACGTGGATGACCTGCGGTGGAACGTGCATAGTCTGAATGACTTCATGTCCCTACTCACAGTCAACGGACGCCCGCTTAGAGACGACGACAGTAAGCCATTTTGCTGCAAGTCCAACGCAAGACGCCAAAATGAGTGCCACGCCAGATCGACCCTGGGGTCACTTTGGCGTACGCCAAAGTGACCCCCGGGTCAGTCTGGTGTGGCACTCATTTTGGCGTGTTGGCTGCGGGTCGTGTTTTCAGACTTGATGTGACTGTGCGTCCTGTCAGACAGATGTGTATTACACGGATTGTCAAGTCTAGACTGATGAACAACGACAAACTACATAGTTATCAACTTAGTATCAGCAATAACAAATCAACGACAACAATAACAACAGCAGCAACAACTACAACAACAGCAACAACCACAACAACAACAGCAACAACCACAACAACATCTACGACAACAACAAGTTCTTGCCCTGATTGCCAACCGTTTTAAGAATCGTTAGTTAGATAGGATACTTGTGGTTTCTACCAGTCTGCTTGAGCAATGTTTTAAGATACAATCAGATCATATTAACCCCTTCACTGTCGAAAAGTGAACACGATCCAACTGCTAGAGACATTGATCCTCATGAGCCCCCCGCCCCCCGCGACTGCGGGGGCTGATGAGGATCTATGCCTCTTGCTGAGGCCAATTTGTATCATGTATCTTGGACTGTTGTGGCTTTTGGTCGTCGATTGAACAAAAGTTTAGAAACAAATATGTTCGTACAGTGGCAGGGAAGGGTTAACTCATTCAACTCCGACACGCCACGGCAAGACATGGATCGAGCGTGATAGTTCAAGGGCTGTGCTAGAATAGCTTGGTGCCAGAAGTGTAATACAGTCTTCAGGGGGCAACTTTAAAATTTGCGGATTTCGGTCCTGGAGCAGAATGAGTTAAAGAGCCGTTTTCTTGTTTGTTGCAGTTTTTAGCCCGTACGAGACTGAGGATGGAAAAAGAGTTATAACTGGAGGTAAGTTGTTTCATTCTTGGGGATATATCTGCCTTGCGAATGCAAAAGACAGTAAGTCGTATTTTTATAATAAGCAAGGTTTACATTATATATTACAATGAAAATCGCGCTTTAAAAAAAAAAATGACTTACTGTGTTTTGCACTGGGACAGCAGATATGTGCCTGAGTTGGGAAGTGTGGAGGGGCTGTAGGGTCACGTTACATATTCAAATGAGTAGGTGAAGCAGTGCAAGGACCAGTGTTTTTTATTTTTAAAAATCTGCCTTCTTTGGCATTTTGTACAGAGGCAGTATGCTGGAATTTGCTTAAATCTCTTGATAGATGAGAAGAGACATGTTGGGTGCTTTGATTCATACCAGCCTTAACCATCGGATTCTTTTTGGCCTAGTTTGAGTTGCCAAGCGGCTGGTGATTTGAGGTGTGTCCCAGTTTTGGCAGCGCTTGGATGCAGGGTTGGTACAGAATCATGTTGATAGCCAGGAAATGAGATGTCCTTATTTTTTTTATTTTTTTTATTTTGTGCATGGCAAATGTGCAGCAAGTGGGCGGTAGTGTTGTTTAGGGGACTGAAAAATTAGGGGATGACTGGGACAGACTAAGGCTAAGGCATTTTAACAGATGGGACTGTAGGGGAGGCCCAGTGTTTGCTTTGACCTGTACCCTTGATGAGTTATCAAATGTGTCGTCATTACCGCTTCCGTGCTTTTATTCCCTTTATCTCTTTTCCTCAACATTTCTGTTCCCCCCATTTTTTTTTAACCACAACTGCTTGATGACAGGTTATTTTTTAATACTGTATTCGCTATCTTGTTAACAGGAGGGTTGATGGCCACCTCCGACGAGTGCTCGCCGCGCAACATGTCCGTGCGTCTGCCGCTCAACTACAGCGACCCGCAGGTGGCCTACTACCCAGAGTGCACCATGGTGCAGAGGTGTGGAGGCTGCTGCCCGACCCAGTTCCTGTCCTGTGAACCCGCTTACAAGGAGAAGATTGTGCTCAAGGTAACAGACGATTCCCCGAGCCGAGAAGTAGGTCACATACTGCGCGTCTTTTGACATAGACAGTGGATTAAAAAGCCCGGTATCGCACGTTTGTCCGAGCTTTAACCCATTACATCCTGAGGTTGAATTTTTAAAATTTGCTTATTGTCCTATGAAGGCTGCGTTACAGATTAGAAGATAGATCAACCATTTTAGTTCAAGGCTTGTGCCAGAATAGCTTGGCTCCTCGGGCGCCAAGCTATTCAGGCACCACAGTCAAATTTATTTCAAGCAAAAGTGTATCAAGATGAAAAGGGTTAATCCACTGTTTCCGTCGAAACACGTGCAAATTTGGATCCACTTCTGATTTCCTATCAAAGTCTATTAAGGCCCCGCTACACATGCCCGGTTTTGAGGCCGATTCCCGATCAGTTTTCGAATCGGTAGGTGATCGGGCCGGACTAAAAAACGTGTGCACTGCCACACATTTCCCGACTTGTTTAGCCGACCGGCTTGAACCGAAGATCAAAGTCGTACCTGTTCTGCAAAATGACTGCTAGTTTTGACAGTGATGATGATGTGCTTGCATTATCCGCAGTTTTGCATCATATTCGGGAAGAGGCGTGCGAACAGCAACGGCGGTGGTACTGAGGCGTGTTCCGCCATTTGCAAACCGTGCTGAAACGACATGATTTGCGAGACGCGCTCTGATTGGTTAAAGCTTACGATCGGGATCGATTCGGATCGGAAAAATAGAGCAGGTTCTAGACACCCGATTCCCAGCCGATTGGGACCGGATCGGATAATTGACGTCATCCGATTGCAATCGGTCGGAATCGGCTTCAAAATCGGGGCACAACCGGCAGGGATCAGTTGCATGAGTGAGCTTAGTCCTGCGCCAGCCACTAAGCAAGATGCTCAGCTATCCAGACCAAAAAGGTGACTGCCAAGCGTGTGAAATGCAAAGAAGTACCCAACGGAGAAAGAAACACGCTTAGAAAAAACGGTACAACACAATTTATTAATATTTCGGGTAAATACCCTTTGTCAAAATAGACAAACAAACAGAGACATTATTTGCTACTTATCTTCAGATGCAGAAGCGTGTTTCTTTCTCCGTTGGGTACTTCTTAAGATGCTCAGCTGTAGCGGAGCATCTTGCTTAGTGGCAGGCGCAGGACTAAGCTCACTCATGCAACTGGCCTCAGGGGCGGATCAATTCAAGCACCCGGAAGGTGTTCTCGGCTGTCGGCCCCTCGAGCTTTGAGACAATTGTTACATTGTTACAAAGTCCGTTACAACAGATAGGCGTATGTAAATGAACGTCAAAAAATACAGTCAGTTCTTTCGCGCGCACCTGCACCACCTGATTCAATCACGACAGTCCTTGAATTGCAACTAAATGTGCGCATCTGTTCTCTCTGTTTATTTTATTGTCATTGAGCGCGCTTTTGCGTCACCTACAGTGACACTGATGTATGCGCCTTACGTCGTACCTCGCTGAACAAAGAAACACGTCAGCAGTTTAACACATTTAGCCCCACGGGTGCATTTCCCAAATTTTGGCAAGTGTCACTTAACGATTATGTACCTGTTGCAGGAGATGGCTTGACCATGATAATTCAAGGGTAGTGCCAGATTAGCTTTGCTCCTTCAGGCGCCAAGCTCATCTGGCACTACCCTTGAATTATCATGGTCAAGCCATCTCTTGCTTTAGGGATCCGGGCCTAAAGGGTTAACCAACAGTTTTGACCATTCTTTGCCTTTCAGTTCTGTTCATCCCTGTGAAATTCATAGTACAGTAGTAAGGGAAGAAAAGCAAGGCCATTTTTGTGAAAAGCAAGATTTTTGCACCGTACAACGATGAAAATCAGTCTCGCTTCTCACAAAATGAATTCCTGCCTTTCGTATTTTGTCCTCCAGATCTCCGAACAACAGACCATTGATGTCAATCGAAACGATTGTCCTGAATGATTCTACAGTTGATTAGAGCACTTTCGTTCGCATACACGTATTACACAAAATATTGATATAGCATCTACAGATGCTACATATATTAGTTCGAGTCGTGCCTGTAATAACTGAATCGTGCGCTTGCAACTCAGGCTGACGTTGGCCTGAGGGCATTAACTCATTCGAGACGTGCCGCCTACGGATACGCGGCGCCTCGCCGCGTATCCATAGGCGGCACGTCTCGAATGAGTTAACGAGTTTAACGCCGGACAGCTTCCAACAACGAAAGTCTCCAAGATGCATGCGTCCTCATGAGCGCGGGGGCTCGTCAGGATCTGTGCGTCTTGGCGGTGTTTGGAGTGTTTATGATTATGGTACAAGCTGGTTATCCACCGTGACTACGGTTTCGTTTGTTGTTAGGAGTTGTTCGTTGCAAACGAAACCTCACTATTTTCTTTTGATTCGATTGTTTATGCCTTGAAAGAAAAATTATTCAAATTTATATTTTAGAATATTTTTTTAAAAAATAGGGATTGTTTTAATATATATATATATATATATATATATATATATATATATATATATATATATATATATATAATTTTATTTTTTTATTTTTTAAAAATTTTGTTTCGTATTTGTATGCAGAATTGCGCGTTTCTGTTTTGCGTCATATTCAAACCTTTAACGCTTGTTCAGGTGTTGAGGGCGAGGTACCCGTACCCCGGCGCCATGAGCATGCAGTGGGAAGGGTTCGACAGCGTGGAGGTCGAGCGTCACATGACCTGCCGGGCCGTGTGCAGCCTGCGGGCTCAGGACTGCGGGCCCAACAAGCGTTTCCTGGCCAACCAGTGCAAGTGCCAGTGTCTGACCTTCGCGCAGTGCTACCACCACCAGCGCTGGGACCCGGACAGCTGCAGCTGCAAGTGCATCAGCACCAGGAACTGCTGCGAGGGGCAGGAGGACACCCGCTGCCCATTCTTCTTCGACCACAACAGCTGCGAGTAAGTAGATGTTTACTACGTGCACTGCGTGGAGCTGAGAGCGGGAGTTGTCTGTTTCAAAGCCCATGACTCTGTCGAGAAACGGTTAACACGAACCGACTGCAAGAGACATGGATCCTCATGAGCCCCAGTTGCGGGGGCTCATGAGGATCTATGCCTCTTGCTGACGCCACTTCCATTGCATCTATGTTCCTTGGAGGGTGGCGGCTCTTTAGCGCTGGGTTGACAAAGACTTGTCTAGAAGCAAAATCAGTGAAGGGGTTGATCATAATCAGGTCAGCGACAGTAGGTAATGCCCCACAACAGCGAGGACGTCCCACAGAAGCTAGGGAACTGTTTGCTTGAGTGCAAGTTCAAGATTTACAACGTGAACATGAATCAAAACGATGACCACTGGGCCGCCGTGATTACTAACTCCTCTGCGAGAGCGTCCTCGTAAAATCACACTTGGTATAATTATAATGCTGATAGAAATTATTCCAGAATCAGAATCAGGTCACAAACAGCAGGTAGTGCCCTTTGGCAGGCCATATATATATATATATATATATATATATATATATATATATATATATATATATATATATATATATATATATATATATACAGATACCGTTTCGCTGTATTGTCGCGATCGTTTCGGCATGCGTTGTAGTAACAGCCATACAGGAAAGTAAGCCGGGACGAGTACCTCAAACTGCGCGCGTAAAATAGGCCAATCATCAGTTGCTAGTAAGGGGCACTAATTCTCGTAAGCTCCTTTAACTCTCACGCAGTTTCCTCAATTTGAACCCTGGATACGCATACTGGTAGATATCGGTCTAAGGTTTGACACCGCTGCTTCGTGTGTGAGTAAAACTGCGCAACAGCTGTGCCGATTTATCAGAGCCATTGGACGTTGTTCCTGATTTTCTGGGAGATACCACTGATCTGAATCTTATCTCCTTTCTATTAGTCACTGACGTACCTCTTAACTCATTCGAGAAGTGCCGCATCCGGATACGCGGCATAAAGCCTCAAATGTGTTTATTCAGTTCCAGTCTATCTGCAAGAGGCATTACGAACGTATCTGAGAAAGAGAGGGAGAGGGGGAAGGGGGGGGGGGGGGAGCGGTTGCTCAAGTCCCCTACGCGCCCCTCTCTTCATATTGGTAACTGTGTAAAGTTTTACATAACAGTTCGCGTACTCCCGCCGCCCCCTCCCCCCTCTCTCTCCCTTCAAACTATCTCACTAACTATCCACCCCCTCCCATCGTTGGATTTTCTGGCCAAAAGGTGTGGTTTTGGAAGCTGTTGTCCTTTCTTCTCTCCCTTCTCCTATTTGTCTCTTTAGACGGTATGTTTAGTCCATGAAACTAAAATTGTGATCGGCTGTGTATTTTCTGTCCTTGACTAGATGCACGCCAAAATCGATGATCGGCGCTAGCCTCAACGCCAGTCAAGAGGAGATCGAAGCCTGGCTCGCCATCAATGGGAACAACAACCACATGAACAACAATCAGCAGCCCCAGGTGCCCGACACTACTACCACGACTACAACCACCACCACGACAACCCCTATCCCAGAGACGGTGGCGGCGGAAGATCCGTGCGGTCCATCCCCCTGCCCGAGGAACTTCATCTGGCGAATGAACACCAGAGGGCGGTGCGTGTGCCAGCTCAGCTTCTCCCGGGGCACGGGTTACCCCGGAAAATGAAGGGATGACGTCAGTGGGCGCAGTGACGTCAGCATGATGCATTGCCGTCATTTAGTGACGTCAGTGCGGTGATGTTATCGAGTGACGTCAGCGCCGTGACAATGACAGTACGAGAGGGGGAAAAAATGAACATGATTTCTGTGATTTGAAGGCAATGGCTCGAAGACATTCAGGTGAAATTTCACAGGCTGCCGCCGAGAAACGCGTTTTAACGTCGTGAAAAACAACGTTTTTCGTCCCGCATTCTGTGCACTTTGTTCTCTATGGGACTGTGAAAGAACCGCATGATGGAAGGCAAATATTACCACACTAACTGCAAGGGAGGACGAGTGTAGGGTAATGTGGAGAAATATTTAGTTAGATTTTCGTCATTTATATCTTGGCATAATCTTTGCATACTTATATATATATATATATATATATATGCAAGGGAGGTGCAACCCAGTACGCAAAGGTCCTCGGGCCCACGACGGCTGCAGCAGGCCCGCGCACATCTGTGCGCGGGCCCACTGCGGCCGGCGTGGGCACAAGACCTTTTGCGACTGGGGGGTGGGGGGGGGGTTGGGGGGGGGGGGGGCCATCCTGGCTTTTGTCGCAGAGTGCTGCAACCAGACAGGGGCGGCACCCCGCGTCACATCTTCACCGTCGCGGACAAATAGACGTAATCAGAAGTAGGTAAAAAAACTAGGCATTGTTCAAGTTGACGCAAACGGTTCATTATAAGCCCGGATGACGTGCGATATTACGTGCTTGTCCGGGTTTTTAACCCACTGTTTTCTTGTCAATTTTGACCTGCTTATGTTTTCCGAACAAAGTCAATTTTACGTCAGGTTTGTTCTTTTTCTTGTTTCTGCACTTCGTCTATATTACGTCAAGTTTGACCTACTTTTATTTTCCGAACGTCTATTCTTTTCATGGTAAACCGATAAGATGCAATGGAATGACTTTGCCCAATATTAACTACGTTGTGATGTATATTATATGTGTGGTAGCCTAATAGACGATTTCCATAAATGAGAAGTGGGTCAAAATTTCCACGTCGTTCATGCAAACAGTGGCTTAAAAGCCCGAACAGAAACCTGCGATTTCACACGTTTGTCTGGATATTTAATCCACTGTTTGCACCAAGCACTGATGTACAAATTTGGACCTACTTTGGATTTCCGAACAATCTATTTCTGTAACTGTTTACACGAACCAGCCCACAGACGAGGTGGATTTAGAAAAATTGTCAGTTGAGTGTGTTTCTGTAAAGGCGTCCGTCACGTTGATGTAGTATAGCCCAGTAAGCAAAGGTCCTCCTCCGTCCCACGACGGCCGCAGTGGGCCCGCGCACGGCTGTGCGCGGGCCCACTGTGGCCGTCGTGGGCCCGAAGATGTCTTGCAGCTGAGGAGTATACTAGGGTTTATTCGCCTGAACCTTCACCTGCCTGGTTCAATCTCAATGACAGTGAGCTTGTACCGATTTTGCGAGGATTCTCGCGAAGAAACCTAATATTGTATTAGCTCCTTGTGACGGGTGCCTTTGCTTTTATGTCGCACGCGTTTACTTACTGTTATGTTTTCTACGTGTATCTCTGCGTGATGTTTTCTTTAGGTTTACATTTCTTCTGACTTGTTATTAACATGACAACAAAAAATAAAAATAAAAACGAGGACATTGTGTTTGACGTACTTGTTCTGATCTGTAGGTTCGTAACCTGGTTATACATTTCTATTGGACACTATTTATAGGCAGTAAACACATTGGTGTGCTGTACTTTGGTGTGTTCTGAGTTTGCTTTCGTCTCAAATCAAGTGTGTGTGTGTGTGTGTGTGTGTGTGTGTGTGTGTGTGTGTGTGTGTGTGTGTGTGTGTGTGTGTGTGTGTGTGTGTGTGCGCTCTCTCTCTCTCTCTCTCTCTCTCTCTCTCTCTCTCTCTCTCTCTCTCTCTCTCTCTCTCTCTCTCTCACTCACTCTCTCTCACCCTCTCCGCCTGACGTGCCAGCGTGCGTGCGTGTATGAAATTTTGATTATAGTATACAGAAAACATGCCAACTAGACCAGCTGAATAAAGACATCTTAGCATTCCAACATAAACAACAAGCATTCCATAAGTATGCTGTTCTGTGATTTTTGACTTGACGGCTTTAAGTCGTAGAGTGAAAAATCACAGACCAGCCCACTCGAAATGCACATGTTCTGCAGTTTATTAACATTTTTTATTTTTAAAACAGACATACACACATAGCTTTACAACGGCACTACTAACTTTTTCAGACGAGAAGCGCATATCCAGTAAGCTAAGGACCCTCGGGCCGACGTCGGGTACACATGTCCATTCTGGAACCATAATAATATTGTATAAACTGTGCTGTACTTAACCCCTTTAAAAGTGTTTCTTCTTTGTTGTGATGTTCTGTGCATTGTGCTACTACTAGGTATGGGCAACCTGACGTTCTGCGCGGGTCCAACACGCTGAGAGAGCGATTTTTACCTGTTTGTCAACTCGCTATGAATGCATAATTTGACTTTGAAAGAAAACTTTTCACATGGTGATAAAGTTTGTCTTCTCCTCTTTCCAAAGATGTCATCAGTTTTGTTCTTAGTGCACTTAGTCATTAACACCACTGTGTGGAAGACAGCGAGTGTCGACGTGTTTTTCATCGCGTGGCGCACTTCTTCACTGATGTGGTTGGGCGCGGTGATAGAATATGGTGTGAAGTCAAATAAGCGATATTTTGTGATGTGTGATTTTGATAATAATTTTTTTAAAATATTAAATCCTGTTGTATTTATGGGTGAACGGCCGACAGCAACACTTTTAATAATTTAGCCACTCGTCGCTTTATAAACAAAGAAAATCCTCGACGAGCACAAAGCATTTGCGTGTGTTTGTGTATGCACGAGCGTACGTGCGTGTGTTTGTGTGTGCACGAGCGTACGTGCGTGTGTGTGAATGTGTGTGTGTGTGTGCGTGTGTAGTGTGTTTGTGCGTGCGTTGTGAGGTGTGTGTGTGTGTGTGCGTGTGCGTGTGTGTGCGAGGCAATGATACTATTTAATTCCAAATGCTGCGAATGATTTTTATTTTGAAAGAAAACTGTTGCTGTTGTGGTCTTAAGACATACACCCCCCAAAAGAAATCACTTGTACCATTCGCCAGCCAGTGATTGAAATTCCGAGTAATATTGTGAAAAGAAGGATAATTTCTCTTTCAAATACAACACACACAAAAAAACCACCAACAACAACATTCATTTTGAGCGAGAATTGTGGATTTTATTGCAAAATAAGCTCACCTCCCCCGATTCCAAACATTTCAACGGATGGAGTAATTTTCATTTGTTTGTCTCTTCTATGAAGAGAATGCAAACGATTAAAAAAAAATTCAAATCATCAGATGCTTTGAGGAGCGTTTCATGAGGCGTTACAGCTCCAGTAATGTGTTTTACACAACATACGTAGTACCGCAAGGGGAAATGGAGAAGGGGGTTGGGGGGGGGGGGGGGTGTCGAGGGTGAGATGTAGTGCATCGCTTGTGATATGAAAACATTTACTTTTCAACATGTAACTTCAAATAACACACATTTTTCACCGTCTTCTTGAGTTCGCGCGCGCGAGTGTGTGTGTGTGTGTGCGTGCGTGCGCGCGTTTGTGTTTCTGTGTGTGTGCTAGTGTGTGCGTGTGCTAACGCGTGTGTTACTATTTTATTACTTTATGTTTGAGTATTTGACTCACACTATCAATTAAAACAAGATGGGATGAACCATAACCCACAAAGTCCCTTCTATATGAGAGCTGTCCAGCGTCCCTATCTCATTGTCTTTGACCTGATTCTGATGTTGAAATATCTCTTATTGAACAAGATGTGGATTTCATCCCAAAGTCTACCGTATTATTTGGAGCTCAAAATGCGTTTTTCTTTTAGGAACATTTAGAGTTGTTCATATTTTAAAGCTTATCCTTCTGATCCATTTCCATCATCTGTAAGCCAATCTCTGATCAACACACACGCCGGCACACACAAAATAAAGACGGACACACGGCGCCTCCCGCCATTAGTACGGGGCGGTCCGTGGCGCAGTGGTTAAGGCGCCTGCCCCCAATGCCAAAGGTGCGAGGTTCGATACCGGGTTCCGGCGTCGGACTTTTCTCCTCTGGTAAGTGTCACCGTTAATTTGGGCGGACCGTCGGGGGTTCTTTCTCCGGGGACTCCGGTTCTTCCACCCCCCCCCCCACCCCCCCCACCCCCCACCCTCCACACTTTGGTACCGGTTTCAGGCCACTTTACAAATTTCAAATACAAGCGATCAAAAATCTCTGTAACTTCAGTAGCTGCCAGTGAACTGGCCCTTCGTCTGTCTTGTACTGTGTTTGTCTTAAATGGCGTAAATCCGTGTCTGTTACGTGAGTGTGCGTGTTGGGTTTCAGTTCGCGGCGCTTTGAGTCGATTCGCCCAAAAATTGAGAAAAAGCGCCTATATAATACGGTATTATTATTATTATTATTATAGTACACTGTGGGCTGGAGTAGCGAAAGGAATTCTGAAAAAGAAAAGTACAAGCAGCAAAATGACGTCACTATAAGCTTGACGTCTTGGCATCGCTAGTCTCACGACGCCGTGTACACAGTGACGAAATTGATGTTTTACATCACTCATCCGAAAGGCACGCAGCCTCTTCCAGGGCTGACTGTTTTGTTCCACACAGCCTCTTCCATGGCTGACTGTTTGATGGGAGTATATAGTGGACCCAAACCTTGCAAAAAAGAATTAATTATTATTCAAAAAGTTTAAACAAACTCATCCAATGTCTTTCTCCAAACTAGCTATATCCAAAATTTCAAGTAAATATGACAAAAATTACGGACTTTGATCTGGGTCAATCGACTTTCTATAAACTGTCTTGTATGTCTTCAAGGAGACATCCAGTTACAACATGCTCGGAGGCTATCTTAAACACCCCTTGAAGAAAGTATTTCACCAAGTTTCAAGCATGTGCGTACAGCAATATCGGAGATTCTTGTGTTTACATACATACGCGCGCACGCACGCACGCACGCACGCACGCACACACACACACACACACACACACACACACACACACACACACACACACACACACAGTGACACAAACACACATACATACATACGCACATACGGCGTTTCGCTCCAAATGTACGTTCAGCAGCGAGGTTCACGTAACTGACTAGACATAACGTAATTTTTATCTTGTTACTTCAGTTGTCAGAGGATTAGACCGCCTGCCCACCTCTGACATCATGGACATGCTATTAAATTCGCCACACCGAGATACGTCCTAAAAAGTCCCATCTATAAATAGAAGTGACTTAACAAAAACAGTAAAGCAACACACACACGCACACACAGACACACACACAGACACACATACATGCACGCAAGCATACGCGCGCACGCAAGCATACGCACACGGACTCAAAATGTGTGTTATTTCAAGTTACACACACAGAGAATTAAAATTCTGAGATCATAAGCGATGCACTACATCTCATCTTTGACACCATCCCCCCCCCCCCCCCCTCTTTCCCCCTCCCATCCCATTCCCCCCTGTGGTTGAAATGAATATCAGTTTCCTGTTTTACAGAATGTGTGGCTTCATAAGAGTTATTGCTACTCTTACTTTCCTGTTTTTTCTTTGTCTTTTCTCCTGCTGATTTGATGGTGGTTATGTTGATACTATGGTGGTTGTACAATAACTATAAACAACACAAATAAACAAGTAGCCAGTCCGAGTAATCACGGGAACATGAAGCAATAAATTAGTTACACACACGTTAGTACACGCACACTTAAACACACGCATACACACGCACTGACACACGCATGCACACGCACACACACATACTCAAGGAGACGGTGCATAAGTGTGTTATTGATGAGAAAAGTAAATGTTTCGAGGTCATACACTAAATCTCACCCTCGACAACCTTCCCTCTAACCCCTCCACCTCCTCCGCCTACCTCCCCATCCCATACCTAGCTTCCCCCCACCCCCACCCTAACCCACACCCCCATCTGTGGTACTACTTATGCTGTGTCGTGAGCCAGCATGACAGGAGTTTTTAAAAAAACGCCTCATGAAACGCTCTAAGCCATCTGATGCCTTGAATTCCTGAGAAACAAAATGTTTGCATTCGCCTCTTAGAAGAGACCAACAAAATGTTTTGATTTGTGGGATAGGTCGGCTTTTGTTGCGATAAAATCCATAATTCTCACTTAAAATGAATTGCATTTGAAAGAGAAATAATCTTCCTTCTCACGATATTACTAGGAATTTAAATCACTAGCCGGCAAATGGGAGATAAGCGTCTGAAACCCGGGTACTAGTGATGTTTTTGTGGGGTGCATGTCTTATTCAGCCCACAACAGCAACGGTTTTCTTTCAAAATAAAAATAATTTGCATTAGGAGATAAATAAATGCCATTTTAAATGGTGCAATCAGATTTACAAAGCTCAGGATGAAACGTGAGCAGTGCTTGATAAACAACGCGTCTCATCTGAAAATGTTACCTTGCAACTTTCGATTTTGGGGGGTGTCGTGTTCAAAGAGTTGTAACTTAAAGGTAACGCAACCGAAATAGATGCAGTTTGTTGCATTGTATCCATAAGTGTGTAAGCTTGTCCGTGTTGCAGACAGAATTTTAAAATCTACAGGCATTAGAAGATATTGTCTCCAAAACTTTGTAAAAAAAAAATTGATGCGTAATATATATATATATATATATATATATATATGCCAGTTTTGTTCTATAAAAGATCGCCAAACGTTCTAAAGTACAAAGTTACTTAGTGTTGTTCGAAACAACAAGCACACTCGGTACTAATGACATATTTTAAATTACGTCGTAAGTCTATTATGTATAAAGGTATTCCTTTGACGTCAGTCATGTCTGGCGTGATCCAGGTCGCAAGATGTCTTCTTGATTTCTTTTGCGAAAATAGTGGAGGAAAGATAAATTCCTTTGACGTCAGTCATGTCTGGCGCCGTGATCCAGGTCGCAAAATGTCTTCTTGATTTCTTTTACGAAAATAGCGTAGTGGAGGAATGAAAACAAATAAGTTATTGGTCGGAGGGGTTCGCTGCACGGACCCTTGTAGGCCTTCGGGAGGTCAAGGAATCATTGTACCCCTCAGGCCTTCGGCCTTTGGGGTACAATGACTCCTTTGACCTCCCTCAGGCCTACAAGGGTTCGTTTAGCATACCCCTCCGACCAATAACTTATAATATATTATAAGTTATTGGTCGGAGGGGTATGCTAATTCAATTCTGAGAATGCTCTTGCTTTGCTAATGCCATGGAATTCCAGGCTGGTAAGCTTGCACTGTGTTATCAGGACATCAGCTGCCCTTTTTGTGACTGCATTGCTTACTAGATCTAGAAAGAGAGGTTAATGGGAGAGAAGGAATGACATACCTATCTTTTTGAGCCTTCCATTGAACACCTACTGCATACAGCATATAGCAGTAGGGACTACCCCCAGGTTCCGCAGGAGAATATCCTGACCTTCCCCCGAGAGGGGAGTAGTACATGAATATTCCCAAACAGATCTTGGACCTGCTGGGTAGATTTTTGTTTTTGCCGCCTACGACCGGTTTCGCCCCAAAGGGAGGGGGGGGGGGGCTCTTCAGGTAATCATACGGCGTAACCTGAAATTTTTCCTATTTCTTGTCCCACTGGCACCGAAGTGATCGGGGAGGTAACCTGAATTGGTTGGTTAGTTCAGGGTTTAACGTCCACGGCACCGAAGTGATAATGGACGGCCCTGACGGACGGTTATGGGGGACAGGGAAATCTATTGCCTATGGAGTACGACCTGAACACTGATCAATTCAGGCGCACTGCAACTGTGCCACTTTGCTTTACCAGGACCTTTCAACGGACATGCTATGGAACAAGCCCGTCTTTTCCCCCTGGTTTGCGAGTCCAGCTACCGGGGCCGGAACGGGGGGGGGGGGGGGGGGGACTCGAACCCACGACCCGGCGATTCCCTTCGTTCTCTTGCTCCGACGTTTCACCGCCTGAGCTATTTCGGACTCAGGTAACCTGATTGGTTGGTTGGTTAGTTCGGGTTTAACGTCCACAGCACCGGGGTGATCATGGACGGCCCTGACGGGCGGGATACGGGGGACAGGGAAATCTATTGCCTATGGAGTACAACCTGAACACTGATCAACTCAGGCGCACTCCAATTGTGCCACTTTGATTTACCAGGACCTTTTAACAGACATGCTATTGAACAAATCCGTTTTTACCCCCTGGATTGTGAGTCCAGCTACCGGGGCCGGGACCAGGTAACCTGAAATGTGCAAACAACACATGTACTAGAAGCCGCCTCCAGAATTTCCTGGTAGCACCACTAGTACAGCGCGGATTGCATCCCTAAAGCTTTATAAGGTGTTGCAGTGGAAGCAGACAGACTAATTTTGAAAAGGCAACATCAAGACAATTTTGTGGTGCATTATTCTTTACTTTTAACATATATATATATATATATATATATATATATATATATATATATATATATATATATATATATATATATATATATATATAATATATATATATATATATATATATATATATATATATATATATATATATATATATATATATATATTGTTAGGTCGACAAATGTTACGTACAGCCCTTTGTTCTGCTCGCGGCACTTCTCCTGTAGCTGTCTCAGCACAAAGACCATATCGGTGGTGCTCCTGTTTGCTCTGAAGCCACACTGGCCCTCTGGGAGTTGGTCTTCAGCGATGGCAGGTACCAGCCGATTCAGGAGCAGCCTTGCAAGGATTTTCCCAGCAATGGACAGCAGGGTAATTCCCCGATAGTTGGAACAGTCAGACTTCTCGCCTTTGTTCTTGTACAGGGTGATAACGACTGCATCACGGAGATCTTTTGGTAGTGTTCCTTCCTCCCAGCAGCAGAGAAAGAGGTCATGGAGCTTGTTGTGCAGTGCTGTGCCTCCATGTTTCCAGATCTCTGGCGGTATTCCATCAATGCCTGCTGCTTTGCCACTCTTGAGCTGGTGGATGGCTGTGAGGGTCTCTTCAGCGGTGGACCTAACAAAAGCGTTCGACACTTTGAGCAGGCAAGGCATGTGGCAGATCCTGGAGCGACTTGGCTGTCCCCCAAAGTTCCTCAACATGATTGTCCAGCTACACGAGGACCAGCAAGGCCAGGTCAGACTCAACAATGACCTCTCAGAACCATTCCCTATTCTCAACGGCGTAAAGCAGGGCTGCGTGCTGGCACCGACCCTCTTCACCATCTTTTTTAGCATGATGTTGAAGCAGGCCACAGTGGACCTCGATGATGACGATGCAGTGTACATCAGGTATCGTCTCGATGGCGGCCTGTTCAACCTCAGACGACTGCAGGCCCACACGAAAACCCTAGACCAACTGATTCGTGAGCTGCTTTTTGCTGATGATGCTGCCCTCGTTGCACACACAGAGAGAGCACTGCAGCGTATCACGTCTTGCTTCGCAGATGCTGCCCAGCTCTTTGGACTCGAGGTCAGTCTGAAAAAGACAGAGGTCCTCCATCAGCCGGCACCCAAGACAGTGTATCGCCCTCCTCACATCACCATTGGCGAGTCTGAACTAAAGTCAGTGCACCAGTTTACTTACCTTGGCTGCATTATCACGTCGGACGCCAAGCTGGACAAGGAGCTTGACAGCAGGCTGGCAAAAGCGAACAGCGCTTTCGGGCGACTTTTCAAGCGGGTGTGGCACAATCAACAGCTGAAAACAGGCACCAAGATCAGCGTGTACAGAGCTGTGGTCCTCACCACCCTGCTGTATGGTTCCGAGTCCTGGGCCCTCTACCGCAGCCAACTACGACTCCTCGAACGCTTCCACCAGCGCTGCCTGCGTACCATCCTGGGCATTCACTGGAGTGACTATGTCACCAACGTCGAGGTCCTTGAACAGGCTGAAACTGTGAGCATCGAGGCTTTGCTGCTGCGGACACAGCTCCGCTGGGCGGGGCATGTCTCCAGAATGGAGGATCATCGCCTACCAAAGATCACCCTGTTCGGCGAGCTTGCTACTGGACACCGTGACAGAGGGGCACCAAAGAAGAGATACAAAGACTGTCTCAAGAAGTCACTTAGTGCCTGCCAAATCGACCACCACCAGGGTCTTCGCTTGCTGCGGACCGTGACACCTGGCGCTCCACCATTTACAAGGCAGCTGTCTCCTTTGAGGACTCTCACAAAGCTAGCCTTAAGGACAAGCGGCTCAGGAGAAAAAACAGAGATGCCGCAGCTCAGAACCCTGGCCATACCTTCCCCTGCAGCCACTGCGGTCGAACCTGCCTGTCTCGGATTGGCCTCCGCAGCCATGAACAAGCCTGCAGACGTCGTGGGCAACTCCTATAAAATCTTCGTTCGCGAAGTCAAGCCGAGATATATATATATATATATATATATATATATATATATATATATATATATATATATATATATATATATATATATATATATATATATATATATATATAATATATATATATATATATATATATATATATATATATATATATATAAGGACGTAATTTTTCATATATATATATCACAATGAAGTGCGGACTTTTCTCATTTTTTCGCTGAGTTCAAGTGTTTTAGCGCAGAACCTCGGGCAAGCGACTGGATATATACGGTAGATCTGATTTCGTACATGATGCATGTATTGTTGGCACCTTTCGCCAACCAGTACTGAGCTCATACACGCATTCAACAATGACGCGCTATTTTCAATAAAATCTGAAATGTTATAGATCTGTCACATTTTCTTTATTCAGTTCTCTTTCTCTCTTACTGCAGCATACGCGTTGACATGGAGCACAGTCAAATTTCGAGCTGTCTCAGTTCAGAGTTTGAATTGCGACACATTTGACTTATTTAGTGTGCTCCCCGCTTGAGTCATGCCGCAATAAGGTACATTTCTTTTATTTCCCTATCGTCTACCACCATTTGATCTTTGTGTTTTCCGATTATTTATGATGTAAGGTGCAAAGCGTTCAGACGAAAAACATACGGCAGATTCGTGCGCGATACTAGAATTGCGGATTGGCCAGCTGATTAAAAATTACAGGTACGGCAATGGTTCTAGGAGGTAGGCATTGGGGCATTGAACACCCCCCCCCCCCCCGGCGATTTTTAGATGCTGACCAATCGCCTCTCGACTCTTACCTCCGACATTGCCCCCCCCCCCCTCCCCCCCCCCCCTCCACTGACAGGACCCTCGAGGCGACAAGAACCACTGGCAAAGCCATTCAGCCCGACGGCCGCATTCCCCAAATTTTGAAGGCGTCATCTAATGACTATGCACCAGTTGCAGGGAGATGGATCGACCATGATAATTCAAGGGCAGTGCCAGATTAGCTTGGCGCCGACAGGCGCCAAGCTAATCTGGCACTACCCTTGAATTATCATGGTCGACCCATCCCCTGCTGTAGGGCTTCAGGGCTGAATCTATCTATAAGCGCATTAAATAGGCGCTTTATCCCAATTGAAAATCGGCTCAAAGCCGCGAACTGAACCCAACAAGCACGCTCACGTGAATCACGCGCATTCACTCACACACTGTACGTAAACACAGTACATTCACGTGGTGCTAAGGGCAAGCTCAAGCGAGCTACTGAAGTTTTTGGAAATTGAAAATCGTTTGTATTTGAAATTTGATTAAGTGGGCTGAAGCTGATACCAAAGTGGACGGGGAGGAAGAGCCGGAGTACCCGGAGAAAGAACCCTCGACAGTCCGCCCGAATTAACGGTGACACTTACTAGAGGAGAAATATCCGACGCCGGAACCTGTAATCGAACCTCGCACCTTTAGCATTGGTGGCAGGCGCCTTAACCACTACGCCACGGACCGCCCGGGTCAATACAACTAAAATTATCATGTCTTACAATAATACTAGACTTATCTAATGAAGTTTGAATGTGGTAAAATGAAAGACTGTTCTGTTCTTCTCAGTTCTCCCTTGTACGCAGGAGAGTTCCATTGTGCACAAGGGACAGCAAAAAAAAAAAAAAAAAAAAATGCTACGTGTGCCTGTGCAGGGAAACTGTGGAGATTAAAAAAAAAAGTATGGACATGTTTTAGTTGAGGCAAAAGACAATATAGATAACCCGTTGCCTCGGCGAATTTTCCCCACGAAAGCCCGCCGTGGGGCAGTCATTTATTGGTTTATACCATACCTGTAATCAGTCATTTAAAGGCCCACTACTGCCGGGACTGTTCATAGGTAAACTTCTGTAACAGATGGTTACGAAACGCTACACACAGGTCTAGATATGGTTCATTTAGACACAGGACAATCCAGTTCCGCACACGTCGTCTTTATATCAAGTGACCTGACAATGACTCCACTCCGTTCTATAAATACAACGCTTTCAGTACGTAAAACAGCTAACAATAGACTGACACGCTAACGGCAGCGCAGAATAAATAAGTGCGATTACGCGTGTGCTTTTGCTGCGTGTCCAAACTGCTGTTAAAGTGCATTTGGTGTGTAGAGAAGGCATAATGAACACCGCTGGTGCTGAAACGTGTCTTCAGATTTATGCGAATGGTAATTTAACTATACTTTCGTATGCAAGGGTTGCAGATTTCCATGATCCCCTATAGCCGCTAAGTGCAAACATGAATATCATAAACCATGTAGGCGCTTTAGCGCCTACATGGTTTATGATATTCATGTTTGTATATCATGCACATAATTATGACTGAAGTGGTTGGGTGCGGTGATGGAATATGGTGTGAAGTCGAATACGCCACATTTTGTGATGTGTGATTTTGATAATAAAATGCAAAAAAAGATCCTGTTGTATTAATAGGTGAACGCCCGACTACAACACCTCGACTAACCTAGCCCCTCGTCGCTTCATAAACAAGACTGATGAGGATTTCATCCCAAAGTCTACCGCATTGTTTGGAGCTCACATGTGTTGTTGTTGTTGTTTTTTATAGGAATATTCACAGTTCATATTTGTAAGCTTATCCTTCTGATCTATTTTCCTCTTCTCTAAACAACCTCTGGTCAACATAGACACACCAGCGCACACAAATAAAGACGGACACACGGCGCTTCCCGCCAGTAGTACAATCTGTGGGCTCGTGTAGCGACAGGAATTCTGAGAAGAATAGCGCGAGCAGGAAAATGACGTCACCATAAGCTTGACGTCATGGCATCGCTAGTCTCACGATCGACGCCGTGTACATAGTGACAAAATTGATGTTTTACATCACTCATCCGAAAGGCACGCAGCCTCTTCCAGGGCTGACTGCTTTGTTCCACACAGCCTCTTCAAGCGCTGACTGTTTGATGGGAGTATGTAGTGGATCCAAATCTTGCAAAAATGAATTAAATTATTCAAAATGTTGAAGAGGTACAACGCTGGATTACGAACTCATCCAATGTCTATATCCAAGCTAGCTGAATTCAAAATTCCAAGTGAATAGAACGAAAATTACGGACTCAAATGTGGGTCAACCGACGGCATATATAAACGGCAATTTTCCTCTTGAACTAGCCAATTAATTTGAATTTGCTTGGATAAGAGGCTCTCCGAAATACATCTCGATCAAAGCATTTCCTAACGTTTCTGTCCTGCACCGTACAGAAACACCGGAGATACTCGTGTCTACACACACACACACACACACACACACACACACACACACACACACACACACACACACACACACACACACACACACACACACACACACACACACACAAAGACACACACACACACACACACACACACACACACACACACACACGTTCGGCATCCTGTCTCGGAAGACAATGGAATATGCGCTTGCTGGGTCAGTCACTGGAGTGACCTCTCCAGTGCGCAAGCCTGGGCGAAGTGTATGGAGATCCTGGGATGCCCAGTCGTCAAGATCCCCCTCTCGGCCTCGCTGATGTATCCAAAGGAATGCAAAGCAGTACGTTTGGCACCAGTTTGGCTGCAGGAGCTGCCAGAACAGTGCGTGAATACAGGCAGCTGTCTGCCTTCGGGGCTCCACTCCTGATTTGAAGGGTTTACTCCCCCACATTTGGCCGTTGGATCCAACCTGATCTCCTCCGTCCTCTAGCCGTTGGCTGTCAGAAACAGCTCATCCGCCTAGTGGTGCAATGTGAACACCACCCCCTCACGTGGTTTAGCCCACCAGCTGAGGTGGTTTGCCAGGGTGTGGCGCTTGGAGCCAGCACGTGAGAGATTAAGGAGATGGATGAGGACCAGTGATGCCCGTCCATCCCTATGTAGGACGCAGCTGCCGAACAGCAAAGGTACTACCTCTATCCAGAGCCCCCTACACCCCACACACACACACACACACACATTCACACGGCGCTTCCCGCCAAATGTACGTTCAACAACTTTTTTAGTCATGACGTATTTTTTATCGTGTTACTTGACTGTCAGAGTCTGATGTGTGCCTGCCTATGTTCGTCATTTGCATGCTACGGAACGTGCTCCGACCAGCCCCATCTCAAAGTCTACCGTATTTTCAATACGACAAAAAGAAAACCCTCGACGAGCAAAAAGCGTTTGTGTGCGTGCGTGCGTTTATGTGTGCACGAGTGTACATGCGTGTGTGTGAATGCGTGTGTGTGCGTTTGCGTGTGTATGTGTTCGTGCGTTGTGAGGTGTGTGTGTGTTTGTGCGAGCGCGCCTTATGAGGAAGATGTGGGTGTGTGCGTGTGTGCGTGCGTGCGTGCGTGTGTGTGCGTGTGTGTGTGTGTGCGTGTAGCAATGATACTTAACTTCAGAGCGAGGGAGTCTGTGTACTTTGAGAGCTTCTTCAAACTTATATGATGTGTGATGGCACTTTGACACCTAATAAATTTGTTGAGCCCGGGAGAATAGAATAAAACCTGATTGTGATTGTGAGGTATTTTGTGAGGCATCTCGATGAGCTTGCGGTACGCACAGTCGCAGCACATTTCCTCTTAAAAAATCGCCGTGAGATAACTGTCTTCGCTGCTGGCACATATTTCTCGAAGACAAAAACAACTAGCCGGCTCCACGATCTCGACGAAACATGTTTCGGTGAGTTTCTAAATTACATGGATACAAAATGGTCGCAGCAAGAGGCATAGCTCCCATGGGCGGATCTGGAGGGATCCTTGGCGTTCCGCGCCCCCCGGCTCCCCCCCCAAAAAAAAAAAAAATAAAATAAAATAAAATAAAAAAATTGTAAAATGCTTTAAGAAAGTCCCTTTTTTTTGGAGGGGGGGGGGGTGTTTAGAAGCAACTAACCACCCCACCCCTACCCCCTTTTTTGGCAAGTTCCCACCACACCCCCCCCCCCCACCCCGGTTGTTTGATATTTTGGCGAGTAGCTAGAGTATTCAGATACAACACATCCCCCCCCCCCCTCTCCCCTTTGTTTCATTTTTCGGCCACTGGAAGAAGGTCTAGCGTCGGCGGGGAGGCCTTTTGTGTCAGGTTGAAGGTCCCAAACAAAAAGTTGGAAACCCGCCCTCCCCCCACCCCCCTTCCTTCGAGGTAACTGATCCTCCCCTGGATCAGCTTGAGTCCTTGCAGTTGCAGGGGCTCATGATGATCTATGTCTTTTGCAGTTGGATGGCGTTCACCTTTTCATGGCAGTGAAGGGGTTAATAACAATGTATTGTTCATTTGGCAGAAATGGCAGCGTATGATTGACCAATAGCAGTACTGATTAAAATGATAGACTGGACCCGTCCGATATCATTTGACCCCCCCCCCCCCCCCCCCGGCCTTGACCTCCCTCTCTAAAAGACAAATAGACGTTTCAGGAATGAAGTGGTAAAGAATGAAATAGTCTCTTTCAGGTAAAATTATCAAATCAAATCGCTTACAATCTAGCACACTTAGAAAAGTAATGATAGTTTCACTCATTCGCGGTCCAGCCGCATCCGGCTGCGCGGCATAAGCCGCGCATCCGGATGCGGCTGGCCGCGAATAAGTAAAAGTCGACTTGCCAGCGGCCGTTCTAGCTAGTGCTCACGGTGGGGCAAAATGAATGGCGAAGAAACATCCACACAGAAGTATCTACCCATCGTTAACTCATTCATTCAGCCCGACGCACGTATTTCCCAAATTTTAGAGGCGTCATCTAACGACTATGCACCTGTTGCAGGAGATGGATCGACCATGACAATTCAAGGGTAGTGCCAGATTGCTGTAGTGCGTCAGGGCTGAATGGGTCAATACGCCCACAATATATCTACCCGGGATATTACACCGACAAGCACTTTTCACCAAGTTCACCTGGCAGTGCTGCTCCAGACCTGATATTATAAACTTAGTCTATTTCTCTCTCCCCCCCCCCCCCCCCCCCCCCCCCGACAAAACCATTTTCCCCAACTGATACTAAATGTTCAGTTTTGATAGTTAGGTCATGGTTAAAGTTAGAAACTTCATGTTTGTTTGTGGAGCCATTGTTCATATTATGCCCTAAATGTAATTGAACAGCGTCATCGTATCTGTTCAAGTTAAACCATTCGAAGTTAAGTCCCTTTGTCTATGACACGTCAGATCAAAAGGTGATGCATTACTGGGGTCAATTTGGTTATATTCAACAGTAAATCTACCCTTTCCTTTATCTACAGCATGAATCCATCAAGGCGTGAATCTGTACCCAGCAGAGGTAGACTTGCCAAGTGAAATCCACCAAGCATTAGTGCACTCAGGGTTGAATACACATTACAGAGAAACGGAGGTGACTAACCTATACTGGGTTTATTCAGCCTTGTCTGGATTACCGCCTGGGTAATATTCACGCTGGGCATACGTATACTGGGTAGATACAAGCTGGGTAGATTTACGCCTGCACTTACCTCATTCCAGACGTGTCGCCTCCGGATACGCGGCATACGCCGCGTATCCGGAGGCGGCACGTCTCGAATGAGTTAATGAAGCTGACCTGTATCAACATACACTACTGCATCCGATAACTTAATCAATGTGCCATTTGTAGGTATGTGCACAAAAGTTGTATCTTCATCGATCTTAAACGCCTTTCATGATAACAGTGTTTTTCATTGAGTGAGAAAGAAAAGTGTTGCTACATTTTTGTCATAATGGACACATTCTGATTATTAAATATGATCTACTCAATAACAGATTACTACTGCAATGCGAACAAACAAATACAGCAAAGAAATATAGAAACAAACTTCTTTTAAAATATCTAGTAGCGGCTATATCAAATACGCGGTTATAAAACTTAAGATTAGGCCTAGAATAAACAAACAGTGATTCACAACGCCGTATGGTATTCAGTTGTCATTTTCACCGTAGATATGTAAAATATTAAGGTTCAATCGCACGTGTATAAATTATTTCGACATCAATTTTTTTAAATGGTAAAAACTCGCTCATTCATAGCGCCCCAAATGAACAGCTGCGAAAGTGTTGTATAGGACAGTCTCACTTCTCATCAAGTACGGGTTATCTTTCGCTGCTCTTTAGCGTAGGAGAACGCTCACTGAGTTCCGGCTGCTGTTTCGACAATGGCGTCAGCATTAAAGGCTAGATCGGCAAAAGTATGTGGAGGTGGAAAACATTACTGTGTTATTTGCCATAACCACCGAGGAAAAATTATTGACGGAAGAGTTGTCAAGCTACATAGCTGTCCAGCAAACAAGCAACTTAAAAGAGCTTGGGAGCAGCGCTTACGTTTGATCCGATAAGATTATAACACGGTCAAATATCCACTTGTTTGCTCGGAACATTTTGTTGGAAAACGTGGACCTGTATTTGGTGATGATGTCCCATCTGTTTTCCCGAATCGAACTTTTAAACTCTCTACGGTTAGTAAATTATTTGAATTATTACTTGTGTTTTTATTTACTGAAGCTTTATTTAGTCTTCTTTAATGAAGCTTTATTTATTAATCACACTTTGAGATTTCCTCTAGTCTATAGTATTAGTATTAGTAGTACTAGTACTGTAGTAGTACAGCAATGCCATCGCCCCGATGCAACAGGACAAAGAAGGTGTCACCCACACCACCACTTCATTTTCAAGATAAATAGTGGCCAATCCGTAAAATAAGCAAAAATACTGTATGAATGAAAATTGACAGTAAATGTTTTAAACAACACATCTGTGGTGTTATTACTAATAATAATGACACTCAGTTGTAATTTTAGAAGTCTTATAACAAATAAATAATTAGTAATATTATATTATATAATATTGATTATGTTGGTATCTATTTTACAGCCTGCATTAGTTTAATTTGAATATGCGATTAAAAAAAATGCAACAACTACTGGAAACTTCTACTTGTTGCCTATAGCTCTCTCTTTTTTTTTATTTTTATATATATATTTTTATTTTTTTTAAATCATATCATCTCATGTTACATCATTTTAAACTTCATACTCATTATTTGAAAGGAACTCTGACTATGACAATGAAATAGATGCTAGTAGTTAGCACTCAGCATTTTGTAAAAAAAAAAAAAAAAAAAAAAAAATTAAATTAAATAATAATAAAGGGGACTGCTCGAAGTACGTTTGATAGCGCTACAAAAATGCAAGTAAACAAAAATACTCAAGTAAACAGACATTGATTTTTTTTTATAAAGTTTATGAATTTTAAAAAAAAATATTAACAATTTCATGTACTTTATGCCATGTAGAATACTTTATTTATATAAGAAATCAGGGATAATTGATTTTACTTATATTACAAAACTACTAACTCGCAGATCAAATTTTACACACACACACACACACATATGACAATAATGTAATTTATAAACAGAGTCCAAAGCACAAGAAGCACATGCTGACAAATATGAAATATTTATAATATATCATATGGCAGTGGTCAGTGGAGTCAACTGTTTAGTGACCTGCATCATTTCTTTCCACAGCATCATCGACAGCATCCTCAACATCTTTTTGCAGCAGAAATGTGCCTCTTGCTCTGCGCACTAATTCTTCTTTTTTTCCACTGACAAGTTGTCCATGTTTTCGAAGAAAATCTTTTAATTGTTTCACGTTCATGCGTTCTATGTCTGCTTCCATCTTGCCGGAACTCGGTGTAGCAAAGGGAGGATACTCGTGCTTAACTTCCTTATTACAAATGGGAATGGGCTATAGCGGTGGTGCCGGCAACGCTGTTCGACACTTTGAGTGAGCTAACAATGAATCCAGTATGCAGTATAGTAAATGTGTGCTGGTCTGTGATTTTGGGCCGTACGGCCACGTACCCTTAACCCCTACCCTGCCACTGTATGTACGCTATATGTATATTTTTTTTAATTTCTGAAACCGTGGTTCATTCCATGACCAAAAGATAACAACCGTCCAAAGCAACATGGATACACTGAATTGGTCCCAGCAAGAGGCATAGGTCCTCATGAGGTCCCGCAGTCGCGGGGGCTCATGAGGATCTATGTCTCTTGCAATTTGATCGTGTGCACTTCAGTTTTCATCCGAAGTAAAGGGGTTACGTCCACAGTCACAGACAAGCACACGTGGGTTTTTTGGTCGATAGGTCGGGTGTAGCTCTGTTGCCGATGCTCATCAGCCTGTCACTGATGACGGTGGTGAATGCGTGTTCCCGGTACTCCAACGGATGCAGTACGTGGAAGATCACCCCCTTAAGGAGTGAATTTACTCCAGCTTGTGACCGCCACGACGCGTGCTATGGATGTGTAAGTAACACACACCCCAGTAGCGAAACGTCTTCGGGCCCACTGCGGCCGGTGTCGGCTCGAAGACCTTTTGCTGCTGGGGTAGGGGCGGATCTGCCGAGGGGCGTGTGTGGGGTGGGGGTGGGGGTGGGGAGGTGGGTCGCTGGGGCGGGGGACGTTACAGGGGTACCGGAACGCTCACCCAGCCCCCAAATATTTAACAATGAAATATCAAGGTCCCCAACCACCCCCCCCCCCCCCCCGCCTCCCATATGCAGTCTACTGTCATAGCAGTCATTTTCACACACACACACATACACACACACACTGCATCCCCCCCCCCCCACTGCCCATCCCCCCACCCCCACCTCCCACCCCTAGTCTACTGTTATAGTAGATTTCCCCACGGTAGATAAAGTCACATACACACACACACGCACGCAATCACTGACACGCACACACGCACGCACAAACACACGCACACACACGCGCACGGACGCACACACACGCACACGCACACACACACACACACACACACACACACACCATGACGGCTGAAAGGCAGTGTGCGTTTTGACAGGCGCCAAGCCAGTGAGTTACCAGGCCTGAACTGTAGTGGTCGATTTATTTGTGCGTATCAGACCATTTAGACACTTTAGAAATAGATCACACTGGTTACCTGCCTCGATAGGTTACTTCACACTTTCTATTCTGATTCGCTGCCCAGCTCAGTGTACCCCACTAAGCAACGGTTCTCGGGCCCACGACGGCCGCAGTGGGTCCGCGCACGGCCGTGCGCGGGCCCACTGCGTCCATTGTTAGCCCGAAGACATTTTGCTACTAGGGACACGAATCCATTACCGGTATACCCTATCAACTGCTCCATAACGGCATTTTCCGGTATACCTGTAATATCGTGCAACTCTAAGTTTACGAGCTTTTTGAAAATGTAACAATTGTTACAAAGCTTGCGGACACTTCCTGTTCCTGTACGTGCTTTGTAACAAAAGTTGTCAGTTTGTGTTTTATCACTAGAAGCTCGCGGAGCCTCCACCAACTCGGTGAAATATTCTCAAAACCTCGTGCATATCCCTAAAAGAAGAGTCTATGAACTTTGTCAAGTGTCGTATTGTCGCAACCCTCGTTACAACTTATGCCTACCAAGATGAAGATACTCAGTTCTGAGTGGAAATACAATATGTTACAGCCCAACCACTTTTCCACGCCCCAAAGTTAGTCAAGAAACCGAAAGTCTTGTTTCCGTTTGCAATAGGCCGCAGACTGATGTGAGATGATTGATTTGGTGAATGGTTAGACATCTCAAAGTATTTCTCTTTGTGAAAATGAAATGATAGGCGAAACGAGTTTTTAACCCGTGCAGAAAACGATCAGTAGTGAAGATTCAAATATTATGCAGATTTGAGAGACAGGAACCATTTTGCACCGAAGCTTGGGGCGAGGAAATGGTTTGAGTCTAACAAATTCGAATCGATGCATGTCCGAAAATACCGCTCGAAACGGACTTCAGGTACACACGTTTATCTCCCGTGTCATTCAGAGACAGTTCATTATTTGCAATGGCGCCGGAAGACACATTTTCCTCTGGTGTTCCAAAATGCCTGCTGTTTCCACACACACACACACACACACACACACACACACACACACACACACACACACACACACACACACACGCACGCACACACACACACACACAAATTACCTCAGTCATGATTTTCTTTTTTCCCCATGCAGGGCGCGGATTACAAATTCAACAGACTTGCCTGCGACAACGCTTTCCTCCGGGACATGCAGAGGATATGTAACAACGTACGCCTAGGATTTCTCTTTTCATTTCGGATTAAATGCAGGACGTGGGCTGTCACCTACTACGTCGCCGTACGCGCAGCTGGCGGCTCCAAATATCGCTTGAAAGGAAACACCAGAAGCTTCTGCAATGAGGCAGGAGTACGCGCCTGTCTACCGTAGACTTATGAAAATCGCGTCTCTACCGAGTCATCCCTGACTTACCACAATATGAGACTGATCGACCATGAGGGTTCAAGAGCGATGTCAGACTGAATAGCTTGGCACCTAGGCGCCAAGCTATTCTGATATCGATCTTGAACTATCATGGTGGCTCTATCTCCTGAACAGCAATGCATTGTCTTCAGAAGACTGTTCCCAAATCTGGAGTTGTTGACCATGGACCTGAGTATGTTAACTCATTGTGTCCCAGGTACCAAATCCCCGGATTGTGGAGATGCCCTCAGGACTGCATTACAATTCAGGAGACGGATCTACCATGATAGTTCAAGGGCGGTGCCACAAAAGCTTGGCGCCTACAGGCGCCAAGCTTTTCTGGCACCACCCGTGAACGATCATGGTCGAACCATGTCTGGCTGTGGTGTGTCGGGACTGAAGGAGTTAATTCAGTTTCGACCTATTTAAATCGTTCTAATTCCGTTCTTTCAATCAATTCCTTTGACACATCCTTTGGTGCGTCAAAGGATGCTGCACTGTTAAGAAAATAATAAAACGTCAGCCATGACAAGTCAAAGAGAGAAGATTTTTGCCTGCTCAGTTGTATTATGTCATGATTGGCACATCTTTTGCGTATGTAACGCTTTGCAGACGATTTTCAGTTTACGTTTACTCATTCAGCCCCGACACACCACAGCAAGACATGGATCGAGTATGATAGTTCAAGGGTGATTGTTACGTGGTGGAGTTGTAGTCGAAGTATGATAAACACACCAGACGCACGCACGTAAGAGTCCTTTAAAATAAACCTCGTTCAGCTGCAATCCGTCATACGTGGCTTAAGGATGTAGACAATACTGGAGTAACAGTTCCAACAATATTTAATTCAGCGATGCGATATCCACACAGTAATACACTTTCAAATGCACAAACTACTGATACAAAGTCTCTTCTGCTATGTCCACACTGCGACACAAAGTTTCTCATACACAGCGTCTCTCGCAATAAACTACGTGTCTCTACAACTGACAAAGCAAGACAATGTACGACCGGGCTTTCCCAGCGCCCTCCTTATAAATACTACGAAAATCTAGAATCTTCTATGGAAATCATACAACTCAAACCAATCAGAACGAAACACGCAGCCGAAACTCATTAACATGAACTTTCCAGAAAAAACTATAACAGGCTACAAAAACACGGCTGCTTACTTCAGCTCTAAATTCTAGCGTATAATTAAGTCACATAAAAGTATGGTAACCCTATCACCTGGTAGCTCAAAAAGTACGAGAACATTCCCAAAACAAAACAAAGGCTGCTCAGTTCACGCGCACAGGAAAACAAAAAGTAGCGAAAATGTTGCGATGTCAACTAACCGACGTGACACTTACGAGGCCACTAGACAGTGCGACCTTTCTAGAACGTTCCGGACTAAACTTAACAAAACGAAATCGGCTCCACTCACGAACAAAAAAAAAATCTCACCAAAAAGACACGTGAATCGTAACCAAGATAGCTCAAATAAACATCGGATCGTTACCTACGATCAACACACGCACGCTCTCACAGGATAACACAACCACAATCGTAACATTACCCCCCTCTTAAGAATGAAATTTCACAAAAATTTCTTCTCAAATATCAAAATACGGATGTGGCTGTGTAAACCTACACAAAACCCTAAACAAATATAATTTCCCATCAAAAATCAAATTAAAATAAACATCTCACAGTTCCTGTAAACAGTCCTGAGCATCGAAATGTTTCATACAAATGTTCTGGACACAGAAATGTTCATTTAAACTGCTCTGCTCAGGTAATCTGCTCCAAAATTGTGCGAACCCTTGATAGACTGTAGTTTAATGTCAAAAAGGTTCTCGTCGTCAAGTCTTTCGTCATCAGCAAGACGCACCGATGCGGCCATTTGTGTTTTGTCTTGACGACCTCTCGCAATATACTTCTTCAGCAAATTAGCATGGTACGTTTTCACCTTGTTGTTGACCTTGACTCTGTAGTCGTTGATGCCAACCACCGTGTCGACAACGTATGGTCCCTTCCACTGCATCAGAAGTTTGTTGTTGTCGGTAGGAAGAAGAACCAACACTTGGTCACCTGGCTGGAATCGTCGAGGTTTTGCCTTACGATCATAGTAATGCTTCTCCTTGTTCTGCGCCTTCCGTAGTTCTTCTCGAGCCATCCTGAGGGTATCTTCCAGCTTCTCTCTCAGGTCGAAGACGTACTGGTAGCTGATTTTCACCTCAGGTGCGTCAATATCCTTGGTCCACACCTCCTTCAGGATGTGCATGGGCCCCCTTATAGTCCTACCGTACAGTAATTCAAAAGGGGAAAACCCTGTCGAATCCTGAGGAACTTCACGGTATGCGAAGAGCAAAGCATTGATGTATCTATGCCACAACCTTGGCTGCTCAGCGCACAGTTTCTTCAACATAGCCTTTAAAGTTTCATTAAACTTTTCAACCAGCCCATTACACATGGGGTGATAAGGGGTGGTAGTAAGGTGTCGGATGCTCAATAGCCGGTTGACTTCCTCCATGCAGTCTGAGACGAACTGAGTTCCTATGTCACTCAGGATCTCTTCAGGAATTCCTAAACGGCTGAACATGTCGACGAGCGCCTCTGCTACTGTTGGAGTGTCGATCTTTTTCAATGGTATGGCTTCAGGATAACGTGTAGCGTAGTCCACCAGGGTCAAAATGTATCGAAGACCATCTTCACTCGGAGGAGATATTGGCCCCACAAGGTCAACAGCTACCCGCTTGAAAGGCATATCGATCAATGGCTTTTCTCTAGAGGAACCTTGGGCACCTTTCCCTTGGAGATTGTCTTCTGGCATATGTCGCACGATCTGCAGAATCGGGTGACGTCGCCTCCCATATCAGGCCAGTCGAAGACAGCTCGGATTCTATCGAGCGTCTTGTTGATTCCCAAATGTCCTCCCAATATGGAATCATGTGCCAATTTCATCACCTGCATTCTCAAAGGTTCAGGAACTACTACTTGACGCACAGGTTTATCTCCATTGCTGTCGAATATCCGGTACAGGATATCTTTTCTGGTCTCGAAGGTTATCTCTTTTCCCTTTCGCGTTACGGGCTCGGTCTGACCCCGGAACTTGTCAAGCGTGGGGTCGGCTTTCTGTAGCTCCACCAGCCTGTCTTTATTCACCACTGCTGCTTCCGTGTTGTCCGCCACTTTTAGAGGGATGGTCTGGTGACTCTTCTTTGCTTGACTTCTCGTGGTAACAGAACATATTTCAGGTCTCCACTCTGGATCTGGATCGTCTGCGTTTCTGGCACCATCAATGTTTCCGATGATGAGGTCGTAGACTGGCGTCTTCACGCACAACGCCTTCACCTCTCCTGTCAAGTATGGGGTGTCGACACTGATTTTGGCAAGGGGGATAATCCTTACAGTTTCGTCAGCCAAAATGAGGGTGGTCCACTCCTGTAGCTTCTGGTCTTCAGCTACTAGGTCCTCTCTCACGATGATGCAGCTACAACCAGTGTCTCTCAACACTCTCACTGGTGTGTCGCCGACGAATCCTGACACCACCAGCATGTTCGGCACTTCATTCTCAGGCAGCGCGATGTTTGAGACTGGTAAAAATGTAGCTCCATCTCCTACTGGGATGCGTCCATTCTTTTTGAAAGATTCAATCAGCTCTGGTGTCACTCGCGTTTCTCTAGACTCAAAGTCATTGGATGACGTCACATCATTGGCTAATACAGCGGCAGCTCTGTGTTGAGACGTGGTACTGCTTCTGCCTGCTATCCCACGATCTTGGTTGGATCTTCTGATGTTGTCACCTCGGGGAACATCTTTAGACGGACATCGTATCGCTTTGTGACCTTTCTTTCCACAGAGAAAACATGTCAGGTTCTCCACCGGCTTGTATCTCGGGGTGTCTCTGATATTGTGGATTTCCTCTTCTGGTGCAGACACACGCTGTGGCTTACTGGACCCGAACTTCATGTTGTGAGCGTCAAGGTATCTTTGAGTGAAGTCGGACAGGGCATGTAGTGACTGGTCTTTTTGCTCTCTGAGGTGGGCGGCCAGGTCCTTAGAACATGCGCTGAAAACTTGTTCTTTGATGATGAGGTCACACAAGTCTTGGTACTCTCTGTTTAGGCCAGCCAGCTCTATCCATTTCTCCAGGTAGCTTCTGATTCTCTCAATGAATAGGCCGGGTGTTTCTCCTTCTTCAGGCTTGCAGTTCCGAAATCGTCGCCTGTAACCCTCTTCAGTGAAGTCGTACTGTCTCAGCAGGGCGGCTTTCAACTGTGTATAATCTTCGGCTTCTTCTCTTGGTAAGCGGGTGTAAAATTCAAGCGCTTTGCTAGTTAGAAGTGCGCTCAGTTTAATAGCCCAAGTCTCTTGTTTCCAATTGTTGCTATTTGTGAAGCGCTCGAATCGCTCCAGATAAGCGTCCATCTTATCTGAATTTTCAATGAAAGGTGGAAGTTTTGGTGCACGGGCTGTTTGTTCTCTGCTCGCTAATGCTGTTGCTTCATTAGTTCTCTGGATCTGTGCCTCTATCTCCATCTGCTTCAGATGAATTTCGTGTTGTCGCTGCCTCTCCGCCTCTTCTGCTTGAATTTCGAGTTTCCTAATTTCACGCTCTTTGGCTCTTTCTTCTCTTTCCAATCTCTCTTTTTCTTCTTTCTCTCGTCTCTTTTCTTCTTTCTCCTCTCTCTCCAGTCTCTCCTTTTCTTCTCTCTCTCTCGTCTCTTTTCTTATTTCTCCTCTCTCTCCAGTCTCTCCTTTTTTCTCTCTCTAGTCTCTCCTTCTCTCTCTCTTTTACAAACTCGAGGAGTTGAGCTCCTTCGAGTCCACATTCCTTTCCAATTTTCAGGAATGTCTCCATCTCCGATGTCGCCATCTCTGCTTTTCACTGCTGGCTGTTTTCTCCTGCTACCCTTTCCACTGAACCATCTGAAGAGGTCTCGTCGGGGTCGCCAAAATGTTACGTGGTGGAGTTGTAGTCGAAGTATGATAAACACACCAGACGCACGCACGTAAGAGTTCTTTAAAATAAACCTCGTTCAGCTGCAATCCGTCATACGTGGCTTAAGGATGTAGACAATACTGGAGTAACAGTTCCAACAATATTTAATTCAGCGATGCGATATCCACACAGTAATGCACTTTCAAATGCACAAACTACTGATACAAAGTCTCTTCTGCTATGTCCACACTGCAACACAAAGTTTCTCATACACAGCGTCTCTCGCAATAAACTATGTGTCTCTACAACTGACAAAGCAAGACAATGTACGACCGGGCTTTCCCAGCGCCCTCCTTATAAATACTACGAAAATCTAGAATCTTCTATGGAAATCATACAACTCAAACCAATCAGAACGAAACACGCAGCCGAAACTCATTAACATGAACTTTCCAGAAAAAAACTATAACAGGCTACAAAAACACGGCTGCTTACTTCAGCTCTAAATTCTAGCGTATAATTAAGTCACATAAAAGTATGGTAACCCTATCACCTGGTAGCTCTAAAAGTACGAGAACATTCCCAAAACAAAACAAAGGCTGCTCAGTTCACGCGCACAGGAAAACAAAAAGTAGCGAAAATGTTGCGATGTCAACTAACCGACGTGACACTTACGAGGCCACTAGACAGTGCGACCTTTCTAGAACGTTCCGGACTAAACTTAACAAAACGAAATCGGCTCCACTCACGAACAAAAAAAAAAAAAATCTCACCAAAAAGACACGTGAATCGTAACCAAGATAGCTCAAATAAACATCGGATCGTTACCTACGATCAACACACGCACGCTCTCACAGGATAACACAACCACAATCGTAACAGTGATGACAGAATAGCTTGGCGCCATAGGCGCCAAGCTATTCTGGCACCACCCTTGAACTATCATGCTCGATCTGTCTCTAAAATTGTAATACAATCCTTCGGAGAGCAACTTCTAAATTTGGGGATTTCGGCCCTGGGGCCGAGTGTGTTAAAAGTAACGAATGTTAAAGGCACATCCAAGGAACGACGGCTTTGATGTGAAGCAATCCGGAAAGAAAAAAATACATGCTTCATTTAACTGTAGCGCGCACGCACGCACGTACGCACATACATACAAATGCCTACTGAATTGTAGCACGTGCATACGCTGACACATGTATGTAGGCACGCATGCACACAAACATACAGCTTTATGCACGTCTCATAAACATACCACACTAAGATCCACATACAATACACAGCAACTGTGAGTTGAATGTCAGATTATCGTTTAACCAATCCCTGCGTTTGATTGCGAAACAAAAACGTCAATTGGAAATAACAAAATACACCCACGTACATGTACGCGGATGTTGTAACTGTCCTTGAAAATTGTTAACTCATTCGCGGCTCTCCGCAACCGGATACGCGGTATAAATCCGCGTATCCGGATGTGGCGAGCCGCGAAAGCGTTAAGACAAATACGTAGATAAAGCGTAGGTGTATGCACACACTGTCGTTGGAAATGTGCTACTTTACAGGTGTGAAATCCTGTGTAACAAAGATTTCAACTGATACACTAACTTTATACAATCACAGGCGTAGGTTGAGAAATGCCGCATATCACTGTGAAGTATAGATCTCTTTCTTCACTGATAAAGAATGTTTTAGTGAACAGAAGATATCAATGCATATACTGTGTCAACAGAAGATATCAACTTTACTGTAGACAATACTTTACTGTCTTTGGTGACAAAGGCCATTTCTCGACAAAAGCCTGTGTTCACGGTACAGTATCAGCTGGATCTTGCCATTTGTGTAATCATAGTGTAAATTTGTGTCTTTCACGCTGAAACTAAAGTGAACACACAATAATGTGAAGTGATATGTAAACAAGACAGAACTATCAGGTTAAAACATCACGGTTATTAAAAACAGTAATCTGTTACATCAGAGCAGCCTATTAACCCATTCAGCCCTGACGCACTACAGCAGTAGATGGGTGGACCGTGATAATTCAAGGGTAGTGCCAGATTAGCTTGGCGCCTGTCGGCGCGAAGCTAATCTGGCACTGCCCTTGAATTATCATGGTCGACCCATCTCCTGCAACTGGTGCATAGTCATTAGATGACGCCTCCAAAATTTGGGAAATACGGCCGTCGGGCTGAATGAGTTAAAGAAGCGAATTATAGTTTGAAATCATATTATCTTAGTTTCATGAGGTGCATGTGTTTAACTTATATTAAAACACACACACGCACGCACGCACGCACGCACGCACGCACGCACGCACGCACACACACACACACACACACACACACACACACACACACACACACACACACACACCATGCCTTCCTCACCCTTTTCCCTCCTCTAGACAAATTTAAACATATGGGGTCCAGAAAAAAGAAACGCGTATTGTTTCAAGTATCTCTAAAAATAAAAATAAAAAACGATCGCTCATCTCAAGGTTTCAAACTGGTTAATGTGAGCTAAAATTAACTTATTCAGTCAATGAATAGGCCATTAACCCATATGATTGGCTGAATCTGCAATTTGGTGTAGATAAACATGTCCTGCATGTTGGCAACAGTGACATAGAAAGGAAAGTTCCTTGGGCCCACGACTGCCGCAGTGGACCCGCGCACGGCTGTGTTACAGTGATGTAGTATAGTCCTGTAAGCAAAGGTCCTCGGGCGCACGACGGCCGCAGTGAGCCCGCGCACGGCTGTGCGCGGGCCCACTGCGGCTGTCGTGGACCCGAAGACGTTTTGCTACCCAACATTGTGGCCACACAGGGCAATTAGGTTACGCCCCTTTTTCACACACTGTTATCTGTTAGCCTCTTGCAGCATAAAACTATGAACGAAGAACTTTTCTGCCAAAACAAAAAATCAACGCGGAGCACATCACAGGATAAACATTTTCAGCAATTCTTAAAAAAAATTAAGAGTTAGCGTTTTTCACAACACTCAAATGCACTAAGTACCCCATGACAAAACTGTCGTCTGCAAGCCTGCATACAACCGTGCACATGCCCCATTTAGGCTCCCGTGAACACACTAGGTCGACTAAAATTACCCAGATTTTGCTCTTTTTCACACCACCTGTCATGCCTTTTGTTGCTCAAACGCCAAAAAAAAAAAAAAGGCACACAATTGAAGTTTTACACCCTAAAAAAAATGGCAAAAAGGGAGGATTTTTTTTAAACTATATCTGGCGGAAAAGTTACTACATGCACCGGAAGCAATTGCCCTGTGTGGCCTGTAATCAGTGGAGGATGCTATGAAACGCCATTTACAGCAATTGAACGCACTTCCTGTCTGCAGTCCCATTGTGAACCCCCATCCACAGAGGCATCTCCACAAACCTAAGGATCGAGCGTCATGGACGGGAAGTCATCAGTGTGGTAGTAAACCTCATCGGAAAGCGGCCAATGCTTGCTCAAAAAGGAACCTGAAAAGGGGCTATGCTAGCAAGATTCTACACTGCTTCAGGGGCGAGGTCTGGCCGGAGATGACAACGTAAGCTTACCTGATCACACCGTGAATATCCGTCCATCAGACAATGTTCAAATAGAAACTGCCTTTGTCATTAGTATCATTACTATTGTTAGATTATGCCATAGAACTGAATGCGCATCAAAGATGCCAGATTTCCTCAGATAAAGATTTTCTGAGCAAGGATCCAGTAAGACTGAGTGCTCATCCCAGCAGCGAAAGCTCATCATTTCAGAACTTCTATGATGTGAGAATGCCGGCCTTTTATCAATGCAAAATGTGCATGTACACCATACGGGATTCAAATGCGTGACAGACCGGAAGTGACTCATATCTGACAATAAACTGATTTCATTTTAATCTTAGAATGATTTTTAACTTTAGTTTTGCTAAGTCAGAGTTTACCAATTACGTGAAATGGATGCACAGTTAATCACCGAGATTATAATAATAACCAGTATGCTGAAAATATGCGTTTCTATTTTGGGGGACCGAATAAGTGTATGTTACTTCTTTAAAGTAAAAACACCATACGTGACTGGTTGGGGATGCTGTGGCTATAGAACACGGAGGCAGAAAATTTTTTTTTTAAATGTTGACCATGAAAAATCTGTTTTGGATGCTGTTTTACGAACATGTTTGTAACGTTTGGCAATGAAAATAATACCAATAAAAGTACGCTTACTGGCGGGCGTTAGGGATAATAATCTTCATTAAACATCCACGGATTGTTGACAGCGCATAAGCTTACAAGCTGTCGCCAGGACAACAAAGGGTATAAAAGTTTGCTCGGACCAAGATAAGCTATTCGCCACCGTCACTTCAACAACAAACCGTTGTCAGCAGCTCTTGACGATGTTTCGGTGAGTAGTTAACCCTTTCCCACTGCTGGAGCACACAGAAAACACTAATATTTAAGAAGCATAGATCCTCATTAGCAGTAGTTCATGACGGAGGACCCAATGCCGTTTGACTCAGTATGTGTGTGCCAGTGTGATGAAGCTCTATGCTCGTGCATAGTGCTCACACATTAGGGTTAGTACGGTACGGTTTTTGTTAACGGTTTGTTTGTGCCGATAGTCCGTGTGGCCCGTTGTCCACGGGAAATCTGTAAGACATGGTTAGTATGGGAGTTTTAGTGAGTACTGTTATAGTGAGTTCTAGGCGGAAGCTGTCTTGCAGAGCAGAAATACGTTAATACGGGCTTTCTTGTCAGAGGAATCAGATGTGTTTGAGATACCTAGCCCGTATTCCAAGACTCTGAAGCCTAGAATTCAGAGTGCTTGTAAAGAGTGGAACGACGGACGCCGAGACGTCAGTCACAGGTGGGACCTAACGTGAGGTCATCCCGCCCTCCAGCTCTTCGCTCAGAGTGAGTCTGATCGGGACCAAGATACCCGGATCACAGCGAGACCTGCGCTACGGTGCGAGTACAAGGACGTCCGTGTTACAGACAGGACGACAGGAAAGAGCATACTACGGACTTGCACGCCTAGACGTGAGAAGGACCAACGTAACCAGGCAATAACATCAAACAGGTTGGAGACTGAGAACTAACACCTAGCCTGGCGAGATATTGTGAATTGTGTGTGTGTGTGTGTGATGTTCGGATGTTAGTAGAGAAGTGTATATAGTTTGATAATCTTTTTGAACCTTTTAGTGTATAAAAGTTACTTTAGAAAGGGAGCCCGTGTGTTGAGTTTTACCGCATGAATGCGCCCGTCTGAGTCAGTGGCGGTGTATGCGTCTGTTGTGCGAGAGTCTGTGCGTACGGCTGTGGGCAAGTCTGCGTGCGTTACAGTGGTGACCCTGTTTTAGCGGTACATATTTTAGAGTAGGGTTTTGTTGCTATGTGCATGTTGATGTGTTAGATTCCCCTCTCCGATTCTAGGGGGTAAGATCCGTTGTTTCTGTAGTTTTCTGGATCTTACGAGGAGCTAGTTCTTGTTTCTTCCTTTTTTATAGGTAGTATCCTTTTCCCTTGCTCTTCTTTCCATCGTTCTTATTTTTCGATCCATCTGGACGTCAAGTAGGTCACTGTTTTCTGCGTAGGTTGTTGATAATTGTTGTGAGGTTTCATTTTAAGTTTTTGCCGTTCATTTGGTTGTGGTATTTGTATTTTTACGTTTTCAAAGTGTGGGAAATTGTTGTAGTAAGTATGGATTCAGACCCGGTAGAGGCTTATATTAAACAAGGTGAGAGGTTAGGGCTTAAAGATGAGAAACGTTTTGAGTATGTTGAGAAGTGTAAAGATAGAGAGGACAGGGAGAGGGAGAGAGTAATTAAGAAAGAGGAACTAGAGGTTCAGAAAGTCTTAAAGGAGAAAGAGTTAGAAGCTCAGAGAGAGCGAGAAGAGAAAGAAAGGGTCTTAAAGGAGAAGGAATTAGAAGTACAGAGAGAAGAGAGAGCGTTTCAGAGAGAGAAAGACGAGAAGTCTATAGCGTTTCAGAGAGAGAAAGACGAGAAGTCTCTAGCGTTTCAGAGAGAGAAAGACGAGAAGTCTCTAGCGTTTCAGAGAGAGAAAGACGAGAAGTCTCTAGCGTTTCAGAGAGAGAAGGACGAGAGGGAACATGCGTTAAGAGAAAGAGAATTAGAATACCAGAGAGAGAAAGAAGAGAAAGATAGGGAGGTACAACTACAGTTAGCTCGAGATGCGGGGTCTAGGACAGCTTCAGAGGGTGACTCCGTAGGCCGGGGCATCCGTAATTTTCCTAGACTGCCAATGTTTAAGGAGTCTGTGGACTCTATTGACGCATTTTTGTGTCGTTTCGAGGCTCACGCGCAGGCGTTGAGTTGGCCTTCTGCCAACTGGCCCGTTTTGCTTTCGTCTGTGCTAGAAGGTCAGGCCTTGAGTCTTTACCATAGCTTGAACGTTTCGGGGAACATAGATTACGAGACTTTGAAGGAGTGTCTCTTACAGCAGTTCCAGTGTAGTGCGGAGGGTTTTAGAGAACCGGCTTGAGAGCTTGTCGGCCAGAGACAGGGGAATCGTTTGTGTCGTTTGGCAAACGATTGTCCCATTTGCTCGTACGTTGGGTCGAACTGTCAAAGATCGACCACACGTACGAAGCATTGTTCGATCTCGTGTTGGCTGAACAGTTCTTTGGTAGCGTTTCCAAGGATCTAGCGGTATTCTTGAAGGAGCGTAACCTCAAGACTACGGACGAGTTAGTACAGAACGCGGAGGCTTTTCGGATGGCGCATCCTACGAAAAACCTCGCGCGTAGGACCGAGACACCGCTAGTCGGGTTGGTCGCTGCTAACACGACTGGGGGTTACCTGGACATTAATACCTTACGTGGAGCCCAGCTGGTTAATGGGAGAGGTACTTTGCGTTTCCGACGCGGTGATCGAGGTATCAGCAGTAGCGGTCGCGATCCGTACGCACGAGGAGAAGCATCTGGTCGTGGGTATGGTCGTGGTCGTATGGCGAATTCGGACACTCAGTGTTTTGCGTGTCATGCATACGGTCATTTTAGTCATGACTGTCCTAGCAGTAGTTCAGGGGCTCAGTGTTTCACCTGTCAGGGGTACGGCCATCTGGCTCATCAATGTTCTAACAGTACTGGTATGGTAGCGGGGACGGAGCGGCCCACTCACGTAGCCAGTTTGTAGTCCCAGTCGGGGAGGAACCACAGCTGGGCGCAGTGTGTTCAGCTGAGGGAGGTGGTTGCCTGCCGCTGGTAGACGGTGTTGTTAACGGATGTCTCGCTTCTGTTCTCCGTGACTCCGGTACAACGACCGCGGGGGTCAGACGTAGCCTAGTTAGGGAGGATCAGTACACAGGGGAGACGCAGAGGGTAATTTCGTTCGGAGGAAAGGTAGAAGTTTTTCCTTTGGCGAAGATCGAGGTTGACACGGAGTTTTTCTCAGGTGGTCTGATTTCTTGTGTCATCGACGAACCGGTAGTCGATTTAGTTCTGGGTAACATGAAGGGTGTGCAACCAGTCAGCGGTAGGGTCGAGACGATTAAGCCATCTCAGGTTAGTCGCAGTGCAGTCGCATCGGTGGCGACGAGAGCTCGAAGTAAGCGTAGTTGGGAACAGAGAGACCATGTTATTTCCGTCCAGAATCAGGAGATCGGTCAGCGGGTGTGGCCCAATAGTCGGGTTGGTCTGAGACGGCATAGTTCTGTTGCGGACAGAAATGCCGCTCAGCACCCAATATGTAGGTAGGTCGGAGATTGGAGTCTCGCGATTGTGTGTTTTGTGTGTGGGCAACCGTTGGATCGTTTTCATTTCTGGAGGTTTTGGCTCGTTGGTTCTGTTTCGCGTTCGCTGTGCGATCCGAGGGTATGCGTTGAGGCTTAAGGCTGTAATATTTTTCCTTTCTTGTATTCTAGTTAGTCAAAGTTAGTCTTGGTTTGTGATAGTGTACGTCGAGTAGTCTTAAAAAGAAACTCGGTCGTTTCTTTTTTTCACGAGGAAGGGGGAATTGTGATGAAGCTCTATGCTCGTGCATAGTGCTCACACATTAGGGTTAGTACGGTTTTTGTTAACGGTTTGTTTGTGCCGATAGTCCGTGTGGCCCGTTGTCCACGGGAAATCTTTAAGACATGGTTAGTATGGGAGTTTTAGTGAGTACTGTTATAGTGAGTTCTAGGCGGAAGCTGTCTTGCAGAGCAGAAATACGCTAATACGGGCTTTCTTGTCAGAGGAATCAGATGTGTTTGAGATACCTAGCCCTTATTCCAAGACTCTGAAGCCTAGAATTCAGAGTGCTTGTAAAGAGTGGAACGACGGACGCCGAGACGTCAGTCACAGGTGGGACCTAACGTGAGGTCATCCCGCCCTCCAGCTCTTCGCTCAGAGTGAGTCTGATCGGGACCAAGATACCCGGATCACAGCGAGAACTGCGCTACGGTGCGAGTACAAGGACGTCCGTGTTACAGACAGGACGACAGGAAAGAGCATACAACGGACTTGCACGTCTAGACGTGAGAAGGACCAACGTAACCAGGCAATAACATCAAACAGGTTGGAGACTGAGAACTAACACCTAGCCTGGCGAGATATTGTGAATTGTGTGTGTGTGATGTTCGGATGTTAGTAGAGAAGTGTATATAGTTTGATAATCTTTTTGAACCTTTTAGTGTATAAAAGTTACTTTAGAAAGGGAGCCCGTGTGTTGAGTTTTACCGCATGAATGCGCCCGTCTGAGTCAGTGGCGGTGTATGCGTCTGTTGTGCGAGAGTCTGTGCGTACGGCTGTGGGCAAGTCTGCGTGCGTTACAGCCAGGCAGACAGCAATAAATCGATATATTTTAACACTTTTACTGCCGGCAGCGATTTTTTCAAGGTAATTCTTACGGAAATCACCTAAACAAAATCACTTTTGTCATCCATGCTGTTTGTAATTAGGATAGCCTGAGTGCAGACTGCAGAAAATAAAACAAGACCATCTCTGTATGGAATGTCCTGGATGTGCTTTAACTCTATCAGCCTGACTTCTCCTGCCTATATCTCTGACGTGCTTCATCTGTATACTCCATCTCGCACCCTCCGCTCTTTCTCTGTGACACACGTAAATTTCGCCTTCCCAATACTCAAATGTAAAACACGTGGCGGTCGTGCCTTCTTGGCCCCCCAACTTGGAACAGCCTTCCCGCCCCTGTCCGTAACTGTCAAACGCTCTCCTCATTCAAATCACTTATCAAAACTGACCCACCTCTACAACGTTGCCTTTCACTAGTTCATTTCCCCAGCCATGCACTGACAATGCATCATCAGTGTCACGTGTGTGTGTGTGTGTGTGTGTGTGTGTGTGTGTGTGTGTGTGTGTGTGTGTGTGTGTGTGATGCAACGCATCACTCGAGTAATGACCGTCTTGCATTACTCTTGTGCTGCATTGCATCTGGCACACATGTGTGCGTGCATGTGTGATTGTAACGCATGACTCGAGTAACAGGCATCATGCGTTACCCTTGTGCTGTCTTACATCTGACTGACTGTGTGTGTGTGTGTGTGTGTGTGTGTGTGTGTGTGTGTGTGTGTGTGTGTGTGTGTGTGTGTGTGTGTGTGTGTGTGTGTGTGTGTGTGTGTGTGTGTGTGTGTGTGTGTGTGTGTGTGTGTGTGTGTGTGTGTGTGTGTGTGTGTGTGTGTGTGTGTGTGTGTGTGTGTGTGTGTGTGTGTGTGTGTGTGTGTGTGTGTGTGTGTGTGTGTGTGTGTGTGTGTGTGTGTGTGTGTGTGTGTGTGTGTGTGTGTGTGTGTGTGTGTGTGTGTTGTGTGTGTGTGTGTGTGTGTGTGTGTGTGTGTGTGTGTGTGTGTGTGTGTGTGTGTGTGTGTGTGTGTGTGTGTGTGTGTGTGTGTGTGTGTGTGTGTGTGTGTGTGTGTGTGTGTGTGTGTGTGTGTGTGTGTGTGTGTGTGTGTGTGTGTGTGTGTTGTGTGTGTGTGTGTGTGTGTGTGTGTGTGTGTGTGTGTGTGTGTGTGTGTGTGTGTGTGTGTGTGTGTGTGTGTGTGTGTGTGTGTGTGTGTGTGTGTGTGTGTGTGTGTGTGTGTGTGTGTGTGTGTGTGTGTGTGTGTGTGTGTGTGTGTGTGTGTGTGTGTGTGTGTGTGTGTGTGTGTGTGTGTGTGTGTGTGTGTGTGTGTGTGTGTGTGTGTGGTGTGTGTGTGTGTGTGTGTGTGTGTGTGTGTGTGTGTGTGTGTGTGTGTGTGTGTGTGTGTGTGTGTGTGTGTGTGTGTGTGTGTGTGTGTGTGTGTGTGTGTGTGTGTGTGTGTGTGTGTGTGTGTGTGTGTGTGTGTGTGTGTGTGTGTGTGTGTGTGTGTGTGTGTGTGTGTGTGTGTGTGTGTGTGTGTGTGTGTGTGTGTGTGTGTGTGTGTGTGTGTGTGTGTGTGTGTGTGTGTGTGTGTGTGTGTGTGTGTGTGTGTGTGTGTGTGTGTGTGTGTGCGCAATATTTTCAATTCCTCAATAGTTACAGTTGATAGTGTTCAATAGTTTACTTTTGAAGTTTTAACTTTAATCTTTTAGTTTTTATTTGAAATCTTAGAGTTAATATTTTTGATATAATCTATGATCATTTTTATGTTTATTTAAATCTATTGTATGCTCACGCGTGAGTATGTGTGCCGTGTGCGTCAGTGCGTGCGTGATTGTAACGCATCACTTGAATAACAGGCACCATGCGTTACCCTTGTGCTGCCTTACATCTGACTGAATGTGTGTGTGTGTGTGTGTGTGTGTGTGTGTGTGTGTGTGTGTGTGTGTGTGTGTGTGTGTGTGCGCGCCCTCCTATCATAAGAGATATATAAGAGACCTGACGCATCTTTTTGAAGATGCAAATGATCGTCTTATTCTATACCTGCGTATTTCTCTGTGGGCTGGCGATTGGGTGCCTGATAGGAGGGGGCAGGGGATCTAACTGTTCGTCTGTCCAGCGCTGAGTAATTCCCCTTGGTTTGTTGTACAATTCTGCCAGCGCTAGTCTCACCTATCTGGTTTGTGAGTATCTCAGTATAACTCGAGGCAAATTTGTATCGTTACATTGTTGTGTAATGTTCTGTGCATCTACTGTGGGAATTCAGGGTATTTACCCGACCACATATAGTAATGCACCTTCGTGTTTGTGTATGTATGTTTCCCCTGCCTACTTCCTAAGTTCCGGAGAAAGACATGGGTTATATAAGAGACCTGATGCATCTTTTTGAAGATGCAAATGATCGTCTTATTCTATACCTGCGTATTTCTCTGTGGGCTGGCGATTGGGTGCCTGATAGGAGGGGGCAGGGGATCTAACTGTTCGTCTGTCCAGCGCTGAGTAATTCCCCTTGGTTTGTTGTAAAAAAATATAACCAACTCTGAATGTTCCTAAAAGAAAAACGCATATGAGCTCCAATCAATACGGTAGACTTTTGGATGAAATCCTCATCTTGTTCAATGGGATATATTTCAACATCAGAATCAGGTCAAAGACAAAAGGTAGAGATCCTTGACAAGCGAGGACAGCCTGGTTCATGCATAGAAGGGACTTTGTGGGTTATGGTTTATCCCATCTTGTTTTACCTACTTCTGGAAATTGTCTGTCCAAGATGTGGGAATAAGGCCAGATTCTAACTGCATGGTAGGCACGAGTGAATGCGAATGTATGCAGTGACGTGTATGTATATAGACGTAAGTTTTGTGCTACGTGTTTTGTGCATGTGTATTTGCGTCATTATGTGTGTGTGTGTGTGGTTTTTTTTTTTTTTTTTTTTTTTTTTTTTTTTTTTTTTTTTTTTTTTTACGTCATTCTAAATTCTCTCTATACAGGATGACGTCTGTTCTACGTTTGTTTCCATGTCACCTGAGGAAGGATCTTTGATCCGAAACGTCGTTATTTGTTTCTATTTCAAAGGGTTTTCTACCACTATAGTTCTGTTTTTCTTTCTAACTGCATGGGTTTGTTTTTTCTTAATCCCTAAAGTGTGGTGCTGACCGTCCTCCTGGTGGCCCTTGGTCTGTCACTGTCGGTGACAGCAGGTCCATGCTCCAGATACTCCAAGGACGGGTGCAGTGATCCGTTTAATGGACCCTACAAAACTGTTTTCCTGCCTGCTTGTGAACGCCATGACGCCTGCTACAGTTGTGTACGTTTTTACAAGCCAAAATAACATTTTGACGTTATGACGAATAACTTTCTACTTGTTGCTGTACATAATATTGGACCATCTTTAAAGTAGTCTGCTGTAATATGACTGTAAAAGCATAAACGTAGCGGAAAACTGAACGATTGAAACAAAAACGCGACTGACAGAGTGGACAGATTTCTAGAAACAAGATGGCATGGTATGACCCAGCAGCCCAAAGCCGCTTTTTCTATTTTTTACATATATCCTTCTGATACAACACTCTTCGACCTAACCCACCCTACCCTCTGATCCACACATACACAGACCAGGGGCGGATCTGGGGCGGGGGGTCAGAAACCCCCTCCCCCCCCCCAATTAAAAAAACATTAAAATGCTATAACAACGTCCCTTTGGGGGGGGGGGGGGGCGAGTTTGAACCCCCACCTGAGAGCAGACCTGCCAACCCCTACACAGCTATGGTAGTAACATTTTGGACAAGTGGTAGTAGTTTTGGAGATGTCAAGAGTAGTTCAGCACGTAAGTTACTGTTCCCTTAACGCCAAACGCTTGATGCACGGAAATTTCTCAGTATACAATACAATACAACTTTATTGTCTGTTAGAGTCAAAGCACGACATAAAATTTGCCGTATATAGCGATCGGAACTTTTGCTGGCTGGTATAAACTTTCTTCTTTTCAGGCGGTGTGCTTTTAAATTTGGGCTCCTTTCTCTTCGGCGTGTTTCGCCACTGTTTATCTGACGCACTTTGTGAATGAAATGATGCGCGCTGGGAAAACCGGAAGTTCGCTCCGCTCGTTCTCACTGGCCCCAAACCGCATGCTTTTACCGACTACACACCGAAAACAAAACACACAAAATTTTGGGATTATTTTTTTCTTCAGCGTAGAATTTCATTAATGATCGTAGTAGAGAAGTATTGGGAACGGCGTAGAAAAAGACGGCAAATTCGTAGTGGTTGACAGATCTGTGAGAGCCAGGGCAAACAGCAGGCTTATGTAAATACTGTTTATGAAAAATCATTCCGGTATTAATGAAAAGAATTTGTTTTTTTTTTTCCTAATGTACCGTTTTAACAATAATCCACCAAAACATGGTTAAAAAACTTTAAGACGCATTATACTTAATTTAAATAGTTAAAGAGGCACGACGCTGGTCAACGCAAGCATTCCCTCAGTCAGCCTAGTTATATGCACTATATCAAGTGAGTAAAACAAAAATTATGGACTGAAATGCGGGTCAATCTTTTTTCAATATTCGTGGAGGCATGCTTAAGGAGATCTCGTAGAGATAACAAAGAATTACATCGGTATCTGCGCGAATTTTTAATTGGTCTGAATAGCTTTTTTTCCTCAAACATTAATCGTCACTCAACATGTTGAAGAGGTGCCATGCTGCTAACAAACTTGTTCAATGTCTTCCTTGAACGTAACTGTATGCAAAATATCTAGTAAGAATAAGTCAAATTACGGACTCAAAACTGATCAACCGGTTTTCGTGTAACGTCATTTTCTCGCCAATGTGTACTCTAGCTATAAAATCCCCAAAACCTACTTCGGGAGAATTCTCGTAGGGAAAATATTCTTAAGTTTCAAGCATGTCCGTCCACAAACGCCGGCGTTAGTCACTGTCACAAACACAGTTACTGTAGTCATAGTATGATACAATCACAGCAGACGCACGCACGTAGGATTTTTGTAAAGAAACTTCACTCAGCTGCAACTCGTCACACGTGGCACAAGGTTGTAGACCACACTGGAGTAACAGTTCCAACAATATTTTATTGCAGCGATGCAGGCTCCGCACATTGGATCTACAAATGCATCCACACTGATACAATACATCAACACTTTTGACACACTGCGTCTCTCATACAATGTACACACACACTTCCTAACACGGTCTTTTATACTATTACAGATTTATAGAATAATCCAGCAAATTCACACAACGCAATCAGAAAGGAAAACGTAAACAAAACACATTAATATTTATTATATTATTTTTTAAAAGAACCCTCTAGAACTAACTACAGCTTTGAACTAAAATCTAGGCGTATTCGATACAATGTTACGAAACTGATGTTCCAACAACATTGACTAATATTTGAGGTCACAACAATGATCGCACCGTTTCGAGAACGTTCTAGGTCAACGAGGTCGGAATATGGAACAATATAACGAAAAGACGCGTCATTTTAGCTAAACAACAGAACATGGCAAATCTTCAGGCAAAAAAAAAAAGAAAAGAAAGAATCCTACTAAAAAGGTATTTTTAATCGAAAAACTCCGAATATCGGATCTTTCCTATGATTAACACACACATGCTTTCAAAAGAATAACACAACCACAAACGTAACACACACACACACACACACACACACACACACACACACACACACACACACACACATGGGGACAAAAGCGTCAGAGTGGGTTACCTACCATTTTATGTCAAAATGGGTTCCCATATTTCTATTTATTCTAGGGCTCTGGAATTGATGCGAATGTTTAGAACTCATCTTATAACTAAGCTCTATAACTTAAAATAAAATATACATTTTCTAGAAACAAAGCCACTAGATGGGGGAAAGAAAAGGGTTTCTACCAATAAAGTGGATGCCTCTCACACAAAAACTGGCGTTACAGTCCAAATGGGTGTCTTCACAACATTAGGCGTCTGTAATAAGGTCAAGTTCATGGAATACTTCTTTTTCACATTAATTTTTTTCCCAACTTAATGTGTATGTGTGCTTTAACATTTTTAACATTGTATGGTGCAACATTCAATAAACACTGGCCCGTAACCTTTCGATTATGATATTTACAGAGGAAATCTTTTAAACATTGCTGCGTTTTGTCCTTCTGAAGCAAAACAGTTTATCATGGCATTTATGTGAGAATCAACATAATGTATTCTGGAAATTAAAGGACTTTTTTTTGGTTTTGGGTACTCTGGAGTTTCAGACAAACAGCAACAGAGCATTTTGAATATTAACCCTTTATCATTCGGAATTCACCAGTGTGTGCAACAAGTGTGACTGAAATAGTCCAAAGGTTAGTGCCAGAATAGCTTGGTGCCTCTAGGCGCCAAGCTATTGTGGCACCACCCTTGAACTAAAGCCATTGGTCTATGTCCTCATCTGTAAGTACTGTAATGTAGCTTGCATAAAATTATGGCAGTGAACAAATTTGAAGCTTTTAGCCTCAGTATGATGCGGGTCAAAAAGTGTGGAAAAATATGAAAGATAGAAAAAGACCCAGACGAAGAAACTAACACTTAACTTATTCTACCCCAGACACACCACAGCAAAATAAAGATCCACCATGATAGTTCAAAGGTGATGCCAGAATAGCTTGGCGCCTATGGGCGCCAAGCTATTCTGGCATCACCCTTGACCTATCATGGTGGACCTGTGTCCTGCACTGCAACGCAGTCTTCTGAAGATGACTTCAACATTTGGGGATTCCGGTCTTGGGGTAGAATGAGTTAAAATGACAGAACAGAACACTGACATTAATTAGTTAACTGACAACATAAGAAATCACTTGAAACTTCAGCCTTTATTATTGTCTTTCGTCCCCAACCAACCATTCTTCCGTTTGCAGATTTTTAAATGGTATGCAGTATACAAAATGATCCAGGCAGGGCAGACCAACCCCCCCCCCCCCCCACCCCATAATAACACTCTTGTAATAAATCTTTACGTTGTCAATAGTTTTCTTATCTTATTATTGTCTTATGTCCCCAGCCGGCTGTTTCGTTTTGCAAATCCAAAGGTTATACAGTATACAAAATGATCCAGGCGTCCATCAGATAAAAAAAGCAGGCTATACATGCTGAAACCACCCCAATAATAACACTCTTGTAATAAATCTGTATGAAACCGAAAATGCCGCGAGTGGTGGGGAACCTCAATTCATTTCTTTTGTAACTTTTCAGTCTGTTGCGGACGTAATCCTTAATGTTTGTCCAGCGCCTATGTCTAAGTGCAGGCTCTTCTGCCACTGCGTGCTGTATCTCGGCCTTTCCAGGAAGTTTGTTCATGACGAGGTGTGTCTTGAAACGAGTTTGAACAGCTTTCTCTTCAGCTTTCCTCCCATGGTTTCCTTGTAAATCTATCTTTCTTTCGAACAGGAGCTGTCATCATCAAAACTATCTAGATTGTCATCAGGCTCTGGACGTCTTTTCTCCGTCATGCTCATTGATTCCTGTGTTGTTGACTTGCTACTTGCTTCATTCACAGGTGCTGTTCCCCCCGAGACCTCTCTGCCAGTTTCTGATGTGTCTTCATTGTCAAAGTCAATCTCTTCATCATCGCCCAGCTCAGCTCTAATGAAACTCTCAAAATCTGTCATCCCATTGTTAACTGACAGAAGAATCTTTGCCACTTTTGCCTTTTGAAGGACGTCTTGAGGTTGGTGGTAGATATGGCGATGTATCCGAATATCATGACCAAGGAAATCTGCCAGCTGATCCTGGTCTAACTCCGAGATGGCCATTGACTGAGCCAAAGTTGCAACCTGCTTCCGTAACTGAATAAATGTGAACATGGCTGCGTATGACACCCGTGCTTCTAGGGCATGGGCCTTCAGAACATCATGGCCTCTGTAAGGCCTCTGACCAGAAGGTGTGGCAAAGATGTACTGGGAATCAGCGAGAGCTGGCACTGATTGCCTCATTTGAAGGATTCTGTCCACAGTTGTCATCATCTTCTTCGTCAGCAAAACGGGAACACTCCTATTAAACTTGCCTCTGATTTCCACTCGCTGAAAATGATTCACCATTTTCTTCTCAACCTCTGTGAGACCTTTCAAGATATCTTGATTGGTGATCGATCCAATTTTAGCATTCTGGAAGTTTGACACCTTCATTCTCTGAACTTCTCCCCCTCGTTTTCCGTTGAAAAGTGATACAGCACAAAGAGTTGCTTTAACCACTGTCGGATAATCTTCCGAAACCATCCTTGTCTCAAGAAGCTGTTGGACCTTCCTCACATCTTCACATGATGGGATCAGCTTGGGTTTGTTCATGGTCATTTTACCGACGGACTGGGCTGCTGTAGCGGACACACAATCATACCAGTCCCCGTTGAAGACAGAGTCAAACCGCTGCGCCTCAGAGAGCTCCTGTCGCCACCTGTCGTCTGAACCCTGCCCAAGCTGTTTGGATGCCTGTGACTGTTTGATCTGTGAACACTTTTTCAAAGCATGGCCTATGCGCATTGCGAGATTGCCTTTTTTTGAACTGATGTGTGTCCTCATCAAATCTGCTAGCTCTTTTACAGCCAGGACAACATGATCAAAGCTAGCTGAATTGATCACAGCATTTAAACTTGCGATTTTCATTTCTGACCTCACTCTGATAATCTTTAATAGTCTCTCTAACTCCCGCATCCTGGAGCTGATTTGTCCAGCCGTGTGTTCTTCAATGTCCCTGCAGTCAAATAATCTCTTTCCATACTCAAGAAGCAAGGGGTCAGTTCTGATGAGACGGCTTACCTCATCATCTCTCTGCCTGGCTAAGACCTTGTGATAGAAGGAAAATTCAACGTCTAAGGGTATTGGAAGCATCAGCCGACCACGGCGCGTCGCGTCACCTCTCTGAGTGATCTGAAACCCTCCTGGTTTCTGACAGCAACGTTTTGAGTGTACAGAGATCAGCTTTTTTTGATAGAGCCCTTTGCAATGGCTACAGGCGAGAAGGTCGTCTACCTTACTAGTTTTGGTGCGATACTTAGGAATCAAACATCCTGATTTGTTTTCAAGAACAGCAACGTTATGCATGTAATCACCCTCATCTTGTAGTCTGATCCATGCTCGACGTCTCTGCTTTGTCCCTTTTTTCATCAACAAAATTTTAGCAACGTCTGCCTCATCTGCATGGACATCTTGCTCATTTTCAAGACAAGCTTGCAACACAATTTGCATGCATGTTTCTTGTCCCATTTGTACTTTCCTTTCCCTCTCTGCGACACGTGCACACCTGTTTCTTCTGTAAGTGCTCTTTCCCCACCCCAGCATCATGTTCCTTCTGCCTATCCACATTCTCATTGTCACCCCCTAACGCACACTGCACCTTGCTGGTACTAGCATCACCGACACCTGGCCACCCCGAACCTGCCACTTTGATGAAATCTAACATAGTCGACACAATACTGTCTATGTCAGAGATCCCAGCAATTGATGCCGACACACCGTCTGAATCCGGTGAGCTCGAGCCAGGAACAAACTCCTCGTCATCACTGCCCTCGTATTGCGATGCGCTTGCACTCTCAGTCCCATCCCAGGCTCCATTTGCCAACTGGAGAAAGAAAGAAAGAAAGATTGAAACCAAAGCTGCATTAGGACAGAAACAGCCCAATTTTGGTTTAAGGGGCCTTGCACAAGAATAAAAAGAGTAATCCCGTGTATGACCGATTTACATATGTGTGACCTCGGTGACGAGGGCTGGCTTCTGCAGCAGCAAAATCCACGTTTTCTGAAAATGCAAGCAGTTTTCACACATTTGTCAACCCTGCGTGACCCTTTGAGAGAGGTCACTCAAATTGGCATGTTTAAAAAGGTCTTGCCACAAAGTATCCTTGGGCCAAGCTTGAAGAATGTGGCTTGAATAGTCTCCGAGAAAATGCCACCGTTAACTCATTCTACCCCAGACACACCACAGCAGGATAAGGATCGACCATGATAGTTCAAAGGTGATGCCAGAATAGCTTGGCGCCTACGGGCGCCAAGCTATTCTGGCATCACCCTTGAACTATCATGGTCGATCTGTGTCCTGCGCTGCAATGCGGTCTTGAGAGGACAGGGGCAAAATTTAAGGATTTTGGTGTTGGGGTAGAATGAGTTAAAGTTTACCATGGACGACGGACGGACGACCAGTGGCCCAGAACATAAACTCACTTTTGCTTCGCACGCCAGCCAATAAAATGAAGATGATCATAGAATCACTTTACTTACCAATTTGTAATTGGGAGCATTCCGCTGCCGTCCATGCACCCTCCTACCAGACGCACCCTCTGTGGCAGAGGCTGGGGGGCTATGATGCTGCAGCTGACTAATTTTGCCATGGGCCTTGGTCTTGTGCCAGGAAGGGGCGTGCTTGTCCACTTCCATAGATCCCGATGGGTTTGGACATCCTGCTGCCATCCGGCGCTGGGTGTGTGCAGAAAGTCCTGAGCCGGTGTGACCAAAACGGTGTTGCTGCAAACATGTCCAATACAACCATGTAAACCATTGACATTTTGAATCAGATTGATTGTACATTGCTTAACGTCCCGACAGCAACAAGGCTTTCTCAGGACGTGCCTGCACTGCTTGTGAAAAAAAAAAAAAAACTAAACAGAACATTGAATGTATGTCGCCAGCCGGTCAAATACGTTAAATAAACCTAACACATGGGGCCTAAATAAAGCTAAGACCATTTAGCAACACACATGCAATATCAAGAGCTACAGGCAGTGCAGACAGTAGGGAGAGTTTTAAAAAGGCAAATACAGGTGAATGGACAAAGGGTAGACAGAAACACATGCCCCAGAATAGAGAGAAAACCCCACCCTGTGGGGCTGACCAGGGTGACCCTGGGAACTAAAAACTGGTAATACAGTAAAAAGCGACACTTCAGTTGCACAATCCGAAAGATCTGTTTGTGGAAGTTTGTTCTTCGAATCGCGAGGCAGTTTTGTGAACGAGGATTGAAATCTGGCCTCCATCTTTTTTTCTTTTTTTTAAGTCAACTCATACTGTGCATGCATGTGTCAAGTTACTTTTCGATCACTGACAATTACACATGTCAGAAAAAAAGAAACAAAATCGCGTGGCAGATTGACCTTGTAATGGTGTTATTGAACGAATTCGTTTCATTGAAGAAGAAAGCTTTTGTTAAAATCGTGGGGTTCTATTATCATTTACTACAAGACTCAACGGTCAGAGAGGAAGACACGGACCGAGCCACGGCCGAAGCAGACGCCTTATTTTTCTGGGCCAAACGGGTATCGGGGATTAGAGGCATCTCTCAGTTAAATAACTGCACTGAACAATTACATTTGGGCGTGCTCTTAACTAAGAAATATTGCATAAAGTACCTCTGCAAACGTGAAGAATGGCCAGCGGGGGACGAAAGACGTTTTAGGAAGGGCAAGGGAAACAACTCCGTTCACCGGTGTTACTGGCCAATCAGCGATCATCAAGTTGATCTGAAAACACTCGCTTCCGTGTGAACACACAGGCCCAGGGCGTCGCCAAAACACAACATGAAGTAAATCTGGGACAATGGGAACATGCTATTTTGATATTTTTTTCTGACTTTTGAACGAAAGATAATGCAGAAACAACCCTCAGAAAAAATGAGTGCCTGACTTGGTCACCCAGAATTTTACTCACACCAATTTTGCATAAGGATGGTAAAGAAAGTCACCCATTCAGTGGTTTCGTTTACACACACACACACACACACACACACACACACACACACACACACACACACACACACACACACACACACACACACACACACACACACACACACACACACACACACACACACACACACACACACACACACACACACACACACACACACACACACACACACACACACACACACACACACACACACACACACACACACACACACACACACACACGGAGATGACGCCAAAAGTACGTTTTTTTTTTGTTCCTGTTTCTAAACTAGGAACAACTTTGAAATGTGGCTCGTCGGAGCGTGTTCAATAGCATGCACATGACGTCATGGGCGGGCGGGCCCCAAATTGTGGCAATGAAGCAACAAGGTAAAAATGACGTCACGTCTAGCTATGCAACCTTGCTGGAGAACGTACTTTTGGCGCCAAAAGAGAGAGAGAGAGAGAGAGAGAGAGAGAGAGAGAGAGAGAGAGAGAGAGAGAGAGAGAGAGAGAGAGAGAGAGAGAGAGAGAGAGAGTAACACCAGCGATTGTGAACGCCCGGACAAGCGTGAAACTTTAAGATATTTTCCCTAAGTGTGGCTTCTTTTTATATATATTTTTTTTAAATCAGATTACACATTGATGATAAAATGGACGTTTCACAAAAACCGGTTGACCCGCATTTGAGTCCGTAATTGTTCTCATTATTAATAGATATTTTGCATACAGCTAGATTAAAGGAAGAAATTGAATGAGTTGCCAACTTTTCAGTGATAATTGACTTTATTTTTTGAAAAAAAAAATAATAAGAAAAATTAAAAATAATTTATAATTAAAGCAAATAAATCAAATTTACCCTTATTTTACCCCTAGGAGATGTAATCAAGCATGCCTCCAAGGATATTGAAATCGGTATTCTAATTTACGAGAATATTATTAAAAGCGGTTGACCCGCGAATCAGCCCTAATTTTCATTTGTCTTAATAGATAAAGCTAGACTGGAGAAAGGCCTTAAATTAATTCATTAACCAGCCTTCGTACCGCTTGAAATTTTAGTCAAAAGTATAGTCATTTTGAAAGTTTAGGAATTGCAATTTTCAAGATTGTTTTGGGATTATTTTTAAAACGGTTAAAAATCATTGAAACTGTTTATGGAAAAAGTGCAATTTCTCATTAATAGCCCAATGATTCTTCATAACAGTATTTAAATAAGCCTGCTGTTTGTCCCGGACCTCGGGTAGAAACAGGTCAAATTGTGATTTGTGTGTTTTGGAATTATTTTTTAAAACAGATAAAGATATTGGAATCATTTTAAAAACAAAAAACAAACAAACAAACAATCTTCTCATTATTTCCCGAATAGTTTTCGATAAAAAGTGTTTACATGAGCCTGCTGTTTGTCTCAGTTCTCAGATATGACTGGATCAAATCTTGACCTCAAAGTTCTAGGTATAAAAATCAGCTAGAAAATGAATGTTTCCCTTTCTATGGTGAATGACGTAAAACATCAAATTCGTCACTTTGCACTCGGCGTTATGGGACTAGCGATGCCATGACGTTAAACTTATATAGTGACGTCGTTTCGGTGTTTGTGCTATTACTAAGACCCTTCTGCTGAACGTACATTTGGCGCGAAGCGCCGTATGTGCGTATGAATGTGCGTATGTATGTATGTGTGTGCGTATGTATGTATGTGTGTGCGTATGTATGTAAACAAGAGAATCTCCGATATTTCTGTACACACAAGCTTGAAACGTGGCAAAATACTTTCTTAAGTGGGTGGCTAAGAGAGCCTCCGAGCATATTATTGTAATTGAATGTCTCATATATAACCGTTTATACTTATAGGAAGTCGGTTGACCCAAATTAGAGTTCGTAATTTTTGTCATATTTACTTGAACTTTTGGATATAGCTAGTTTGGAGAAAGACATTGGATGAGTGCGTTAGCTAGCTTTGTATCCTTTCAACTTCGTTAGTAAAAAATTTTTTTTTCAGAAAAGTATTAAAACACACCAAAAAAAAAATTATTTTTAGAGAAAGTCAGACAGTGGCGGTGACGTAAAAGAGGCAGCTCCGTCACCACGCGGACACTGACATAATACTCTAAATATGACGTCATTCTCTCTCGCGCGCGTGGTTCTCTCTCTCTCTCTATATATATTAATCGCGACATTAATTGCCTGTGCTGACGCCGTATAGTGTTTTGACTGTGCCATTTCCGCCGTAATTGTTGCAAGCGGTGGACATTCAACTGTGACCGTAAAGTGAGTTATTTTACTGTGGCAGTGAAGCGAGTTGTTTACTGACTGGACTGTCTTGTATAGCCCAGTGAACTATTGACGCTAAAAGCCGATTAGCTCCCCAGGGCAAGGGCATCTAGTGTTTATCTATTTTAAGTATTTTTTCTGTTTGTAACTTTTATTAATTAGTTACATTATTAAATTTAGCCTTTTATATTAATTTACTTCATTTCATTAGTCTCGTAAGCAGTTTTGCTGTTTGATGTGAAAAGATATAAACATGATATCAGGTCAGCATTTACATATTGGTCACTTAAACATATATCATTTGTATAACAAAATCCCTGATCTCTGTGTGCTCTTGACTCAATCCAGTCCTTTTCATTTGTTTTGTGTCACTGAATCGCGCCTCAATCCTAACATCAGTGATGAGGCCGTTTCTATCCAGGACTTTGCTGTCTTGCGCCGCGATGCTGAATACTCGGGACAGACAGGTATAGCAGTGTATATACACAATTCAATCAGCGGTATCACACGCAGGCGTAAAGACCTGGAATCACCAACGGTGGAATGTGTCTGGATTGAGTTGAGGGCAGACAAATCTAGTCCCGTGCTCGTCGGATACATGTATAGAAACCCAGCATCAACATTTCAATGGTATGACGAATTTACAGTTATGATGTATACGGTAAGAAAGACCACCTCAGAAATGTTTTGATTTTGGGAGACTTTAATATCAATTTGCTCCTGAATAACCCTGCCTGGGAATGTACCATTTCTATGTTTGGACTGAAGCAGTTAGTAACTGCTGCTACCCGTGTTAGTTCTACTTCCTCCACCCTTATTGACCACATCTACACAACTAATAAGTCAAGGGTAGTGGGAGTAGAGGTGCCCCAAATAGGGATTAGTGATCATTACCCTGTGTGTTGTGGCTGGGCATTGAAAGCAAATACTGCTTTTCGTAAACACCAGCACACAACTATTAGATATAGATCTTTGAAGCGCTTCAACAAAGACGTATTTCTGCACTACCTAAGTCAAGTATCTTTCCACACAGTTTACAACCAAAGTGACCCAAACGAGGCTCTGTCTGAATGGTACAGATTGTTTCTTGGTGTTCTTGATAAACATGCTCCTTTCAGAGAGAAACGAGTAGAAAATCACCAACTTCCCGCGTGGTTGAACAACGAAATCAAGGATGCCATGCAGCTCCGAGATGATCATAAAAGAAGCAATAATTTTGTAGCTTACCGAAAACAAAGAAACCGTATAAAATATTTAGTTAGAAATGCTCAGAGGTCTCACTTTCACCATCTCATGAACTGCAAAAAAGATATCGTTTCTGTTTGGCGTGCAATAAACGCCTTAACGAGGTCCAGAAATACCGCACAGTGCACTAAAATATCAGCTGATACGTTTAATCAGCATTTTCTCTCTACCGCCACTACGCAGCTACAAAATCTTACGTCGCCCGGTCAACCGGCCGTTTGATGTTTCAGAAAAGCTAAAAAGGTTTTGTGCTGAAAGATTAACACCTAACACGTCTTGCAACATTCCGCTCTTAACAGTTTATGAAGTGGGAAAATCCATTTCTTTATTAAAGAGTAAACGTACATCATGACGGAATTAGCAGCTCTGTTCTTAAAATGGCTCTTCCATACGTCGTCGAGTAGCTAGCATACATCTAAAACCTTTGTATACAACATGGACAATTTCCGTCTGGTCTGAAAACGGCAAAATACCGCTACCTAAAACAAAAGATTTAAATGACCCCAACCATTTCAGACCCATTTCTCTGTTGACAACTCTGTCAAAAGCGATTGAAAGACATATCCACACACATTTACAACATTTGTTAGATAAATACAAACTCATTCATCCACTACAGTCTGGTTTTCGTAGGAGACATTCTTGTCACACAGCTTTGGTTCACCTGGTTGACAAATGGTTAACTGCTATGAATAATGGACAAATGACTGGAGCGGTATTTTTGGACCTTTCTAAAGCTTTTGATCTTGTCAACCATGATCTTTTAATTAAAAAGCTTGCTGCCTATCAGCTGAGTAATGCACCCTTGCCTTCATTACATCATATCAAAATGGGCGCACACAGTACGTCTGTGTGAATGGTACAAACTCACGTGAGGGGGTGATAGAGCACGGAGTACCACAAGGATCCGTCCTCGGTCCACTATTATTTTCAGTGTTTATAAACCATCTTCCCTTACATATATCCGACCCCCGTTCAATCTGTAGTCTCTTTGCTGATGATGGAACTCTTTGACGTGTCATCGTCGGATGCATCCTGTATAACCCAGTCCCTACAAAGCGGCCTGAATGATATTTCCACATGGTGTCAAAACAATTATATGACTCCGAATCCTACTAAAACTAAATGTATGTTAATTACTACTAGACAAAAGCATCAGCTGAACTCGCCTCCCCTACAGCTCTATTTGAATGGTCAGTCTGTTGAGCAAGTCAAGGAACAGCATATGCTTGGAATCATCATTGATGACAAACTGTGTTGGCAAAGCCATATTACCAAATTGTGTAAAACAATATCAAAAAACGTATTCTTACTGTCAAAATTAAGATTTTTTACTAACGAACCAACAAGGAAACTTCTTTTACTGTGCCCATATTCAGCCACATTTGGATTATGTCTCCTCAGTTTGGGACATGGGAGCAGTGATGCTAATCTCAAAAGGATGATTTCGCTTCACAGGCGGGCAATCAAATTAATCGTTGACAGACCCATGCAAGTCATTAGTACTGATTACAAGTTCAAGCTGCTGGACTCCTACCACTTGACAAGCAGTTCATTTATAATAAGTTGGTACTCATGCGCAAAATCACCCTCTCAGACTCACCAAGCTATCTCTCTAATTTGTTCAGTTCGCACTTGCCCACAGAGCTAGTCGAACATCAGGGAACAATCTGGTAGTACCAAGGCCCCGCTTAGATATTTACAAGACGCCCCTCTCCTACTCTTGTGCAAAATTATAGAACACAGTTCCTGCAGACATTAAAGCAGCACCTTCTTTACGAAAGTTCAAGAACCAACTGCATAAATTTATTAAGAACATGTGAAAACATATTGTTCATATTTTTGTTCACATACCGTCATTGACTGCAGAAACATGTCCTTATTCATATTCATGTATCATAATACTTTAGACTTGCTGAGGTGTTCTTTGTCATTTCTTTTGCAGCATAACATCATAATTTTTTTAAATGTTTAATGTTCGATGTTTTGCTTGGTGTCAGCATAGTGTGTGTGTGTGTGTGTGTTTGTGTGCGTTTGTGTGCGTGTGTGTGTGTGTGTGTGTGTGTGTGTGTGTGTGTGTGTGTGTGTGCGTGCGGACTGGTATATATTAGTGTGAATGTGTGTGCGTGTGTGTGTGCGCGCGCGCGCGCGTGTGTGTGTGTGTGTGTGTGTGTGTGTGTGTGTGTGTGTGTGTGTGTGTGTGTGTGGTCTAATGTGAGCATTGATTATTTGAAATGGAATTATTGTTGCCTGTACTTTTCACTATTATGTATACTTTTATATATAAAATTATGTGTATGTGTGTTTACGTGCATGCTATAGCTTGATTGAAAAAAGGTCATTGAAGGTACCTAATCATTTATCCTTGAAAAATAAAGTTTCCTTTCAGTTCATCTCTCTCTCTCTCTCTCTCTCTCTCTCTCTCTCTCTCTCTCTCTCTCTCTCTATCTCTCTCTAGTCATACACACACACACACACACACACACACACACACACACACACACAAACATGCGCGCATCTCCAGAAGGAATAGATCCTGATGCGCCCTCCAGGCGCATGAGGATCTATGGCTCTTGGAGATGTTTGGAGCGCGCGCGCACGCACGCACAAACACTCACACACACACATACACATCGACGCGCTTTCAGAAGAACATGCAGGTGACCCGTGTACTAAGTATATTATATGGCTAGGTAAAGTCAAGCTGCTTTCACACAAATTATAGCAAGACTGAAATTGTACCCTGAAGTTCTTGCTTCGTCACCATTTTCTCAAGCCTATGAAGCGAAAGTGAAACTCATATCACGTAAAATATAAAATTACGTAAAAACTTAAACTTACGTCATCAGTGACAAATGACGATTGACAAATCAATGACGCGTATGTCCTGCGCCCCTTATAGAACTCACTGACGCATTGCATTGTCAGAGATCTGCGAGACCTTTACAATAGGAGATAATTCAACATCAAAATCAGGTCAAACACAAAAGATAGAGACCATTGACAGAGATGGACAGCTCTAATATGCAAGGGACTTTGTGGGTTATGGTTCATCCCATCTTGTTTTTCTTCAGAATAGCTGTAGCTACTCTCGCCCACAGTACATACAACCAAAGACATTATATTAATATACTGTCTTTGGTACAAATAGCCCGAATCAATCAATCAATCAAATAGCCCGAAGCGCCGTGTGTCTGTGTTTGTGCAGGGCCGGATCCAGGGGAGGTGCTTTGGTACTAAAGCCCCCACCCCCCTCGGCTTAAAAAAAAAATCATTCACTGCCAGTCCACAATATGGTCCGAGAAGGAGGGGGTGCTTTAATGTTATTGTAGCACCCCCTAGAACAGTTTCGGTTGTGGTGTTTTGATATATTCTAGACCATGGCAATATAAAAAAAGTTGCGCACCCCCCACCCCCCTTGAAAACTGATTGATCCGGCCCTGTTGTGTATAGATCAGAAGGTAAGGTGGGTTGAGGTGGAGAGAAATAAGTTATAGGGTTTAAAACCAAGCAGGCGACTAAAGCCATCTTACGGCGGGAAGGGTAAAATTCTGGCCAGTCAGACTAAGAGAAAGGTCTTAAAACATGATGTAAATACAGTTTAAAATACAGCAGTTTAAAAGTACTCTTGGCTAAAAAGTCGAGCAGGTCAATCGTACATGTCTACAGACTTTTGAAATTCATAAGAACAGTCAGATTTATACAGATGGAGAGAGATCGATAAGAAGAATAAGCTTTAAAATAGGAACAATTTTGGGCTGGGCACGCCATCTTGTTTCCATCATTTTGCTTCTTCAATGTCAGAGTTGAGGGCTGCTTTGGAAAGAGCTCCACCATGGCCTATTTCTTCTTCTTCTTTAGCGTTCCCTTGGTCATGCTAAATTCTCAGGTGTGCAACTTGGATGAGTCAATTCGGCCCCATAGCTTCTCGTGGGTTCCCACTGCTTCAGTACAGAAGGTCTTACGTATATGCTTGTTTCCTGGGCACACTTCCAGAACATCATCTGGGATGTGGGTTCCTGTGCCACTGAATAGGACGCTGTTCGGTGTGGCTGATTTTGTGTGTGGTAGCGTTCTTGATGATGGCCTTGCATTCAATATAAGACATCTGATGCTCTGGTTGCTGAAGCGTACTTCCTGACTTGGACGGACATGCGGTCCGCTTGCGCATTTACCATCGGTTCCACAGTGTGCTGGAATCCACTGAAGAACAACAGTGGTCCGTCTGATGGGTTCATGCAGCTGAGTAGTGATGTCCTGACACAGCTTGACCCCTTCCTTGTTCTGCAGAGCCTGCAAAAGAGAGCGGTTGGGATGGCTCTAGAGACACGTCTGCCATCTGTAAATGTTATGCCGCACGCCCCTCCTCCACCGTTTGTGTGTGTGTGTGTGTGTGTGTGTGTGTGTGTGTGTGTGTGTGTGTGTGTGTGTGTGTGTGTGTGTGTGTGTACAGCATCTTCAGCTGAGCCGTCTGTGTATGCATGAGTCTATGTGTCAGCGTGGTAGTCTCTGTCTAGCATTTATAGTGTAGTAACTTTCGGTTCTGTGTGTAGTGTTTTGTTGTGTCAATTCCTGGTAGGTCTAGCTCTATCTTGGTAGCTCTCTTCTCCAGTCCTCACAGTCCTGAAGTGGCCTATTTCAAAGCCTACCGTATTTTCAATACGATGGGCAAAAATATACAGAGACTATTCATGTTACCTGTCATGTGATGATGATTATCAATCAATCAATCAATCAATCATCAATCAATCAATCAATCAATCAATCAATACATTGTTTTCAGGGAGCGGATTATGGGTACAGCAAATCTACCTGCGACACCTCCTTCCTAAGTGCTATGCAGCGCATCTGTAACGGAAGGAGCGACCAACAGAAGTGCAACGCAGAGGCAAATAAATACTATGGTGTCGTAAGCCTAAGAGTTGTTGGGGGTTGGTTCTATAATGAGAAGGGACGCACCGACAGTTTCTGCAAAGAGTCTGGTGTACGCGCTTGTATGCCGTAAATAAACGGTTCGCTCGGCTCGCTCCTTCACGTCCGACGTCAAATACGATTTATGGATTTATTAACACAGTCGCGGCCAGCTGCATCCGGATGCGCGGCATAAGCCGCGCATCCGGATGCGGCTGGCCGCGAATGAGTTAAAGTGCCTCCTAGCACCAGGCTACTTATGCACCACCTTCAAAAGACAACTTCCAAAGTTTGGAGCTGTTCGACCTCACCCGCTTAAGTCCCTGATCAATACCCAGCACGCTAAAGGCCATCGGGCCGATATCGACTGCCCGGCGTTGGCCCGCGCACGGCCGTGCGCGGGCCAACGTCGGCCCGATGGCCTTTGCGCACTGAGTGATCACTACCGTGTCAGACAGAGAAAACAGAGAGTAGGATAAGATTAGGCCGCAATGGGTAAGGTCAAATATGAAGATACAAAATCACTAATAAACAAATAGCATTCCAAGCGGCAATGTGTGTGTGTGTCAGTGTGTGTGTGTGTGTGTGTGTGTGTGGTTCCTCACAGTGTGTGCGTGTGTGCATATTGGCGTGCGTGTGCGTGCGCGTGTCACGTGTGTGTCACGTGTGTATGTATTTGTGTGTGCCGAGTGCGTGCGAGCCTTTGTGGCCTTTTTTCTTGTAAGCCCAAATGCATGTACGTTACGGAACATGGATCGACTGTGATTAACGCTTACAGGCGCCAAGGTATTCTGGCACCACCCTTGAACCGTGTGGTCAGTATAGGCTTATCAGATCTTCTAAGGGACTCCTAAACGCGGTCTTCAGAGGACAACTCCCAAACTTAATGAGGGCTCCCCGCGTGATGCCCATTGCTAACACCGCTTGCAACATGTATCAATGCCGTTCTATGGCTCTTTGGCATCCCAGTACGTACTAAAAAGCCTATCGTGGCGAAGTCGGCCACAGTGGGCCCGCGCACAGTCGTGCGCGGGCCCACTGCGGCCGACTTCGCCCCGATGGCCTCTGGCTTTGCTGGGACTGAGGTTACGCAGATTTCGGGAACTGAATTTCCTATCAGTGGCAGCGAACTGTTTAAATGATTATTATATATAATATTCTAAATATGAGTACATATTTCTTTTGTTCGTCAGTATATCACAATGTAGCAGCATTCCACAAGTCAACCACTGGTCTATCAGCGTGACATTTGCAGACCATTTACAGAATCTAATCACACCCACACTGTGAAGAAGGGTCAGAACTAAGGTCAGTCGATGTCGGCACCCAAATTCGCAGCACGCATTTCAAAGACTCAAGTGGGACGCTTACTTCAGGTTTCCGACAGTAGATCTATAAACTCAGCTTTGAAATTGTCATTTACTGTATCGTTTGAACTTGAAGGCCCACTACCGCCGTGACTGTTCAAATATACACTTCTGTAACAGATGGTTACGAAACGCTACACACAGGTCTAGTTATGGTTCATTTAGACACAAGACAATCATCCAGTTCAGCACACGTCGCCTTAATATCAAGTAACCTGACAACGACTGCACTCCGTTCTATAATTACAACTGTATCAGTACGAGAAACAGCTAAAAATAGATTGACACGCTAACAGTTGCGCAGGATAAATAAGTGCGATTACGCATGTGTGTTTGCTGCATGTCCAAACTGCCGTTAAAGTTCATTAGGTGTGTCGATAAGGCATAAGGAACACAAACGGTGCTGATATGTGTCTTCAGATTTACGCGTAATGGTGCTTAAGTTTACCATGGCATATAAACGTCGAATACAAAACATCTCCACCTGCCCCGTGAAGGCAAAAGACAGTAAGTCCATTTTTGTGAAAAGCAAGATTTTTATTGTATCAGAATGAAAACTGGCTTTTCACAAAAATGGACTTAAGAATGCAGTCCTGTAAAGCTCGCAATTTCAAACCCACGAAAGAGCTGTAGGAATGACTTCTGTAAGTTCCCTAGGGTCCCAGCACTAGACACAATGCTTACTCCGCCAAAGCTCTCCTAACCCTCGTTACCAGCCGTTTAAAGAGCATAGGAACAGACTTGCATATTTGCGTTTTGACAGTCTCTCTTTCTGCGTTCTTTAAACCACGTGCTTGTTGAAAGGGTGCCAAACAGCCACGGATTTGGGAAAGGCCAGCCACTTTTGCACCGAACAGTCAAATTGAGATTGACCTTGCGGAGTTTTATTGTACGGGCCGCCACACAAACTACAGCTTCATGCGTTAACATTTGTTCTTCAAACACACACACACACACACACACACACACACACACACACACACACACACACACACACACACACACACACACACACACACACACACACACACACACACACACACACACACAAACACACACACACAGTCACACACACCATCAACATACAAAGAAAGAAAATAAGAGCACCCCACAACAACCTAACGCCTACCCCCCCCCCCCCCCACACACACACACACACACCCTAATCCTAACCAAAGCAAAAAAAGTTTAGGGCTTAACGTCTTTTGTCTACCACGAAGGTAATTTCAAAGACGGGGCACCGAAAAGAGGCCTATACAAAATTTGACCCCAGCTGGGTTCGAACCCACGACTTTTCGGACGAGAGTCGAACGCTATACCACCGAGCCACCCAGCTCCCCTAACCAAAGTAACCCCGACTCCAAAATAGTTAATTCATTCAGCCCCACGGCCGTATTTCTCAAATTTTGGAGGCGTCATCTAATGACTATGCACCAGTCGCAGGACTGAGATGAATCGACCATGATAATTCAAGGGTAGTGCCATATTAGCTTGACACCGACAGGCACCAAGCTAATCTGGCACTACCTTTAAATTATCATGGTCGACCCTTCTCAGTCTTGCTGTAGGGCGTCAGGGCTGAATGGGTTAAAGCACTCTCTGAATTTTTTTGTGTGTGGATAGAACATGGTCAGGTGCAAATGTACATTTTAGTGGTGAGTAATTCCTACACACTGTTCACGTGAACAGTGACCATGGCCTCAATAACATCGTTCGTTATGTCATGTGTGGTCCATTTGACTGTGATTATCTAATCTACGGCAGACATGCACTTATTTGCTCAGATAATGGAACTCCCAACAATACCATTCAGCATTTCAGACTGAATCAGACCCCGTTGAATGCCCCCAGAGTCAGACATCTTTTCTATTCACAACACAGGCCATGGGCGAGGAAACATAATTATATACCCCCGAGAGGCTAAAACTGAGATGCTGTGTCAGGGGAGCCAAAAGCTGCTGTCACGGGACCTAGTTCGTATAGGTTTCCTCGTCGTGTATTTCAGACTGAATCAGGCGAAATGAATGTTATAAAAGAGCCTTCTGCTCCACAAAGGCGCCCGTGTCCAAACTGACGCGTTGACTGATGTAATACCGTCATTTCTAACATTTCTTCGAGTGAGCAGTCGTACAGACTCATGTACGTGTACGGCAAGTCTCGAGATGTGCCTCACACGGATACGCGGCAATCGCCGTGTTTTCGTACTATCCGGAACGTCTCGAATGAATGACGTGCGCATTAACCTGTGCAGTGCCGAGAAAATTTGAGTATCACCCAGCTGCAAGAGGCATAGATCCTAATGAGCCCCCGCGGTTGCGGGGGTTTATGAGGACCTATACCTCTTGCTGACACCACTTTGAATCCATGCTCCTGGCGGGACAGGTAGGCTTTTGTCTTTAGTTAAGGAAGGTTGTAGAAACACAGTCTACGTCATCTAGAACAGAACGGGTTAAGCTCCTTTGCTTTTCCATTCACAACCAGTTAGAGTACAGGGGGAGAAAACCGAAGTTATGGCGGTCATGTGAAGAGTTGTGCCCCTGACTCGGAGCGTCACAGGTATAGAATTGGTATATTCTTTTGACGCTCCGGGTCAGGGGCACACCTCTTGCCTGTTTTCTCCACCTGTGGTTAGATTAGGTAGGTGGCAAAGGGGCCTGATGATAGTAGCTTTGACTAATGCAAATCCGCTGCGCCACCGCGTGCGCACCACCGCCTACTAAGCTCAAGTCAGAATACAAGGGAGGAAACGAAAGCCACACAAAGAGGCGAAGCACTGTGATTCCAGAGCAGTTTTCAACCCTCAAAGCAATCATCCGCCTAAAACCTCGAACTGAGCAAACTCGGTAGATATTTCGCCACAAATCAGCCTTTGTCCTCCGATCAAAACTGACAGTTAAGTATCGAGGCTTTTTGCACAGTCAAGCATCATTCATAGCAGACATCCAGTCAGGGTTTTAGATGTGGCCGGAAATACGGCTATGCTCATTTTCTATTGGTTTATGTTAATTAGCATATCTAATAAAAATTAAAACAAGAGTGCGTCTTACTGTCGACATGTACTTGTGACCTGCTCGCATCAGCCGCTTTACTCCATAAGCCAGTCCTGGCCACCGTGCACCCCCCCCCCCCCCCCAACCCAGTACTCAATAAGATGGGTTTCAAGGTGTACCTTAGTATGTCCTGAGATGTTTAAGTCATGTTCCCCTAAAATCCTTAGGAACACACGATGGCGCAAAGGTACCCCCATTTACAGTCTTCGCGGATCCAAAAATGAGCTTGAGAAACATTTTCCTCTAAATAAATCAGAATTCATTCCAGGGGCCCAAATCGGGAAATATTATGTTAAGGCACACCTTCTGCGTCCTCTGAAAAAAAAAACAAAAAAAAAAACCCAACAGAATGAAAAATATATTGAATCTGTGGCTCACAGTAAAGGTATTCTGTGCACCCAGTAAATGGCCATTTCCACGAAATTGAAGAGAGAGAAAGAAAAAAAAAGAAGACAAAAATAAAGTGTCAGATGCCTTCAGACATTTTCTATAAAACTGGCAGTCCATTTTCAGGCTTACATCATTAAAACAGGATGTCACAATTGTTATAAACTTGACTAGGTGATGCTGTGATCACTGTGAGTGCCACAGTGGTTGATTTTCTATTCCTACCCCCTAGTTGTAAAAATGCACAAAATTAATTAGAAAAAAACTTACTAAAGTTATTCCATCTCATTTTGACCTCTCTTTGCCTATTAAGTTTCAATAATGTGAGCATAAAGTGCAAGAAAATGAGGAAATTCGGCATCCTTTACGATACGTTCGGGGTGAATGATAGCTTTTTCCCATTTAAAATTGCCGAATTGGGAAACGTACGTTGTCTCCGATGCCCTCAGAAATTTTGTATACAACTGATATGTCTTTTTTAGGTTTTGATGGTTAGGATAAAGTTCCACAGTTACTCCCAACCTGATTTTATGATGCTGTGATGCATTTAGGGGCCACAGTGGCTGAATCTGCTGCCCTACCCCCATTTTACCACTACCCAAATGAACGCAAAATGATCATAAAAATTGCTTACGTCATCCTCCTCTGTTTAATTTTTTTTTTGCCAGGTTTCTTAACAAAGTATGCATATTGAGCATACAAATGTGTGATCATTTCATTTAATTTCAATGTAATTGTAATTCTTTTTAGTTAAAGATTTGGGCTTCTGGAATGAATTCTGATTCATTTAGAGGAAAATGTTTCTCAAGCTCATTTTAGCATCCGTGAAGAGCGTGAATGGGGTACCCTTGCGCCATCGGCAATACTGGTGTGTTCCTAAAGATTTTAGGGGAACATGGCTTAAACATCTCAGGACATACTAAGGTACACTTTGAAACTCATCTTATTGAGTACTGGTTGGGGGAGGGTGGTTGTAAAGGGGGGGGGGGGGGGGGGGCGTGGTGTTCTCGGTAGACCGGGCTAGCTCTTGGACTACTTTAGGTACGTATTTCCCCGACCAGCCCGAAAAGGTCAACTTTTTAATGGAGTCTGGTTTAAACACTGCTCAGTTTTCAATATCTTTTCGAGTAATTCTCTTCGACTTTAGAGTAAACTCGGCAGAAAACAATGGATGCACTGCAGTGCATAGTGGCCTCTTACACGGCACTCTACTAAAGGGTTTAACGTTCAACTCTAGATGTTGAGAAAGAGGTCCGGGATACTTCCGGCCCGGCACAGTTCTTCCCTTGTATTTTGACTTGAGCTTAGTAGGCGGTGGTGCGCGTGCGGTGGCGCAGCGGATTTGCATTAGTCAAAGCGGAGAGGGGCGGGGGGGGGGGGGGTAGGTCTGGAGGGTCAGCACTGCGCTTTGATGATTGCAAATTTGTCCTGTATGATCTGCAATGATAGTGATCCACTGCAGTCACTGACAAGGTCAGTAATCGGTGAATACGCTAACATGTAAGAAGCAGAAAAGAAAGTTGTGTTTAATCGGGGTTCAAGTTCAGTGGACACGCGGAAAAGCTCAAATACAGTTGGACTCTGCTCTGCATTATATCTCTGTACCGCGACCGTCACCCACACTCATTCATTCCCTGCAGTTCTCATAAAGGTCGGCTGTTCATTAAGTTTCTGCACTATACGATGACCAGTCATATGCAAGAGGCATAGATCTTCATGCGCCCCCGAAGACTGCGGGGGCAGATGAAGATCTATGCCTTTTGCTTGCTCCGCTCATTCATATCCCAGAAATTAAGACGGAAGGGCGTCATCGAGCGTCAAATATGAGACGAAATGATGTGGCAGCGATGATCCGGGCATGACTTCAGTCTTCCCGTACCGGAACCTCCATCCAACAACGTACACAAAGGACAGCTTTGAACGGGGCCAAGTATCCAGGACTTGAGCAACTGACGACTCGGAACTTGTTTGAACCATCGCCGGACAAAACTAGGCCGCTTAGTCGGCGTTGCCTCAGTTCTGCCAGAGCCCGGTAACACACAGACCTAAATTCACCGGACTTTAGCTGACAAGGGATAGCCCGGCGTCACCGAGGTCACAGAACGACATTTGACAGCTTTTTTTGTTAAGCATCCTGGTTTTTTTTATGGTCAATCCTCTGAAATTTGTGGCGCCAACCATTCTTTTATGCCTATTGTTTTGGACGCCATTCCACCGATTCAGCGTGGCGTGAACGTGTTTGCTTTCGAGTACATCATAGTGTAGGCCTACTAGTAGATGGCAGTAGCGTGCCAGCCCGGGACGATCGGGCAAAATGAAGGAAAAGGAAAGATTCCGAAGGTCAATAAACGATAGCTCTCACAGATTTATGGTACGTCAAGTATTACGTATGCGTTGGTCTCTGATTTTGGACCTTACGGCTTCGAGTAGACCACCACGCATATATAGTGTTGATTTTAGCGGTGCAGATGGGTGGAGTTCGCCGCAGTTTTGTACCGGAACTGGAACCGGAAGCTGCTACTTTGCTGCCCACACGTGAGAGAGTTACACACCCTTATGCGCATTGTTCGCCCTCAGTCGAACCTTGAGTTATGTTGACAGGAACAAAATTTATTTACGTACTGAAGCAGTGGATATCGGCGAGAGCCCGGCTTGGCTGTTGGTATAACCCATTGACGCACTAGAGCAGGAAATGGATCGACCATGATAATTCAAAGGGAGTGTCAAATTAGCTTGGCGTCTAGTTATGGCGCCAAGCTAATATGGCACTAGTCTTGAATTATCAAGGTCCCCAACCATCTTTTTCAACTAGTACTTAGTCGTTAGGTGACACCTTTAAAATTTGGGAAATGTGGCTGTTGGGTTAAATGGGTTAACCCATTCATCCCTCACGCACATCAGCGGCAGGAGATGGGTCGACCATGACAGTTCAAACTGAAGGTGTTGCGGGGCCATCATAATTGTATCTAGGGTCCAAGCTAGTTTGGCAGCACTTTGAACTGAAAAATAACTCCGAGAAAGAAAGAAACACGCTTAGAAAGGAAGAGTTCAACACAGTTTATTAAATAAATTATGTTGTACTTGGCCTTTTTAAGCGTGTTTTTTTTTCTTTGTAGGAACTGATTTTCTTTGTATTTTACACGATTGGCAGTCACCTCTACGGTCTGAATGAAAGAGCTTCTTGAACTGATTTTTATATATGGTCGATCACACACTGGTTGTCTTCCTTGGTTCGCTACCGCTCGCTAATCAGTGTGAGTCGATCTGTACCCGACCTGTCATGTAGTCTAAAATTGTCTTCATGGGACATCTGCCGAATCTGGGAATTCGTAGGACCAGTGCCTTGACGCATTGCGCCCTATTACTTAAAAGAAATCTCCAATAAATGGTTAATAGTTTGCAAGATCTTCTTTATAGATTACTTCACAATAATGTTGGACAAAAGGGTTAACTTAAACGTATTCAATTTTAATGTCTTAATATCCAACCCCGGTTCAACACAGCTTCGGAGCAGGGCTGAACTCAACCCTGTGCAGCCCCAACCCGAGTAGTGGAACAAAAGGGTTAACTTAAACTTATTCAATTTTAATGTCTTAATATCCAACCCCGGTTCAATATATTAGTTCACGAGCGATGTTAGAGTAACGTGGCGCCTGGGTCACCTAACCACGGACTGGCCCGAAGTATCAGCGTTTCCTCGCTGGCGCTACTGCACACTCAGCTGTATGGTAGACTGAATTTTTCGAATTTTCGAGTTATCTGATCACTACATTGACATTCTGGAGACGGATCAACCATGATAGTGTAACCCAGATTCTTCAGGAAAAGATGATCCTTAATTAACACCCATTCCCTCTCTCTCAGAAAGTAATACCAAAAGGTTTTTCCAAACAGTCTAAACAGATATTTATTTTCACTATAACATCAATAATAGGATCAATTAACCGGTTGTATGGCAACACAAAATCATCAGTGAATCAGAGACAAAATAAAGCATGAGAGAGCAGACTGACGGCAACCCGATCCGTGGACACTGTAATAAACAACAAAAGAAATATAGGTGCCATAACAAAGGCAATGGTTTTTAATTGAGCACACCGTGGGACCTAATACAAAATAGATCCTTCGATTTAACTGCAAAACCCCTCACAGCAAAAACACAGTATATTAGGGCTATGTTATGCCTGTTTGATCTGGCCCGAGCAGCTCAAGCGCAACAAAGCTATACAAATCACCCTGTTTAAACTTATTCCATAAGTTTAATACATGTCGGTTAATACAACAGCCCTACGCGCGATTGTATCATCCCAACACCAAGAATCCACCCTTTATGCCCCATTTAAGACTGCAGGTGAAAATCCAATTACAAACACTAATCAATATATGTCTCAAAGTCAAAACACCCAAGATGTTACCAATTCCACAGATACATGTTGAGGCAAAGATACACATGGTTCTTATACTATTAGAATCCAAGAATATCCCCTACATCACAACTGATATAATTCGCATAAAAAGAAACTCATCCTATACATTTAATGCAATCCCTAAATGAAATCAACAATATTTCTTAATTAAAACACTTTACCAACCTGAATTAGCATCCGAGAAATCAGTGCATGCTCTCTGTCCCCGCTCAATGAAATGGCAGAGGAAGAGGAATTATCAAAGAGGAAATTGCCACAACAGGAAGTAAAAAATCAGGACCAAAATAATTACTAAAATATTACAAACTACACCAAAACGTATTCCTGCAATATTATTAAGGTCATTTCCAAAAACCAAAACTAAAAATATGCTGGAGGAAAAAAGGAAAATTTATTGGTCTCTGTCTAAAAAGGGAAAACAACAAGAACAATTCTAATGTCAATCCACTAAGCTTATTCAAAATACAACTTATTAACCTATCACAGAGGTGATATAGGTTACAATAGTTCACGGGTGGTGCTAGAATAGCTTGGGGCCACGGCTGAAGCTATTCCGAGTCTGGCCGCGCACCACACGTGAACCGCGGCCGTATCTCCGCTGTCCGATCCATTTATTTTGTTGAGTGCGTCAGTGACAGTGTTGAATGGGATATATAAGAGTTGCTGCCACTGCGACCGTCACAGAAGGCCACTTATACATTGTGGGGAAAAACACGAAACATAACGACTGCTTATCGGTTTGTGACGTAGGTTCAGTGCTTCAAGGGCCGGCCGACTGTGACGTCATTACTTCCGCGGTGCCGTGTTACTGGATTCCGACCAGAGTATATGAGCGCACAAGAGTAGGATGTCGGGATTGCCGTTAGATTGGAAATTCAAGATACAATATTGAAGTTATCGCAGTGCCTAGCAGGTGTTCGCTACACGGGCACGGACCGGCCTTGTTGGCTTGAGGGCCGAGCGGTCAGTCAAACTGAGGAACCACTACTGATTCAAGCCGGGGCGCGGCCGCCGCGCCGGCCGGCGAAGGCCGCAGCCCGGCTGAGGTCCGCGAGTACTATGGTTCTTTTGACCTCCCGAAAGCCTACAAGGGTCCGTGCAGCGAATTTGTTTTCATTCCTCCGTGTATTCGTTAGAAAAAAATCCACTGGTTGACGATGGCCGTGTCTCTTCAGTGCCGATAGGTGACATTGAATATACATGTTCTTCCGGGGATTCCCAATCCCGTACGCGACAGTGACGTAGCATCATGATGATTCCGCATGCAGAGTAAGGCCGGCTTCGAAAGTAAAAAGTTTATTTTGGCTTATGTAGAGCGGAATGCTTCAAGCTGTAATGGTCTACAAAAGGTCGTCAAAGTATGACAGTGACGCAAAAGAGTGCTTTTTGATTGATGTGCGACTCAGAAAACTTAACAACTTTTACGTGATGTGATTGGCATGTGCGTCGTTAGCATGGCGCCTTGTGCTTGCCAAGTGCGAAGGGGATGCTTCGAGTTTGCAGCATATCAGTTGTCAGTTTTATCGAAAATCTCATTTGCGTTTGGATATCTGCAAATGAATACCAAAGAATGCTCGTTGACAGCTGGACTGGTGCTGGAACGGACCATATGTTTAAGGTAAGATTTATTTCCACCGTTCTCACATCTACGCCGTAAAAATGGGATAGGACAGCGTTTCAACTTTGTTCTCGAACAATTCGAAATCCACATCCTGCTTCATTTCTCCGAGGTACTCACGAAGAGTGTTGACTGCCGCCTGTGTTTTTTAGATTTTATAGTGTTTTGGGGTGCGTATTTTCGTTTTAGTTCTTGAACATCTTGCTCGGTGTTGTGTTGGCATCGTTTCATGTTAGTATATTGAAATCTGCCGGCTTAGCAGACGACAGTATTGTTTACAACGTATGCTGGATGCGAGGGCATTGGCCGTCTCCGATTGGTTAAAAATAAATTGGAAGCTATTTTTTGTTTGGTGGTTTCCCGAACTTTGAAAATGCTCGGTGTATGGTGGCGATACGATTTTTTTAGATTCGGCGAAGGCTTATAAAAACTATTTGCGTTGAAATAGGTGAAATATTTTTGTAAATGGGTAGAGAGGATGTGCAACGTACTTTAGTGCGTTTCAGTCGGCAGTTAGTTCATCGAACCGCCGGAGCCGTGGTACTACTGACTGAGACTCGAACGAGGTCGCCATTAAACGCGTCATGAACCTCCTCATACGGAGACACGAAATGGAACATTTCGTTGAAACGAGCGCATTTGAGACATTTCTCCTACATTTCACCGTTTCACGAAATGCGAAACGGCACTTTCGAGCAATACAACCTGTCTTCGCGAAACATTTCTACCCGCTGCCCAATCAGCGTCGTTCGCTCGGTCACGTGTTATCTGTCGCTATACAAGCAAAACACTCGCGTTTGACAAAATGACTTTCGTAGGTCGATTATGGCTAAACACGGGGATGTGACGCACGATTCTGTAAGATTTAAGCGGAGAGGATCATTTTCGAAATGGAATCTGTAAACAATCATTAATATACCACCAAAATATGATTTTAGCCCGAGGTCAGTTTTCTGAACCGGCGGGGCCCACTTTCACTCGGCTTTCGCTGCGAAGCCTACAAGATGGCGGCTATCGCTTCAGTCGAGACGGCGCCGGCAGCCTCGATTCACTTGAACTATCCCTGTTTACACATTCAAAAGCTCCTGAGTTTATTCGATATGGTTGGGAATTCACTTGTAGTTGTGTAAGCGAAGGCACACCTGTCTTATATGTTTAAGCGTCAGCAGTCAGAAAATAATATGACCCGATATCCACAGATGACAAATGACTAGAGCATGTGTCTGAAGAGTTACCTCCCCTGTACCAATCGAAATAGTGCCGCGTTTCTGTGTACGGTAGCTCGTCAGTAGATCAATACTTGGGAGGCCCTACGCCCCCAGGTTGTGCCGCGCCCCAGCTTGTGCACAAATGGTCTCAATTCCGGTCTCGAATTAATCACGTCATGACCAATGGCCTGGGGTGTCCGCTGTGCAGACCGACTTGCCGACGGCGAAACTAGACTGAAAGACGAAAGTGACAATGAAAATAGTGAAATCTAGTTGTTGTCACGAACCCGCTTCCGGGGCGCGAACTATGAGCGCTAACACTCGAGGTACACCCAACCCACACTAACACAAACCTAACACAAACACCAGAGGAACAATGACGACGACATTTATTAAATATAACCCTAACAAATACCAACTATACCCTCATTCAATCGGCCTAACCACAAGCTCACATGTCACATTCACACACACATACGTCCAAACTCCCCAACCCGATTAACCACTATACACAATTCAAAATAACAAAATATAATAAAGTAAATATCCGTAATAAAATACAAACGAATATATAATATAACTACTATCCTTAATACAGCGAAACTGAACAGCTTAAACCCAAAAGCCACCGGACCCCGACGGAAGCACAAGCGTCAGGCGCTAACGCCAGTAGACCAACGCCTTTGCTTCCGCGAAGAGTCCCTCAACAGCACGTGGCTCCTTAAGTAATGTAGGCCACGGACCACAGTGCTGTTTCCGTACTGTCCAGTCTCTTAGCCTTAGTCAGTCCCAGTCATACCCCAATTGTTCAATTCCCTAAAAACACTACCGCCCACCAGCTGCACATTTGTCATGCACAATACCAACTCCAGTCACTCTCATGCCTCCCCCCCCCCCCCCATCCCCTTTCCCCGATCTCAGTCTCTCCTTCCCTTCAGTGCGCCCCTGTTCTGACATCATCGCCCCTCTCGGCCAATAAATGGCTGGCCAGAGTTCCGGACCAGAACTTGGGCGAGGTTTTGTCAGAACAGCGCACACGACCACACGCTCTATCACACCTCAGTCTCACGCTCAACTCCACACTACTTCCTCACGCTTATACACTGAACACGCGGCGGCAACACTTTTCTGTCAGTTGGGCAAAAATAACGGAGGCGTTTTATTCCCGTGACTCTCACTTGTCAAACATGTAAGACAACATCTAACCCAACTTACTTACTTACGCCTGTCACCCCTACCCGGGTATAGGCCGTCGACGAGATACCTCCAGCAACTCCTGTCCTGTGCTTCTCCTTCGATTCTACTCCAGGTGGTTCCCAGTCTCTTGATGTCTGCTTGGAGGTCTCGACGCCAGGAGTTTCTCGGCCTACCTCTTTTCCTCTTTCCCTGGGGGTTCCATGACAATGCCTGCCTAGTGATACTGGAAGCTGGCTTTCTCAGACTGTGACCGATCCATCCCCATCTTCTTCGCCCAATTTCATTCTCTGCTGTTATCTGCTCTGTTCTCTCCCAGAGTCTGACGTTGCTGATCTTCTCTGGCCAGTGGATTTTCAAAATTCTTCTAAGGCAACTGTTCATAAAGGTCTGTACTCTGTTGACTGTGGTTTTTGTCAATCTCCATGTCTCTGCTCCATATAGGAGAACTGCTTTTACATTGGAGTTGAAAATCCGGACTTTGGTGTGTTGTGACAGCTCTCTGGAACTCCACACTTTTTTCAACTGGAGAAAGGCTGCTCTGGCTTTACCGATTCGTGCTCTGACATCTGCATCAGTGCCGCCTTTTTTGTCTATGATGCTCCCGAGATAGGTGAAGGACTCCACCTCCTCCAACGGGGTGCCAGCAAGCAAGACTGGTTCTTCCCTGGTTGCGTTCAGCCTCATTGTCTTTTTTTCTGTTTGTGAATGGTGAGGCCCACTTGGGACGAGATGTCAGCAAGCCTCGTGGTCTTGTCCTGCATTTGTTGATGAGTGTGGGACAGTAATGCCAAGTCGTCTGCAAAATCGAGGTCGTCAAGCTGTGTCCACAGTGTCCACTGTATTCCACTTCGTCTGTGCTCTGTGGTCATCTTCATGACCCAGTCTATGGCCAGTAGGAAGAGGAACGGAGACAGCAGACACCCCTGCCTGACACCAGTTCTGACCTGGAGCTCTCTGGTGAACTGCCCTTCGTGGATCACACGACATGTCATGCCATCATAGCTGCTCTTGATCAGGCGGACGAGCTTTGTGGGTACACCGTAGTGTCGTAGGAGTTTCCACAGAGTCTCTCGGTCCACGCTGTCAAATGCTTTCTCATAATCCACAAAGTTGACGTACAGCGGGGAGCTCCACTCCAGAGACTGTTCCACGATGATGCGGAGAGTGGCGATCTGGTCTGTACATGATCGGTTCTTCCTGAATCCTGCTTGCTGGTCTCTCAGCTGGGGGTCAACGGAGCTCTTCATTCTCTCTAGGATGATCCTGTTGAAGACCTTTCCTGGTACTGACAGCAAGGTGATTCCTCTGTAGTTGGAACACTTGCTGAGGTCGCCTTTCTTGGGAAGCTTGATTAGGTACCCCTCCTTCCAGTCAGCTGGCATCACCTCCTCTTCCCAGATCTTTCCAAACAGTGGGTACAGCATCTCAACTGTTGTCTCTAGGTCTGCTTTCAGAGACTCCGCTGGGATGCCATCTGGTCCTGCTGCTTTGCCATTCTTCAAAAATGCCACTGCTTTTCTGATCTCTTCCCGGCTGGGTCTGTCACAGCTGATGGGTAGGTCGGTCTCTGCCGGCTGGATGTCGGGGGGGTCGGGTGGGCTAGGTCTGTTCAGTAACTCTTCAAAATACTCGGCCCATCTGTCGAGTTGGTCTGCTCTGTCTGCAATAGGCTTGCCTTCTTTGTCTTTTACTGGTCTTTCTGTATGGCCATACTTACCCGACAATCTTCTGGTAATGTCGTAGAGCTGTTTCATGTTGCCGCTGCCTGCTGCCTTTTCTGCCTCTGCTGCCAGGCTGTCTGTGTAGGCCCTCTTGTCTGCCCTGATACTCCTCTTCACCTCGCGGTTGGCTTCCGAGTATTTCCCCTGTGCCCTTACTTTGGCTGCTCTCGTGCGACTGTTGTTGACCGCTGCTTTCTTCTGCTTCCTCGCTTCTATCTTCTTCAAGGTCTGTGCCGACAGCCAGTCCTTGTGGTGGTGTTTCCTGAGCCCTACAGTGTCTTTGCAGGTTGAGTTCAGCGCCTCTCTAACTGCCCTCCACTGCTGCTCTGTGGTGACCGCCTCCTCTTCATTTACTAGCTCCTGTAGCGCTTGAAACCGGTTGGACAGCACCAGTTTGAACTCTTCTCTAACTCCAGTTTCTCTCAGGAGGCCTACATTATAGCGCTGTCTTCTTCTTGTCTCTGTGCGGCTTTTCTTTAGCTTGAGCTTCATTCTTAAGGTAAGCAGATGGTGGTCTGAGGCGACATCTGCTCCCCTCCTCACTCGAACATCTTGAAGGGATCTTCTAAATTTCTTGCTAATGCAGATATGGTCTATTTGGTTCTCTGTTGTATGGTCAGGTGAGACCCAAGTTGCTTTGTGTGTTCTTCTGTGTGGGAAGATGCTGCCTCCAATGACAAGTCGGTTTAGAGCACAAAAGTCTACAAACCTCTCCCCGTTCTCACTCATCTCCGAGCCTAGTCCCTGTCTCCCCATCACCTCTTCGTATCCGGTGTTGTCCTCCCCTATTTTGGCATTAAAATCACCCATGACGATGGTGATGTCTCGCTCCGCACATTTGTCCACGGCACTCTGGAGTCGGTCGTAGAACTCTTGTTTCTCTTCCTCGTCACTGTCATTGGTGGGCGCATAACACTGGATGACGTTCAGCTTGAGCTTTTTCTTGGTTCTAAAGGCTGCTGTTATAATTCTTGGCCCAAGAGGTTCCCAGCCCATCAGCGCTCTCTGTGCCACATCTAACCCAACCAGTAGGTTTACTGATTGTTTCCTGCCCAAACCTAACGGGAAAAACGCCAGTTTTTTCACCCAATTGAGAGAAAAGTCGAGTGTTCAAGGTGTCGGTATTTTCTGAATAAGTACACGTCTGTAGAAATCTTGAATATTTTGAGGTATTTGGTCCAAGTATGATAGGTATGCAGTGCTTTTCCAGTCCCCCAAACACTTCACCACCTCGCCGGGCACCCCACAAGCCGGCAGGGCCCAGGTAGCCCCACCACGCCGCAAGCTGTGGCTTGTATAAACCCCTTCAGCAGCAGAGGTCAGTTCTCGCAACCGTTTGTTGAACTCTGATCCCCGAATGGGGAAGGCCGGTGCCTTAGGAGGCGCTGGGCCTAGCGCTCTAAACATACTGATCACTGCCGTCACGGGGCACAGAGGGTGACGCAACATGACCGGTAACGCGATCACTAGAGTTTTTTCGCGTTTCTGAATTGTCTTGTGACTCGGCAAAAACACTGGCACGATATCCCGCCACCTCCTGCAGTAGCTGGTGTCTGAGCCTAGACCCGGCACCTAGACAGCACAAAGGCAAGAGCTGACTGTGACATGTGATTCAGAAGGTAGGTGTCAGGCGGTCGGCCCCGGTGCCAATTCGTTAGCAATTGTCCTAGCATGGGCAGCCGTCCTTCGTGTAGGCGGGAAATAGTATCGGCAAACACATTCACACTGCCAGCCACGTGCATCGCTGACACGCTGCAATTCGTTCTCACACACTCCCATGCCATCTTCCTCAGACTATTGACATAGCGGTCTTTTGAGCGCCCTTTGTTAATGATAGCCTTTGTCACCGTGCTGTCCGTATGAATGACCACCTGTTTCCCTCGCCGAGGGGCCCACCGGTTGACTGCCTGCACCACCGCGCACACCTCTTTATAATTAATATGCAAGTCCTTGGCTGCCGGCATGTCTGAAGAGAACAGTGTATAATTCCAATCTCCTTTCCAGAACGCGCCTGCCGCCAGGTTGCATGCATCAACATGGACATGTTCCTTGCTTTGCGAGTCATAATACACAGTGCCATTAAAAACATGCATGTAAGATAGCCACCACTGTAAGTCTGCGTGAAACTCTCGTGCGAGTCTCGCTTTATGCCTTTGCTGCTGAAGGGGTTTAATCGTATCAAGAATCCGCCTGAGAAAAAATTTTCCTCCCTTGACGGCTTGACACGCCCAGTTAAGGGACCCTGCTAGTGACTGCAAGCTTTGCTTTGTCGCGCCTGTTTTGCCTTCAAACTGCTGCAAGCGTTTGTGAAGTTGCTGTAACTTGTCGTCGCCCAATGACAAGGTGCTTGTGCTGGTGCAGATTTGGATCCCGAGAAAAGTAATGGTTTGTGTAGGCCCCACCACCTTAGGCCAGCTAATATTGAACCCTAATCTACGTAAAAGGACAATGAGCGTCATCATCATTTGAGTGCATTCCTCTTTGGACTTAGCTGCTATGAAGAAATCGTCGATATACGCTACTATCCCTGTCATGCCGCGCCGTAACATACATCTGCGAACTGCCTGCGAGAGTCTGTGAAAGTGCGAAGGGCCCACATTACTACCAAAAGGGAGCCTACTATCGAACAGGTATGTGGGCTTCTGCTCGCCCGTAAAAATCCATTTTAGGCCTGTGACTTGGTAATTATCTGGATGGATACACACTGATCGGTATGCCGCCTTAAGGTCAACTTTCGCGCACCAGTAGCCGGACTTGGCTAGTGCGCACGCGTCCGCTAGAGTTTGGAATTTTACTGTCTCAGGTACTGAGTAATCGTTCATTGCATGTCCTACAGGCTTGCTGCCGTCGTGTATCAGGCGTATGCTATTGTCTTTTGGGATCGCAGCCAAAGCGCTAATTACCGTTGGTTTTTGAGATGCTACGATATAATGACCTTTGTTTATCTGATCGATGAGCTCCTTTTCTACCGCTACTCTGTTTTTTAAGGCTCAAAATAGAACTCAGTGGAGAGCACTGTCTGTTGCTGCTGCCTTTCAGTCCCCCCAACGCCCAGTTCGGGCAAGGGACTGATGATGATGATGATGTGATTTTTCTGCTCTACAGATCTAACAGTCTGATGTTTGTCAGTGATATAAAACCCATGTTCGATCCCTTCCAGGAGAAACTTTTTGTCTTTATCAGAAGCTAATTCGTCTTGCCACACTAAAAGCTTTGAACTAATGGACGCTCCAGAACCTAGCAATTGACAGTTGTATGGACTTAGTGCAGGATAAGGGCTATGATAAAAAGTGCTAGAATGGGTGGGGCCTACCTCGCCTTGTGCAACCTGCTGCGCTGTGTCCTAGGCTGTCCCGTGTTTGCCCCCTGCCGCTGCTGCAGGTGTGTCACGATGTTCCCGCGCCGGATGATCTCTCCCGCAGGTGGCACACACATGGTCCAGCTGGCAGCGTGCGCCGTAGGTGCAGTACCCGCTGTTGTACTGCAGGCACACTTCCCTCCCAGAGGGGCCGATGGGGCGTTGTGGGCGCGGTCCGGCCGTCCCTCCTCCTGTTCTGCGAGCAGGTGAGCCAGCGGGAATCGCAGATTGCGCAGTACGGTCGCGCAGCACCACCGTGGACAGGTGTGGGGCGTCCGTGCCCCACTGGAATGCTTCGGCCGCTTGCCGCTGACGATACTCATCGTCGAACAGCAGGACACTTTGCCAGGTGTATCTGGCCGCCAGCTCCCCCACCATCGCCGAGTACTTGAGGTAGGCGTACGGCGTGAAACCCGGTGTGGGTTTGTCCATAAGGGCCGCCATAATACGGCTATTTGCCACTATCCAGTGTGCGGGGGAAACCTTGTCCAACTTCGGTTTGCTGTTCACCTTTATAGTGACACCACCCCCAAGTGCCACTTCTTCCTCTGCCACTGCTGCTGAAGACAGAAAGTCTACTATACGTAAGTGGGGCCCACCTTTTGCTGCCGCAATACCCCCGCTACTGTTGCCACTGACGCACAGGCCGTCGCGCAACAGTTCATCCAGTCCGGCCCCGCTGTGGTGTGTACTGTATAGGGCGTCCTGCAAGGTCTGTGGCGCTCTACTGCCGCTGTTGTCCGCTACTCCTCCCAGTCCGCCGCATAGTGGGCCACCGCCGTTGTCCACCTGGAATTTGGACACCGCTGCACGGAGCACTGCTCTGTCCCCCCGTTTCAGCGCCAGAGCGTCAATGTCTTCGTCAGACATTAGCAGTAGTGCTTGCCTAGAGATGAATTTTTCCCTGATCATGGCACTCTGCATCTCTTCGTCGAGGCCCCAGTCACGGAAAATATGGTCCATCTCACTATTTTCTAGTAAAGCCTTCTTTCTCGCTGATTTGGGAGCCATTTCAATTTCTAGCTGTCGCCTGACTGCTGCTGCTGACTGGCGTATTCGGTCGGTACCTCCCTTTATCACTCCTGTAACCGCCCACGCATTCACCTCCCACGCCTCTCATACTCGCCTACGCACTCACCCCCTACAGGCTTTCCCACCCTCCCTCTCTCTCTCAATCTCCATCTCTCATCATAGCATTCCACAGTCGGGAAATTCCCCCACCTACTCAGTACTTCCGCTACCGGACACCGCCCCCCACCCACGCATTCAGTCCTCTTTCCCTCCGTTTAAAATATGTTTATCACTCCCCCCTCGTCTAAACACCACAAAAAAAAAAAAAAAAAAAAAAAAAAAAAAAAAAAAAAAAACCAGCACATGACCCGTCTCATTTCTTGGCTATGAAACTAGTTCCTTACCAACCCCACACCCAAGCACAGCTGAAATCAGCTTGCCCCTCAAATCACTACGTCAAAGGCAACTCAACATAGGCCCACAAATGTCCACTGGATAAGCTCAGGATGGTATGAATCAAAGCACCAAACAGGTCTCCTCTCAGCTAACCACAAATTTCCAGCAAATTCCCACATTCAGCCCAACTGCAAATTTTCAAACAAAGGCAAAAATTATTTTTAAAAACACGGGACCTCTTACTGCCTGAACTTCCCAATTTAAATGTATACCGTGACCTGTAGTATGGCAAATAGCACAATATCAAATATACGATCAACCAAATATGTTTACTAGCACACAAATGAAGATCGAGAAAAAGGAATATTGTTCATAAGCTACTACATCTCCTCAGCGGGGGCACGAACGACAAGTTCGAATTACTGAAACTAATGCTCTAGCAAACTAGACATTCACAGCACAAAGCTCTTAACTATCAACGTTTCAGAATAAGCAAGGCTTCTTTAACTAGCAACGTTTCGGAATAAACAATATCGCGTATACAAATGGAGCAGCTTTTAAATACAATAACTCAAAATGTCACTGTGACAAAGCTCCTCTCACAAAACAGTCACGAGGAGAATCTCACAATGTTCTTTACGAGATTATACGCAAACAAAACTTCGCTTACACAGGTTAGAAAATAATAAACGGGACGACCCGACCTGACTAAACACGAGGCGCGCCGCGACACTCGCAAAGGCACTCAGGTTCGGCGTCGTAGCCCCACAAGGCGGAGTGACAGTCAGCCTCCACTCTCAGTACCACGGCACGGTGGCAGACTTAGCCCGTTAGCTCTTTGGATTTAAGAATGCACTAAAACACAGGTGCAAAAATACACATGAATAACTAACAAAAGAAACACGATAATCGAATCACCCTTCCCGCAACTTTAATTACCGTCTTTTATATTCCCTTCACATCTCTCACACAACGACAAATTTAACTTCAACAAAATACATATTTACACGTCACCACATGACTCACTTCCGATATTTACACTCCTACGCTAAATAGTGAAATAGCTTCAGCTCGGCGTTAAACCCCCAATAACTAATCCGCCGCTAGATACTCTAGGTACTACAAAATAGCCCTCTACTTTCTATTCTCTTTTATTCTACACCTGCCCCCAACACACACTAGCCAAAATAATAATACAGAACAAGCAAACACAAACAAACCCCCCGAGCAAATGGCCACTAGGGAACTGTTGCGTGTACTCACTGTCATCCGTGAAGACGTCCCGGCTAGGACGAAGACAAACAAGGACAAGACAAGCCAGGGGTAAAGTCGTCGCAGCTCTCTCTTCTCTCCCTCTCCTTCCTCGGACAACGGCTCCGGGACGACCAGAACCGTATCGCAGGGCCGATACACAGGACCGACACAGCTGCTTGTGGCCTCCAGCAAATGGCGAACCACGCCTGAAGAACCACCCTAGGAGACTGTTGGCGAAAGCGACCGACTCGTTCGCTGGTGGAAATGCGACTGTCGAAAATTTGGATAATGAATGGCCAAAAAACCGCTCACTACATCATGTGATGTGAAAACACGTGAAACAATAACCACCCGATCGCGGAGACCCGGGCGACCACGTGCGTCACGCCGACCCTCCAAATCCCCGCACGGCAGCAAACACTCGTGTACAGGCCAAATACTAGACACCTATGCTACTGCTACCCGGTGACTAACTAGATCCTGTCACCCCTCTAAACTTACTCCCCTACAAAAATAGACGAAAAAACCCGTGTCGTGACAGTTGTGTTCTGTTATTCATTCACTGAAAGACTGAAAGGTATTTTAAAAATTCATTCTGATTACTTGTGTTTTTCCGAGTCTCTTCTGTTTTTTTAACGACTTCTTCTATCAATTCTCATTTGGTAAACTTTTCTTGTTTACAAAATAGTTGGGTCCCCACTATAGCCGCTAGATGTTGACGATTTTACGTATGTGAGTTGAATATTTCTTTATGCAAGGTGAATTCGTCTGACATTTTGTGTATGTTGTTTTTGTTTGCACACTTTCACTGTATCACAAAATCAGTTAAGGTTTTTGTGCACAGGCTGGGGCGTGGGAAAGCCTGGGGTGTAACACTGACCAACCACCAAGGGGCCAGCCACCATTACGAGACTATTCGAGACCGGAAAGGTCTTTGTGCTCAGGCTGGGGCATGACACAGCCTGGGGTACTCAGCTGCTATGTTAAAAACGTGTGGGAGTGGTGGCGCACAAATACCTGAAAAAGGAGGAAGAAAATAAGGCCTAATATTAATGCTCAGTATACTGTGTCCAAAGCTGTTCTGCTACCCGCTGAAAGTACTACGTCGCAACTTCAAAGCAAAGCGTCACCGTTTGATGCTTATCTTTGAATCGTCTTTCGACCCACTCGGGACCGGACGCCATCTTGGTTTAGTAAATTCACAGCTTACGGTGGAAATCACTTCAGGTGAAATCATGAGACCAGTCATGTGATCCCCAGTCTAAGAATAGTAACGCGCGTGCAAATGGAAACCAGCTACTGTATGCGGAATCGAAAGAGCTGACGACTGGACAATAAAGATAAATACAGTTTTAAATACATCTGATTGAGTGTTGTTTCACTTCAGTCGTACCATAGTACGTGCGTGTATGTGTCAGGCTGTAATGGCCTCTTGTGCCTACTGTGGCAGTAGCTCGATGACCACGCACACACAAAGGAACAGTGCCTTGTAGTCGCTGCCGCCTTTTACGTAATGATTAAAAACGTGTAGGAGTCGTGGTGCGGCGGCGCTCAACGACACTGAGAAATCATATTTTAAAAAAAGGAAGAAACCAGAGAAGCAACATCTGGAGCCTCTCCTATCTCACCATAAATTCACGTAGAAGGTTTTATTAAATGCACAAGCCACTCTGTCAGCTACTGCCGCGAAGTGAAAGAAGTTCAGACCTCCCGCCATCTTATTGTCCACAAGAAATTCAGTTAGGAATTTGGGCGGATAAATAGATTCCACGTCATTAGCAAATATGATTGTAACTGACAAGAAAACATTTACGTCACTCGACAGCAAGATGACGACATATTTTTGTTCATAATTCCTTTGACGGGCCTCATTTGTGTAGTACATACATATATGAAAACGCTGTACTCCTTGGGAAGGCTCTTTAGGAAGAAAAAGAAAAATACTATATACAATACAATACAATACAATACAACTTTATTGTCTGTTCGAGTCAGGGCACGACAGAAATTTGCCTTATACTACGGTTGAAGTAATTCTGCACCACTAGCTATATAATACTTTTACCAAGACAACTCGGGAGATACAAGACGGCATCACGTGTTCAAAATTGGAGATTTCTTCCGGTCCACGACGAAAACAACTTACCCCAAGCAACGGATCCGCTCCGATTCTAGTGTGCGCCACACCTACAGTCAATTTAGACCTTCCGAGAGCGTGAGGATCCAAAATATCTTGTGAGTGCGCCACTACCATCTTATCAGCTAAGTTAGTGCGCCACTGACTTTAAGTTGAGGGCGGCCGGGTTGGCTTCGGGTATAAGAGCCCCCCCCCCCCTTCCCCCAAATAACTGAGGCCCCCGCCGGGGCCGGTTCAGTAGTGCCAGTGCGGAGGAGGCATTTTGATGCAATGAAAATGTTTCGTTTCTTGTGTATTTCGTTTCTCCGTGTAGGGAAGCCTATACAAGAAGTCCGTCATTAGTCGCTACAAGGGTTTTGTACAGGGTCAACGTGGCAATCAGGTTACCGGCTGCCTTTTCACACACTCTTCTCTATTAGTAGCCTCTTGCAACACAAAGCTATGAACGAAGTACCTTTCCTCCCACACAAAAATTGCACGTGGAGCCTATAACAGGATAAACATTTCCAGCAATTCTTTACAAAATTGTCTGTTAGCGTTTTCAGTTCACAACACTCTATTATTGCAAAACTGTCGCCTGCAAGCCCGCTGCACACAACCGCCGTGCACATTCCCCATCAGTATAAGGCGCCTATGAACACACTCAAAGGTCAACTCAAATTACCCAAATTTTCCACGGCTTTTTCACACCAACTGTCTTGCCGCTCGATACGCCCAAAACAGGCAAAAATGGGAACTTTCACACCCTGAAAAAATGTCACTGAAGAGGAAATTTTTACATGAACCGGAAGCAAAAGCCATGTGTGGCCTGTATCTACTGGTACAGTTTACGCTTGAGTGATTGGTCGTGTGACGTAGGGATGAAAAGAAAGTGTTTTGGTTTTCTTTTCAAGTTGTTTCTTGTGTGTGTGTGTGTGTGTGTGTGTGTGTGTGTGTGTGTGTGTGTGTGTGTGTGTGTGTGTGTGTGCCGGTTCGTGTTACGTGTTTTGCTTGGCTTGGTTGTGATTTGCCGATTTGATTTGATTTCAGTGGAGGACAACTCTTGGCTTTATGGCCGACTCACTTATGATTTCCACCACAACAATGCTGATGCACAATATGTGTACTCAGTGGTATGTGAATTTGAGCCTTTCGACTTATAGCTGTGAGGTCTAAACTCACAGCCCAGCACACATGGTGGCAAACCAGCAACGTAGGAGCTAAATGGGCAGCACCCCCTCCCCCCACTTGTGTTACGTTCGGCGTGCCAATGTGATGTGGCTCATACGAGTGGTTCAGAGCTAGGGCATTGTACTGTAGAATGCATGGCCGCGATAAATAAACTGCTTGTTTTGAACAATCTGTCACAGTTCACACGCCTACGGTTTTTCTGTCAGTGCCAAGTTGTTGATGAAGCAATACAACTAGAATTTGACATCATATCCAGCCTAATTAGCCAACGACAACTCACCCGTGGCTCCTCAAACGCGTGAGTGTGAGTGCGCACACACTAGTTTACGTATGGACGTTTGACACAAGCTCTTCCTTGTTGACTGGCTGACTGACTGATTGAATGAGTGCGTGATTGTTTGGTTGGCTGATTGATTGCTTGGTTGACTGGCTGGCTGGCAGACTGACTGACTGCTGGCTGGGTGAGCGAGTGGATTGGATTGAATAGGTGGATACATTTGAGGGTCATGTTGAGCTTACTGTGCTAAAACAAATTCTAGTGATCCGATGGCCATGAAAATATGCATGCCTTACAGGTTTCGTATTACTCCAGTGAATGTCAAATGCACCACTCCAACGCACAGTAGTTTTCCTTTTATACTTTTCTCTTAATCCCTTCACTGTCGGAACACAACACCCAATGACAAAAGGCAGAGATCCTCATAAGCCCACTCAGCTGCAGGGCCCATGTGAGGATCTATGCCTCTTGCTGACACCACTTTGTATTTTTGGTCCTTGGGCGGCTGGGGCTCTGGCGTTGACAAAATTTTCAGAAGGACAATCTGCGACGACTGGCAGCAAAGGGGTGAATTTTCGGGCTGGTTTTTTCTTCCAGGACTTTCCGTATGGGTCCTACTTGTGGTGCAGCCGATCTTTCGCAGCAAATTAAAGCCGCTTCCCACATGTCTGGTCCGCCCTGCTCTTATCTACACTTATCTGCACCGCAGTAACAGCTGTGTGTTCTTGGTAACCCGAACTTGGTTTTTCAGACTGGCCTATTTTCTAGTAGCGTTTTCATGACTCAGGTTTAACCCATTACATCCTGACGCTGATTAAGAAAACGTGCTTATTGTCCTATGAAGGCTACATTACAAATTAGGAGATATATTTTTTTTTTAATTAGTGAAAGGATGGTGCCAGAATAGCTCGGCACCTCAGGCGCCAAGCTATTCTGGCACCAGCCCTTGAACTATCATAGTCAAATTTATTTCATGCAATAGTGTTTCATGATGAAAAGAGTTAAAGAAGCAAATCTCTATCTTTTCAAAACTGCAATGATATTGACATAAAGTCACAAATTGGAGAGCTGTTAGCGCGCCGAGTGTCAACTGAGTTAGCTGAGAAAACTTATAATGCACCAACAGCACATAAACAGGAGAGACCGCGGCAACTGAATAATTAGGACATTCGCAATGCTGAGTCAGTTTTTGTACCCACGGATACAAGGAGAGGTGAGGTCATTTAAAGTAAAATTTTCTGGTAAAATTCATAGTATGTTCGGCGTGCTTTAAGACGTCACAAATGAATTAGTAAGAACGCAACAGGGTCAGTAATACCAAACCAATTAGTCAACAGAATATCAAGGCACTCAGGCCTTAACTTTGGCATTTCTGTGACTGCGGTATATGTGTAGCCAATTCGGCTACCTGCAAGAGACATAGATTCTCATGAGCCCCTGCAGCTGCAGGGGGTCCTTTCCCTGCTTCTGCAGGGGCTCATGAGAATCTATGCCTCTTGTATGACTGTGACGATGGGGTCATTTGATATCAGTCATCTCAGGCGGCATTCGTCTTGTATCAGTAACGAATGTGACGGTGCTATCTTCTGAAGAAACGTATGGCTGACTGTAATGTAGTTAAATATGATAACTTTAAGTGTAGATAGCCTTAGTGTACGTAAAACGTCGCAGTCTGAAAGCCCGATGGCCGTATCCGCCTGTGGAGATCTTAGACGTACATTGGACCACAGTCGCTCGTCTGCAAGCTTGTACATATCCTACATCACGCCTCATGTGCAGATACTCTGTAGGCGAAAAATTAAATCGTAAAAATAAACTCGACGAAATAAAAACATCGCTAAAACAAGCGTTAACTTAGTTTTTCACACTTCCTATCTGGAGTGGTTCGACCAAACTTACGTTAAAATAACAAACAAACAAACAAAACAAAAACAAAAATAAAGTGGGGTGGGGAAAGTTTGACTAAATGATACGCTTGCCATACCATGTGGCCAAGCCATACCTGGGGCAAACTGCACGAGTGAGCTGAGTCCTGCGCCAACCACTTGAGCAAGATGCTCCGCTCCAGCGGAGCACCGGTCTTGCTTAGTGGCAGACGCAGGACTCGGCGCTCACTCATGCAACTGGACCCTGTCCTGCCAGGTTCCTGCGTCACTGTAATACCGCCATCATTTGGTTAGTTCGGGGTTTAACGTCCACGGCACCGAAGTGATAATGGACGGCCCGCTCGACGGGCGGGTCTTATGGGGGACAGGGAAATCTATTGCCTATGTAGTACGACCTGAACACTGATCAATTCAGACGCACTGCAACTGTGCCACTTTGATTTACCAGGACCTTTCAATGGACATGCTATGGAACAAGCCCGTCCTTTTTCCCTGGATTGTGAGTCCAGCTACCGAGGCCAGAACGGGGACTCAGTCGAACCCACGACCCGGTGATTCCCTTCGCTCCCTTGCTCCGTCGCTTAGCCGCCTGAGCTATTTCGGACCCGTACCGCCATCATGACTGTCAACCCGCTTGACGGATGCCTTTTGCTCCGCCGTAGCTCTAGCAGACTGTAGGGGCTTCGTTGAGAAGTCAGCGACGCCAACCACAACATCGCGACGATATGATAGAGGTTTTCTCGAGTTACAACTGACATAGAAAGGCGAAACTGATGAGGAAATAAACATCTGTGCAGGTCTGTGACTTTGGACCTTACGACTTCTGACGCAGAGTGTGTTTCAGCAATCATAGTTGATTCAACACCAACAAGCCCAAGCTGTCCCAGGAACATATATCCTAAGTAGTGTCACTGAGCAACAGGCATAGATCCTCATGAGCCCCCGCAACTGCGGGGTCTCATGAGGATCTACACCTCTAGCATTTGGGTGGCCAGTGTGCACATTTCCTCGGCACTTAAATATTAAAGGGGGAACTTGTTGCGCCCGTGCACTTTTTTTTTCCTGACGTGAACAAAATAGTAATGCTCAAAACAGTGTAGAGTATACACTGGCAAAACAAACATGAAAACAGCACACACAAAAACACAGGAAACCAACTATCGAACGAATCGCATTTGAACAATCAGTAAGCATTCGAATTAATACCTGTACTTGACTGAATTTTATCAGTCTGTCCTGAAACAGGGCAGACCGCAAGGTCTTCTTTGCCATGGGGTTATATTGTTAGTTGATCCGTTGCTATCATTATGTCGTTCAAGGCAATTAGCCCACATTTTCAAAAAATAGACGTAATTATTGCCCTGGGGTCGCATGAATGAGCTTATTCCTGTGCCAGCCACTAAGCAAGGTGCTCCGCTGGAGCGGAGCACCTTGCTTAGTGGCTGGCGCAGGACTAAGCTCATTCATGCAACTGGTCCCTGTTTCATAGCTAAGACATCAGTGTTCTTATAGTGCAAGCATAGGAGAAAGACTGCGAACGTGTGCGTCAGGTCCAAAATCACAGACCAGCACATGCCGGTGTGTGTGTGTGTGTGTGTGTGTGTGTGTGTGTGTGAACTGTTGTGTTATGTGTGCACATATTTATACAAGAACGAAAACAATGTTGGATAGAGCTCAGTGATCTTCATTTGAACAGCACAAAACATTTCGCTCACATCCAAAACCCCACAAGCAAGAGGCAATCAACAAATACATCGATCACATTTTTATTTGTTTGCAATGTACATCGAGTGACATATACATAAGACGCATTCATAAAAGATAATGAAAATATGCCATGCTTTTGTGTGGGGGGGTGGGGGGGGGTGGAGGCGGGGGGCACTTTTACATGCACTTAACCTTATCATTTGGAATACACCTGTGTGTGAAATAAGTTTGACTAAAATAGTTCATGGGTAGTGCCAGAATAAAGCTATTCTGGCACCACCCTTGAACTAAAGCCATTGATCTATATCCTAATCCTTATCTGTAAGTACTCTAATGTAGCTTGCATATGGCAGTGTACAAATTTGAAGCTTTTAGCCTCAGTATGATATGAGTTAACACTGCCGTAAAAAATACCAAAATTATGTCATATATCGCACAAATTCTTTCATCATTAGAGAGATTGCTTAGAAGCATAAAATACAATTCACAAAAAGCACCAACTAAACTGGATGAGTCCTGGAATTTCTGGTTACATATACATGTAAATATGTTTTAAGAAACTGAAAATGAGTGTAATATTATTGAGCTAGACATGCACTTACGATGCAATGATTTAGCGGGCTAAAAAGCAGCTCATGTCTAAAAACGCTAAAAAGTATCGTTAAAACACATTATTATTACAAGCCTTCCAGAGACGCATATCTTGTTTCTAAAATCTACGTTTTTGATTCAACGATCAAAAGCCAAGTAACAGCTACGTAACATGGATACAAATTGGTCTCGGCAAGAGACATAGATACTCATGACCCCCCCCCCCCCCCCAATTGCTGAAGGCTTGTGAGGATCTGTACCTTTTGCAGTTGGATGGTGTGAAGTTTTTCTCGGCAGTGAATAAGTAAAATCCACACGACAGAAAGACTAATCTAAAAATCCTTTAATTCAGTCGAGACGCGCCGCATTCGGATACGCGGCGTAAAGCCGGGTATCCGACTGCAGCACGTCTGGAATGTGATAACTGTCACTGTTAAAGTAGACGAGTTAATCCAGTTACTTTAAGTTATACTCTAAAATATTTATCGACGACACAGTTGAAAAGCGGTGCAAAATAGCTTGGCACCTCTTGGTTGAAATATCTCTTCAAGTGTAATATGGCGTTCAGAGGACAACTCGAAATTTTGCATGTCGTTTTACCTCAGGCTCAACGTGTTACGTAAATTCATACACATGTAAATCAGTGATGTCTTGTGAAAATAAAAGACAGTAAATAGCGAGATTTTCATTGTAAAATAATGAAAACCTCGCTTTTCATAAAAATTGACTCTTATGCCTTCACATGACAATCTGGGTCATTTGTGTGCATTATCTGGCCAGAAACGAAGTGAAATAGTGCTCACCACTCAATCGTAAAGAAGTCCACTCGAGAACACTTAAGCATGATGTACGTCGGTCACTGACTAAGGGGAATGGCCGAGTTTATGCAAATGAACACAGAAGGCGTCATCACATATGTAATGACGCATGTAGTGGTGCCGAAGAAGGGCGCATTCACTACACACACATTACCTTCTTACTTTCAGAATGAATAAATCGTCCTATTAGAACCAGAACCTGATATCTCAAGATAAGCTAAAATTGGATTTTTATGTAAACATCTTAAGAAATCGCTGCTCTATCACTTATCAAAATCTTGGACTTGTGACCACGAAATTGGTGAAGTTATTCATCATTGTTGGTTTTAGAATTAAAAAACTTCTGTGTTTTTTCCACTGAGACAGATCCACACATCACGTTATGTGCACGTCTGGCATAAAATTATTCCATCTGTTTGGGGGTTTAATACTATGCCAAACCAGATGACAGAGAAGATGTGTACGTCTGGCATAAAATTATTCCCCTGTATTCAGAGAAGAATTTTAGGTCAAACCAGATTAAAAGTCAGATGTACAGTTTTGGCATAAATTTGTGACTATGAAACTTGTCACATAATTTTATGCCAAAACAAGATATGTCTAAGATATGCAGATATGGTATGGAAAAACATTACATTTATCCTACATTTAAATTTTGCCAAAACCAGACAAATATCAGATATACAGAGAGAAATGCCTTTTCAGTTTGACCAGACACAGATATGTACAGCTTGTTGATGTTTGGCCCCATGCCTTGAGCATGTAGCAGCGGACCAAAACCAGACACCTGGACATGACAGGGCTGTTTATACCGGCCAGTACCAAGGCTGTGGAAAAATTTACTTTCCTGAGAAGTTCACATGCCACAGTTCCAGTCACAAGCCGATAGTATGCTTACATAGTCATGAACATTTAGAGACACAGAGGAAAATTAGTAAATGAGTTGTTGCTGTTGAAACCTAACAAGGCTTTTTTGTTTTTGTACAGCTCTGTGATGTGAACTTTACTAGTTAACTCAGTGATTAGGTTGAGTTTTGGAGTCAATAAGTCATATGACCGGAGGAACATAAAATCAATAGGTCATTTTGAAAATCCATAAGTCAAAAAATATATATATTTTTTCGGCATTTTCGATGTCAAACTTGTCAACACATCTTGGTAACTTGGCCCGCAGACTCTCTCACTGTTTACGTTTTCGCGGTGCTTGCCTGCCATTTGGTTACAGTCATGGCTGTTATACTTGGTGTATAAAATACCAAACGCAAGTATATTTGGCAATTTCGGATTTTTATTTAGTTTTTGCTATTTTGCAATCTAATGTAACGACTTCCATTACATATAATATGCTTTTTTCAGTAAACATGTGTTCTTGCTTTGTTGTTTTCTAGGAGAGAAAACAACAAAGCAAGAACAGATTGTGGTTGTCATAGTCCATAAGCTAGCAGAGTTTACCGTGCATCCCCCCCCCCCCCTCATCCCCAGTACTCAATAAGATGGGTTTCAAAGTGTACCTTAGTATGTCCTGAGATGTTTAAGCCATGTTCCCTGAAAATCCTTAGGAACACACCAGAGATATAGCCGATGGCGCAAGGGTACCCCATTCATGCTCTTCGTGGATGCTAAAATGAGGTTGAGAAACATTTTTCTGCTGCCGACCTCTTGACCGCTCACTCATTGGCAGCCAGAACAATATAAGAATTAAAGATGGCCATTAAGTAATTGAACGTTGCAAAAAAGAAGGCAAAAAATGGAGGTGGAAGTGATGATCTCGTGGTGGACATGTAGAAACTAAGTATTTTGATAACATTGTTTATGCTGTTAGGAACCATGAAACTTATTATGCATATTCATATTTACACATTTCTAGATAAAATTAATGGAAAAGAAAAGGGGATACCTTACTAGACCCGCCTTATGCTAGGTAAATATCACCTAAAAGACCAGCCACTTAAAAATAATTACAATTAAATTGAAGGGTCACATTGAAATTAATAAAATGATCACAAATTGTTATGCTCATTATGCATAATTTGTTATGAAAACTGGCACCAAAAATATTTAAACAGAGGAGTATGACATAAGCAATTGTTATGGTCATTTTGCGTTCTTTTGTGTACTGGTAAAATGGGGGTAGGGCAGCAGATTTAGCCACTGTGGCCCCTAAATGCATCACAGCATCATAAAATCAGGTTGGGAGTAACTGTGGTACTCTATCCTAACCAATAAAACCTAAGAAAGACCTATCAGTTGTATAAAGAATTTTTGATGGCATCAGAAATAACGTATGTTCCCCAATTCAGCAATTTTAAATGGGAAAAGGCTATCATTCACCATGAATTTACTGTAAAGGATGCCGACTTTCCTTATTTTCTTGCACTTTACGCTCACATTAATGAAACTTAATAGGTAAGGAGAGGTCAAAATGAAATGGAATAAATTTAGTAATTTTTTCTAATTAATTTTATTTTTACAACTTTGGGGTAGGAATACAAAATCAACCACTGTGGCACTCACAGTGATAGTAGAATCACCTAGTTAAGTTTATAATAATTGTGACATCCTGTTTTAATGATGTAAGCCTGAAAATAGACTGCCAGTGCTAAAAAATATGTCTGAAGGCATCTGATACATTATTTTTGTCTTTTTTTTGCGGAAATGGCCATTTACTGGGTGCACACTACCTTCACTGTGAGCCAGAGATTCAATATTTTTTCATTCTGTTTTTTTTTTTTTTGCAGAGGACGCAGAAGGTGTGCCTTAACATAATAGTGTCTGATTTGGGCTTTCGAATGAACTCTGATTTATTTAGAAGAAAATGTTTCTCAGCCTCATTTTAGCAACCGCAAAGAGTGTGATTGGGGGTACCCTTGCGCCATCGGCTATATCTCTGGTGTGTTCCTATAGATTTTCGGGGGAACATGTCTTTAAACATCTCAGGATGACATACTAAGGTACACTTTGAAACCCATCTTATTGAGTACTGGGGGGGGGGGGGGGGGGGGGGGGTGCACGGTAGATCCAGCTAGCTTATGGACTATCAGTGTACAACTCAGTAATTACATGATGTGGACTTCAACTACAAGACGCGAACAAAGCAAGATTGAGTTACTGATTGTGTAACCATGAAATAAGAACGAAGGTTATATGTGTGAGCACGAGAGACCACGGTACATCAATTGCAACATCTTACATTACAACATTTGGACATCATGTAAAAATACGCATATCTGTGCAAAAATTACGAACCGGCAGCACTGACAACAGTTAAGCCATTTCCTTTGCTTTTAGACGTCTATTATGAATACGTGAACTGCTGAACTGGGTGAAAAACAAAACCTGGCTACAGAGGGAGGCAGACCCAGTCCGCTGCCGCACCCTCATACCGACTCCGAGGATCAAAATCAGCGTCAATGAGACCAACAAAGGAGACTTTAGACTAGAGTTAATGCAGCCGTTCAGTTCGGACTGATGAAGATGTTTGCCTCTTACAGGCGGAAGGCGTTTTGCTTCATATTGGACTGTGTACCTAGTCAGGGCCAATGCTTGCAGTATTGTTTACATTTGCTCGAGACAGGGGGCAAGTGTCACCCATCACTGTTGGCAGCTGGCCTCCCGCCTCCCTAATCTAGGATGCACTCTGTTCATTGAGGACTGCGGGTCTCAGTGATTGTTTAAAAAATGAATAAGTCATATGACCGGCTCACTGACAGAGCAATGCGTCATTTCAAATTTATATGCGTCAATGACCGATGACCGATGAGCATCCTATTCGCTGGTTAACTGGATCTGGAATATTCTTTCTTTTCCATTTGTACGAAATGTTTTACATCAGTTTGCCGAGAGGAAAGGACAGGCACAGTTGTTTTTCGTGAACCAGCACAGTCCAGGGTTGCTGATTCTAAGGGTAAGTGACTTTTCATTTGAAAACGTTTTAGGGTTATAATTTATGCAGCCGGGCAGTATAATTTATGTGTCCCTTCCTAGAATTATGTACTGACATGTAATAATAATTGTATTCTCTGTCCCTACAGTCGTAATTACAGAGATTTGGAGTATCTTTGTTCTGTAAAGGGATGATGTGTAACTTGTACGAATGTGCACATACACGCTGTGCGTGTCTGCGTGTGTTTGTGTGCGTGCGTGTATGTGTGTATGTGTGTGTATATGTGTGTGTGTGAAGTGATTTTTAACATGATTCATAAAAGGTATAAAGATGTCCATAATTACAGAATATACCAGCCAGCATGGATGCTAAATGCCGGTAAGACATCGATGAGCAATCCATGGCGGACACTCTCATTGATTCCTCTGATGAGCTACACTATGATAGGACCACAAACAACCCATCTGATAGAAGAGACGGCCCCGAGCAAGTCAAGCCCTTTTCTGACTACATACCTGAGAGAGAGAGGGGCATAAAGAAACAGATGCTGAGGAAACCTGTTAAACCCCACCTCAGAAAAACGATTACCGTAATGGTGACTTTTTTCTGTCCCCGAGTCACTCTGTGAAGGTACTTCAGCAGCTTAATTTGTCTGCTCATACACTTTGTTTTCGTTTAAGTGTTATGCTAATTTCGATTCTAGAGATTTTCACTGTGAAACGAGTAATCAAAACAATATCATTTAAAGGCACACCTCTCGTTTTGTGTGTCATACGTGTGTTTAAAGTGATATATGATTTCTGCTTTTCTGAAGGTAACGATAGCAGGCATAATGACGACCTTTCTGGTAAAGATGCTGATTATACAGACACCCGGGACAAGACACATTGCGAGCAGTGTGACTCAGAACTGAAGACTGTGGACACATCAGACAGCAGATCTGACACGGGCGAAGATTCCACATAGCAAGTTGTGATTACAGACTCTATAGAAGCAGATGAAGCAGATCAACATAGTGAAGGTACACGTTTACATACATTTCTTTTGATTCAAGCCTGTCCCTACCCATGATACAGAGGTGGGGAGGTATGAAGCAGATCAGCATAGTGAAGGTATAAGGGATTCACTGGGTGTGTGCACACTTGTGTTTGAATCAGCTTGTGTGCACGTGCGTGTGTTATGATATTATGTCCCCTGACGTTAATGTATATTTTCATTTACAATGAGCAAACGTTTTTGCTGATTTGTTAATTGAAAAGTCTACTGAACAGCTTGTGCTTGCATACTTATCATCTAGCTTTCTAGCACTTATTCATTGCTTCTTCCTCTATCAACAGGTCACATGACTGACGACAGTGCACTGGCACATGACGCGGACTATATGCCGCAAAGGGATTACGTTAATTCGGACAATTCAGATGTACACAACGACGTGGAAGAAGATCATTTTGATTTTAATGAACTCTTTCAGTCACACCGTACACAGCCGGCGCATGCTGAATCACACAGTCTTATTGACATAGCCATTCGAGTTCACACAAAGAGACTGAATGAGCTAATGAAATCAAATTCTCTTGAACGCAAACCAGTCAATGATAATGGGAACTTTAAAAAAAATGCAGCACTGTATCATGTCAATTTTCTGGATGCTAAGTCTGTTAGACATGCTCTCTGCACTCATACCGAAGAGAATTTTTTCTGCATATTTTGATTTCTTTCTCGTAAACAGCAGAATCTGAGAATGATTGGTACCTTGATGCTTTAGGTAGCTTACAGGAGCTGTACAAGCCTGGAGTTTGGAGCGCCGATGCAAGTGACCTGTTCCCACTGGCTCTGGCAAACTTCACCAGAAGAAGGGTCATGATATTTCACAGCAAAAAGTCCAGGCCAATCATCGATATACACCCAAGTCTGGTGGCGTCTGATATATTCAACCCCATATGCCTGGTTCTCTTTGTTCCGCCCAGTTTGCCTGAGCATTAAGATGGATGTGTGCCAGTGAGGCGTGCACACTCAGCGTTTTGTAATTTGACGAAGAATGGACCTTCTGAGGCAGCAGAGACGTGGTCGAAGCCAAATGATGATCTGCCAAATGACTGCTCCAACCTCCAGCTTCAGCCCAGACTTCTCACCACGAAATCCCAACAAAAATGACAGGCAGAAGCCGGCACAGGCAGACTTCTTTTTTTTTTATAACACCAGCAAAAAGAAAGTGGGGTAGAAAAGCAACTGCGTAGCCTTCACAATGGTTGAAAAACGTCCGAAAGAGATTGAAGCTTGCTGGCCAGGAGTACTGTACAAGCAAAGGAAAGGTACAGAGAAAGAGGGCAGTCAAGCTGGTTGACTGCTCCAAGTGCAAGCGTAAGTGCACAGAAGAAATAAATGAAAGCATGCGGGAAGACATCTTTCAGAGTTTTTACATGCTGTCCAGTAGACACGTGACAGAAGAAGAAACAAGAACATACCTGGACAAAAACAAGAACCCAGTCAAGAAAACACGAAATGTTCAGCGACATTTTAGTTTTACTGTGGACGACAAGCAATTCCTGTCTGCAAAGCATTCTTCATGAAGACCCTGGGTATCGGTCATTCCTACATACATCATGTCCTTGAAAACAGCAAAGATGGCGCCTTCACCGGACAATAGAACAGAGGGAGGCAGGCCCCTAGTAACAAAGTGCCGGCGCGTCAACGGGTAGAAGTAAAAGAGCACATTGAATCATTTCCAGCAGTGGATTCACACTACTGTCGAAAAAGAACAGCAATAAAGTACCTTGACGCGGAACTTTCGGTCAACAAAATGTATCAGCTGTACTGAACAATGTACTGACAGATGCAGGCCTGCTGTATCCAGCGCATACTACCGAGACGACTTTGTTTCGGACTACAATTATGGGTTCCATAAACCGAAAAAATACTTGTGCTTCACGTGCATAAAGTTCATGAATGATCAGAAGGAGGGTAACGTGACCGAGAAGGCAGACGAGGAGTACAGAAAACACCAAGAGAGGAAGAAGGAGGCTAGAAAAGAAAAGGAAGACGACAAAAAAGCAGCCAGAGCCGACCCAGGTGTACATGTAGCAACGTTTGATATGCAGGCGTCTAAGTCCCGTGCAGATGTGGACCAGACTTGCACAGAGGACCCAGCTTTGCGCTGACAATGGTGACTACAGGGGCTTCTACGAAGCACTGAAAGCAGTGTATGGCCCCAGACACCTGGTACAAAGTCCCCTGCGAAGCGCGAATGGCCAGGCACTCCTCACAGATAATAGCGGCCTCCATCTTGAACCGCTGGTCGGAGTACTTTCAGAGCCTCTTCAGCGCTGAGCGCACTGTTCAAGAAGCAGTCGTCCTACAAATCCCACAACTCCCAGTAAAGGTTGAATTGGACGAACCGCCCACCGCTGAAGAGACCCTCACAGCCATCCACCAGCTCAAGAGTGGCAAAGCAGCAGGCATTGATGGAATACCACCAGAGATCTGGAAACATGGAGGCACAGCACTGCACAACAAGCTCCATGACCTCTTTCTCTGCTGCTGGGAGGAAGGAACACTACCAAAGGATCTCCGTGATGCTGTCGTTATCACCCTGTACAAGAACAAAGGCGAGAAGTCAGACTGTTCCAACTATCGGGGAATTACCCTGCTGTCCATTGCTGGGAAAATTCTTGCAAGGCTGCTCCTGAATCGGCTGGTACCTGCCATCGCTGAAGACCACCTCCCAGAGGGCCAGTGTGGCTTCAGAGCAAACAGGAGCACCACCGATATGGTCTTTGTGCTGAGACAGCTTCAGGAAAAGTGCCGCGAGCAGAACAAAGGGCTGTACGTAACGTTTGTCGACCTAACAAAAGCGTTCGACACTGTGAGCATGTGGCAGATCCTGGAGCGACTTGGCTGTCCCCCAAAGTTCCTCAGCATGATTGTCCAGCTACACGAGGACCAGCAAGGCCAGGTCAGACTCAACAATGTTCTCTCAGAACCATTCCCTATTCTCAACGGCGTAAAGCAGAGCTGCGTGCTGGCACCGACCCTCTTCACCATCTTTTTTAGCATGATGTTGAAGCAGGCCACAGTAGACCTAGATGATGACGATGCAGTGTACATCAGGTATCGTCTCGATGGCAGCCTGTTCAATCTCAGACGACTGCAGGCCCACACGAAAACCCTAGACCAACTGATTCGTGAGCTGCTTTTTGCTGATGACGCTGCCCTCGTTGCACACACAGAGAGAGCCCTGCAGCGCATCACGTCCTGCTTCGCAGACGCTGCCCAGCTCTTTGGACTCGAGGTCAGTCTGAAAAAGACAGAGGTCCTCCATCAGCCGGCACCCAAGACAGTGTATCGCCCTCCTCACATCACCATTGGCGAGTCTGAACTAAAGTCAGTGCACCAGTTTACTTACCTTGGCTGCATTATCACGTCGGACGCCAAGCTGGACAGGGAGCTTGACAGCAGGCTGGCAAAAGCGAACAGCGCTTTCGGGCGACTTTTCAAGCGGGTGTGGCACAATCAACAGCTGAAAACAGGCACCAAGATCAGCGTGTACAGAGCTGTGGTCCTCACCACCCTGCTGTATGGTTCCGAGTCCTGGGCCCTCTACCGCAGTCAACTACGACTCCTCGAACGTTTCCACCAGCGCTGCCTGCGTACCATCCTGGGCATTCACTGGAGTGACTATGTCACCAACGTCGAGGTCCTTGAACAGGCTGAAACTGTGAGCATCGAGGCCTTGCTGCTGCGGACACAGCTCCGCTGGGCGGGGCATGTCTCCAGGATGGAGGATCATCGCCTACCAAAGATCACCCTGTTCGGCGAGCTTGCTACTGGACACCGTGACAGAGGGGCACCAAAGAAGAGATACAAAGACTGTCTCAAGAAGTCACTTAGTGCCTGCCAAATCGACCACCACCAGTGGTCCTCTCTTGCTGTGGACCGTGACACCTGGCGCTCCACCATTTACAAGGCAGCTGTCTCCTTTGAGGACTCTCGCAGAGCTAGCCTTAAGGACAAGCGGCTCAGGAGAAAAAACAGAGATGCCGCAACTCAGAACCCTGGCCATACCTTCCCCTGCAGCCACTGCGGTCGAACCTGCCTGTCCCGGATTGGCCTCCGCAGCCACGAACAAGCCTGCAGACGTCGTGGGCAACTCCTATAAAATCTTCGTTCGCGAAGTCAAGCCAAAATGATATGCAGGCAGTGCTGTCAACTCCCCATTCGAAGGTCAGCACAACATACTACAAACGCAAACTTGCAGTTTATAACCTGACATTGTTTTCACTCGAGGACAAACACGGATGCACCTCTGGAACGAGACCGAGGTCAGAAAGGATCATGTGAAGTGGGCGCATGCCCCCTGCTCTACCTTCAGTCACTGCCTGTATGTGTCAAGCATGTCATCTTATGTTCAGACACATATGGTGGTCAAAACCGAAATCAATTTGTGGCCAAAGCTCTCCATCATGCCGTCCAGACCATCAACCACATTGAGATGATTGCCCAGAAATTCCTAGAGCCAGGGCACACTCAGATGGAGTGCGATGCTATGCACTCCACAATTGAAAGGGCAAAAGCAAAAGCTACCCAGTTCTAACTCAGACTCCGAAAAGCCTAATCATTTTGATTCGATGGAATGTGCGCTCGCGCTCTTCTGGCCCGCCCCACCAGCCCGCCGACCGAGCGGCTTGTTTAACTTGCTGTCAACAAGTGATGAGTGTCTTGCATTACATTGGGTAGACCCGATTCCGACGCCGAATGAGGGTCATAGACGTAAATAAAGTGTTTAAGGTATATATGTATTCTCATAAAACCTTGCAGCCCCATTTGGACATATTTCATGTCTTACACTAAGACAATGGCAGGTGTTCACTGTTAATTAGTGAATGGTATAGTACAGTGTGAGACTGAGCCCTTTGTACACAGGGACAAAATGCATAGATTCTCATGAGTCCATGCAAGTTGGAGGACTAATGAAAATTTGTGACTAAGTTTTACTGGCTCACACAATTTTAATTTTCATGTGAGAAAATGCTGTAAGGTGGTAACTGAGACAGAACGTTATTCCATTGTGTTCCGCCTGATGAGCAAAGAGGCAAATATGAAAATATCAAGATGCATACATTCCACCGATATCATAGACTTTCACTATGATAGATATATTCTGCTTTTCAGACACATGGCATTACTGAAAAAATGTGTGTTTAGCACATGTTCGACTGTGGTCAGTCTGTCGTCCGGTGCGGTGTTTGAAAAATATAATGAATGTACATACATGATTTTCTTCTCCTTTTGGGCATAGAATTGCAGACTGCGTCAATACCGTTGGATGATCTTTTCCCGATTGATATTGCCGTGATATCACTTTCGGCACTTACCTACATCTCGAGCAAAGGTAAGATCTGTTTTTTCCCCGTTATCACGTAGTATCTATAAACGCAAAAGATGCACTAGTTCGCTGTATTATTTAACAACGGTAACTTTGTATTCATTTCATGGTGTAATTTATTTTTTTCTTCCAGATTAAACGCCAACGACACGGGCTGTTTGGTTTATTGGAGGGCGAGGTCGAATATCCACTCCCGCTACATGGCTTCGCCATGAAACAGCTTCCGAACTGCTGGTTAGTTGTGAGAAAAAATCCAAAACAATGTAATTTCCATTTACAATGAAAAATAATGGTGTATGAAATACTGGATTATTATAATATTATTACGTGTACTGTTCTGTCTGGCCGCAACAGAAACTATGCAACTACAAGTACACATTTGATGAAAGTTGCCCCCCCCCCCACCCCCCATCACCGCCCCCCCCCCTTCCTCACACACGCACGCACACACTCACACACAGGTAAAAACGCAACAGGCAACAACACAAAACAAAATTACGAGTAGATTTTCAGTGATGTTTTCTGTGATAAGAAAAGCATTTAACATTTTTTTCATTATTACATTTACAGAAAACTGGACTGCGGAGGACATGGCAGGAATATCATCGGCGGTTAGCGGCACTGCTGCAATAAGTGGACTAAGCCTAAGAACAGAGTTACATTTGAGTCATTCATTTGTTATCTAAAAACAAACACTAAACCTGGCGATAAAGACATATTTCGAAGTAACCTTGTGAGATATTTCAAGTGAAGCAGAGCAATGCTGTTGGATTGAAGGACAGCAGTTTTGGGATTTGCCTTTGCTTTGAAGGCTCGTATGATGCGTGCAAAAGTATTGTTCAGGAAGTTGAAAGTTGTGTACTCAGATCTGATTTTGTAAAAAAAAAAAAAAAAAAAAAACAGGATTTTATCTGTGCATGAACTATATTCAAGGATCAGCACCGCCAGCAGAAATACTCTGGTTGAAAGCGCTCTTTTAAATGGAGCGACAGTTGAATAAGAAAGCTTAAAGACCCTGCATTGTGAATACAAGTCACAATTTACGGACATTCAGTGGGAAAAAATAAAGCTTTTAGAACATCATTTCCAAAACAGTGTGAAGAATGTCGATCGAATTGCGTACGAAGAGCTTCTCGAGAAAAAGGGGTCGTTTTGGAAAGAACAAACGCGCATTGATCAACTATTGAGAGATACGCCAGATGTGTACAGATCAACCATCAAGAAAGAAAGAAAGAGACAACTTCTTGCAGCTGCAAAGGACGGCATCTTATTGCACGGTTTGAAAACGCCGCACGCCCACTCGCTGGTTCAGTTTTGTATCGAAGAAAGACTTAAAGAATTCTCAGAAAACATCAAGGTCGTGTGCGTTGACTGCAGTCAGTCAGTTTGTGCCCACGACAAAGGACTTCATGTGTTCTTAGAGCTGTCAAATGAGTCATCAACAGACCCCTCGGATATCGATACCATCACTCAGTTCATCAAACTTGAAATATACAGAGCTCATAATGGCCAGTGTCACGAGGTAAACATATTCAAACACAACACATTCCAGGCCTACACTAATGATGAGGGAGACTTTTACAAGTTCCGTCTTCGTGACGATGTCTTTGCTGGCAAGCTTCATCAGGACATGGTACACAAATCCACACATGCTTTGGAGGAATTGGTATTTGATGAAACCTCCTGTCCTGCTTGTGGTCCGGTATTGCAGGAACCTGCCGCGCTCGACTGGAAGACACTAGACATTGCTTATGAGTGGAAGAACAACGTACCAATACACGCCCAAATATTCCTAGAGAAATTTATCCAAAGCAGAACACCATCAACGCAACCCCAAAACGACACGGATTTACTTGAGAAACTGAGAAGATTGTACCAAGTATTCCATACTTTGCTGAACATTTTCAACCGTTCGCACTGTGGAATCTTCCAGCGATTCACGACAGACCAACTATCTTTTCAGTATCATAGTCTGAGTTCTGTATTCAGCATCACTTCACGAGCTGGTATTACAAGAAGCTTTTCCGAGGCTGAGCGTCGGTTGAAACAACAAGCAAACGACGATTTATGTTACTACAGAACATATATGAAACCTGTGCCCCTTCAATATGAATCTCTGGCTGGACATGTCCAAGGTATGTTCAGTCTGCAAGACTGTTATGTTGTTCTGTACATGGACAATCTGGTCCGTCTTACCTTCCATTCGGACCCAAACAGAGGAGCCTCGAGAACTTCACAAATTTGTACGCTTCCAGTAAGTTTTAAGGGGGCTACCAAGAGACGCTGCCGTCACAGACAATTGGCATGAAGAAGGATGTTCGGGGGTCACGCCTTGTCACTGTATGCAGCCATTAGTTCTCATTTCCCGAGCGTTGGTCGAACTATCTGAAGAGGAAGACAGAGTCTTCAATACTTTCAGAACTAACCTGGTTTTTGGTATCAAGGTATTCTGGAAAGAAGTCATGGGTGCTGGCATCTGGCCGACTGCTGCACAGCAAGCAGTTCACTCAGATACTTCCTCAGACGTATCGACCGACAGTAGAATCGACGGGATGAACATTTCAGGAATTGATGTAATGAGCGACTCTGAGGAACTCGAGAGTTTCAGACAGCTGCAAGTGGCCGATGGAGCACCCAGAAAGACTGACATTGAACCCCATGACACATATAGTTTGGGACATCTGCAGGTATCCGATGCAGCACATACAGAGACTGACAGTGCATTCGAAGAAGAAAATCTGGGATTTTCGATCTTCAAGCCCCCACCTCTGATATGCGGCCATCCACCCCCATACAGTGGAAGAGACGATGACATCGAGCGCCTGAGAGAAAATCTTAAGAGAGCTTCTGCTGAAGACGGGGAAACACCCATCATGCCCCAACAACGACGGAAGCCGCATACTCTTTGCTCCAGACCATAAAATTGCAAATAATCTGTTCACTCTGATGGGTGAAGGCGGGGTATTCAACAGATTTCCGCCGGAATTCCCCGTCCTTCACCTGCGAAAATAAAAAATTATCAACCTCCTGAGTGGGTATCATACAGCGGGCATTGAAATGATGTTGAGATTTTTGCAGGATTCAGAGGAGCCTGACATCAAGAAACTTATCAATCTGAACAACATTGATAAATGCGCAAAAATCATCCAACGTTTGGCAGTTGCACTGCATATTGTGTTCTTCGTTAAATTCCTCGAGGTGCTTCCAAACGAAGAGGCCAATGACCTTGCACGACAAATGGAAAAAGGGCAACTAGACAGCGCTGTGTGGGAACGACATTATCAAGCTTTCATGTTTGAGAGCAGGGAGAGCAATGCAGGATTTGCTCTGCATGCAGACGTGCTACTGCATTGTGAGGAAATCATGGCCATCCACTTTGCGGAGAGAATAGGGGGACCAGAGGGATACACCCTTTTGCTAGCGGCGGTGAAACACTCACTTCCATTTTCATTTCTTAACAACGCAGTATCGTATGCAGGGTTTTGCACACGTTTGTTGATTCACCATCACAGTGCCGGCTATTTCCACGAAAATCTGGAGAAAACCTTGTTCAGTACCCCATACAAGAACAAAGCAGAAACTTTGCTTTGGACAGCCAAAGAGAAATGGAACACAAAGACGCGTTGAAGGGTTTCCGCCCGAGATCATCTCTTCAGTCTGTTTTGCCTCGGATGGCCCTTGTAGACACCCTTTCTGACATGGAAAGTACCATGACAGCAGATGCTCATCCATGTGAAGAGGAGCAATATGTATGGAGGGTATCTCCAAAAGACTTGACCTACATCCTGCCAACGGCCAAGATGATTCTTCACAATGCGAAGTTCAATCCAGATACTCAGGAAGATACTCCCTACAACTTCTACGAGCCAGCACCTATTCCTTTGTCAAAGGCAGTGCTTGATTAAACACACGGAAGACGCAGGGCAGTACCTGATTTATAAATACCTCGCTCACTACAGGCTAATGGGAGTGGAGCCACCACACTGCAAAAATGTCAATGATGTACGTGGCCCCAAAGAAATCATTTCAAAGCTGCGTGCCATGAGTTCGACCAGTTTCACAATCAAACGCACTAGCTGCAAAGCCTGCCTCTGCATTCGAACAGAAAGAAAAAGCACGAAAATTGAAAGTAAAAAAACAAACCAAACTCGTAGACTGTCTTTCGTCTTCGGCTAACACTTGCCAGGCAGTGCTAAAGCCAGACTTAAGCAAGGGAAATGTCCAGAAGGCAAAAGGTATCAAAGACGCTCTCCTTTCACTTCATACTGACTGTGCTCTGTCAACAGACGAGAAGGCCCGCAAGCAACTCAGCTCGCAGAAACAACAGAGGGAGCTTGAATCAACCTTTGCAAAGGATAACAGTCTTATCCTTCTTGACCAGAAACAGGTTCCACCAGAAGTGTCAGAATCCGCCAAGGTTGTACTTGTCGAATTCGCAGGGGTCCAATACAAATGTGTAGCCGGATCTGGCGAGCAGTATCTACAGTACGTACGCAACGGAATAATCAGGAAGATTCTGCATGATTACTTTTAAAGAAGTCAGGCAATTGTCCATTAAACATCCTCTCAAGCAAGAATACAACAGTCAAACTTGGATGCCTCCAAAGAGCGCCCTCAGTCAGATTGGTTTGTTGACCGACTGTTTTATCGAATACTTTTTCACAGCAGGTAATCACAGTGCCAGACTTCCCGATTTCATGCAGAAAGGCCGTCTCGTTCGAGATGAAGAAGGGAGGTGTTTTTACAACCTCGGCACTGACACCTACACTGACAGTTTGCAGTCACTGCTGCTGATCCCTGAGGCTGATCTTCTTAAGTCCCTCAAGACAAGCCGGCTTCGTGGGCAGAAACGACACACCGAAAACACCCCGCAGAAAGGCGAAAGAAGAAAACGAAAACCAACAACTTCAACGCCAAAGGTATCTCTATCTATCTATCCATTTATCCATCCGGCATCCATCCATACACCCACCCACCCCACCCCCTCTCTCTGTTATGATATGTGATTTTTTTTTTTTTTTTTTTTTTTTTTTTTTTTTGGGGGGGGGGTGGGGGGGGGGGGGGGGGGGGGGCTTTTTTTCCCCTACGTAATTTGTGCTGAGGAGTGTTATTTCCTTTTTTGTATTTGTTTATTGTTACCTTAGTATCATTTTCTGTCCTGTACTGCGTGTCTGTACTTATTTAGTTATGATCTTTGTTTGCGTTAAATATTTTTTTGCTTGTCTTCAGTATATTTCATGTTGTAGTATGTTAGCAACGGTAAGTTTGAAAAATGACGTATTTGTACCTGTCAAAACTTCTACTGTTATATAAAATAAAGTTTCATCATCTGTCTGTCTCTCACTCTCCATACTTCTGTGCATTTGTGCGTGCATGTGTGTGACGTTTCCCGCGGTCCTACGGGTCGTGGGTTCGATGCCCATTTGGGGAAAAAAGTCGCTTCCCGATTAGTTTACCTCACTGGCACCTGGTTCCGCACCCCACATGGAGGGAACATGTCGATCAGCCACATTCCGAGGCTGGTGCAGTTTGAATGCAACGATTGCATCGGCGAACCCACGACCCGTATGACCGCGGGAAACGTCACACACATGCACGCAATTACATTCGCCAATGACGATGGACACTTATGGGGCACTATTGTCCCTGTATTGACTGACCTGAGACACTTTAATATTGCGTGTGCGTAATGCGCGCGCATATCTTCAGATTTACTGTTTTATTTTGCCAATAATAGCTCATGCAGTGCATGAAATGTTGAAAGCCTCAGCGAAGAGAAACTTTGCTACTAAACTTATTTTTTATTTGCATCGGCAGAAACAAGTTTATTCTAAGTGTGTGCTGGCCTTTCCGTTTCTGAATTGTTTGCACTACTCAGAACTCGTGCAATAACATGTGTGTAAGATGTGAAGAATTCAACGTATGATGAAGTCTTCGTCGAATGAGTGACAATAACTAAGTGACCACTAATATTTACGATTTTGTATTTTATATTTAAATACTTGGAGTTTACGCATGTTACTTTACCAAAAGAGCCAATTTTCTTTCTTCAAAACGTTGATACAGATATGGATGTCAATTTGAGTTATTTAGTGTATTGATCCCTTCACTACCGAGAAACATAGAACCCAACCCAGCTGCATGAGGTATTGGTCCCCATGAGCCTCTGCAGTTGCTGTGCCTCTTGCTGAAAACACTTTGTTATAACCATGCCGTTCCTTCAACGGCAGGGAATCTTACACGCTGACTTTACAATTCTTTCCACAGCACAGTGTCTCTCCGCTGGCAGTGAAGGGATTAATAGTGACACCTTTACTATCGATTGGTATAACTTGGACACAAACATCAACATACTTGTTACAAATTTTCGTTTCGCAAAACATTTTGTGTCTGAAAAATTCCTGTCACAATTCTGCGACTACTGTCAAATAGTGGATATTATTGATCTCATTGCATCAGTTTAGTTAACGGATAAGTCTATTTTCTCTTTAGTCGCATGCATTTTTTCTTCTTTAAATAATAATTTCTTCGTACAATGGAACTCTGATGTAAAATGATGTATACTTTGACAACAGTTTTTCATTATTGACTATGCAAGATTATATTAGTGCATATCAGTGCCGGCCAGCAAATTACGAGGTCGCGAGGCGGCCTGTGCAGCAATTGATTGATTGATTGTACATTGCTTAGCGTCCCGACAGCAACAAGGCTTTCTCAGGACGTGCCTGCACTGCTTGTGAAAAAAAAAATAAACAGAACATTGAATGTATGTCGCCAGCCGGTCAAATACATTAAATAAACCTAACACACGGGGCCTAAATAAAGCTAAGACCATTTAGCAACACACATCCAATATCAAGAGCTACAGGCAGTGCAGACAGTAGGGAGAGTTTTAAAAAGGCAAATACAGGTGAATGGACAAAGGGTAGACAGAAACACATGCCCCAGAATAGAGAGAAAAACCCACCCTGTGGGGCTGACCAGGGTGACCCTGGGAACTGAAAAATACCTAACCCCACCCAAGTCCCCCAGGGCAGACCCGGGTGGGGGGCCTGTGCAGCAAAAACACCAACACACAGCCAAGAGAGAGAGAGAGAGAGGGGGGGGGGGGGGCAGAACAGGTGCAGACAATAACAAAGCTCCAAGAGGCAGAGATCCTGTGAGTTCCCGGCAGAGTGCGGAGTCTCATAAGAATCTGTCTCTTTCTGGTTTGAATTTGTACCTCTATTTGTACATCTATGTTGCTATGTTCATGTAGCTTACCACGTGGGAAAATCAAAGGCAAATAGCCGAACAGCTGCAAGAGACATATATGCTCATTAGCATCAGACAGGCGCAGAGCGCAAACCAATCTGTATGCATCCTGCTGCCTAGTGTTACGGTTATGTCGTTATGCCCTATGCAGCCAGTATGCATTGGATTTTTATAAGTCCACCGGCCACACTCGCGAGCTTGAAACCAGATACCCACGGCTGTCAGCACATCAGGCGACTGGTCCGCTGTGGCGCTGAGAATAGCGCGATGCTCATGCTCCCTTTAGGTTCACGGCAGTGCAGTTTGGAGACTAACTGTACCATCAGTGTCCCGAGCCTGTGGCATACCATCATACAGACATCACGAGCCACATCTCCCTACCTGCTCATTGCACTCAAACATGAAGACATTATATGACTTTAAAGAAGTGGCAAGTAGACGTCTTAGACACACAGAGATGACCGGAGAACAGGTCAACTGGATGGACATCAAATGGCTCAGATTCATGCAGACAGAGCCAGACACCTTTTATTACAAGTACAGAATGTTTGAAGGCTTCAGGATACTGAAGATCAGAGGGACTTTTCGCAGAAAGTCATCAAAGCGCATCTCCTTTGATGACATTCTTCCTAACCGCTACTCTGCCAGAATACCTATCTCTGACAAGAAGAAGAAGGATCTGCTTGACCTGTCACTCAGGGGTGGTTCCAAGAGACTGCCTTAGCTACTATGAGAATCTGCCAAGCAACAAGTCTGTTCCAGACCGTCTCCCAGAATCAGACTTTGAGGATGAAAATGCTACAGATGATGACCAATCTGTTTATTTGTTTGTCTCTGTTACTGACCTGATCGGTGCTGCCATTTTGTTTTTCTGTGACCATGCAGATGAATTTGATATTTTAAAACTCAGCCTTCACATACAATTTAGACGCTTAGATTTGTATGATGTTTTATCGTTGTGATATTATGTGATTCATCGTTGCATACACAGAGAAAAACAGCTTGGAGAACTGTAATAATGAATCGCACAATACAATTTTTTCCCCTCTGTTTATGCAAATGTATTGGATAACGTAAACAACGTAGGTCTACAGTTATGACACAGTTTTAAAATGATGCATTGCTTTGAGATTTGATATTTCTTTTATTTTCTGTGTCCATACAATGAGATAGACAGTACTCAACAACTACATTTGCAACATACAGATACATGCTTTGCGTGTTATGTGGTGCGTTCTTTATCCATACACGTCTTTTCAAGACTGCCGTTATCAGTATGGTATGGTATGGTACCGTGTCTCCAAGGCGCCGCCGTAGGGATAGAAGCAGGAGCTTTGAAAGTCTGCTGCTACTAAGCGCTACTTTATGTGCAAACCTCCACCCGGCTATTAACTTCGGTGCATGCGAAATATTTCTGTTTCCATTTCACCGGCCCTACCGGGCCTTCTCTTTTCGAATAGTGGTAATGGGATTTTTAACGTGCGCACTTGATTATGCGTGCTGTGCACACGAAGGCGACAAGCAACCGTAAGCCGAGTCAGTACGTAAATTTGACTTGATGGGAATGAGGACGGAAAAGTTACATCCCATTCCTGCCCACCAGGGGATTAGAATCCGGGATCTTACGACTGCCAGCGCAGTGTCTTATCCACTAAGCTACGTCCCCATCAGTGCCAGTACTAGTATAATAACATGAATTTTCACAAATTGGAAACAACACTTTGCTCATAGACAAACAGTTGATAAACACATTTAACAAATTAATACTTTACGGCTGCACGTCCTGAAAATGCTCTGGGTGGAAATTTGTGAGACGATACCACTTAAAATAAATGCACGGTTAATAGACTGAAAGGGGTGTTTGGCTTCGTGTATGTGTGTGTGTGCGCACATGCGTGCGTGCAGATGCGTCTGTGTGTGTGAGCATGCGTTTGTGAGAGAACTAGAGACAGACATGTAGACGGACATAAAGGCAGATTTTGCAGTACTGCTACTAGGAACGATTTCTTACACACTTGACTGCTTTCATTTGTTTGTAAAACGGTGAAATCTGCCAGAAATGAACAGAATCAGTTTTAAAAAAAAATCACACTTTATTGCTCAGTTTTAATCTTGTACATCTCCAGATAAACGTTTTTGCACACAATCTATGCACATTTCCCTCGCTATTTATTATGGTAAAAACATACATTTGTCATGTATGCGGTTATTGCCTAATATTTGTAGTCATTTTATCTCGCTTTTTATTATGGCAAATGCATGCATTTGTCTTGTATGCGGTTATTGCCTAAAATGTTTTGTCATTTTGTCTTGATTTCGTATGAGGCAAAGCAGACTATTGGCGTTATATACGGTTTTGGCATGATAAAAAAACGAACAACCTGTATGCGATGTTTACAGCTAGAACCATATACTGGCCAATATTCGGTTCTGGCATAATATAGCCTCTTGCTATCTCACAGTGCAATTTTATGCCAAACCAGGCTATCTATGGAAAATTCTTGTTGTGAATCATCTGGTGTTGGTATCCACTCGGCGTCACTGGGGATGATATTTCTAACCACCCTCACTTTATCCACGGGCACGCCTCAGGGGTGCGTGCTCTCCCCTATGCTCTACTCCCTGTTTACTTATGACTGTGCTTCATGCCATGCCAGTACTAAAGTTCTGAAATTTGCAGATGACACCACAGTGGAAGGGTGCATTACAAACTCAGACGAATCCGCTTACCGTAGTCAGGTTGAGACTCTTAATTAGTTGGTGTAATAACAACAACCTTGAACTGAACTCTGGCAAAACAAAAGAAATGATTGTGGACTTTAGAAAGAAACAGTCCCCTCCCCCTCTTGTGATCAATAGTGAAATCATTGAAACAGTCCAGAACTTTAAGTTTCTTGGCACTACCCTGTCATGTGACCTGAAGTGGGAGGAAAACACTCGCCTTATCGTCCAAAAAGCACAGCAGCGCTCGTTCTTCCTGCGACGTCTGAAAAGTTTCGGTCTCGGTGCCCACATGTTGATGCAATTCTACCGAGCTGTGATTGAGAGCGTGCTCACCTTTTCGATCACGGTTTGGTATGGTTCCATCACGGCCAAAGAGAAAATCAGACTGAGTAGGGTGGTCAAGACCGCTTCAAAAATCATAGGCAGAGATCTTCCTAGCCTGGACTCACTGTACCAGCAGCGTCTCTTACGTAGAGCACGTCTTATCTCCAGTGATTCCACCCACCCCGGCAATGAGCTTTTTCAAATTTTACCATCAGGGCGCAGGTACAGGTCCATCAGTACCAGGACCAGCAGATTCCGCAACAGTTTTTTCCCTCTTGCTGTTCACGCTCTCTCTGATCAACCGGACTAATTGGAGAGAGCGCGAGTGGCGAGTGAGAATGATTGTGTACAGTCAGTTTTTAACTGTATCAGATGTTTCTCTCTCTCTCTCTCTCTCTGTGTGTGTGTGTGTTTAGTCTTAGTAACTGACATCAAGACAAATTCCAATGTTTTTATTGTTTTGTACATGGAAACATATGGCAATAAACCATCTTATCTTATCTTATCTTATGAACATTTACACCAGTTCTCAGCTTCGTACGCGCCATAGCAGATGTATGGGCGCGCATCAAAACTTTGACTGCGATTTTCTCAAAACTACCTTTTTGAGATATCAGGTTCTGGTTCTAATAGGACGAAATATTACAGCTGCAACAACCCCCCCCCCCCCCCCCCCCCAAAAAAAAAAAAAAAAAAAAAAAAAAAAAAAAAAAAACACCACAAAACAAAAACAAACCAACTAAATTTTAAAAAAAACAACACCTAATCATCGAGCGCTGAACTTTGCAGCTAACGCACGAAGACACCATACAGTTTACTTGTCTAAAACGTGATTTCCCTTTAAGGGATAAATAAAGTTTTTTTGCATTGAATTAAAAACAACTATAACCCAGTGCGCAACGGCCATCGGCCCGACGTGGCCAACGGCGGACCTTTTGCGCATTGGGAATTTTAGATCACATTCAGCCTCACGTTTAAAACCGCCACCGTGCCTGGCAAAATTATTTTTCTTCGCAGTTCACATGTGTATACGTTTTTTGTACAGAGCTAATCTATCGACTATGGTATAAATCACGCCACCGTTATCAATGTATTAAGCTAACTGAAAGACTTAAATCGGAAGACCCTAAAAATAAGAAAAAAATACAACACATGCAGGACAGTAAGACTAACTTCTGCGCACTATCATAATGTGGAACAAATACATGTAACTCAATCACACCGATCATCTAATTTCTATCACACGAAGTTCATTCTATGTCAAATCTCTCATTCTTACAACAGCAACCATGCAAAATACATTAATGCAGTATATACACTGTTCAAGGTTTTTTCCGTAGTGTTAACCGATTTGAGCTGGGCCGCATCCGGACATATATCAACAAAAAAAAAGTGTATCCCGGATGCCGCCGCGGGTACCAAATGTGTTAACAACTATCATACATGTGCGTTGATGTAACTGAAACAGAATCAATGATAAGAGACATGATTAAAGCACAACTGAATAATAATTAAATAAAACACAGACGTATAAGACTGTCTAAAGAAAGCACAGATACTTTGTGTACTTAAGATTGTCAAAAGAACATATTGCCTCTATAAAAAACCATTATGAACACATTCTTCGGCCACACACACACACAATCCGTGGATCAAACAAGGAGACGTACCAAATATCTACCATGTCAACTAAAAACATGTAACTTCAAAATCACAAACGAGCCATCAAATCAGTGAATACATGATTATATGGGACTGGACTTATAATTACAAAGGTTTGTCAAAGGCAAGATTTAGTAGTAATACGTTCTTATCAGATCTGCACACTCCCACTCATGCTACTTTCACTTCAGATATTCGCTGAGTCAACTGTGATAGTTCAAGGACAGCGTATGATCATCTGACGCCAGTCTGATCTTGAGGCATCAACTAATCATTGTCCTTATGCTGTACGACGGTTGTCAGGCCTCCCACTTGGAAGCGGAAAAGTTTCGCAAGCACCGAGCGAAAATGTTTCACTTCCAAGCGGGAGATCTCTCGTCAGTTTCGTAATACCCCTTGAGCTATCGCAGTCGAACATCTCCCCTTGAAAGCAAAAAAAAAAAAAAAAAACTCCAGAGAATTTAACCCTTTGTATGACGCTATTGCGTTTTGTGGCGATGATTCCCGACATGCAACGGGTTACAATTCTAAAACCGCTACCGACACGCAAAGGGTTAATAGAAAGTAAAACCTTTTTGGTTCCAAGCGGAACATCTCTTGACGTTACCTTACACACTGACTTCGTAACTGCTGTCACTCATGGCATCACCTGACTCGTTTGCGTCACTGTCATTGGTCGAATCTGACATGTCACTTTCACATTCATCTGCATAATTTATGTTTATTCTCGATCCTGTCAAACTCGTTTTTTGAGTCCATATTTCTTTGTGCTGTCTCGACTTTCTACTTTGTGTTGAGAGAACTTGCAGGAAACCCGATTATCAAGTTTAGGACTAGCTTCACTTTCTTTGGAGACTTTGTTTCCATTTGTGTTGATTTCTTCGCCGGATGTGTCGAGCTCTTCCGAGATGGTCTGGAGTTCTGAAGAGCCTTCCCACGCGGGTCTGTAGCGCAGCTTGAGGGGGAAACTGGGTTTCAGGCTCTGGGAACGGTTTGAGTTGGTCAAGGTCTCCCTCTGGTTCAGAATGCACGAACATTCGTACAGCTCTGAGTCGCAAACCTGTGACGTAAAGATTGAAAGATAATCAGAAACGAGTAATCCCTTCACTGCCGGAGCACAGCAAACAAAACCAAAATGTGAGAAACAGATCTTGAATTAGCATGGTCAGTCCATCTCCTGCACTGAACTGCTACATCGTCCGCATTAGGCAACACCTCCAAAATTTGAGAAATGGGACCTCGGGGCTTAAAGGGCTAATGACTCGGGGAGACAGTCTGACAGTATTGAGGACATTATTTCTAGCAGTAAGCCGGCCTTGACTGAGGGGAGTTAGAAATAAGACTCGATACTGATGTCAGTGGAGTTGTCGAGTGGTGAGTTTCTCCAATATAATTAACCAATTCAGCCATGACATTTCAAAGCGACGTGGATCAACCAACACAACTTGTATTTTAACCCCTTGATTGCTTCTGACGACACCGCTCAATTGGCGGAAAAGACGCGTACCTTGAATGCTATGACGACCCCCCCCCCCCTCCCCCCTTTCCCATCTAGCATCGTGACGTCAGCAGGGGCTAAAAACTTCAAACGAATTACCTGTAGGATATTCTGCAGAGCGAGAATTGTGGTGGTGACCGCGATGCTGCAGTGAGAGGACGTCTGAATGCAGTGTTGCAGCACACCAAGCGCCAGCGACGACGGCTGCAACAGACAATACACAGTCCCAGTTGAAGCAGAAAGTCGTAATTACTGATGGCCGATGTCGGCACGGCAGCCATGAGCGGGCCAACTCCGTTCGGCCGGCGGGCGACATCGACACGAGGAGCTTTGCTTACTGAGGTACCAGTATTCTGATTTTCAATTACTGTCACGAGAAACAAACTGTAATATCTCAGCGCAATCACCCTAAAGACATCATGGCAGGAGACAGCTCAGGGGTAGTGACTCCCAGTCATACTATTTGAGTAGCCGGACGGCAGTACATTATTTCGTCTTGTCCAGTGGCCGGTGTCAGAATCACATAGCTCGCACTTTAAGCACCTTCAGTCTACGATAGTCTAATGAGACATCACTTGCTGATGATGGATTGGCCATGATTGCCCAAGAGTAATGATGGGCGCTCGGCTTGTGAATCTCTCTCTCTCTCTCAGAGAGAGAGAGCCGGAAAGAGAGATATCCTATCCAAGGGAAGCAGCTACGAAGCATCCCCCAACACAGGAACTTCTTGCTGCAGTATTATTGCTTCCCCTTTCAGTCATCGCCATTGCCCGCATCTCTTTTAATCCTTTTGCGTGTCCGAAGCGTTTTGTCGCGATGATTCCTGTATGAATCATCGCGACAAAAACCGCTACCGACATGCAAAGGGTTAACAAAAGTTATTCTAAATCAGAATCAGAACCTGTGGATGCCATTGCCAGCAAGCAAGAAGCTTATAATGAATTAATGACGACAGCCTTCATAGGACAATATTCAATAAGCGAATTTTTTAAAAAGCTGACTGGATGTAATGGGTTAAAGCGATCTTCTTCAGGCAAGAAAGGGTTGCTAGCTCAAAATGCCTCTTTTTAGGAATATTCTTTGTAGGTCACGGTATACATTTAAATTGGGAAGTTCAGGCAGTAAGAGGTCCCGTGTTTTTAAAAATAATTTTCGCCTTGTTTGAAAATTTGCAGTTGGGCTGAATGTGGGAATTTGCTGGAAATTTGTGGTTAGCTGAAAGGAGACATGTTTGGTGCTTTGATTCATACCATCCTGAGCTTATCCAGTGGACATTTGTGGGCCTATGTTGAGTTGCCTTTGGCGTAGTGATTTGAGGGGCACGCTGATTTCAGCTGTGCTTGGGTGTGGGGTTGGTAAGGAACCAGTTTCATAGCCAAGAAATGAGACGGGTCATGTGCTGTTTTTTTTGGTATTTTATGCATGGCAAATGTGCAGCTGGTGGGCGGTAGTGCTTTTTAGGGAATTGAACAATTAGGGGATGACTGGGATTGACTAAGGCTAAGAGACTGGACAGTACGGAAACACCACTGTGGTCCGTGGCCTGTCAGGTGCACCACATGCCATATGTGACATAGACCGGAAACTGGTTTAGTGTAACCAGATCAATGAGTTTGGATGGTTGCAGTTGGAAAAGTAAGAAAATCATGAAAAATTTGAAATTTTGCCAAAAAATCGCTGTGCATGCAGTTTTATAGTCGTTTTGGCATGTTTTGCGTGGCAACACCCTGTTTACCTGCACTGTGAGCTAGGTTTAGTGTGTTTGCTCATTTATTTTTTGTCTTACAGATAGTCATGAGTCTTTCCTTCGACCATGAGCTGTGACCTTTGACCTTGACCTTGAAAGGGGTGGGGTTTGGGGTGTTCAGTTTGATAAATGCGTTTAAAAAAATTCACTCTTTCAGTTTTTGAAGTTGTGTAGGGTGGGGTGGGCAGGGGTTTGGGTTGGAGGCCGGGGGGGGGGGGGAGGGGGGGGGAGGGGAGGGGGGGGGGTTGGGGGCTTAAGGTCAAAGGTTAAGATAAAAACTACAATGAAACAGTGTTAGCATGTGCATTTCATCAGACAGCTGACCTCAGAGTGAAATAAGCGGCCAAAATAATGTGACCTGCAGAAGTGTTATTTTGCATGGTACTGCTACACTGGTTGCATCTGAGGTGTCATTCTGCTGTAATTGTCATGAGGGATGTCTCTGGTGTCTATTCTAAGCCAAACACAAGCACTTGTACACTGAGTAAAGCTCATTTGAGTGCATTGTTATGGGACCAGCAGTTGCAGGCACCAGTACAGGGTTTTACAGGAGTGTTGACATGTTTGACACACACATGCCTACTACATCTGCAAGATGAGCTGAGGTGTTTTGAGACTCTGACAAGTGTGTTTTATATAAAAATGAACTGTACATAACCATTTTTCTATGCTACCTCCTAAATCAGCACTCCAGACACTAATTAGTGTATGCGGCGTGTCCCGCGTAGCACAGTTTGGGTTGGTTTGTGTAGTCTTTTTCCTGTGGGATAGCTCAATAGACTTAATGTTTAAATTGCAGAGCTGTTTCATGACCCCTTTTGCCTAGGGAAAGATTGCCAGCAGCACATAGGGCATGGCAGCTGGTTACAGGCCTCTTCCAGCTTGTTGTCACCAGACAACAGGGTCAATGAGGATGCCTGGGTGTTGTCTTTTGGGCTGCCCTAAGATACACAAGGAAATGGCCTTGGGTCTGAAAGCTCATTTTTCATCAGTGTCAGTGTCATGGTAACTGTTTTAAGTTGTCCAGCCCACCAGAAGTCAGTTTGACTGTATTGCATGCGTGTGTAAACTTGGAAAAACAGAAAAAGTAGGGGGGTAGGCAATGGAAAAATATGAAAAAAACCACTTTCATGTGCCTGTGTCTCAAATGCAACATTTCTGAAGATCAGATATATTACTTGATGTACATGCCAATTTTGGAGGCATTCTGACCATATCTAGGCTGTTTTTCATGGCATCAGATATGCATGATCCAACACGTCAGCAGCGTTGTGAACGCCACATCAAGGCACTTCACATAATGGGCCATAACATAAAGATGCAGCAACGTTCAAGGGTGTCACTTTGGATTTGACTTAGCTATTGTCTAAGGGTTGCACTGATAGCAGATTGAATGGTGTTCAGGTGGGACAAGTGTCTCTGACAGGTCACGGTATACATTTAAATTGGGAAGTTCAGGCAGTAAGAGGTCCCGTGTTTTTAAAAATAATTTTCGCCTTGTTTGAAAATTTGCAGTTGGGCTGAATGTGGGAATTTGCTGGAAATTTGTGGTTAGCTGAAAGGAGACATGTTTGGTGCTTTGATTCATACCATCCTGAGCTTATCCAGTGGACATTTGTGGGCCTATGTTGAGTTGCCTTTGGCGTAGTGATTTGAGGGGCACGCTGATTTCAGCTGTGCTTGGGTGTGGGGTTGGTAAGGAACCAGTTTCATAGCCAAGAAATGAGACGGGTCATGTGCTGTTTTTTTTGGTATTTTATGCATGGCAAATGTGCAGCTGGTGGGCGGTAGTGCTTTTTAGGGAATTGAACAATTAGGGGATGACTGGGATTGACTAAGGCTAAGAGACTGGACAGTACGGAAACACCACTGTGGTCCGTGGCCTGTATTTCTTACAATCATGCACACAAAAGGACTGACATAACTTGCGTTTCGTTGATAACGCAATGTGAGTTTCGTAAAGTGAAACTGTTCAGTCTTCCGCTCTCCTTTGCAACCCAGGGGCCAGTTGCATGAGTGAGCCGAGTCCTGCACCAGCCACTAAGCAAGGTGCTCCGTTATAGCGGAGCACCTTGCTTAGTGGCTGGCGCAGGACGAGGTTCGCTTATGCCGGCGGCCGATCCCATGCGTGTTCCCCCAGTACTGAGCACTACGCTATGGATTGCGACAGAAACGGTATAGGCCGTTTGACATCGGAGCGCACGTGTTTGCCAAATATCTCCGCTTAGACTTTTCTGCACACAGTAAGAACAAATATAATTTAATGCCAACTGTCTCGGACTTGGCCAATTCACGTGAAAATGGATCATTCTCATACTGGGCTTAACATATCTAAGGCACATTTAGAGATGTAAAATCGGTCATTTAATGAAAACATTTCCGAATTTTTACGACAGCACAGCAAAACTGACACATTGACCGAGTTCTTAAAAGTTAATCATATTAGGCCAATTGTCACCGAATGATATTTGTTCTAAGCTTGGTATAGAAAAGTAGTTCTTTGCGGAGATAGTTGCGAAAAACGCCGGCGTTGTGCGCTACGATGTCAAACGACCTATTGAAAAGTTTTAGTAGATGCAAGACAATACACGTACTGCGGAGAAAACGTTGTATTGGTCGGTTAAGTCAGTTTCCCCCGCCCAGTAGAAAGCATCAACTGCCGAAAAAAATTATGAACACGACCCACCCGCAAGAGATATACATCCTCATGAGCCCCCGGCGCGACTGCGGGGGATCATGGGGATCTATGCCTCATGAAGAGACCGGTTTGTCTTTTTGGTCGTTGAATAAAGGCAGCCTGTTGAACTGAATGCAAGTTCGATGAGGTAAACAATTATTTCTGTACGTCAGTAAGCGCGATAGCGCAAGATGCCTGCCAAACCCACCCCCCCACCCCCCCCCCCCCCCCCAAGTTATTATGACAGACGCAAGCTGGTCACGCCCTTCACTTCCTCAGTCGCTTCACATTATATTTATTCTTTAATCGTCTGCAGCTAAACCGTGGCAGACTGACAGACTTAAGTTAAGCTGATTAACCTGGCATTATTCCTGGAGACAAAAACGAATCTGGCACGACCCTTGTGATATTATGGTGAACCCCCCTTGCATCAGCTGGTGCTGAAAGTGAAGAGTTCATGGATAGATAACGAGTGATGAGAGGAAACCGGAGTTGCAACAAAAGGTAAACAAGACCGACTGTTTTCACATCAAACACGTAGTTGGACTTTGAGACGTAGTTCACTCTAGTGTTATTCACTGAAGGATATTCGATATGAAGACGACTGCGTTAGGCTATTTTTCTAAAACGTAGTTTAACCGGATGACTCACTGTGTTACGTGGTGGAGGTGTAGTCGTAGTATGATACACACCAGACGCACGCACGTGAGGTTCTTTTAAATAAACTTCAATCAGCTGCAATCCACGGTCACACGTAGCTTAAGGATGTAAACAATACTGGAGTAACAGTTCCAACAATATTTTAATTCACGATGCGATCTCCACACAATGCAGTTCCAAATGCACCAACACTGATACAAAGTCTCTTCTGCAAATATCCACACTGTCGACACAAAGTTCCTCACACAACGTACACCACACTGTTACGCTGTTTCTCTCACAATGTACACCCTACAAGGGCCACGTACCTACGATAACTGTGTGTCTCTACAACTGACAAAAGCAAGACAATGTATATATGTGTTTCCCTACACTAATCTTTATAGTGCACCAATTTCTAGAATAATCCAGGAAAATCATACAACGCAACCAATCAAAATAATCTACGTAACCGGAACTCACAAATATTAATAAAAAACGAACTTTCTAGAAAACTACAATAGGCTACACAAATTTGGCTGCTCACTTCAGCTCCAAATCCTTGGTAAAATGACATCTCACAAAAGTATGGTAGGCAGTTCACAAACTAGTCGGAAACTTCGAGAATTACCACGATCCTTCATAACACACACACAAAAAAAACGGCTGACGGCTTCATGCGCACAGTAAACAACTTGTTGCTAAATGTCGCCAATTTACCAACGTCACACGTATTATGATACGAGGTCACTAGACAGTGCGACCTTTCTAGAACGTTCTGGACTAAATTTAGCGTATCATAACGAAGTGAATTCCGCTCTGCACGACCGAAAGAAAATGTTACTAAAAAGGTACGTGAATCATAACCATGATAGCTCAAATATATACCGGATCGTTTCCTATGATTAACACATTTATGCTCTCACACAACAACACAACCACAATCGTAACACACTGCCTTACAAACAAAACCAAAGCAAACGTAAATGCACACACACCTGTCAGGTCCTCACACTATTAAAAAAAATAAATTAAATAACAGGTGGCTGGAATGAGTCTAGTGGAGGTGGGTTTGAGGGTTTCCAGGGCAGACCTGCGGGCCCCCCAAAATTTGGAAAGCCTGTATGATTTCTTCGCTGGGCTAATTTAAAAAAAAAAAAAATCTCGGTTTTTTCACACAGACTCGTCAATTCAAAACTGTTAACAATACAGTAACAGTGTACACATTCTAATACAGGACTGCTTGAAATTAGTTTGACTATAATAGTACAAGGGTGGTGCCAGAACAGTTTGGCGCCTAGGCCGCGCCAAGCTATTCTGGCACCACCCTTGAATCAAAATGGTTGATCCCTCTCCTGATCTGTAATGTAGCTTTCCTAGAGCAATAAGCAAATTAAAAAAATTCTGCCTCATGATGTAATGGGCTAAGCTGACGAAACTCACGCGTGTACACTGTTAGCAAGTGGAATTCTGCATTCTGTAAACGTGCGCACATAATATTCGTGAGCATTCAATTTCAGTCGCACACTTAACAGTCATTGCAGGATTGTTTTGACACGATCACCATACCTTCAACACGATACAGGACTCTTCCATGAGACAAGCCTCTGCCTTTTTCATGAGGTAGCCGACCGCCAAGGACTGCCCAGAGGCACTGCGGCTGACGATCTCGCTGAATAGCTGTAGAAAAGGCAGGTAGGTGAAAAGGGGGACCCGCCAGTTGAGCTGTCTCAGAACCCATTTCTCCATCCTCCGTAGGTCGGCTTCTGTCCACTGATTGAAGTGGAGGGTTCGCAGTACGGAGACAGACACCTGTGACTGAAAGTCATTTTTTTCTTCAATACGTTATACTATTGTCATTGTGCGTTATCTGGAAATGCAGAAATATAATGTACACTATACTGTACTCATGGTTTTAAGATGTAAGAAACAACAAAAACGACCTTCATTATACAAGAGTTTCTACAAAAAAAGTTACGCCATGAAAATATGTTCAAAATAGCAATAATAATAATACATAGTTTTTATATAGCGCCCTTCCCCACGAACAGCAAGCTCGGAGCGCTTTACAGCACAAAAAAATATTAAAAAGGAGAAAAATTAGAACGCACTCACTCTTTAAATGTAGGCGCATTCCTAACACGAAACACACACACACACACACACACATAGCCTATCAACATGGGGAAACAACCAACATTTCCAGGCAGCACATCCAGACTAAGCTAATCTTGATATGCTACCTGGAAAAGATGGGTCTTCAAATTTGTTTTGAAGGTCAACAGGGTAGGGGAAAGACAGACATGCAGTGGAAGTGAGTTCCAGACGTGAGGGGCCTGATAACTGAAAGAACGGGCACCAGCAGTTTTTAGGCTGACTCTGGGCTGAACAAGCAGTTTTTGTGAGCTTGAGCGTAGACTTCTACTAGGATTGTGTGAGATTGATTGTACATTGCTTAAAGTCCCGACAGCAACAAGGCTTTCTCAGGACGTGCCTGCACTGCTTGTGAAAAAAAATAAATAAACAGAACATTGAATGTATGTCGCCAGCCGGTCAAACACGATAAATAAACCTAACACATGGGGCCTAAATAAAGCTAAGACCATTTAGCAACACACATCCAATATCAAGAGCTAGCAGGCAGTGCAGACAGTAGGGAGAGTTTTAAAAAGGCAAATACAGGTGAATGGACAAAGGGTAGACAGAAACACATGCCCCAGAATAGAGAGAAAAACCCACCCTGTGGGGCTGACCAGGGTGACCCTGGGAACTAAAAAATACCTAACCCCACCCAAGTCCCCCAGGGCAGACCCAGGTGGGGGAGGATTGTGTGAGGCAAGGGAAGAAGACAGATATGCAGGAAGCGTATTGTCATAGTGTTTGTATGCCAAGCACTCACATCTTCTTCCATAAGTTTGCTTGCTATCAAGTAACAAGCAGCTGACAGGCAACCAAGATGCTTTTCAGACACCTGGAAACAACAGGCAAAACCATTATGGCTCATGTGCATGACCAATGCACATAATTATGTGTGACCTTTGTGACAATAAGTAAAGGGCTGGCTTCGGCAACAGTAAAATCCACCTTTTCTCAAAATTTAAGCATTTTTCACACCTCTGTCAAACCCTTGTGACCCATGACCTTTACGATGAGTCGACTAGTACACATAGATAGGTCTTACCATCAGGTATCTCTGTGCCAAAGTTTGGGTTTGAAGTATTTAAGAAAAAAACATTTTTGGGGTTAAAATATGGCTTTTAAAATGTATTTTTGGACCAATCCATGACCCTTGACCTTTGTGATGGGTCAACTAAGTTAGTATGCATATGAAGGTCTTATCATGAGCTACCTTTGTTTGAGCCAAATTGATTGTAACTTTACAAAAATGTTGATAAAAACTACAATTTTATATATATATATATATATATATATATCCTCTTGTGACCTTGACCTTTCCTAGGGGTCATCCAAATTAGTATGCATAAATAGGTCTTACCATCAGGTATCTTTCTATGTACCAAGTTTGGGTCCAAGTTTTTAAAAGTATTTGAGAAAAAACATCTTTTGTCAAAATATAGCTATTTTTCACCTATTTCCTGATCTCTTGTGACCCTTGACCTTTCCAAGGGATCAACCAAATTAGTATGCATAGGAAGGTCTTACTGTAAGTTATCTTTGTACCATGTTTGGGTTTGAAGTTGTGAATAGTATTTGAGAAAAAAATAAACTTTGTCAAAATATTGCTATTTTGACGTATTTCCTAATGCATGTCACCTTTGAGAGAGGTCACTGAAAATTATTGGTATGTTTAGAAAGGTCTTGCCACAAAGTAATCTTGAGCCAAGTTTAGTTGAAGACTGTGGCTTGAATAGGCTCCGAGAAAATGCCAACGTTAAATTTTAGTAGGCCGCGGACGACAGACGACGGACGGATGACCAGTGGCCCAGAACATAGACTCACGTTTGCTAAGCAACGTGAGCCAAACGTGAATAAATCAATCAGTTTGTCAGCCATTATAAATGGACTGAACTCAAAAAGGCTTAAGCAGACTACGAAAAAACTAACATACAAAAACACTTAACCCTTATCGTGTCGGTGGCGGTCACAATGATATTTGCGAGGATTCCTGTAAGAATAGTCATCGCGACTAAAACCGCTACTGACACGCTATGGGTTAACACGTGTTAACGTAACCTCCTTGCGCATGCAGCCATCGGTATTGTTTACATGAGTTAATCTGAAAACTCTTTCCCTCCAAAAAGTTCTCCGAGGTTTATTTGTTATTCGCACCTTTGCACACCAGAGAAAAAAGTCCACGGTTGCTATGGCAACAGCAAAAGTGCCGGGTGACCCGCCGGCATAGAAGTAGTGCAGAGAGCGGATACGTTGTACGCATTCCATTCTGAACTGTCTCGTGCTGGGGCATGGGTGTTGGACCATCTGGAAACAAGCAAGACAGTAAAATTGTTTGTCGTACATTAGTTCGGTTTCTTTCAAGTCTAATAATCGCTGTCAATGTACGCCACCAACCTGTATCAAATGCCTGGGTGTGCATGCAGCCACCGTTGCCGGTTTCTGTGCGGTGACAATGAAGGGGTTAATTACACATAAGGTTGGGAAATTAACGGACCAGATTTTTTGCTGGTCGTATCATGTAGCAACTACGCTGGAAAAGGCCAAAAAACACACATTCCACTTCATCTCTCACATCAGTCTTACAATCAAAGTTCGTTTCAAGGTTGCTTACATCCGCTATACATCATAAATTGTGTGCGTACGTGTGATATATATTTCTTTCCAGTTGCATATTAATTTGATAAGCATTGCTCCAAGCCACCCCCCCCCCCCCCCACCACCACCACCACCTCGCTTCCATCAAGGTGTAGGCTGATCCTCACTTGTTGAAAGTGACGGCCATTACGTTGTCACTATGTCAGTCACCAGGCTTGCCACTAGGATTTAACCCATTTAACCCCACGGCTGCATTCCACAAATTTTGGGGTGTCACCTAACTACTACTTACCAGTTGCAGAAGATGGATCAGCACTGATAATTCAGTAGTGCCAGATTTGCTTGGTGCTTTCAGACGCCAAGCTAATCTGACATTACCCTTGAATTATCATGGTCGATCCATCTCCAGCAGGGCGTAGAGGCTACATGGGTTAAATTGTTCGTCCGCACTGATCGGGACAGACAGCTGACAAAACTCGGTCGGCCCAGGCGCTCAGTCCATCCGCGCCGACTATGCTTTAAACCCGGCTGGAAGTAGGTCACTACATCAGTAGCTCAGTGATCGCAAAGCTGCATGTGTACAACTCAGAGTACAACGGGGTGTGTTGGGATGAGGTGTATATCATCAGGTAACCTTAAAAAAATCGCCACAAACGGCTGAACTGCATTTCCTTTTATCTTACGACTGACTTCACAACCATGCACAAGTTCCGTCGCTGTGGCAAAACGTGTCCGTCACTGTGAAATCAGTATGGAGAACCGCCTGCCCGTTAAAGTACCATTACGCGTAAATTTGAAGACATTTCAATTCAGCGGCACCACTTGTGTTTGTTATGCCTTGTCGACACGCGGCACCGGCCTAATGAACTTCACAGCAGTTGGGGGCACGCAGCAAAAGCACACGCGTAATCGCACTTATTCAGTATTCTGCGGCCCAGCCGCCGTTAGCGTGTCAATCTATTTTTAGCTGTTTCTCGTACTGAAAGCGTTGTATTTATATTACGAAGTAGAGTCATTGCCAAATTACTTGATATCAAAACGATGTGTGCCACCAAACTGGATTGTCCTGTGTCTAAATAAGCCGTATCTAGACCTGTGTGTAGCGTTTCCTAACCATCTGTTACAGAAGTGTATCTTTGAACAGTTACGGCGGTATTGGGCCTTTAACCCATTACATCCTGAGGCTGATTTGTAAATTGCTTAGTGCCCTTTGAAAGCAACATCACTCTTACAGATTGGAGATCTAGATCAATCACTTTAAGGGGTGGTGCCAGAATAGCTTGGCGCCTCAGGGCGACAAGCTATTATGGTACCACCCTTGAGTAACTATCAGTTAAATTTGTTTCAATAGACGGCTTTAGTGTATCAGGATGAAAAGGGTTAACGGAAAGCCGGAGTTGCTGTGATCAGCGAAGTGCTTCCCGACAGTCTGCAGGTCGTTTCTGTAGTTCGAAAACCCTGTCACTGTGTCAATGCCGGATGGTGATGCAAATGTCCTGAACATGAGTTGCGAAGCTCGCATGTTCACGTTGTTTTGATTCCGTGCCATGCTTACACGCACCGCAGTGGGCACGGCCACGGTACCATCAGTTTCTTAGAATATGCTGGTGTTACTGGTTGGTGTTTTCCGTCCTAGTCGAGAGGCGTTTTTCTTAAAGGTTTTGAATACTGTTGTCGTTGTCTCAACCGCCGGTGCCGTGCACGCGCCGCCATTGTGCGTTTCTTTAAAAGAAAAGGAAAGAAAACAAAAACAGTAGCCTGGTGGGATTTTCTTTTTCGGGGGTGGGGGGTGGGGGGGGGGTGCCTAGGTGTACTGTGGTATGCTCAGTTTTTGTAGTGTGTCAGTATGTGCTTTTTCCAGTGCAATACACTGCTTATTAACCCATATCATACTGAGGCTAAAACTTCAAATTTGTGCGGCACTGCCATAAGCTAAATTATAGTACTTACAGATAAGGATATAGACCAATGGCTTTAGTTCAAGGGTGGTGCCAGAATAGCTTGGCGTCCAGAGGCGCTAAGCTATTCTGGCACTACCTTTGAACTATTTTAGTCAATCTTATTTCACACACTGGTGTATTCCGAATGGGTAAGAGTTAATACATCGCGCCCTAAGGTTGATGTTCCTAACGTTTCCTGTGGGGCCATCCTCGCACGACCACATGACAGTTAAGGTGACTAAACCAACCATGACAGTTCGAGGGTGGTGCTAGTTTTCACCACCATTGAACTATCGCAGGCAATCCTTATCCTGATGTAGTGTGTCACTAAAGCACACCATCTGTCAATCCGTATGGCAATGAACCTTACACTAAGTTACAGATTTTGATAAAGACACAAAGCAGGACAGATAAGGAAGCCAGTGTTGAGTCATACTTATACCGTTCCTTATCCGGCCTTGTTTCATGCACAAGACATAGATTCTCATGAGCCCCTGTATGTAATTGTATGCAGGGGCTCATGAGAATCTATACCCCCTGCAGGCAGTAATCAACCACAAATTTAAATTTGCAGTACATGGTCAAACTAAAGCCTAAATGGTAACTATCATACACTTTTGGCTGAGATCTCATTCCATTTGTCATGAGACTGCTGTCAATTGCCCCCCTCCCCCCCGATAAATTCTTAAGATCTTTGTGCTTACTGAATGACTTACTAGTGGCAGGAGATATACCCTACAGTGTTAACTGTTATGGTTAATGAAAAGATCTTCATTTGAAACTGGACAAGAGATCTGTACTTTCCACCTCCTTACACTTAACTGAACCTCCTGTGTTACGCACACTGCAGAATCCTCATGCACCCCAACACGGATTCTGATAGCCTTGTCATCATATCAAGCTGATCTGTTGACAATGAACTCCTTTCATTGAGCTACATAACTCATGTGTAGGTTATTTCTGAAATATTACATGAACTGAACATTTAACCCATTTACTGATTTAGCCCTGACGCACTACAGCAGGAAATGGATCGACGATGATTATTCAAAGGTAGTGCCAGACAAGCTTGGCACCTAATGGTGCCAAGCTACTCTGGCACTACCCTTGAATTATCATGGTCGACCCACTGGTACATAGTTGTTAGGTGACACCTCCAAACTTTGCTGCATTTCCAGCCCTGGTGTTTGAAATGGGTTAATCCTGCCAGGAGGGAGGTAAACACTGACTCGGTCTATAGTAATGCACACATGTACTGTGGTACTGACACTGTCCTATAACAAGGCAATACAGGACAAAAACTCCACCCAAAACGCTAAATGTGTCCAAATCTAAGTTACAAAAGTGACCACTTCAGCCATACTAAAGGTCTGCAACTGTTAACAGAAAACTGCTGGCTTGGCAGAAAAGTCTTAAAGGTGCATAATACAATGTACTGGTAACTACAGATGTACCAGACATGTATTAATACTGGGACAGTTTAAGCTACTTTAACCCCATACTGTGCATGCTGCCACCTGTATAGGGCTCGGGAAGCTGACATCATGCTAGTCTTGGTGGCCATCTTGAGAGGATACGCGACTCATGTGCTCATCGGGAAATCGCTGTCAGGACAATGTCAGAAAATTCCTGACGTGCAATAGGCAATAATACTTTAACAGCAAGTCTTGCCATCACCGTAGAAAATCGCTAACCAAAATCAGGTTTTGACACTGACAGGTCAGATTACAGATGAGGACGACAGACACTATCAAAGAGCAACAACTTTGTAGAGTGGTGCGATAGAAACTATTTTGAATTACATGTTGGCAAAACAATAATAATAATAATAATGGCAACTTATATAGCGTTTATCCTTAAATAAGCTCTAAAACAAAAGAGATGGTCACAGATTTCAGGAAAAACAATCATCATCTAGATCCTGTTGTCATCAAGGGAACGGCAGAAGTTGAGTGTGTAGAGTCCTACAAGTATTTAGGTGTTCTTTTTGACAACATGCTCAACTGGAAACAAAACACAGAGGCTATATTGTCTTTACTGTTTGAGAAAGCTCAGATCATTTAATGTAAGCACTCAGCTTTTACAGATGTTTTACTGCTCCAGTATTGTTAGCGTTCTAGCATTTGGACTGACATGCTGGGGTAGAAATTTATGTAAAAAAGAGATCATGATTGTCTTAACAAAGTAATCAAGAAAGCGGGCGGGCTGATTGGTAGAGCACAAGATACCGCTTTGGACACGCTTTACAACAGACGGATTACGAACAAACTGGCTGACATTCTTGATGACAAAACACATCCACTTAGATATGAATTTGACAGCAGAAGTATCGAATGAAGTGGCAGACTTTGAGCAAGCCGACTGAAGCAAGCAAGCAAGCAAGCTTCGCCTCGTCACAAGTCAGCGACCTCAAGCAGCGACCTAACCATCGCCCACAGCGTAGCTCTGCGCCCACGGCTACAGATGGCCTCAAAGAAAAAGCAACCACCGCCCTTGTTAGGGCGAACAGACGGAAAACGCCCAAAGAACAAGTAGAGGACTACACCTCTAGCCTCCCCGAGGCACCTCAACAACAGCTCACGACCACAAGGAAAACAAGAAGCTACCCCCCCCCCCCCCCCCCACCTCCGTCTCCACCGATACGACGACAAGTGCAGACAATGTGGGTTCCTTCGCGCCTGCCGTCACCTCCCCCTACCACTCCAACGCCAAACTCCGAGACCCAGAATCCACTGGTCACTACCACCCCCACCAAGATTCCCCGCACCCCAGTACCACCAGTCTCGATTCAAACAGCCAACCTCCCCCCCCCTCCCCCCAGACGTACGACGGTCCTACCGGTCACCACCACCACCACCAATGCCACTTATAGAAGGCCTCCTCCACTGGCTGGTTCACCAACTCCCACCAGCAGCTACGGTTAAACGGCCACCCCACCCGTCGCCTCCACCACCAACCGCCCGGCCCCACCACCAGCCGCTGCGCGACGGAGCGACAGACAGAGATAACCCCCCCCCCCCCCCCCCTCCCACGACGAAATCAGCGAGAGCTGGAAGTCCCCATCCCGTTAAAAATAGCACTAGCAAAGTCAGGCAATGAGTCCAAAAAAGCTCAGGCAGTTAAACGTCGAAGCAGGAGAGCGAAGGGAATCGCCGGTCGTGGGTTCGAATCCCGTCCCGGCCCTAGTAGCTGGACTCACAATCCAGGGGGAAAAAAACGGATTTGTTCAATAGCACGTCCGTTGAAAGGTCCTGGTTAATCAAAGTAGCACAGTTGGAGTGCGCCTGAGTTGATCAGTGTTCAGGTCGTACTCCATAGGCAGTAGATTTCCCTGTCCCCCATAACCCGCCCGTCAGGGTTGTCCATGATACTGTGGACGTTAAACCCGAACTAACCAACCAAAGTCAGGCAGACCTTGCATGTGAAGCCTCCATCCTACACAGGAGGTATAGTTACGTTTTCTCTCTTGTCTTCCTGTTTAGTTAGTTAGAATTTATACTGTCCACTGTGACGGTACATTAAGGCATGTTTAGTTAATTTGAATTTGGTTTTTATTTGTGTTGGTTGTTATGTCTAGTGTGTAGGCTAACGTAAATAGTTTTGGGTCATAGGATCGTATTTAACTTTGTGGATGTCAGGCTTAGGAGCTAGGTTCGCTAGATGTTGTGTTCGAAGGTATAGGTGTTAGCCTAAGGTGTTTAAGGATATTATGACTAACTTGTATTGGTTTGATCATGTTGTTTGTTTCATCATGAATGCTTACCTGGTATAAATAAATCTTGGAATCTTACTTCCATCTTATGATGCTCAGCTAGAGTGAGAGCGAGACTGAGACTGTGCATGTGTCAGTGCAAGGAGTTTGTTTGTGTGTATGTCCATTTGGTATGATGCTGTGACAGTCGTGTGAGCGCACCTTGGTAGCTCAGTAGAAACGCTAACAGCAACAAACACCAAATCCAGTCAAAATAGGGTTTTTCTGGATACTGTGGTCAGTCCATTTCACAGGTAACTTTGACTTTTGAACACAACGCGAGGCAAATAAACACAGATTTTGTGTGCATGCGAGACTAGAGTAGACTTATAGTTTACTCTCCACAGCCCTTCCCTAGACCACAAAAAGGATGCGGACTAAACTCAGTAGGCACTTGAGTACTGTATTAGATGGGCAGTCTTTGTCTATCTGATAAACTATTTAAGTCGCCTGCACCCAGTCCGGTTACAATTGTATTGTATTGTTTGTTTCCAAAGAGGAAGAAACATGAAGAAAAACGTGTTGAAACACTACTTCGTTACTATCTGAAGTCTATCGCCAGGCTAGCATGTCCTCTGAAGATGGCGGCGCAGCAGCCGATGCTCCTAGGCAACGCGGAGAACTTCCCGAGCCCTATTGTGTACATTTACAGTACAAGAGGGCTACATGCACAACATGTTATATGAATGAAAGGTGTGCACAAAATCATAAAAGAATACAATCATACAGAATACAAGGGACTGTATGTACAGTTACTAATACAGCAACAATGCAAAGTAGTGTTCACTGAGTAGACACAGGTTTGTGAATCCGACATGACTTACCTTGGGATTCGTTATTATTCAGCACATATTTAACCAATTACATCCTGAGGTTGATTTTTTTTTAAGTGCTCATTGTCCTATAAGGATGGCTACATTATATATTAGGATCAAGCATTTAGTTCAAGGGTGGTGCCAGATCATTGCATCATCCTTGAACTATCAGTCAAATTTATGTTAAGCAATGGAAGTATCACGATGAAAAGGATTAATTTGAGTTGCACCACATGGATATTTCGTCATTGCACATGAATCACATGCACAGAGGACTCAATGCTCAACGTGAAAGAGATAGAGAGACAAAGGTTCTACCTGTAGACCAGGCCAGCTTACTCACATAATTCGAGTCAATGTTCCCATAAAGGCTGGACTGTTGTTTCAGCAGCCTCTGTAGTTTCAATACATCTGAAACCTGAAAAAAAAAAATGCATGCACAAAATCATATGCGTTACATCAATTGTATCTTGTGTTGCATCACTTACCGACACCATGGTTTTCTATCAACAGTTTTAATCACCAGGAACCAACTAAACACTGCGAATTTGTTTAGTTGCTGCATGGTGATGCGCAGGTCACATTCGACAAACATTCACAACCATGACCAACCCTCGATCGATCGAGACAAACAAAAAACAAATTCTTCAAAGTAAGATCAACCAAAGATTCCCTACAACTTACTGAAAGTACTGTTTGTTGCTTTGGGGGAAACATAATGGACGTTATAACTGCAAGCTGAAGTGTCTTTGTTCGGTTGTTACCGTCGCTGTAATGTTTACGATGAAGATAGTCGTCTGCTGATGGTACCACCAGGATGAGTTGGGAACCGGTCACTTACGACAAGAAAACTCTGCACGAAAATGCAGTAACACGTTCATCATCGATGTTGTCACTCTTGGAAAAGTTTCTTCAGCCGTAAATAGATGAGAACATTCGTGTTATCATCGAATTGTAATGGCATCAGCTGATCCGCTCAGGTTTGTTTCGAATCTTGGCGCTCAGCCAGGGGGTAACGCCTGCTTTGTGTGCATTGGGCGACCGTAGCAGGATGAGCAGTGATTGGTTGGCATACAGATTTGCATTAAGCCCAAACAAAAGAACGTAAACAAAGCATGTTTCGCCGTATTTTACGCATTTGTACGTTTATTTCCTTGAATATAACATGCACTGGAAATAACAAAAAACATCTCAGTGATAAAATAACACGAGATAATTGCAAAATGTCTGTGCAACTTTGCGAAAAGGGCACCTGCAATAGTGTGCAAGAAATTAACATAATGATCATATTTACCGCTGTCTTCGTGCGCGATGCAAGCATGTACAGTAAATTATGCTAAAATTCACCTGACCATTCTTGTAAAAATGTCTTTTTGAACAAAATTTAAATAAAAGTAGTTTTTATTTAACGCTTCTGATAGATTTGTTCAGGAATTATTTCATTTTAATAGCGGTGACGCGGATGAATCGTCTGTTGTCAATGTCTAATTTTAGCTACGGTATTCCGTCAGCTGGGGAATAGTTCCCGATCTAGATTCTTCTTTCCTCTTTTCTGGGGTACATTTCGAAGAAAAAATGGAGGTATCGGGACAGTAGATGTAACCCAAAGACCGTTTATGGACCAGAGGGTGTCCAGGGTCTCAAAATTGTGCCCGGTTCGTTCTCAGGTAAGGTCTTTTTGACAATTTTGATAAATTTTGTTATAGCCTTAGTGATGTTCGATGCAAAATCTTTGCCTGATGCTTAATACTATGCAATGTTCCTCGATGTTCGATGAATCCTGGTGTTTTATGAGTGCTCGCATTGTCATCTATAATGTTTTATTTTCATGGCTGCTGAAAGTTTATGCAGTTTAATACGGATCAGGCCTGTGTATTGGCAATTTGTAAACCTCTGACCGATATCAGCTGAGAAACCAAAATGGCTGACAGAAAGAATCCAAGGTCAGAAATAGTTTTCATGTTGTCTACTTCACTGGTGGGTCACTGTGTAAACCGTCACGAAGATCATCACGCACAGAACATTTCCTGCTTGTAATAGTTGTATTCAAGTGATGGTGTTACGAAAATTATGTTGATTTGTGGTGTGAAGCCCTACAAGCTACAGTTGCCATTGTAATGAAATGAAACCTTCTAAAGGCGTTGCCGATTTGGACATAGTATTATTCAACAATGAGATTCTTGACATTTATGAAGAATTTAAATTACCGTGTTAAGTTAATATGTTCCTGTATGTAAGACCCTATTCTTTATGACCGTTTTTACAAATTTTCACAACTGAAGAACGCAGAATGTTGTCTCTGTAATCCTCATCATATTCAGGTCAAGTATTATGAAATTAGGTAAATCCTATGTATTTCCCCTGCCCCCCAACCCACCCCACCCTACCACCACCACCACACCCACACACACCTCCTTCCTCTCTCCTTTTCACCTTTCATCTGTCACGTGATGTTTTGAATTGTGTGTTTTTATGCCAAAAATCTGTTAATTCTCGGGCAGAAGGATTGGTCATGTGATAGGGTTTCCTGTATGATAGGACTGTCAACCTATTTCATCAGAGATAAGGAAATCGTACATATTCTCCTAAGCCTGATCAAAATATTACTTTTGCAGCCTTATTTAGGCTAGAAACAGCACTGATTTCTAGAAACATGGTTAGAGCACAGCATGAACCGTGTTTATGTGATAATTTGGATATTTTCCGAGTGATGCAAAAACTCCTTGTTTGTGATAATGTGTGGTCATCACTGAATTCGTCATGCCTTTGTGTCAGCAATGGAAAGTCCTATGTGTAAATATAGACTTTTAATCCTTTTCACACTAAGTGTTTCTTTTTTTAGTACCGCAGTGTCTACTCATTGTTTTCTCACTTTCTCTGGCTTTGTAAATAATGCAAGTGTACAATGTCTTTCATTGCCAGTGTTAGTAGGGGGAACTATGTGTTCCCATTGTACAACATAGCAAACAGGAGCAAGATTATGTAAATAATTAATGAAAAGGTCATACTAATACTTGAAATGAAGTTGTACTTAAAGATTATAATAAGAAAAATCATAACATTTTCAGCGAACTCCTACTACCTAGGGCATTATTTAGTAATATTACAATTTATGTTGCCTAATAGTTATACATAACGTGAAGTTTTGTTTTTTAAATCAAAATTTCTAAATCAAAAGCTTTTGAAATTATGTACTGTACTGCCATTTTAAGTTAAAAGACTTTTCACGCTAACATTAAAGTGTAAAGGTCAGTATGTCCACTTCATGATGATGATTAAAAATATAATGTAGAACTTATTTCCAACTAGAAATGTATCCTTTTAGTTTTATGAGTATCTAGGGTACGAGAAAGTTTTGTTGAGGTTTTAATTTTATTCTTCATTTATTTCAGATGAACTCTTAATACTTACCTAATAGTCACTGTCAGAATAAATTACTTGTGTGAAATTGTGACAAGTTGTCTTTGTGAAATCTTGATTTTATGCAGCCAGTAGTACTGTTTACAGTACTGCAGTACTAGTGGTACTGGTAGCATTCACAAGGAGTTTGTGTTGGTGTTTACCGTCGTGGTGGCTGTGTGCACAAAAAAGGTTAAATCTTTCAGCCCTTGTACCATACAGCAGGAGATAGTGGAATATTACTCAAGTTCGAGGGTAACAGTAGATTATGTTGGTGCTAATTTTGTGCTCTTATCATGGTTTATCCCATCTCAAGCAGCCAGTGTATATTTGTTAGTCAAGGCTTTCGAAAGTCCTAGACTTCAAAGTGTTAATGTTGTTTGCCCTTTTTTTGGTTGGTGTGCAGGCATCTTGGTGCGTCAGCAGGGCTGTGGGGAAGAATGTTGGCCAGGGGTTTGAGTGGTGAGCGCACCCTGCAGGCACTTAGAGCGGCTCTTGACAAGGAGCAGCAGCAATGGAAACCAGTCCTTCCAAGGCCAGTCAGCAGCAGTCAGGTATGGCGCTCAATTAATACATTTTTAGCTCACATGCAGTAGCAAAAGTGAGTCTTATGTTGGGCCTCTGTTGCTCATAACATGTTGTCCGTGGTAAACTTTAACATTGGCATATTGTCAGAGACTATTCTGACTATTCAAGACAGACTTGTGCAAACATTTCAATCAAACATGGCAGAAGGCTAGTTGATGATAGACCTTCCTTTGCATGCTAATTTGGCTTACCACTCGTTAGCCTTAGAGGTCAAGGGATGCCGCAAATGTGTGAAAAATGCACATATGTTGACAAGACGCAAGATTTTGTGCGGGTGTCATTGCCATTTGACATTTAAAAACCTGCTCATAAGGGTAACCTGTCAGAAAGGTAATGAATTTCTCTTTTTCGAGATAATAAAGTACTCTTATTCTTCAAAGGTCATGGGCACAGGTCAGATAGCAGATCAGTCATGCATATGAGCCGCAAGGGCATTGCCATTCTTGTCCATAACTATTTCATCATTTACTTCCCAGTTTTAACTGCATGAGATTGGTCAACTGATAATGCCTGATATTAGCCATTTGGTGTTTGGAATGACAGATGTATAAAGGAAAGAATTAGTTACACAATACATGTAGGACAATAAGAGACATGCACAGGCCCACAGGTAAAGTTTAACTCTTTCTACCCCAGACACACCACAGCAAGATAAGGATCGACCATGATAGTTCAAGGGTGATGCCAGAATAGCTTGGCGCCTATGGGCCATAGTCCCACCTCCAGTGCCTATGCTTACCATAGTGCGCAATGTTCGTGCCATTGACAGACTAGCCTTCAAGGCTGACCTCGTTCAGTCACTGTCTCACCATCCTAGTCCTAGTGCCGAGGAGTTTGATTCATGTTTACGCACTGTCTTAGACAATCATGCACCATCTTCAAAGCGTAAAAAGTCAGCTCATAGAATCAGCCCGTGGTATAGGTTTGTGAGCAAAGAGCTGCGTTCGGCTAAGCAGATGCGGCGCCAAGCTGAGAGAATGTGGTGCTCAACTAGGTTGACTGTTCACAAGCAGATATACACATGTTCTAAGAAGCATGTAAATGAGATTGTTCATGGAGCAAAATCTTCGTTTTACAACAGGAAGATCAGTGAGTGCACAACAAGCAAAGAGTTGTATAATGTGACCAATAAGCTTATGGTGAAGAAGACTCCATCACCTCTTCCCACTACATTTCCCCCGTGCCAGCTGCCTCAGCTTTTTGCAGATTACTTCGTTGATAAGGTTCGTGATTCTCTGGATCTCATGCCCACTTCAGTTTTGTTCACCGAAAAAGGCTTTAGTGGAGAACCTCTCTCAGCCTTCGAACCTGTGCTAGAGGATGAGGTCAGAAAAGTGATCACAAACACTGCCCCCAAAACTTGTGAGTTAGACCCCATACCCACTCCCTTGTTGTACGAGTGCCTGGATGAAGTGTTGCCTGCCATTACACAAGTTATCAACAACTCTCGCTCCACTGGTATTTTTCCTGAAAGCTTCAAGACTGCACTTGTGAAACCCCTATTGAAGAAACCATCTTTAGACCCAAATGTACTGAAAAACTATCGCCCAGTTTCCAATCTTACATTTCTATCAAAGATTCTTGAGAAAATTGTCCTTGTTCAAACTTTAAAGCATGTCAACTCTAATAGTCTGTTCAGTGTATTCCAGTCTGCATATCGTCCCCATCGTAGCACTGAAACAGCTTTGCTGAAGATATTCAATGACCTGCTTTGTGCTTTGGACGAGCGTAAGATCACAGTCCTTGCTTTGCTGGACCTGTCCAGTGCGTTCAACACTATTGACCATGAAATTTTGCTGTGCCGTCTTCAATCTGTATTTGGCATTGAAGGCACAGTCTTGGCATGGTTTAGTTCATACCTGACTGAACGATCCCAGATTGTTTCTGTCGACGGCTGTCGTTCTGAGCCATCACCTCTTCGGTTTGGTGTACCCCAGGGCTCGGTCCTAGGACCTGTATTGTTCTTACTGTATGTTCAGCCCCTGTCCGACCTGATCTGTAGTCACTCCATTTCCCATCATGCATTTGCAGATGATACGCAGATGTACAAAAGTGATACTGTCGAGCGAGCTGTGAATGCCGTCCAAAGTATAAGCCAGTGCATTGACCATGTCAAATCATGGATGACCACCAACAAACTGATGTTAAATGATGGCAAAACTGAAGCAATGTTGGTAGCTAATCCAAGATTATCTTCGTCCCTGCCTTTACCATCATCATTGTCTGTGGATGGAACACTCATTGGCTTCTCTGCGAGTGTGAGAAACCTGGGTGTTACACTTGACAGCGAGTTATCTATGTCACAGCATGTCAGTGCAGTGTGTAGATCCGCTTATCTGGAACTTCGTCGTATTAGTTCAGTTCGTCACCTGCTGACCGTGGAAGCCACTAAAACACTAGTTTGTGCATTTGTGCTGTCCAAGCTAGATTATTGTAACTCTTTGCTTTGTGGCTGCCCTCAGTATCTCATTGATCGCCTCCAAAAAATTCAGAACAATGCAGCCCGGCTTGTTGTGAGAGTCCGTAAGACTGAGCATGTCACACCCATCTTGAAGTCCCTTCACTGGCTACCTGTGTCCTCACGTATTCAATATAAAGTTATGTCAATCTGTTTTAACTGCCTTTCAGGCACCAGCCCAGAATACTTGTCCTCTTTGCTGCATGTGTATACACCCTCTCGTGAGCTCCGCTCCTCTTCTGATAAACGGAAGTTGTGTGTACCTTCTGTCCAAACTAAAACATTTGGTCAGCGCACTTTTGTTTATCAAGCCCCAGTGTTATGGAATACACTTCCTCTTGAGGTCAGAAACAGTGAGTCTGTCTCTGACTTCAAGAGGTCGTTGAAAACTCACCTCTTCAAGCTTTACTTTGAATAACTGCCAGTGTTTGATGCCTTAGTTGTAGTTCTGCAATCCTCCTTGTTTAGACTGAATGTTAATTAGAATATAAATTATTATGTATGTATTGTTGTTTAGTTTATTGTAAAAGTGGTGTGTTCGGGCATTGTGCTTTGTTTGTTATGTGCATATGTCATTGTATTTTTATTTTTGTGTACAGATTGTAAAGCGCTTAGAGCTTTTGAGTAAGATTAAGCGCTATATAAATACTCATTATTATTATTATTATTATTAACCATCATGGACAACGGCAAAATTTGGGGATTTCAGTTTTGGGGTACAATGAGCTAATGAGAAACAAATGAGCAAATGGCTTTGAATTTTATGACTGAAGAGGTGGATGAACTATGATCATTCCGGAAAAAGCAAACCTTTTTTTAATGGTCTTTACTTTGACACTGCTGGCAGTCTTTTGGGCCCCACCATGAGAATGCTGTAGGTTACTATTTTCCTGCTCAGCATTGACCCTTTTAGCCCCAAGGTCCTATTTTTCAAATTTTGGAGGTGTTGTCTAACAACTATGTACCAGTTGCAGGAGATGGCTTGACCATGCTAATTTAAGGGTAGTGCCAGATTAGCTAGGCATCTGAAGGCGCCAAGCTAATTCGGCACTACCCTTGAATTATCAAGGTCAAGCCATCTCCTGCTCTAGGGATCCGGGGCTAAAAAGGTTAAACCCAAACAACTAAGGCTTTTTGGAAGATTATGCTTGGTGAGCACTTGTGTGTGTCTTGGCTTGACTTCGCGAAGGAAGATTCTATAGGGCTTGCCCATGTCGTCGACTTGTGTGTGTATACTGTAATGATTTGTACTTGTTATTTATTTTGGTTTCTTTGCATCGATCAGACCTTGTGGTTAACCCACATGTGTATGCACCCTCTGTTCATAGCACCATTGTCTGCATGTACAAAGGGGTTAATCAGTTTTGTAAATTGTCATCAGGAAATAACGGATGAGGAGCGTGACCGTGCGGCTCTCTGGTTGGTCCAGCTGAGCCAGACATTTGACTTTGCTCCAGAAACCTACGTGCTGGCAATAACTATCATGGACAGGGTCTCCCAAATTGTCAAGGTAAAGTTTGTTTTATGTTAAATTTTGAAATGCTAAAGATAGCCTGTGTGCTATCTGAGATGCGCCTAGATGTAATGAGTAGGTGGGATTTTGGTTTACCACGTAGCCCCAACGCTCCACAACAGGTAATGAATTAACCAAGTGCCTGGTTAACTTAGCGCCATCAGGCTCTGGTACATGATTCTTAACTCATTGTACCCCAAGACCGAAATCCTCAAATTTTGCCGTTGTCCTCTGAAGAGTGCAGTGCAGGACACAGATCGACCATGATAGTTCTTTTTCGAGATAATAAAGTACTCTTATTCTTCAAAGGTCATGGGCACAGGTCAGATAATTGATGCAGTTCAGTCATGCATATGAGCCACAAGGGCATTGAGGGTGTTGTTGATAGTTCAAGGGTGATGCCAGAATAGCTTGGCACCCATAGGTGCCAAGCTATTCTGGCATCCCTCGTGCTGGGACCATACGGCGTTGAGGCGCGTGCCCTGGGTGGTGGATAGGGGGTCCCTCGTGAGAGGGGTGCACCGAATGAAATAAGGTGCCGTGAACCAACATGGTCTAAGGGAAGGTGACCCCGACAGAAAACCCCTGGTCCTCCTAGTAAGGGGGTTGGGCGTGGGTGTAGCTTCCCCACCCTGCAAAAAAGGAAATAGCTACAAAAACGCCGACGAAAAGACTAAAAGTAATTCCTTTCCTGGAGGAGGAAGGTTCTTCTACCAGAAGACTTATGACGTCCTGTGGTGAAAGCCGGAAGTCTTCGGAAGCCACAGGACCGAGCCGCCTCTCTCTATCCAGGGATACAACCATGGGCACGTGGAACATCAAGACCATGTACCAGAGCGGCAAGGCCGCCCAGATAGCAGCGGAAATGTAAAAGTACAACCTTTCCCTGCTAGGTATCAGTGAAGCCAGATGGATGCAGTCTGGCCAGAAAAGGCTGTTAAGTGGGGAGATGATTCTGTATTCAGGTCATGAAGAGGAGAATGCCCCCCATACAGAAGGAGTAGCATTCATGCTGTCACCAGTGGCACAGAGAGCGCTGATGGGCTGGCAGACCTGTTTACCATACACATTTGGCGTATTAAAGTACACAATTTTGCTTTGGGGTACACATACATGTACACGTTTTACACAAAAATACACATTTTGGAGAAACTGACAACTCACTGGCTTGTGAATAAATACACATGTGAGGTCCAAAGTACACATTTAGTCAGTTGAAAGTACACTGACTGCACCCAGGTGGTAAACAGGTCTGGGCTGGGAACCTCTTGGGCCAAGAATTATCACAGCAGCCTTTAGAACCAAGAAAAAGCTCAAGCTGAACGTCATCCAGTGTTATGCGCTCACTAATGACAGTGACGAGGAAGAGAAACAAGAGTTCTACGACCGACTCCAGAGTGCCTTGGACAAATGTGCGGAGCGAGACATCACCATCGTCATGGGCGATTTTAATGCCAAAATAGGGGAGGACAACACTGGATACGAAGAGGTGATGGGGAGACAGGGACTAGGCTCGGAGATGAGTGAGAACGGGGAGAGGTTTGTAGACTTTTGTGCTCTAAACCGACTTGTCATTGGAGGCAGCATCTTCCCACACAGAAGAATACACAAAGCAACTTGGGTCTCACCTGACCATACAACAGAGAACCAAATAGACCATATCTGCATTACCAAGAAATTTAGAAGATCCCTTCAAGATGTTCGAGTGAGGAGGGGAGCAGATGTCGCCTCTGACCACCATCTGCTTACCTTAAGAATGAAGCTCAAGCTGAAGAAAAGCCGCACAGAGACGACAAGAAGACAGCGCTATAATGTAGGCCTCCTGAGAGAAACTGGAGCTAGAGAAGAGTTCAAACTGGTGCTGTCCAACCGGTTTCAAGCGCTACAGGAGCTAGTAAATGAAGAGGAGGCGGTCACCACAGAGCAGCAGTGGAAGGCAGAGAGGCGCTGAACTCAACCTGCAAAGACACTGTAGGGTTCAGGAGACACCACCACAAGGACTGGCTGTCGGCACAGACCTTGAAGAAGATAGAAGTGAGGAAGCAGAAGAAAGCAGTTGTCAACAACAGTCGCACGAGAGCAGCCAAAGTAAGGGCACAGGGGGAATACTCGGAAGCCAACCGCGAGGTGAAGAGGTGTATCAGGGCAGACAAAAGGGCCTACACAGACAGCCTGGCAGCAGAGGCAGAAAAGGCAGCAGGCAGCGGCAACATGAAACAGCTCTACGACATTACCAGAAGATTGTCAGGCAAGTATGGCCATACAGAAAGACCAGTAAAAGACAAAGAAGGCAAGCCTATTGCAGACAGAGCAGACCAACTCGACAGATGGGCCGGGTATTTTGAAGAGTTACTGAACAGACCTAGCCCACCCGACCCCCCAGACATCCAGCCGGCAGAGACCGACCTACCCATCAGCTGTGACAGACCCAGCCGGGAAGAGATCAGAAGAGCAGTGGCATTTTTGAAGAATGGCAAAGCAGCAGGCCCAGATGGCATCCCAGCGGAGTCTCTGAAAGCAGACCTAGAGACAACGGTGGAGATGCTGTACCCACTGTTTGGAAAGATCTGGGAAGAGGAGGTGATGCCGGCTGACTGGAAGGAGGGGTACCTAATCAAGCTTCCCAAGAAAGGCGACCTCAGCAAGTGTTCCAACTACAGAGGAATCACCTTGCTGTCAGTACCAGGAAAGGTCTTCAACAGGATCATCCTGGAGAGAATGAAGAGCTCCGTTGACCCCCAGCTGAGAGACCAGCAAGCAGGATTCAGGAAAAACCGATCATGTACATACCAGATCGCCACTCTCCGCATCATCGTGGAACAGTCTCTGGAGTGGAGCTCCCCGCTGTACGTCAACTTTGTGGATAATGAGAAAGCATTTGACAGTGTGGACCGAGAGACTCAGACTCTGTGGAATCTCCTACGACACTACGGTGTACCCACAAAGCTCGTCCGCCTGATCAAGAGCAGCTACGATGGCATGACATGTCGCGTGATCCACGAAGGGCAGTTCACCAGGGAGCTCCAGGTCAGAACTGGTGTCAGGCAGGGGTGTCTGCTGTCTCCGTTCCTCTTCCTACTGGCCAAAGACTGGGTCATGAAGATGACCACAGAGCACAGACGAAGTGGAATACAGTGGACACTGTGGACACAGCTTGACGACCTCGATTTTGCAGACGACTTGGCATTACTGTCCCACACTCATCAACAAATGCAGGACAAGACCACGAGGCTTGCTGACATCTCGTCCCAAGTGGGCCTCACCATTCACAAACAGAAAAAGACAATGAGGCTGAACGCAACCAGGGAAGAACCCCTCTTGCTTGCTGGCACCCCGTTGGAGGAGGTAAAGTCCTTCACCTATCTCGGGAGCATCATAGACAAAAAAGGCGGCACTGATGCACATGTCAGAGCACGAATCGGTAAAGCCAGAGCAGCCTTTCTTCAGTTGAAAAAAGTGTGGAGTTCCAGAGAGCTGTCACAAAACACCAAAGTCCGGATTTTCAACTCCAATGTAAAAGCAGTTCTCCTATATGGAGCAGAGACTTGGAGATTGACAAAAACCACAGTCAACAGAGTACAGACCTTCATGAACAGTTGCCTTAGAAGAATTTTGAAAATCCACTGGCCAGAGAAGGTCAACGTCAGACTCTGGGAGAGAACAGAGCAGATAACAGCAGAGAATGAAATTGGGCGAAGAAGATGGGGATGGATCGGTCACAGTCTGAGAAAGCCAGCTTCCAGTATCACTAGGCAGGCATTGTCATGGAACCCCCAGGGAAAGAGGAAAAGAGGTAGGCCGAGAAACTCCTGGCGTCGAGACCTCCAAGCAGACATCAAGAGACTGGGAACCACCTGGAGTAGAATCAAAGGAGAAGCACAGGACAGGAGTTGCTGGAGGTCTCTCGTCGACGGCCTATACCCGGGTAGGGGCGACAGGCGTATTCTGGCATCATCCTTGAACTACCATGGTCGATCCATATCTTGCTATGGTGTGTCTGTCGTAGAATGAGTTAAGTCATAAGTGGCACCTGTAATTGTAAAGTTTGTGAAAAGTAACCTTGGGGTTAAATGGGTCAACTTGTACATGCAGCCATAGGTGTGCCAATGAGCATGATAATTCAAGAGTAGTGCCAGATTGGCTTGGTTAATAATCTGGCACTGCACTTGAATTCTGGTTGGGCCATTTCCTGCAGCTGGTAAAAATTTGTTAAGTGATGCTTACACTTTTGAAAATGCATGCTTGGGGTTAGGTTAATTATCCCTTATATATGCAAGCAGCCACGTGTACTATAAAGTGCTTTATTGTTGGGTCTCTGTTGTAAAATGTACACAATTTTGTTTTTCAGATCCGATCGAAGTACCTGCGGTGTGTAGCCATCAGCTGCTTGTACATAGCAGTCAAAACCCTGGAAGACGATGAAGTATGCATCATATAATACTGTTTATGCTGTAGTTGAATTAGTACAAGTGTTTAGTTAATTTATGATATTCACGATGGCATCCATTTCTATGGCTATGTTTCTTACAGTTTTGTCCCTTTTATTTTTCTTCACCCATATATCTCCACGGCTGTATTTCCCAAATTTTGAGGGTGTTATTGAACGACGATGTACCAGTTGGAGATGGATCGATCATGTTAATTCAAGGGTAGTGCCAGAAGAGTTTGGTGCCTGAATCAATCCATTTCCTGCTGCAGGTCTGTGGGGCTAAATGGGTTAACATGATTGTTGCCTTTGTGTTTTATCATTGTTGACCGTTTTTTTGCTTGCAATTGTGTTCACCAGCATTACATTGTTTTAACACATTCAGTGCTGGAGCACAGCACAAACAAAGCACTGAAAGACATGGAGGCTCATGAAGGCCTAGATGTGTCTTGCTGACCTAATTCGGTTAAGTTCATCGCACATAGCCAGCAGGAATTTGTTATAATTTCTGAGACAGATCGTGAATAAAATATGTTAAATGTTACAAGAAACTAAAATGCCAATTGTCAATATTAGTTACTACGTGTTTCTAAATTTTCACTGGTCTGTCTCACAGGTGATCCCCGTCACTCTGGATCTTGTGCGGAAGAGTCAGTGCGGATGCTCTGTGTCAGAGGTCCTGCGCATGGAGGTGGTTATTCTTGACAAGCTCAGTTGGAATGTGAAGACGACCACCGCTCTTGACTTTTTGCACATGGTAAGGGAATCGATTTCCATAAAGTCCTCCATGTTTGTGTAGACCATTGATGAATAAAGCGTTCATTTTAACTTTTGGTAAAAGAACTGTGTACTTTATGGGCAGTGAAACTTACTTACTTACGCCTGTCACACCTACCCGGGTATAGGCCGTCGACGAGAGACCTCCAGCAACTCCTGTCCTGTGCTTCTCCTTCGATTCTACTCCAGGTGGTTCCCAGTCTCTTGATGTCTGCTTGGAGGTCTCGACGCCAGGAGTTTCTCGGCCTACCTCTTTTCCTCTTTCCCTGGGGGTTCCATGACAATGCCTGCCTAGTGTTACTGGAAGCTGGCTTTCTCAGACTGTGACCGATCCATCCCCATCTTCTTCGCCCAATTTCATTCTCTGCTGTTATCTGCTCTGTTCTCTCCCAGAGTCTGACGTTGCTGATCTTCTCTGGCCAGTGGATTTTCAAAATTCTTCTAAGGCAACTGTTCATGAAGGTCTGTACTCTGTTGACTGTGGTTTTTGTCAATCTCCATGTCTCTGCTCCATATAGGAGAACTGTTTTTACATTGGAGTTGAAAATCCGGACTTTGGTGTGTTGTGACAACTCTCTGGAACTCCACACTTTTTTCAACTGGAGAAAGGCTGCTCTGGCTTTACCGATTCGTGCTCTGACATCTGCATCAGTTCCGCCTTTTGTGTCTATGATGCTCCCGAGATAGGTGAAGGACTCCACCTCCTCCAACGGGGTGCCAGCAAGCAAGACTGGTTCTTCCCTGGTTGCGTTCAGCCTCATTGTCTTTGTTTTCTGTTTGTGAATGGTGAGGCCCACTTGGGACGAGATGTCAGCAAGCCTCGTGGTCTTGTCCTGCATTTGTTGATGAGTGTGGGACAGTAATGCCAAGTCGTCTGCAAAGTCGAGGTCGTCCAGCTGTGTCCACAGTGTCCACTGTATTCCACTTCGTCTGTGCTCTGTGGTCATCTTCATGACCCAGTCTATGGCCAGTAGGAAGAGGAACGGAGACAGCAGACACCCCTGCCTGACACCAGTTCTGACCTGGAGCTCTCTGGTGAACTGCCCTTCGTGGATCACGCGACATGTCATGCCATCATAGCTGCTCTTGATCAGGCGGACGAGCTTTGTGGGTACACCGTAGTGTCGTAGGAGTTTCCACAGAGTCTCTCGGTCCACGCTGTCAAATGCTTTCTCATAATCCACAAAGTTGACGTACAGCGGGGAGCTCCACTCCAGAGACTGTTCCACGATGATGCGGAGAGTGGCGATCTGGTCTGTACATGATCGGTTCTTCCTGAATCCTGCTTGCTGGTCTCTCAGCTGGGGGTCAACGGAGCTCTTCATTCTCTCTAGGATGATCCTGTTGAAGACCTTTCCTGGTACTGACAGCAAGGTGATGGGCAGTGAAAGCGAACATAATAATTTGAATGTTTGCTGCAGTGTTGTTAAACTTGTGATTTTCTGACATTACAAGAAGTAGATATCCATTCCGAAATTCTTGATCGTTGAAAGATTTGAAACGCATTTATTTTTTCGTAATCATAGATTATTTATATTCTCAGGTAGCAGAAATTTGCTGCAACTCCTCCACCCACCCACCCTCACACACACACACACGCACCCCTTCACCCCCCGACCCAACCTTTTCCTCCCCGACCCCAATTTTAATTTAAGCACTATCATTTGTGTATAATTTGTATTTTGTACATTTCATTTCTTGTATTGTGGATGTTACTTTTTTATGCAGATGCACACAGTGATGATGTGGCGCTTCCCCCACCTGCTGACAAGTCTGAAGGACATGACCCCCTCACGGCACCTTGCGCTTCTTACCCGCAAGCTTTTGCTGTGCCTGTGTCGCGCCGACCTGGCTCAGGATCGCCCATCTGCTCTGGCGCTGGCCCTCATCAGCCTGGAGCTGGAGCAGGTCTTCCCCCACTGGCTCACACTGCTCGTTGCTCTGCAGAATGTGACCCAGGTACACATATAATGTTTTAAATACTTGTCTTACCATGAAACAGTACCGCAAGAGATGAATGCGGTTGCGATTGTGGTCTGATAGGCCACAACCGGAAATAGAGTATTGATCATGCAAGCGTGGTTTCAGAACAGTTTGGCATCTTAAACTGTCATCAAGCTATTCTGGCAGTTGTAGTGCATAACTTTTCTGGCACTTCCTTTGCACTTGTCACCTTTAGCAATGTTTAACACTTACATTGAACTATCATGGTCGATTTAGCTCCTGAACTGGTATGTTGTCTGAGAGCATGACTGATACATTGGGGAATTTGAATTTGGGCTTAATACGAAAAGGGATTTAGATTTTGTACAAGCCACAGTGCCACAGGTCTGAGATTATTTCCAGCTCTTTCTTTCGCTGAAACCAAAGATGTTTTACTGATTGTAAATTGTCTGACATTACTATCATTACTTTTTTTTCCTCAGGTGGGGAACGCCCAGCTCATCTCCTGTCGGGAGAGGATAGCTCAGCTTCTTAGCCAGCGTGGGCAGCTGATCACTGGTTACCAGCTGAAGAAATCCAGCCATACCTTGAAATCCAAGAAGCGCAAGGTGGATGAGACAGATGCTGACAACATCTACGATGGCATAAAACGTCTCTACGAGGATGGATGTGGCCTGTCTGAAAAGGTGGCCATGACCAAGAGGGGCTCATGTGCTTCAGAGATGCACCAAGATGCAGACGACATCCACAATTTTGTCCAAGCAGTTGCTGCAGTTTGATTTGGCTAGTTTTCTTTGGCAGATCTCTCTTTGTTAGTCAGAAGTGAGTGGTCAGGCATTAGACCAGTTGATCTTGCCTTTTCTTTTTGTTGTCGGTGGACAGTTTTTCTTACAAATAATTTGGCCTCGAAATTGTTGCAACTGAGGAAAATGTATTTCGATTGAATGTAAAATTCGTCCCCTGCCTGCTGTTGTACTCAGTAGGGGTAATGCAATATGTGTAAAGTAAAAATAAGGAGAAAAAACTAGAAAAATCAAAAGTTAAAAATGTAAAGATATATTTAAAACGAAACAAAAATAAATGTGTATGCCTGTTTTGTGCTTAGTATTCATGTCTTAGAATGATTATGTTGTTTTTGTCTTCTATTTCATTACATCAATGAATCTACGAAGGCGTTCTTTTCTTTTTATATTCAGCAGAAAAAAATATGTGATTCAGTTCATATTCAGTTTGTGCATGTTTCTGTGATTTTTATTTCCGCTGTTGTATAAAAATGCATCTGTATGTATGTAGATATTGTTTGTAAACACTGAATCAGTGTCTGTACAACACGCATTGGCAACCGAAGGCAGCAAGCCATTCTGTGTTAGAGGGAAAGGACCAGACCTGAAACTGAGTGGGACTCTTTTTCTTTTGTATCTCTGCCCTCTGACTCTCTTCTACCCCCTCGGGCTTGGGGCCACTGGTGCTCTTTACAGCACGTGTCTGCATGCACAAGGGTGTTAATTTTTTTCTCTCTGAAAAAGATGTTTGTTCTTAAATGGTACTCCCAGTGAACAAAAGAAATGGCCACGATTTAAACTCTAAAGATGAGAGAAGTGTGTGTTCTGTATTCATACCAAGAACATGACAAGCAAGAAAACTGTTTAGTGGCAATCTGAAATAGCTGCCTACTCCATTGACAATACTCTTAAAGTGCATGGAATGAAACGGAATTGACTGAGAAGTATTTCAGTTCAAGTTCTGAAGGAGCAGTTAGAACAAACTTTCATGCTCTGCTGACCTTGTTTATCTTGTGGCAGTAGTCTTAAAAACTAATTGTGATATGGCGTAGTGCTGGCTCCTCTATTCCACATACCTCATAGGATATTAACCCATTTGTGCATGCAGCTGGTGGTACTGGTAACTGCATGCACATAGAGGTAAATTGGTAGTATAACTTGTCATTGAACAATTTTGGTGTTAGCTAACCATCTTTGAGTTTGATGTGTCCTGATTCTTTTGCCCATGGGATACCGTCATTTGAACAGCTAGACTGCATTAACATTTGTAGATAAGTGTCACTATGTCAGTCATTTAAATGCAGATTGTATCCCTTTGCTTGTGAGGAATCGGCTGTGTAAATAAGCATTTTCTACCTGTATTATACATTCCATGCTCTTTCTGTGGAGGTACCTTCTGGTGTTTGTTAAGGGTTCTAGAGGTGCTAAACTGTACATACAGTATTAATCTGTACATATGAAGTGAAACCCCATTGTGCATGTGGCCGCTGGTATCGTAAACTGATGGCTGCATGCACTAGGGGGATAATACTGTAGTAGGGATTTGAATAAGCTTGGTGAGATGGAAGTTGCTTCCAAAACTCGAGAAAATCCTCAATCTTTCAAGGTTTAGTGCCAGTATGAACATGGGATGGAATGGATTTTACTCCCATAGGTGCATGCAGTCACCAGTACACATACTGTAATAAACAGTACTGGCTGCTAAATGCACAAGGAAGTTAAGAGACGCACCCCCCATTTTGTTCTTTGCACTCCCCTTGTGGTTGCATCATCCTTGACAGCAACTTGACAAGCAAATGCATACTCAGATTCATTTTTGTGCACACAATGTGTGTTCACACAAACATATATTTAGTGAATTGTCATCTGGTTGCTACCTGTAAACTGCCAATGTTTTCTATAAAATGACCAGGGAAGGAGGAAACTTGCTTCAGAATGACAAAAACTACATAGTTCTGTTTTTTTCACTCCAAAGCAGTTTTCCTGTCTATCTTATTGCATTGTACATCAATTCCAGTAGTCACTCTTATTACTCTCTATTGCAGTCATATTTTCAAGTTTTTTACGGAGCAAGTTAGTCTATGATGAATCTAAGCAGTTTGGCTGCTGTCTTAATTTCTCTCTCAGCTGAACCGTTTGGGTGTCGATGGTGGTTTTAGTCGCGATGATTCCTGCAGGAATATCACGACTTAAACTGCTCATCATCATCATCATCATCAGTCCCTTGCCCGAACTGGGCGTTGGGGGGACTGAAAGGCAGCAGCAACAGACAGTGCTCTCCACTGAGTTCTATTTTGGGCGGTGGCAAGCAAGTCTGGCATCTCGAGTTCGGTCCATTCTTTTATGTTTGCGACCCAACTCTTTCTCTGATGACCTCGCCGACGACTTCCTTCGAGAGTGCCTTGGAGGATAGTCTTGGACAAGGTGTTGTGTCGGGTCACGTGGCCAAACCAAGCAAGCTTGCGCCGTTTCACGGTTGCCAGAAGAGGTTCATGTGGGCCCACCAGGGAGGTGACGATGCTCCGTACATATTCGTTGGTTTTGTGCTCGCGGTACGAGATGCGGAGCAACTTCCTCAGGCACTTGTTCTCAAAGGCCTGGATTTTCTTTTCTGAGTCTGCAAGCAGTGTCCAAGTCTCACAGCCATAGAGTAGAATAGACACTACGAGGGACTTGTAAAGCCTGTACTTGATGGTGAAGCTGATGGAGTTACTTCGCCATATCCTGTCCAGCCTGGCCATTGCGGATGTTGCTGTACCTATCCTGATACGGATCTCTGCTACGCAACTACCGTCTTTGAACAGGGTGGCTCCCAAGTACTTGAAGCTATTGACCTCTTCTAGCTTCTGGCCGTTCATGTGAATGTTGCTGCTGCTGTCGCTTGTGGTGTTGATCATCACTTTGCTTTTATCCGTACTGATCTCCATGCCATAAGACCCTGCGCTACTTGAAAGTTTGTCTGTCAGGTTTTGGAGCTCACTATTGCTGCCTACCATGAGGTCAATATCGTCTGCGAATCGAAGATTGCACAGGGATCTGCCACCAATAGAGATTGAAGTATGGTGGTCGTGGAGGGTTTCCTGCATGATCTTCTCCAGGAATATGTTGAAAAGGACAGGAGAGAGCAGGCATCCTTGACGGACACCGATCGTCGTCCTGAAGAACTCGCCTGACTGATTGTTAAGTAGAACCGCGCTGCAGGCGTTCTTGTAAAGCGCTTCTATCATTTGGATCAGTCCCTCCTCTATGTTGAACGATCTCATGACTTGCCAGAGTCCGTCGTGCCAGACGCGATCAAATGCTTTCCTGAAATCAATGAAGTTGTGGTAGAGTTCGCGCTGATGCTGCAGATGTTTCTCGATCAGGACGCGGCAGTTGAAAATCTGCTCTACAGTGCTTCTTCCAACTCTGAAGCCAGCCTGTTCTTCTGCCAGCAGTTCCTCGGCGAAAGTTTTGAGGCGGTTGAGAATGATTCTAAGCATTACTTTGCTAGGGTGACTTATCAGACTGATAGTTCTGTAGTTCTGGCACTGTTTCATGTTTCCTTTCTTGGGGAGCGGGATCACTAGAGACTGTGTCCATTCTACTGGCCATTTCTTTTGCTCCCAGATCTTTTGACAGAGTGTAGTGAGGACCTTCGTTGTTACTTCTCCTCCATGTTTCAACAGTTCAGCAGGTATGTTGTCTACACCTGGAGACTTTCCTCCCTTCAGGCTGCGTACGGCTGCTTCCACCTCTTCAGCTAACACTGGCAGGTCTTCAGCCTTCCTGGCCCCAGCCTGGTTGTTTTGGAGGATGCTGGTGTCTGGCTCAGCCTTGTAGTTATACAAGTCTCGGCAGTACTCAGTCCATCTGTTTAGTACAGCAGTGTTTTCCGTAAGGAGTTGGCCGCTGCTGTCTTCGATGACTGTGGCTGTTCGCTGTTGAGTCTTGGTGAGGGTCCTTAGCGTTTCATAAGCCTTCTTGCTGTTGCCGTTTGCCATGCCCTCTTCCACGCTACAACACTGGTCTTCAATCCAATCTTCTTTGGCTTCTTTCATCCTCTTCCTGATCTTCTTGTTGACAAGTCTGTACTTGTTTGCTGATGTGAGGTCTTGGCTGCTACCAACATGCAAAGGGTTAACCCTGTTGTGCATGCAGCCACTAGTACTGTTTACTGTACTGGCAGCTTCATTTGCAAGGGGGTTCATTTTACTTTTGCCTGTAGGGCTTTGTTTTGCCTCTGATGTCCCACGTGTTTGCAGGTAGTTGCACTGTCTGTGAAATCCATCATTCTATGATGGCCGTGCTGGTAGAGCCTGTATTTGCACTAAGAAACATTTGCAGTAAGATGTGATGGTTTTGTGTGACAGATGAGATAGAATGTTGCTGTAAATTGCTGGTATGGTATTCTATGCGTTGTTTATTTTTTGTATATACTGAAAGCACGATATAGAGGTGGCAACACGCATTTTCAGAGTGGTGGATTTCAGAAGTCAGTGCATCTCTCTGTACAGGGCTGTTTGATCAGCCACCTCCCAGTAAGCTAAAGGTACTTGGGCCAATGTCTGCCTGATGACTGCTAGTTGGGTTACTGTTAATCATATTTTGCTGTTTGTACTGAGGCTGTGCTTATTGTTAGGAGAGTTCCTTGTTTTAATAGTCTTCAAGGGTTGCTTTTTTGTCTTTTTGTTCCATTATTTTCTGTGTTTTGTGTGTTTTCATTACGCACCTCATTTATTCACTTATTCATGTAGCCATGTTACACATTGTCAATCAAAATATCATTACATTAGCCATGTCCCATCATTTTTAGTCGCATTATATAAATTATTTATAACTCGAACAAATTACATAGTTCATCTGTGTCCACACCTTATCATTCATTTTGTACAATCATGTGGTGATTGTATAGGTATTATGTTCATGAGTCTCACCCAGATGCAAAAAGTCCTCAGGCCGCAGGCATGGGTGGACTTCACTGATGCCAGCCTGATCGCCTTTGTGTATTGGGCAGTGACTTTCATCTCTTTTGCCTGATGGCTTAACCCATGATCTGTTACACAGATGGTGTTCTGTGCTATTTTTATGGAACTATTCCGTCATTGTGATAGTTGTAGTTTGTTCTTCCAAAGATTCAGGTTTTTCACAAATGACATGAGTAGGAATGAGTAGGACTTAAGCTAGTTTTATGATCACATTTTCTCCTACCATCAGAGAATTTGTTGGCATTTTATCTTGATCTCTCTCTACCGAGGATGTGGATGGAAAAATTAGGTTTTATTTTCACTAGGAAGATTTTTATATTGTAAAAGTTTGGTGTTGTGATTTTTAGTTGTGTTGAGTGGCACCACTGTGTCATGTATGTGTAGTAATTTGTTCTGTGTTAACCCTCTTGTGCATGCAGCCACCAGCACTGTTCACAATATTGGCAGGTATGAGCACAAGGGGGTTTATTTTGTAAAACGACAACATGGGCAATGAACATATCTTCAATCTTCCACTGAGGGAAAGCATGGGTTTGGAGAAATCTATGAATGGGTGCGAGTTAATTTTATCTGGAGCATTTGCTGTTCAAGTGAGCGGTCACTTGAGTAGATTTTTGTAAAATGGTTCTCTGTTTTAAGTGCTCCCAGTGATGAAAAAAAAAATGTGGTGCACAAAATGAGAGCACGACAGTGCGCTGTTCTGCTCACCACAGTTTCATTGGTATAGACAGATCAAGAAAGAACTTTTTGAAAGTGGTCCCAACAAATGTGACAAACTTGAGAAAGCATGAACACTTGACTTGGGATGAATGGTGAGGAAGCTTGCTGCGAATGTTTTGTGAAGCCAGAATCGACCACACTGATATTTTGTTGTCGCTCAGTAGAAATTCCCAGTAACTAGTAGATTGAGTTACTTAACCCCCTGGCACACGCAGCCACCAGCGCTGTAAAGAGTACCGTTGACTGCATGTGCAAGGAGGTTAAACGCTTAACCCAAGCAAGCACAATGTTTGCTGCACCAGGTCTGTCAAGTATTTGTACCGTTGTCCCGGTGCTGTTTTAGCATGCTGTGGAACAATGCAGTGATGTTGGTATCTACACATTTGCTGGCGGACCTTTTTTTTCGTGATAACTTGTACCACACTGGTTACTTGCTTTGGTCAGTTATGCGCAACCGTGCTTAGCAGCACATTGATTCAGGGGGATAACCTTGTACCTCTCCAACAAATTTAAGCGGGCACTAGTGTCTTAAATAGTTTCGTTTAGTTAGCCAGAAACGTGGGATACCCCTTTTTGTGCGACAAGGTGAATCAAAATGTGCTGACGTTGATATTGATGATTGTCTTGTGTGTTTCTCCATACTTGCCTGTAGTAGACTGGTTAATCGGCCAAACTACTGACATGCTGTTTTGATAACTTTGTTTACTTGATGAGAAGTTGATACTGGTGGAGATGAAGACATATTTTGACGATCAGCAAATAAAACTGCAGCAACAAAGTCAGTTTCATGTACTTGTGTGTTTGTGTGTGTAAATATACAATGCATTACATACATGTACACATAATCTGTGGTGAAAACATTAGGCAAAGGGATCATGTTTGAACAATGCATATTTAGAATATGCTTTTAACTCATTTCCCACAAATTCTGTTGAAAGTTAACAAATATGAAATCTTGCATTTTGTAATAGGTGCACACGTATACTACAATTCTGATGAGGGCCTAGTTATAATGCATATTACATGGGTGTCAAAATAATACACATGCTCATGATCTGTAACACATTCAAGACAGTGCAGTACATCAGAATTTGAAAATCGTGCTCAAGTTTGAAACATCACATGTCGGTCCCTAATTATTTAGTTACTTTCTTGTTTGAAACGAGATCAGTTCCATCACTGACACCGCCTTATCAAGGGGAGAGAAACCATCAGAGCTTATTGACAAAAATCCCACTCAACCCCAAGAGAACCTCAGAAAACCGGAAACGCTCGTTGCATTGTGGGTATGTTGGCAAGGCAAATATTCATGGCGGACTGTGTTCGAGTCCGTTTGTGTGGTCTGAGGCACATGGAGTTTTTACGTGTTTGATTGTGGCCCGTTCACGGCGCAGGTGGTGTAAAACACAACATGTACAACGTTGAAGATGAAACATAATTTTTCTCAGTTGCAAGATCGTCAGAAACTGACTTTTTGAGTGATCGTCAGTAGTGGTTGTGGACTCTACTGTAAACTACACGGCATTTGCGGTCAGCTTACCAAAATGAACTTAGGGAGGAGGAATGTAACTTTTTATAATGGTTTCAGAACCTGCGAAGTATTCTGTGTTTCGGTTAGCGAGTAATTCCCATTACAGGTATGCTCAGTATATCCTGATTATTTGTGCCTTTTCTCGAGGAATCTCAATTTTAATCTTGAAAAAAGAAAAGAAAAGAAATACGTTCAAAAACTATTATATGGCTCATGTTGCTCAGTGCTGCGGTTTTTTTTTTTTCTTTTCACTAATTTTCTTGAAGCTAGGCTGTCTTGTAGACTTAGGGGAACAAATACCGTCCCTGCGAAGTCGATTGTTTACACAACTGAAGCCAAGATTATATAAGGCTGTACTTGATTACACTATAATTGTGAAAGTGAAAGATTATGATCGATCCATAAAGCCAGTTACGGCTGCTTGGAAGATAAGGGTATGGGTATGAATGGAAATCAGTCTGCTTGCCATGTGTGTGGAGAAATTGGCGTAGAAGCTACATAGTACACAAAGGTCATCAGGCCACCCTTAGCCGCAGTTGGCCCATGCATAGCTGCATGAAGTATTTCTTTTGGCGGCAAGTTATACTTGACTGATCACAAAGCATTACATTTGGGTAACACTGACAGGTTGAAGAAAGACAGCGTGTATTGAAAAATACTTTGTTACCCTCTTTTTGAAAAATCATATCCATTTTTAAAATACACATTGAAACCATTGTTATCACTCTCCTTAAAAAAAAAAAAACAGAGATAGAAAAAACAAACCAAAAAACACCTGAAAACAATTGTTAACAGTAACAGCAAGTGAGCCAATTCACCCTTTACATGTCCGTAGCATTTTTTTTCATGATTTCTACCGGAATCATTGTGACTAAAACCACTACCGACACACAAAGAGTTAAATAAGAACAAAAGAAACCACCAGTGATCAATCCCTGGGTAGGCTAAAGTGTATTTACTTTTCCTGTAGAATTTATGTTTTCTTTTGTGAATGTTTTATTGATTAACCCTTATCATTCAGAATACACCAGTGTGTGAAATAAGTTTGACTAAAATTGTTCAAGGGTGATGCCGGAATAGCTTGGCACCTCTAGGTGCCAAGCTATTCTGGCACTACCCATGAACTAACCCATTTGTCTATATCCTTATCTGTAAAAACTATAATGTAGCTTGCATATATGGCAGTGTACAAGTTTGAAGCTTTTAGCCTCAGTATGATATGGGTTAAAAAGAAACAGAAGATGTAGTCACTGGTTTACAAGTTTTTCTGGTACACAGCTTCTTTGAAAAAATCGAACTCTTTTTCTGCTGAGAAAAAGTTATCACGATCCATCTGCAAGAGACAGATCAGGTGGGGCTCATAAAGATCTATTTCTCTTGCTGAGACCAATTTGTATACATGTTTTTGGATTGGTTTCAGTTTTTTGAATTAGTAAGGATTTCATAAGCAAACTATATGGTTTCATTCAAATGACTCATGTAAAAATAAACACACACATTGTTTTGAAGGTGACAAGTATTAGCAAGTGATGTGTTGGTGAAAGTTATGAGCATATTCCTTACATTGTTGTCTACTAGTCTGATAAATCTACATTGTCTGTATGAAGTTTGAAAAGTCATTTATCTTGTACATATCATCACAGGGCACACATTAAAAGTTTGAAAATCCTATACATATGATAAACTTTGGCATAAGCTTTTTGATGATGTGTTAAACTTGTATTTTATATTTTACTCTGCAGATAGTTGTTCTACTTCTAAATCGTTTTTGTTGTGCCGCCCATGCAACTAAAGTATGTGATGAACAAATACGAAGTTCTGGGGGTTGTAGGTGAGGGTAAGTAAACCATCTATGTATTTTCTTCATACATTACATCAGATTTTATGTCAGAGAAATTTATGTCCTAAGAAAACAAAACAAATAGCATTTTTTTTTAAAATGGTCCTTTGTGCATTCATTTATCTTTTTTATAAATCTAATGCACAAGCACTTTTTAGCTTCATCGTTTTCTTTTAACCCTTTGCGTGCCAGTAGTGGATTTAGTCGTGATGATTCCACAGGAATCATTGTGACTGAAAGTGAAAACACCACTGACTCGCAAATGGTTAATCACTTGAGTGTTGTTACATGTACTATTGCAGATGAAGAAAGCCTGATTCCGGCTGATGAAAAGCTGTATGCAATACTGATTATGTACATGTAATATAATCAGAATGCACGCAAACTTACATTTGAGTGAACTTTATTAATATAATTAATCTTTGTATGCATACAGCCATTGGTACCGCATGTACATGGGGATTATTATTGACTGCAAAATGGTATTTGGGTATATTCTAATAATTTCTAATTTTGTCTTTATTTTCAGGTGCCTATGGTGTTGTACTGAAATGTCGCCACAAGGTTAGCAAGGTTCATTTTAATTTTTAGTCAGACCTTTTTCTTGAATACTTAGCTCATAAATATGTAACACCCCCTCCCCATTCCCCCCAAAAAATTTTTTAAAAATTTATGCTTCATTACTACTCCACTGTTAACACTTTATTTTTCATTCCTTCATCTACAAATCCATGGATCCCCAAAGGGGTGGGTAGGCACATTGTGTGGGAAGAGGTAGAGGACCTTTCCCTCCCCTGGCCGGACAAATATGAAAATGGGAGGTGGGAGGCGCTGGGTGTGGTGTGTGTGAGTTCAACACCACTACCATAAAAATTTAGGCGGGGGTTGGATTCGGGGTGGGGAGGGGGGAGGCGCAGTCCTAGATTAAAATAAACAAGATGGGATGAACCATCTCACAAAGTCTCTTCTGTATGAGCTTGCATTTATTTAGCCACTTTCTGCACAATACATCCACAGGTCTACATCATTAAAAAAAATAGAGGCTGTCTTCCTAAATCAAATAGATTGTCATCAATTTATGTATAACACTGATATGTCCGGTGCGTTGCATCAATTCCGAAACATTGCACAACACTGACATCTGGTTCTGTGCGACAGTTTAGAAACATTGTGTAACACTGATATGTTTGGTGCCTTTATGTTGCCATCACTGTCTGATCCTTCTCTAGAAGTCGAGAATTCTTACTTTTTGGTTCACATGCAAAGCAAAAGTGAGTATGTTCAGGGCCAGTGGTTGATCGCCGTCATCTGTGGTAATCTTTATTAACGTTGGCATTTTTTTCTCAGAGACTATTCAAGCCACAGTCTTCAAACTTCGACCAAGGATACTTTGTGGCTAGACCTTTCTAAACATACTATTTGAGTGACCTCCCTTAAAGGTCAAGGTCACGGTATATCAGGAAATAGGTAAACAATTGCCATATTTTGACAAAATTGAGTTTTCCTCAAATACTATTCACAACTTAAAACCCAAACTTGGTACAAAGGTACCTGATAGTTAGACCTTTCTATGCATACAAATTTAGTTGACCCATCAGAAAGGTCAAGGGTCACAAGAGCACAGGAAATATGTTAAAAATAGCCATATTTTGACAAAAGATTTTTTTTTCTCAAATACTAATCACGACTTCAAACCCAGACTTGGTACAGATATATACAAGGGTCACAAGAGATCAGGAAATAGGTCACAAATAGCATTTTCTGACAAGAAATGTTTTGTTTGTTCAAATACTATTTACAACTTCCATCCCAAACCTGGTACACAGATACCTGATGGTAAGACTTTCCTATGCATGCTGACTTGGATGACCTCATGGAGAGGTCAAGGGTCACAACAGATCAGCAAATGATGTGAAAAATATCAATTTTTTTGGTAGAATTTTAGTTTTTAGCAGGAGTTTTGCTAAACCTTTCAGCCAGATTTGGCAGAAAGGTAGCTGACGATAAGACCTTTCTATGCATATACTGATTTGGTTCACTACCTATACTCAAAAAGGTCAAGTGTTATGAGAGGTTAACAAAAGTGAAAAATGCATACATTTTGAGAAAATGTGGATTTTGCTGGTACCGATGCCAATCCTTTTCTTATGTTATGTTAGAACACTTGAACATTTGCTTAGTTCAGTGACCTGTTATCGAACAAAATCTCCAAACTAGCTATATCCAAAATTCCAAGTGGATATAACAAAAATTATGGACTCAAATGCTGGTCAACCAACTTTATATAAACAGCAATTTTTGTCTTACGTGCGAAGCAAAAGTGAGTATGTTCTGGGCCAGTGGTCATCCGTCCGTCGTCTGTCGTCCATCCGCCATCCTCCGTGGTAAACTTTAATGTTGGCATTTTCTCGGAGTCTATTCAAACTTGGCCCAAGGATACTTTGTGGCAAGACCTTGCTAAACATACCAATTTCAGTGACTTCTCACAAAGGTCAAAGTCACAGGGGATCAGGAAATATATCAAAAATAGCTATTTTTGGACAGTTTATTTTTTCTCAAATACTATTCACAACTTCAAACTCAAACAAAGATAGCTGATGGTCAGACCTTTCTATGCATACTAATTTGGTTGATGACTCGGAAAGGTCAAGGGTCACAAGAGCTCAAGAAATAGGTCCAAAATCACCACATTTTGACAAAAGATGTTTTTTTTTCTCAAATAATATTCACAACTTCAAACCCAAACTTACTACAGAGATACCTGACGGTAAGACCTATCTATGCATACTAATTTCATGATCCCTCAGAAAGGTCAAGGGTCACAATCGCTCAGGAAATACGTACAAAAATAGCCATATTTTGACAATACATGTAAATGTTTTTTCTCAATTACTATTCACAACTTCAAACCCAAACTTGCTACAGAGATAACTGATGGTAAGACCTATCTATGCATACTAATTTGGATGACCCCTCAGAAAGGTCAAGCGTCACAAGAGATCAGGAAATAGGAAAAAAATAGCCATATTTTGACAAGAAATGTTTTTTCTCAATTACTATTCACAATTTAACTCAAACTTGCTACAGCGATACCTGATGGTAAGACCTATCTACGCATACTAATTTGGATGACCCCTTGGAATGGTCACGGGTCATAAGAGGTCGACAAATGTGTATAAAATGCCAATAATTGTAGTTATTATCAACATTTTTGCAAACTTTTCAATCAAATTTGGCACAAAGGTGGCTGATGATAAGACCTTCTTCCTATGTATCCTAATTTAGTTGACTCATCGCAAAGGTCAAGGGTCATGGGGGTTCACAGATGTGTGAAAACTGATTAAGGTTTGAGAAAACATGGATTTTGTTAGTGCAGAAGCCATCCCTTTACTTATTGTCAGACATGTGTGTGGATCGGTCATATAAGGGCTTTGCCTTTCTTGTTCTCTTTAACAAGTCACCCAGTTTAAATATGCTCAGAAGCTCTCTGAAATACGTCTCAAACAATCAAACAAAGCATTTCATAAAGTTTCAGGCCTGTACGTACACAAACACTGGAGATACTTGTGTCTACATACACACATACACATACAGCGATTCCCACCAAATGTACATTCAGCAGCACGATTAGCATAGCTAGACATTAAATAATTTCTATTGTGTTACTACACTGTCAGAGTTCGAGGTCTGTATGCCTTTGACGTCATGGGCATTCTACTGAAATTGCCCCACCGCGTCTCATCCTAAAAAGTCATTTCTATAAATAAAAGAGACGTTAAAAAGGGTTGTCTCAAGGATGTGTGATACCTCCCAGAAAAATGCGTACGGCTTCTCAAAAATGCACAAGTTACACCCAGCAAAAACGCAATGATCACAGGGGTGGATCAGTTACCTCAGAGGGGAGAGGGTGGGGGGTGGGGTCCAACTCTTTGTTTGGGACATTCAACCTCATACTCCCCGACGCTAGACCTTAACAAAAAAAATGTGAAAGGGGGGAGGGGGGGGGGGGTGTAGAGAGAGAGAAGGAGCGTGCATGTTAAGACTCTCACCATTTTTGTGGGGGGGGGGGGGGGGGGAAGGATTTGTGATGTCATTTTAAAATATTGGGGGGGGGGGGGGGGGGGAGTCTCTGGAACCTCTGGCTCCGCTCCTGGATCATGACCCCTGTTCTTCTTCTTCCTCAATCGCATCCTCTAGACATCCACACCTGTGGCCCTCGTGAATGCTGCTGTCCTCTTCAGGTCCGCAAGCTCCCCTAGAGTTTCTGCCACAAGGGTGTCTCGTCCGGCCATGCGGTACATCTCAGAACATCCTGAAGTGGGCAGTCCTGGAGCAAGTGGGCAGCAGTCATTGGGGCAGTGTCACAGGGGCACATCTTCATTTGACCAATTTTCATCTTCTTCTAGAGATGTGCTCTCAGCCTGTTGTGTCCTATCTGCAGTCTGAGGATGACTTGGTCTGCTCTGGGAAAAAGATGGTAGTAGCTGTCCATCTTGTTGTGATTGGGATGTGCTGGAGCCATTTCGTTTTCAGTAAGGGTCTTGATGATGGTCTTTTCATCTTGGTATGAGACCTGTTTGTCTTCCTGATCCAGCTGTCCTCCTTCTTTGGCAAGTAGGTCAGATGTTTCCTTGCCATGGACTCCACAGTGGGCAGGAATCCACTGGATTGTAAGGTCTACTTGTGCGTTCAGCTGAGACAGAGTGGAGATGAGCTCATTTAGTTCCTTCTTGGGATTCCGCAGGGCCTGGAGCACAGAGAGGGCATCTGTGAAGATAATAATATTCTGGTGTGGTTTTGGGAGGTTATTGCTGACTCGCCTGTTCTAATCAAGCAGAAAGTCCCCCTCCCCCCAAATACTTTCAGTCTTATAAATCCCAGCTGTAAATTTGTTGCTTGCATTTGTCACTGCCTGAAAGAGAAACTGACATTTGCAGGAGGTTTTGTCTTGAGGACTAAAACTTATTTTTTTGTGAAGAAGACCCTATATTTTTAGCAGCTGGTTTTCAAAGCACAGGGGAGGGGACCAAGCAGTGTAAGTTTTGTCCATCAGTTTGTAAGAGAAAAAATCCCTAGGGTAGTGCAGGTTATGGTTGTAACAGAGTGGCACAGACGAAATGCTCCCTCCGTCTTCACCCTTGGCCGAGTCTACTATAGTCATTGGACTTGAGGTTCAAGCCAGATGTTTTTATCCGCTTTGTCAGAGAAGAAAAGAGGCGCATTATAAGTAATGTGATTATGTAAATAACGGAGCTTATATTATGTTATAGCTATGAATTGATTGATTGTTAAGTCATCAGTGGTGCCCCAACGGTCCGCAAGACTACGGGATATAGATAGATAGATAGATAGATAGATAGATAGATAGATAGATAGATAGATAGATAGATAGATAGATAGATAGATTAATTGAATGATATACCTCATCAGAAGGAAGCATAGATTCTCATTATTCCGAATATCTTTGCAAGTGGTGTAGATTCTCATCAGCCCCTGCCGCCGCAGGGGTGCATGAGAATCAACACCTCATGCAGATCTGTGTAAAGGGCAGGTTGACTTTAGGGGCTCTTGAGAATCTGTGCCTCATGAAGGGAAAAGGTGCAGGCCGATGGACTAGGGTAGTTAAGTGGCCAGGGGTCCTGTGTTATCACAGCGTTTGGCTTGGCATGACTAACAGTGCTGCTTACATTTCCTCCTGGCCTTCAAAGGGAGGGGGGGGGGGGGGGGGGGGCGGAGTGAAGTTCCCTAAGCACAGCTTGAGTTAGTGTTGGAGGGGCTCAAACGTTTAATATCTCAGATAAACTCTGTCTAGTCGCTTGATGAATGGGGTTTAGTATTGAAAGCACTGGGGGGTTTGTTCGCGGAGCTTAGTTAGGCCTCCAGTGTGGATACTTTCCATCTGCAAGAGGCATAGACCCTCTTGAGCCCCTGCTAGTCGCAGGGGCTCATGAGGGTCTGTGCCTCTTGTGAACCTAATCTAAATCTGTGTTTTCAGGTGTGAGATAGGTGACAGGGATTAGTACGGGGTTACAGGGTTGGTTCGCATGTTACTGTGGGTGTCGCTGGTCCACTGTATGTTGCTTTATCATGGTGGAACCCCAGCACAGTTTAAAAACAGACAACCATCTCACGATTTGCCTCCAACCATGTTTATTAATGCCTCTTAAATCGCAGGAATACCACCCTGTGTCATAGATTTTCGCACATTTACTTTCATTTTGTTTAGGGACACACGGATTCATCAATGTCATAGCTCATAGGACCAGGTGGTGATACATTAACTCATTGTGCCCGAGGTACGAAATACCCACATGTTGGAGTTATCCTCTGAGGACTGCATTACAAATCAGAAGACAGATCGACCTTGATAGCTCAAGGGTGGCGGCAGAATAGCTTGGCGCCTATAGGTGCCAAGCTATTCTGCCACCACCCTTGAACTGTCATGGTCAAGCCATATCTTGCTGTGGTGTGTCGCGGGCAGATTGAGGTAAAGATAAGGGTAGTGCATATTTCGCTAAAACACCTCCAGACTTTGAGGAGTTGATGCTGGACGTGAAAACATACCGCGAGGAACTTTTGCCTACACGTATAGCTCTTTTGATATCATTTGTCATGGTAGTTCAGTCCATGTTTTTTTTTTCTACACTGGAAGGTATTATTACATAGTGCAACATGTGCAGACATTCTCATCAAATGCTGGTTTGTTTGTTGTGTCCAGGAGAATGGAGAGATGGTGGCGATAAAGAAGTTCAAAGACAGCGAAGGTGAGTGCCGTGCATGTAGCAAACCCAGGTAGCCCCTTCGATCTGATAACGTATGTGGAACTGCTGTTTGCCAGCAAGAGGCGTAGATTCCCATGAGCCCCTTTAGCAGCACATGGCAATCTACGCCTCTTGCACACTCAAAGGTCTGGCTGAGAGACTAGCCATGGATGATGAACTACGCATGCAGACATCGACTTATACCTAGAACGCTTCTTCAATCCGAGGATTTACAGTGATCTAGTACAGGAGGGGCTTTGCTTGCTGCAATCTATCAATACTATGGGTTTTCATTGTCCTCTTAATAATAAGCGCATTAAATAGGCGCTTTATCCCAATTGAAAATCGGCTCAAAGCGCCGCTGCGAACTGAACCCAACAAGCACGCTGACATGAAACACGCGCATTCACTCACACACTGTACATAAACACAGAACATTCACGTGGTGCTAAGGGCAAGCTCAAGCGAGCTACTGTAGTTTTTGGAAATTCAAAGTCATTTGTATTTGAAATTTGATTAAGTGGGCTGAAACTGATACCAAAGTTGTGGGGGAGGAAGAGCCGGAGTACCCGGAGAAAGAACCCCCGACGGTCCGCCTGAATTAACGGTGACACTTACTAGAGGAGAAAAATCCGACGCCGGAACCCGTAATCGAACCTCGCACCTTTAGCATTGGTGGCAGGCGCCTTAACCACTGCGCCACGGACCGCCCCTCAGCTAAGGCTGTTCTACCTTTCTTATCACAATCCATGAGAGCAGACACACATTACAAAAGCTTCCTCTGCATCCTGTGTGCAACAGGGCAGCGCCAGATCAATCAGTTTTTAAGGAGGGGTGGGGGGGGGGGGGGTGCTCAACTTTAATTTTTTCTATTGCCACTGTCTAGTAAGTAGTATATATATCAAAACACCACAACTGATACTGTTCTTCTGACGTTTTTGAAAGTTTCTAACTGGTGTTACGTACGGCACTGAAACACAAGCGTTACAACGCAATTTTAAACACACTTATTTATAGTTTGATGCCAGCCGAGGTGGGGGGGGGGGGGGAGGGGTGCTGTAGTACCAAAGCACCCCCCCCCCCCTGGATCCGGCCCTGCAGGGGAACTCTCATACGTAGCCAAAGACTTTCATTTAACTCATTCAACCTGACGCAGGTGTTTCCCAAATTTTGGATTCTGCGTCATCTAACGACTATGCACCTGTTCAGGAGATGGATCGACCATGATAATTCAAGGGTAGTGCCGGATTAGCTACTCTGGCACTACCCTTGAATTATCATGGTCGATCCATCTCCTGTTGTAGTGCGTCAGGGCTGAATGGGTTAACAGCATTCAAACTTTGTAATTAGACAGCCGTCAGCTTAGTCTCTTAGTGAGCATTATTGTAAGACACACCAAGAACATTATTTTGTAAAAGAGATTTTATGAAGTATTAATCATTTATTGCTTGGAGTAGGTAGCTTTCAACCTGGATTTAGTCGCTTTAGAAGGCTTCTTCACTCCAAGGATGTAAATGAAACTGGTCTTTTTTAGCAAGTGGTATAGATTATCTTGTGCCCCTGCAGCTGCAAGGGCACATGATTATCTATACCTCTTGCAGAAGGAAACATCTGTCTTGGGGAAATCTAACCAGGGATGATAAATATTCTATGTGTTCTCTGTTGGAAGGAAGGGTAGATTATCGAAGTGCTATGCCTACAGTGCTATGACTATAGTTGCTCTGTGAACACTGAATTGTGTGAAGTCTGTATCTAAATAAATAAATCTTTTACATGGACTGTACTCCAAAGAAAAATTTACTTTGAAATTTGACAACAGAGGCTTCCCAGGCAACATGCTTTCTATGACTCTACCCTTGAACCGCCCTGGCCAATCTATCTCCTGCAACTGGTACACAGTCATTATGGACACCCACCCCCTCTAGTTTAAGATAAAGAAAATACTAAGTTGTTGTTTACATGTTTTGCGGAATTCTTTTTGTTGACGTGTTTGCTCTCTCAGTCTCTCTGTCTGTCTCCGTCTTTTTCTCTTGTTCGTTTTCTCTCACCTCTCACATGCTTTTTGTGTTGGAGGTGATGGCAAGGTTTATTGTACAATCAGTATTACATGTGAGCCTATATTACATTTGAGCCTGTCACAAAACGACGTGCACATTACATCTGACATATTATTAGTCACGAAAACAGCACAACAACAGGAAATTAGTTCATTTTGTGATTCCTCTATGAAGGCATTGTTATTGGAGCACTTACATTTCTCACAGAGTTAAGTTTCCTTTACAACACAGCGACACGGGTCTGCCCTGGGGGACTTGGGTGGGGTTAGCTACTTTTTGTCTACCGTATTTTAAAAATGCACATGACGTTTTTGGCGTGCCGCGCAAAAATTCTGGCAAAGAAGTAACAAGATAAAAATGACGTCACGTCTACGCAAACCTTGCTAGAGAACGTCTTTTTGGCGCCAAAGCGCAGTGTGTGTGTGTGACAGAGACTAGAGCCTGCGTTTGAGGGCGGACAAGCTTGAAATTTCAGGATATTTTCCCTAAAAGAATTATCCCCGGAGCTTTTTTTTTTAACTGAAAAAACTGTTTGATTAAGATGCTCATTGGTGAGAAAATGGCCGTTTCACAAAAATCGGTTAATCTACACTGGAGTCCGTAATTGTTCTTATTTTTACTAGATATTTTGCATATAGCTGGATAAAAGGGACATATTGAATGATTTCGTTAACCAGCATTTTTTTCTCGATAACTTTTTGAGTGATAATTAAATAATTTTTGAAAAATATATTTTTATGTTTTGGGGATTAACTTATTTCACGAGTTATATGGGTTAATCTGTCTCAGCTGTCAGGTACGATAAGGTCAATTGTGACCCGTATGCCCTAGGTGTGAAAATCGAACAGTTTTCTGCACCACTTTTCGGAGTCATTTGTAAAACAGCTAACATAACTTTAATTTTTCTTTTACGAAACCCCCCCCCCCCCCCCCCCGATCTTCTCATTAATATCCGCATGATTTTTCATAAACAGTGTTTGCATAAGCCTGTTGTTTGTCCCGACCCTGGGGTAGAATTAGGTCAAATTGTGACCTGTAAGCTCTAGGCATGAAAATCAGCAAGAAATTGAGACCACAGAGCTTACGAATGGTGGGAATCGCCATGTGTCCGTGTTTATTTCTGTGTAGATCAGAGGGTGTGTTAGAGTAGAAGGAGGCAGATTTCTGTCGCTACACGAGCCCAAAGAGCGTACTAATGGAGGGAAGTGCCGTGTGTCCGTCTTTATTTGTGTGCGTCGACATGTGTGTTGATCAGAGGCTGGCTTAGAGAGGAGGGAACATAGATCAGCATAATAAGCCTAAAAATATGAACAACTCTGAATGTTCCTAAAAGATAAACGCATCTGGCTGAGATCCAAACAATACGGTAGACTTTGGGATGAAATCCTCATCTTGTTAGTTCCCAGGGTCAGGCTTACAGCCCCAATTTCTTTTGAAAGAGAATAATTAACAAGATGGGATGAACCATAACCCACAAAGTCCGTTCTGTATCATATATGAGAGCTGTCTTCGCTGTCAAGGGTCTCTACCTTATGTCTTTGTGCGCCATAGTGAACTTTATAAGGGGCGCCCGCAGTGCATACGCATCATTGGTTTGTCAAACGTCATTTGTCATGACGTTTTTTTTTGTTGTTGTTTTTACGTAATTGTATATTTAACGTGATATGAGTTTCGCTTCCACTTCAAAATTTCGGGAAAATGGTGACAGTTAGAATTTCACGGTACAATTTCAGTCTTGCTATAATTTGTATGAAAGCAGGTTGACTTTACCTAGCTACATGATATACTAAGTACACCTGCATGCTCTTCTGAAAGCGCATCGATGTGTATGTGTGTGCGTGCATGCGCGCGCTCCAAACATCCTCAAGAGGCATAGATGTTTATGCGCCCTCCAGGCATACGAGGATCTATGCCTCTTGGAGATGCACGCATATGTGAGAGAATCAATGAATCAATGAAACTTTATTTTACAACGGTTAAGTCATTGACATCGTCATCGACACAGCCATTTTACAAACCTGCCGTTGCTAACAACTACAAGACTATCAACAAATGTACATACACATAAGTGAAACATAATGCCTGCAGACAATTGACAACACTGTTCACATAGACAGACACACTCACAGACACCCCCCCCCCCTTCCACACACACACGGAGCTAGGTAGTTCAAATGATAAATGAAAAGGATAACAGGCTTAATTGGGAATAAATTGGATCCAGCATAGAAAGTGACATATAATACATGTAGTTAAGGCATCCTTACGAGTGATCCACTAAATAATTGCAGAGACCCTTTTTAAAACAGAGAGAGAGAGCGAGCAAGCGAGAGAGAGAGAGTACTACGTCATATTTAGAGTATGTCTGTGTGGTGACGGAGTTGCTTCTTTTATGTCACCGCCACTGTCTGACTTTCTCCAGATGTCAAGTTTTTTTTTTTCCTGTTTTATTTTTTTTCGGAAAAGAATTAATTTTTACTGAAGAAGTTGAATGGGTACAAAGCTGGCTAACGAACTCATCCAGTGCCATTCTAGCTATATCGGGTCACCAGAATACTCTTTTGAAAGCGCGACTGTGTGTTAGTGCGTGCATGCGCGCGCGCTCAAAACATCTCCAAGAGACATAGATCCTTATACGCTCTCCAGGCGCATGAGGATCTATGCCGCTTGGAGATGCACGCATGTCTGTGAGAGAGAGAGAGAGCGGCGCGCGCTATGTAGGAGTTGCCTCTTTTACGTCACCGCCACTGTCTGACTTTCTCTAGAAGTCAAGGTTTTTTACTGTTATAATTTTTTTCTGAAAATAATTAATTTTTACTCAGTAAAGAAGTTGAAAGGATTCAAAGCTGGCTAACGAACTCATCCAATGTCTTTATCCAAACTATCTATATCCAGAATTTCAAGTAAATATGAGCCCCACCCGGGTCTGCCCTGGGGGACTTGGGTGGGGTTAGGTATTATTTAGTTCCCAGGGTCACCCTGGTCAGCCCCACAGGGTGGGTTTATCTCTCTATTCTGGGGCATGTGTTTCTGTCTACCCTTTGTCCATTCACCTGTATTTGCCTTTTTAAAACTCTCCCTACTGTCTGCACTGCCTGTAGCTCTTGATATTGGATGTGTGTTGCTAAATGGTCTTAATTTTATTTAGGCCCATGTGTTAGGTTTATTTAATGTATTTGACCGGCTGGCGACATACATTCAATGTTCTGTTTAGTTTGTTTTTTTTCACAAGCAGTGCAGGCACGTCCTGAGAAAGCCTTGTTGCTGTCGGGACGTTAAGCAATGTACAATCAATCAATCAATCAAGTAAATATGACAAAAATGACGGACTCTAATCTGGGTCAACCGACTTCCTATAAACGATTAAAAATTGACGTTCAATTACAATATGCTCGGAGGCGCTCTTCAATATGCTCAGAAGCGCTCTTAGCCACCCTTTTAAGAGAAGTATTTCACCAAGTTTCAAGCTTGTGTGTACAGAAATATAAGAGATTCTCTTGTGTACATACATTCGCACACACATACATACATACATACATACACACGTACATACATACATATGCACACTCGGCGCTTCGCGCCACCGCCGTGAGATGGCCTTAGTTGCCTGCTCGGCGTTAAACCCAAATAACTAACTAACTAAGCTTCGCGCCAACTGTACCTTCAGCAGCGAGGTTCGCGTAACTTTTATCTTTTTACTTCACTTGTGAGAGGTTTAGATGAAAAAAAACTGACAATATGATCATATTTATCACTGTATGTTGACCATAACAACCAATATTTTCATAAAGAGCCAGATTTTAGTATATTTTATTATTCTCTGTTAGAAATCATTTGTTTGTGCATTCACAAATCCTTAGTTTTACATGACCACATGCCAGATACATCAAAACTAACCAGCGCCTAAATTAATCATATTTCAAGACATCTCTGTTGGTTGTTACTTTGGACATTTCTGGTGGTTGTTACTTTGGACATTTTTGTTGATTGTTACTTTGGACATTTCGGTTGGTTGTTACTTTGGACATTTTTGTTGATTGTTACTTTGGACATTTCTGGTGGTTGTTACTTTGGACATTTTTGTTGATTGTTACTTTGGACATTTCAGTTGGTTGTTACTTTGGCACAAACGACCGTTTGTCACAGGCTCATTTAGGGTTAATGGACCTTAAGGTCACATGTAAAATCTATGTAAAATCTTTACAGTCCTAAAGATTGTAATACACGTGCATGGGTTCTTTAGTTTAGTTTATTTTCATTGTGCAAATCATTCACCATGCACTTTTTACTCTCATTTAAGTGCGCGGTGATCGTTCACTTGCCCCAGCAAAATTCTGTCACCCTGTCCTAAGACGATAGTTTTGTCCGGGTAACGACTGCTGCAACCATTTTTCTTTCTGCAATCACAGTTAAGATGCGCAAAGATATATGTAAAAGGTGCTGAAATACCTTCAAGAGTCATAGATTCTCATGAGCCCCTGCGGCCGAAGGGGCTCATGAGAATCTGTGCCTCATGCAGACGGGATAGGTGTTTGCGCCTGTGATCCGTTTTCCTTCTGCTCTTTTGTGGTCGATCCTCAGGAATGGCCCATTAAATGGCAGTGGAGGAAGTAATTGCCTATAAGGCATTCTGTGCACGCTGAGATTGCTTTGCTAGACGGGGGGTACTTATTTCGTTCTATTGATTTTGGGTTGGATTATTACAGGGGTAACTTGATTCCTTTCTGTAGAAAGTTAACCACCATTTGCGTCCAGCCACAGGTACTGTATACCGTACTGGTGGCTGCATGCTTCTAGAGGGGTTAAGTTTCAACTGCGCAGTTTGGGATGGAGTGATGGTGATGGGGTTTTTTTTCCTTTACGTGGTTTTCGTTCAGGTATTTTTTGTGATTGATGGCTAGCAGTTTGTCCAGGTATTTTCTGTTGAGCGGAAACTGCTTGTCCAAGGTAGTTTATCTGATTAACAGTAATTTCATTTTTTTTCCTTCTTTGTGATTTGCAGCAGTGTATTGGAGGAAATGGAATACATGCCGTTGGAAAATGTGTGAGGGAGATAATTTTAGCGTTTCAAAATCTTTTTCTAAATTGTAACAACATTTTAACAAACAATTTGCCAATTTTTTAGCACATCTTTATTAACGATTGATTTCTAACATCCTGACTGAAATTCGTTCCATCTTTGAATTCAGTTTTACCTTCATATTTCATATGTGTTTTTTCATTTTAAGAAGTGAACCTTTAAAATTTTATACTTTATATTTTATTTTTTGTTATCGGTGCACTAGTGACTGAGAATAGGTGACAGATTCACATGTAGATGATGGTGTACTTCTCTTTTCTAATTAAGATTGAAAAAAGATTCCCACATCACTTGTAAAATATTTCTGAAAATCAGAAGTAGGTCGAAATTGCAGTGTGTCGGCGAAAATTGGATTAACCCATTTACCCCCGAGTCCCTACAGCAGGAGATGGATTGACCATGATAATTCAAGGGTAGTGCCAGATGAGCTTGGCGCCTGAAGACGCCAAGCTCATCTGGCACTAGCCTTGAATTATCATGGTTAATCCATCTCCTCGCGCTGGGACCATATGGCGTTGAGGCGCGTCCCCTGGGTGGTGGATAGGGGGTCCCTCGTGAGAGGGGTGCACCGAATGAAATAAGGTGACGTGAACCAACATGGTCTAAGGGAAGGTGACCCCGACAGAAAACCCCTGGTCCGGGCCTCCTAGTAAGGGGGTTGGGCGTGGGGGTAGCTTCCCCACCCTGCAAAAAAGGAAATAGCTACAAAAACGCCGACGAAAAGACTAACAGTAATTCCTTTCCTGGAGGAGGAAGGTTCTTCTACTGGAAGACTTATGACGTCCTGTGGTGAAAGCCGGAAGTCTTCGGAAGCCACAGGACCGAGCCGCCTCTCTCTATCCAGGGACACAACCATGGGCACATGGAATGTCAAGACCATGTACCAGAGCGGCAAGGCCGCCCAGATAGCAGCGGAAATGCAAAAGTACAACCTTTCCCTGCTAGGTATCAGTGAAGCCAGATGGACGCAGTCTGGCCAGAAAAGGCTGTTAAGTGGGGAGATGATTCTGTATTCAGGTCATGAAGAGGAGAATGCCCCCATACAGAAGGAGTAGCATTCATGCTGTCACCAGTGGCACAGAGAGCGCTGATGGGCTGGGAACCTCTTGGGCCAAGAATTATCACAGCAGCCTTTAGAACCAAAAAAAAGCTCAAGCTGAACGTCATCCAGTGTTATGCGCCCACCAATGACAGTGACGAGGAAGAGACAAAGACAAGAGGGCCTACACAGACAGCCTGGCAGCAGAGGCAGAAAAGGCAGCAGGCAGCGGCAACATGAAACAGCTCTACGACATTACCACAAGATTGTCGGGTAAGTATGGCCATACAGAAAGACCAGTAAAAGACAAAGAAGGCAAGCCTATTGCAGACAGAGCAGACCAACTCGACAGATGGGCCGAGTATTTTGAAGAGTTACTGAACAGACCTAGCCCACCCGACCCCCCCCCCCCCCCCCCCCCCCCGACATCCAGCCGGCAGAGACCAACCTACCCATCAGCTGTGACAGACCCAGCCGGGAAGAGATCAGAAGAGCAGTGGCATTTTTGAAGAATGGCAAAGCAGCAGGGCCAGATGGCATCCCAGCGGAGTCTCTGAAAGCAGACCTAGAGACAACAGTGGAGATGCTGTACCCACTGTTTGGAAAGATCTGGGAAGAGGAGGTGATGCCAGCTGACTGGAAGGAGGGGTACCTAATCAAGCTTCCCAAGAAAGGCGACCTCAGCAAGTGTTCCAACTACAGAGGAATCACCTTGCTGTCAGTACCAGGAAAGGTCTTCAACAAGATCATCCTAGAGAGAATGAAGAGCTCCGTTGACCCCCAGCTGAGAGACCAGCAAGCAGGATTCAGGAAAAACCGATCATGTACAGACCAGATCGCCACTCTCCGCATCATCGTGGAACAGTCTCTGGAGTGGAGCTCCCCGCTGTATGTCAACTTTGTGGATTATGAGAAAGCATTTGACAGCGTGGACCGAGAGACTCTGTGGAAACTCCTACGACACTACGGTGTACCCACAAAGCTCGTCCGCCTGATCAAGAGCAGCTATGATGGCATGACATGTCGCGTGATCCACGAAGGGCAGTTCACCAGGGAGCTCCAGGTCAGAACTGGTGTCAGGCAGGGGTGTCTGCTGTCTCGGTTCCTCTTCCTACTGGCCATAGACTGGGTCATGAAGATGACCACAGAGCACAGACGAAGTGGAATACAGTGGACACTGTGGACACAGCTTGACGACCTCGATTTTGCAGACGACTTGGCATTACTGTCCCACACTCGTCAACAAATGCAGGACAAGACCACGAGGCTTGCTGACATCTCGTCCCAAGTGGGCCTCACCATTCACAAACAGAAAACAAAGACAATGAGGCTGAACACAACCAGGGAAGAACCAATCTTGCTTGCTGGCACCCCGTTGGAGGAGGTGGAGTCCTTCACCTATCTCGGGAGCATCATAGACAAAAAAGGCGGCACTGATGCAGATGTCAGAGCACGAATCGGTAAAGCCAGAGCAGCCTTTCTCCAGTTAAAAAAAGTGTGGAGTTCCAGAGAGCTGTTACAACACACCAAAGTCCGGATTTTCAACTCCAATGTAAAAGCAGTTCTCCTATATGGAGCAGAGACTTGGAGATTGACAAAAACCACAGTCAACAGAGTACAGACCTTCATGAACAGTTGCCTTAGAAGAATTTTGAAAATCCACTGGCCAGAGAAGATCAGCAACGACAGACTCTGGGACAGAACTGAGCAGATAACAGCAGAGAATGAAACTGGGCGAAGAAGATGGGGATGGATCGGTCACAGCCTGAGAAAGCCAGCTTCCAGTATCACTAGGCAGGCATTGTCATGGAACCCCCAGGGAAAGAGGAAAAGAGGTAGACCGAGAAACTCCTGGCGTCGAGACCTCCAAGCAGACATCAAGAGACTGGGAACCACCTGGAGTAGAATCGAAGGAGAAGCACAGGACAGGAGTTGCTGGAGGTCTCTCGTCGACGGCCTATACCCGGGTAGGGGTGACAGGCGTAAGTAAGTAAGTAATGCATCTCCTGCAACTGGTACATAGTCGTTAGGCAACACCTCCAAAATTTGAGAAATGGAAGCCCATATAGTCAGGCAATATCGACTATTTGGCCCGGCTTTTCATCCACTATTTTCATCGGAACACGAGTCTACATCGTACATTACAAGGTCGTATGTAACGAGATTCGGATATATAGCAGCGCTTGTTCAGCGGTCCCCACAGCACTCTTTCTATGTGAATTACTTCGCTTATAACAAACTTCGGATATCACAACAAGAAAAATTAGAGTCCCCTGGCGATTTGTCAGTTGAGTTACATCCGGAGTTGACTGTACTTTTGATTTCCAATCATCGTCTTGATTAGGTGATTTTTTTTTTCCTTCTTCTTCTGGTTCACCTGAAAGCAATGCAAATATACAAGGCGGCCGTGGCTGAGTGTTGTTCCCCACAAGTTACCTTGTCGCCATGGAAGCCAACGTGTCAGAGTTAGATCACCTGTCCTTCGGTGCCACCTACGGATGCTAAATATATCCATTGATATACACCGCCCAACGACGGACAGCACCTGCCTGCAACTGGCATAGATCCTAAAGAGCCCTCGCATCTGGCGGGCGCTCGTGAGAAATAGTGCTTCTTACTGAACCATTTTCTTCCCTGTTCCTAAGCCGGATGGGTGTTAAGGCAGCGTTTGAACTCAGCACAGACAGGCATATCTAGATGTTCTGCAAAGGCGTCTTTTTGCAAGAGACATAGATCCTCATGGGGCTCATGAAGATCTATGGCTCTTGGAGAAGCAGTTTTCATCTATGTTCCTCATTAAATGGGTGGTTGGGTGTTCGATCTTCGTCAGTACAGCGTACACGCTTAGCCTATGTTTTATGGTGATCTTCAAGAGGAATATATCATCATGAGCCTCCGCCCCCCCCCCCCCCCTCCCCCCGGCAACTTGCGGGTTCTCATGACTAAGATCCATGCGTCGGGCTGTATCCGAGTTGCTCAGTCGGCCGGATGGGTGATTGTAGTTCGATCTTCTCAGTACAGACACGCATGTTGAGATATTGTGCATAGATCCTCACGGGCCCCCCGCAAGTGCGCATGGGCGCCTTCGAGGATCGTTGCCTCCTGCTAATATAATTTCCATCCATGTTTCTCAGTCAGGCGGATCGACGATTAGGCGTATGGTCTTCGATTCCACAGGCCTGCACGCGGTGATATTTTTCTAGGCTGGATGAGGCCATTAATTATTTCGGACCAGCGCCGCTTCATTCTGGCATCATGTGCCGGGAGGCAGTTGGTGTAAGGATTAGTGTTGGGCTGATTGGCCCAGTCTTCTTTGTCGAGTGAAGGCAGATCCACATGAGCAGAATTTCCTTCGGGGAAAATGTGTTTCTACTGCGTTCCGTCTAACATTAACCCATTCAGCCCTGACGCACTACAGCAGGCGATGGGTCGACCATGATAATTCAAGGGTAGTGCCAGATTAGCTTGGCGCCTGTCGGCACCAAGCTATTCTGGCACTGCCCATGACTGATTTATCATGGTCGATCCGTCTCCTGCAATTGGTGCATAGTCATTAGATGACGCCTCCAAAATTTGGGAAATACGGCCGTCGGGCTGAATGAGTTAACAGTCTGTGTACCACATATAAGCCTGAGCAGCTGAACATTGCGGTCTAGTTCTCAGGCCTGGCTAACTTCCTAGCTGTCCTCTTCTTTCGCAGTTGTCCCAGATAGCCACAACCCCAGAGCAACACGGGGGATGGGGGGGGGGGGGGCGGGCTCATGAGCATCTGTGTTCTTTTTAACCCCTTCACTGCCGGGTAGAAAGTGAACGCGGTCCAACTGCAAGAGACTTAGATCTTCATGAGGATCTATGCCACTTGCGGAGACCAAGTTGCACCCACGATCTATGGACGGCTAGGGCTTCTGGTCTTTGAATGAACTGAGATAGTAGAACCAAAGTATAGTTTTGTGACAGGGGGTTGACACAGAGGCGGCTGGGAGGCTGAGATAACCATGAGCTCTGGTAATCTGCAGGGACTCGTGATTATAAACTACGCATCTTGCAGGTGGAAGGCAATTGCTCGGCAGGTGAGCCAAGTGAGTCAAACGTCCTCGGGCCCACGCCTGGCCCCAAGGGCATTGTGCTCACTGGGAGGTGAGAAGCTCGATGAGGCTGAACCGGATGGGTGCAAGGACAGCTCTGCGTGTGTAGGTCCCACAGTGGGCAGTAGATTAAGTAAAGAGTGCGCGAGTGTGTGGTGTTGGCTTGGCTTGTGTCCCAGGTCACTTGGGGCTATCAGCTTAATTAACACCTACACTACCAGTGGACCCAGATGGTGTTTCTGAAATCGTAAATTTTACGCCAAAGTCACATCCGCCTCAGGAACATGGATACAAAGTGGTGTCAGCAAGAGGCATAGATCTTCATGAGCCCCCTCAACTGTGGGGCCTCATGAGTATCTATGTCTCTTGCAGTATGATCATGTTGACTTTTTCTCCACAGCGAAGGGTTAATATGTGACCAGCTCTTACGAAAGAGGACAGAGTGTATTGTGGGTCATACTGAATGTTGGACATCAAGGAAATGTTCAGGGGGGGGGGGGGGTGGACAAAAAAACAACCCACAAACCACTTTGATATATAATGAAATGTTATATGCCAGAAAAGTCAGCATTTGTAATGTTGTATTTGGGTGGCGTTAATTGTCAGAAATCCGGCTTGGAAGTTTTCCCTGCATCTGTAGGCATGATAGGGTAGGTGATTAAAATAAACGTTTCACTAATTTAGAGGCAGATTTATGCATACGGCTGTTAACATATTATAATTGAAGACAGAAATCAAAACTCACTTTTGCTAAAATCACCCCAACCGTCGTTTTCTGGCTGTAGCCCCGGTTGGTAGTCCAAGTCAGTCCCAGCAGCTTTGTAAAACTTTCTCAGATGTTCAAATTAGACCAGTCGACAGTAGTAAATCGATACGATGATGATGACAATAATAATAATAATAATAATAGCTACAACAATAATAATGATAATAATTATGTGTAATGATGATATTGATAAAAGGAAAGGAGTAATGACATTTCTGAACTTTCAGAACAACTGTGTAAGGAATCCATCACTTTCTCATTCTGACCCGGGCCTCACTCTTTTCTACGTACTTTTCTTCGTATTTAACAGCTCATACTGAGATTGCTTGTAACCAAAGTCTTTGAATGCGGCTATCAGTTTCAGCCACAGTCGGCTCTAGGTGGGGTCCGATAATTGTCCCTTGAGTGAGGGAACGGCCGTTTTGTTTCCTTCCTGTCGCTGGTAAAAAGAACCCGGCTGACGTGATTGGCTTGTACCGGTGTTGAAGAGAGAGAGAGAGAGATGAGAACGCCCTCCTCCAACTCCGCCCCACTCCCCAACCCTATAGTATTAAGGTCAGCCTCAGCATGTCGCCGTGTACAGGGGAGCCATAAAATCAGACCGCGCTATTCGCGATCGCGTTATTGTGGTGCTGAATTGTACGCAGCCTCGTGAAGAAAAACCACTTGTTGAACAAGAGGTCCTCGGGCCGACGTCAGCCTTCGCAGGCCCGCGCACGAACGTGCGCGGGCCTGCGAAGGCTGACGTCGGCCCGAGGACCTTTTGCTCACCGGGCATCCCCGCCCCCCTGTGCAGCCAGAGGAGACCTTTGCGCTTATTTTATTATATCAGATACCGCGCGCGGTGTATTGCGGCGGGATCGCTAATGCCGAGTCTGACTTGTACAGATCTTCATCTAAAAAACAGACGTGGTAAGAGAGTCAACCCCTGCCAGCAAGAGGCAAAGATTCTCATGAGCCCCTGCGGCTGCAGGGGCTCATGAGAATCTGTGCTTCTTGCAGATGTATGGCTTGGTTTTTTTTAAAAAAAAAAAGATCCGTGGCGGGTTGATCGGCGGAGGCTGTTATTGTCTTGAAAGATGCTCGGCTCAAAGCGCGGGTCCATGGTACCGTTAATTGAGTGCTACATAACCAACTAGTTGATCGATGTTGTTAGTCGTTGGCCACCAGTACTTGGCTGTGGAATGGGGCGTGGGGTTGGGTGTGGGATCGATGGGCTCAACAATAAAATTCATGAAATGTAAATTACTCTTTCACACAATGCAATGCAGAGTGTTTCTAAAATTACTGTTTTCAGTGTTCAGAATCGCAATTTACTGTTTCGTAAAACATAAATTACACATTCTGTTCTGTAATATGTTAATTATTGATTCGTAAAATATGAATTCATGTTTCATAAATGTAAATGGCCGTTTCGTAAACCTCGTTGCTACTTCCGTGTGCAGTTGTGTGTGGGTGTGTGTGTGTGTGTGTGTGTCCCAGTCCCACACTGACTCCCGACCCCCGTCATTTCACGTTTCATCTTCTTTACCGCAACTCTCTCTCTCTCTCTCTCTCTCTCTCTCTCTCGCTCTCTCTCTCTCTCTTGCTCTCAGTATATGAAATTGCCTTCTTTCATCAATATTTGATGGCTGTTGCAGATTGAAGAACCAATTAGTGAGTTACAGTCATTCAGCCAGAGCACAGCACAAAAAGGTCCCCGGGCCGACGTCGGCCGCAGATGGCCCGCGCATGGCTGAGCGCGAGCCATCTGCGGTCGACGCCGGCCCGAAGGCCTTTTGCGAGCTGGGGAGCAAGCCCGTACCATGTGCAACAGACGCGTTGGGGTGCAGGGGCCCAAGTGATTCGAGGAATCTCGCTGGCAAATGGGATTAAGCTCATTTGCATCTTTAGTTCTCTTGTAGTCAAATGATTTTATTTTGGGGCCAGGTCTGAAACTGTATGCTGGTCTGTGATTTTGGACCTGACGGCCCTCGGCCGTAAGGTCCAAAGATTGTACTAGTCTATCGACTAATCTGTCGTTTTGGACCATATCGCTGTATTCCGTGAGGTCCAAAATTACGTATAAGCCCACCATGTACCAGTCAGAATCCTTACATTACGGTTGTTTTTTTAAAAAAGGAAATTGGGCATGATGTGCGATTGATTGGAAGCCATTTCATTATTGTGCTTTGTCTGTGATTGTGGGTCTTACGGTTGACAGCCGAAAGGGCCAGAATCACAAACCCCGCACACATTAAATTTTAATCAATTGAGTTACTTGCATACGTAGGTGAATGAAATCAGAGTACTTGGCTTTGAGAGTGCATACATTTGTATTGGCCTTAGCTGGTGAAAGAAAATCAATGTGGCTGAGAGTAAGGGTCGCTGACCTTACTTCGGTAGAGGACTAATTACGTTTTTTAACTCCCTTATATTTATAGAAGGGACTTTTTAGGACGGGTCGCGGTGGGACGAATTTTATAGCATGTCCATGATGTCAGATGGATCCAGTTGGCAAAGTCCCACATTCCACGCTATAGGACAGCTAAGACCGAGAAGCAATCGCGGCGTTTATGGCGCGGTACAAGGTGTAAAACTAAGAAACTGTTGTTTTTACAAGCGTGTCGGGCAAAAGTTTTTATTAAAACTGTTTTAAAACCTCTTTTAACTCAACTTTTGTTAATGTTAAAAGTGTTTTAATTTACAAGCGTGTCGTAACTGTTATGCATCTATTCCAATGTATAGTGCTGGATATTTTTCCCATGTTGCCTTCTGTCTTCGCTCAACACTCGACTTTCCAGTCCTTCCCTCAAACGGACAGCATTCACACAAATAATACTTTACTATTACACCTTTTGGCAACATTAGGTTTCTTTCTCTGAACTAGCATTACATCCGAAAATGGCCCATCCAAGCCTGCACTCTTTTTACTGCACTAAACGACCGACTGCAGCAGACGACGCACGTAACGACGCTGACTGTGTGACGTCATTTGCATTCAATCAATTTGTGCATACAATCCAAGAGGAGATGCAGCAAAAACCAAAACATTTATGACACTGACAAACCTACAAACAAAGCAACAGGTTCAACCAAAAGACCGATCTTTTGGTACAAGACAACAGCAGCGTCCCCCGAAATGCACGTCCTATCTCACACTGCACACTCATACGATCACTTCACTTCATAGCAAGTTGCTCGCGTACAAATACATTGTCCTAATCACTGGCGCACAGATACATTGCTCTCAAATTTGCCACATGACCACATCATCCCGGAAGCACAACACAATACAACACTTTTTTTTTTTTTTTTTTACAAAAGAACCACACCCTCAAATAACAAACCTCATTTTGCAGCAACATAAACAATTTACTCCCTCACACAAATACAATACCCTCCCCCCCCCCCCCCCTACCTTTCGTATCTCTCCGTTTCACTTCGGCTCACCGACACAGTCAACCAATCAGGTATTAAGTTATTTATAGCTGAGAAGGGTGATGTCACACACACACGCCCATTTTACGGGTTTTGTGCACACACACACACACACACACACACACTGCTGGGACAAGTTCAAACACACTAGCAGAGTGTCTATTAAGCACACAAGTGCATGTAAAAACCCCTACATGGGAAAAACTGATTTTTTTTTATTTTTATAACTTCTTACCGCCAGACAATGCAGAAACAACCCTCAGAAAAAATGGGTGTCTGACTTGGGCAGCCAAAATTTTACACACACCCATTTTCCATAAGGATGGTAAAGACAGTCACCCATTTTAGGGCTTTTGTGCACGCACACACACACACACACACACACACACACACACACACACACACACACACACACACACACACACACACACACACGCATCGTCGCGCTTTCAGAAGAGCATTCATGTGACCCAATATAGTTAGTTTGGAGAAAGACATTGGATGAGTTCGTTAGCCAGCTCTGTACCATTTCAACTTCTTCAGTAAAAATTAATTCTTTTCAGAAAAAAAGAAAAAAAAAACCCAGTAAATAACCTTGACATCTTGAGAAAGTCCGACAGTGGCGGTGACGTAAAAGAAGCAACTCCGTCACCACGCAGACACTGACATAATATTCTAAATATGACGTCATTCTCTCTCGCGCGCGGCTCTGCCTCTCTCACATATGCGTGCATCTCCAAGAGGCATAGATCTTCATGTGCCCGGAGGAAGCATGAACATTTATGCCTCTTGAGGATGTTTTGGAGCGCGCGCATGCACGCACACACACGCATACACACACACATCGACGCGCTTTCAGAAATTTTCGCAAGTCTTGATGCGAAAGTGAAACTCATATCACGATAAATATAAAATTACGTAAAAACACACAAAAATACGTCATGACAAATGACGTTTGACAAACCAATGACGCGTATGCACTGGCGCCCCTTATAGAGTTCACTATGACGCTTTGGCACATCAGCGAGTCTTTTTCAGAAAGAGATATTTCAACATCAGAATCAAGTCAAAGACAAAAGGTAGAGACCCTTGACAGCGAACTCAGCCCTTATATAGAAGGGACATTGTGGGTTATGGTTCATCCCATCTTGTTTTAAAATTCAGTTGGAATTGTAACTTTCTGGGTGTGTTGTTGGAAAATAGTGTGAATAATGTATACGCGGCGTAAACAACTTAACCCTTTTAGCCCCGAATCCCTACAGCAGGAGATTGATTGACCATAATAAATTAAGGGTATCGCCATTGACCATAATAAATTAAGGGTAGTGCCAGATTTTGGCGCCTGAAGCCATCTCCTGCAAGCGGTACATAGTTGTTAGGCAACACCTCCAAAACTCCTGTACGGCTCGGACACTAGAACTGGATCTGTGTCGACCATGATAGATTAAGGGTCGTGCCAGAATAGCTTGGCGCCTACAGGCGCCAAACTATTCTGGCACCACCTTTGAACTATCATGGTCGATAGATCTCTGTCTACTCAACTACCATATTCTCTTATCTGACAATCATAAATTCGGGATGTCTGCTACTAAGGTTGTAAGTTATATGTGGTAGTTTGCCTGGCACCTCCCTTGAACTATCACGGTCGATCTGTGCGTCTCCTGAACTGTTATATAGGCTTGGAAGGACAACGCCCAAAGTTGTGAATGTCGACCCAAGGGCTCAATCTTGTCAGAGTGAAGGGGCACACTAGACTATTGACATAAGCCTAGGGACGGAAGGTTTCCATATACATGTCGGACAAGGCCGTGACACTGCAAAACGTGTGTTTGTGCAAAGACAAGTATTTGGCAGTATTTTTACAGGGATGTTCTTATAGTTCAGTACACTTTGGGGACAGTGCTCGTGTCAACCCTATAGGTTTTAGTGGCCTTCCATCCCAAAAAATGGATGATTTAAAAACCCAACACAACCTTATCATGAAGCAGCTTTTTAAATAATGTTGACGATAAAGATTTGTTAATCAGTTCTTCCCCGGAAATTGACATACACATTAATTTGTTTGCAATGTTGTTTTTTTTTTTGTTGTTTTTTTTTAGAATAACTTACACTGATTCGGGGTTCATGTCCTTTAACCCTTTTAGCCCCAATTTAGCCCCATTTCTCAAATTTTGGAGGTGTTGCCTAACTACTGTGTACCAGTTGCAGGAGATTATTATTATTAAATTATCATGGTCAATCTATCTCCTGCTGTAGGGACTCGGGGCTAAATGGGTTAAGCCTCGGTTTGACCGACCGATGATCAGACACAACGAAGGCCAAAAGCCGAAACAGTTCTTTTGCCGAGCAGATTCTGCGATGTTTGAAGGCATGTCGACAGCTTCACCGAAGATAACAAAGTGGTGTCACTGAAGTCGGATGAAATATTTTATCCTAGGAAAAAACGTATTTATTCCGAGGACAAAATGCATTATATGTAATTCTTCCTAGGATAAAATAGAAATAAAATAGCCAATTATAGATGTTCTTTCAAAGATGCTCACTGACTGAGAATATGTGCATTCCTTGGACGATTTCTTCCGAGGCGTTACGGCTGTTTGGTTGGAATTAGTCTTAGGGATGATTATTCATTCCTGGCGTGAAATCGAATTAGCCCTAGTATAAATCGTTTAGTCCTAACATTAAATATTTTGCTCTATGATTAATGAATCGGTGATCAGTGGAACGGCCTGCCATTCCCCTTCGGGCACTTCACGAAGTTAAACTTCGCATATTATGACGCGGCCTTAATTTATTGTTTGGGATAATTGGAAAAGTAACACGAGTTTCCTGAGAAACACTACCTTTAACCCCTTCTCGGACAGTGATTTCAGGCTGTTTTCCTGTAATCGTGCCTGGTTCAGTCACCAAAGATCCCCAGCTGTCACAAGAACGTGGAAACAAAGTAGGGTGAGCAAGAGACGTAGATCCTCATGAGCCCCCGCAACTGCGGGGGCTCATGAGGATCTATGTCTCTTGCATTTGGATCGTTTTCTCGGATTTGCAGGGGTTTATATATTTTTAGCCGATTTAAGCGTTTGGTTTCAACATTTGCAATGACCCCCACCCAGACATTTAGCGTCTAATCACTTGTAGTTGCACAAAATTCCTCGACACAAACCCAGTCAGCAAAAGACCATCGGGGTAACGTAGGCCGCTGTTGGCGTCCGTCGTCGCCGGGCCGAATGTTACTTTTTGCGTACGGAAAAGATTAGGGCGCACGGGTGATTTACTGCCGGCTGCACACAAAAGAGTCTCGTGTGAAGTGGCCAACAAGTAGAATGGACGGTGGTGCGTGTGTGCATGTCGCATAAACGCGCGCATGCACGAACACACACTGACACACACACACGCGCGCGCGCGCGCGCGTGTACGCACGCACGCACACATACTGACACGTGTGTGTTGTGTGTTTGTGTGTGTGTGTGTGTGTGTGTGTGTGTGTGTGTGTATGTGTGTGTGTGTTTGTCTGTGCTCCCGTGCGAGTGATAGGTCGTACCATTGGACAATTAATCTCAGCAATAATCTTAAGTATGTTGAAAGCTGCTCGGCGGACACAAAAGGAGAAAGAAATGTTTTCACAATAGAAACTGTTATGAGATTCTTTTGGCACCAGCAGAATTTAGTAGGTATATTATACAATCCAGTGTATTGGACTGTCCTATTTGTGAAAGCCTCTCTATGTCATTGTGTGTGTGTTTGTGTGCGTGCGTGTTGTTTACTTAAATACATGTACACAAACCCTGTCAACACTGTAAGCAGACGCTTATTGCATGGTGTAGATCAACAGTCTATGCAACACCCATAACCAATGCACACCTGCAGCATAACAAAATATACTGGCTAGAGTTCAATAAATCTGGTGGCCCATATATGTAGCAGTCAATAAAAATTCTCGGCTACGTTAGGAATTTGTAAGAGACGCGGCAGTTTCACCTTTCACCTCGCTTGAAGTGTTCTCAAACAGAAATTCTTCAAACACTAGATCAGATTCAGATTCTAAGGTTGTATTAACCAATTCAGCCCTGACGCATTATAGCAGGAGATTGTTCGACCATGATAATTCAAGGGTAGTGCCAGATTAGCTTGGCGCCTGTCGGAGCCAAGCTGATCTGGCACTGCCCTTGAATTATCATGGTCGATCCATCTCCTGCAACTGGTGCATTAGATGCCTCCAAAAGGTCGGGCTGAATGAGTTAATCGTATTATATCTGTCACACACATCCATATTTATTATCAGCAGTTTTCACTTTCATTTCTGTGTTCGCACACACGCACGCACGCGCTCACACACACACACATGCACGCACACGCAGAGTAAAGCTTCAGCAAGTTTCGTAGTTGTAATAAAATCTTCTCCAACTCATTCACACTTACTGCTGAGATTGTAGTGTCGTCCTTGAATGATTACGTACCAGTTGCGGGACTTTCCTCAAAGTTCATATATGACAGTGTGAGGACAGTGCCACCTCAGCTGAAACTCAACGCCAAAATTGTCAGGGCAATTGATGTTAGGGCAAGATTTTTTTTCAGGTCTATTACATTGCACTACATCAGATTGTTCAAGGGTGGTGCCAGAATAGCTTGGCGCCTAAAGGCGCCAAGCTATTCTGGCACCACCCTTGAACTATCATGACCAATTCATCTCCTGAACTGTTATATAGTGATTGGGGACTACTCCCAGAATTCGAAATGCTTACGGCTCGGGCCGCAATGTGTTAACATGAATGCAAATGAAGTGACCTGATATCAGAGTTTATTGTTTATATTTGTTTTTATCACGCAAGGATGTTTAAAAAAAATACATATTTTGTAACTTGAACTATTTGTTGCAGAAAACGAAGATGTGAAGAGAACGACTCTTCGCGAGCTGAAGATGCTTCGCTCCCTCAAACAGGACAACATTGTGGAACTTCGAGAGGCCTTCCGTCGCAAGGGGAAACTCTACCTCGTCTTCGAATATGTTGAACGGGTAAGAGTCTCTTCCTCTCTCTTTTCAGCGGCCGAGTACAATTTAACTAAGATCAGCAGCGATCAGTTTGAAAAAAATGGTTAACCCAACAAAACTTTCCGTCACCGTTGTTAGAAAAAAAATCATTGACATTGTCTCTGTCTGTCTGTCTGTCTGTCTGTCTGGTCTCTATCTGTCTGTCTCTCTCTTCCCAACCCCACCACCGCACCCCTCCCTCCGCTTACCTTTTTCTTGAAGTTTAAATCATGCTCATGTTAACTAATTGTTTACACACTCATGTTTTCTTCTTCTTTCGTTTCATCATCACTACAGTCGGAATGCCCAAACCTGGGACTGTTCTTTGGAGACTGTTTCAGTTCTGGAGTCAGACCGACCATGACAGTTCAAGCGTGATTCCAGAATAATAGCTTGGCACTAAGCACCAAGCTATTCTTGGAAAACCTTGACTTTCATGGTCAGTCCTTCTGTTGTTGTGTATCACGGCAAAAGCCATGCATTATCATGCTGATTTGTTATATATTTGCGAAATCCATTCTTGGTACATTTCTCTTCTCTAATCTCGTTTGATCTGTCACTCTTTTTGTGACAAGCTCACCCTGGTACCAACCGATCTTTGCTCTTATTTTCTCCCATTTTCACACACACACCGCCCTTTGTACCGTGGAAATTACATGGCATATCAACTTTCATGCCCAGTAAGTGAATGCTTGGATCAGAGAGGTTCTAGTTCGCTCCAGGACCCTCAGGCATTGTATTGTCGCGGGGTTGTTTTTTTTCTGAATCACAAATCCTGTTTAAAGTTAGGATTATTGAAACACCATATCGCTTTTTCTGGAGAACATTGTAGGGGAAACACCCGCTAACCACCCTCCCCTCCCTCAGCACTGCGCATTAACATATTCTACCCCAGGACCGAAATCCCTACATTTTGAAGTTGCCCGCTGAAGGACTGTATTACAATTTTAGAGACAGATCGAGCATGATAGTTCAAGGGTGGTGCCAAAATGGCTTGGCGCCCATAGGCGCCAAGCTATTTTGGCACCACCCTTGAACTATCATGCTCGATCCATGTCTCGCTGTGGTGTGTCGGGGCCGAATGAGTTATGACATTGAGCTTTCAGGTGGGAGCTGCGCTCTGAAGTGACGGCATTGAGGTTTAGAAAACACAGACCAGAGCCCACAGCCGTTGAAATGGTGGTGCCAGAATAGCCTGGCGCCTCTGATATTGAGCAGACCACGATACTTTCTTGGTGTTGTCAGAATGGATTGGCGGCGCCTCTGATGTTGACCAGACTTTGATATTTCAATCGTGGTGTCAGATTAGAATGGCGCCTCTAATGTTGACTAGACCATAATGGTTCAGTGGTGGTACCAGAATTAGCTTGGAGCCTCTAATTATTTGACCAGGCCATGACAGTTTCTTGGTGGTGTCAGAATAGCTTGGTGACTGTAATATTGGCCAGACCTTGATAGTTCAGTGGTGATGGCAGAATAGGTTAACTCCTCTAATATCGACCAATCCATGATAGTTCAAGGATGATGCCATAATAGCTTGACGCCTGTAGGCGCCAAAGACATTATGACACCATCCTTGAACTGACTCACACCACAGTCAATCCGTGTCAATGTATGGATGGAGTAAACGGCAGTCTGGACCCTTTTAACCCGATGGCTGCTGGTAGCCGTTTATGTTTAGGCGATTATTTGGAATCACACAGAGAGAAAAAAAGCGCTACGGTTAAGCCATCGATCAGCGTGTAACCCTACTCCCAGCATTGTTGTATGGGTGTGACCGTCAATTCAAGTGTGCATGAGGTGCAGCGCGTTTCGAAACCTCTCTTTTCTTCTCCCCGTTTCTTCAGCTTACCCGGCCGTTGCTGTTTATCTTTCCCAGTGGTTTGATCGCCAACCTGGGGCAAGTCTATTGAGGCGGTCACGCCTCTCAAGCATAAACACACACAGCACTTTAACTGTATACATTTGGCCTTTTCTGCGGTTCAATTCATGCCCGGCGGGCACAGGTTCTTTAAACACGTTGGGGTCTTGGGTCGAACCTTTCAACATTGGGAGGTGTCGTTTTGAGAATAGTTGTCTTTTGAAGAATCTATGAGATGGGTCGGCCACGATAGTTCGAGTATAGTGCCTGAATAGCTTGGCCTTTAACAGTCTGGGAGTTGTTCTCTGAAGACTACAAACCAGAGAGATCGACCATGATAGTTCAAGGGTGGTGCCAGAACAGCATGGCGCCTACAGGCGCCAAGCTCTTCTGCGGGCACCACCCTTGAACTTTCGTAGTGTACCTGTCTTCACAACTGCTGTCTTAAATTTGTTGCTAAGCAGTCTTCATAGGAGAATGGTCAAATTTTGGGGGATTTGCCAGTTCAGCGAGACAAGATGGCTTTCAGTGATGTTGCTGTCTTCTCCTCTACAGCTTGTACTTTTACGTTGTGAAAGATAAATCATCTGTGATAGCTGGAGGGTAGTCTCAATGTGTTTTTTTTTTTTTTTTAACCAGACACTGTCCTTGTGCTATCGCGGTCAGTTTTTCTCCTGCGAGTGTGTGTGTGTGTGAGGGGGTGGGGGTGTGTGTGTGTGTGGGGGGGGGGGGGGTGCGGGGGGAGTACAGTACTATTATTATTACATGGTATTTATATGGCGCATTTCTCATATTCATAATATAACTCGATGCGGAGAATGTAAACGCGAACTGAACCCAACAAGCACGCTCACGTGAATCACACGCATTCACTCACACACTGTACGTAAACACAGAACATTCACGTGGTGCTAAGGGCAAGCTCAAGCGAGCTACTGAAGTTGTTTTTTGAAATCGTTTGTATTTGAAATTTTATTCAGTTGGCTGAAACTGATACAAAGTGGAGGGGGAAGAAGAGCCGGAGCCGGAGTACCCGGAGAAAGAACCCGACTGTAGGTGCAATGCTCTGTTGTAACAGTGTCACCAGATCTAACCGGCTAACGCGACACGGTGGACACATGCCTTTTTTTTCTGATTGAATAGAATCGGTTTCTTTTTTCGCGTTCCTCTACTCAAGAACGTCTGCAAGAGGCATAGATTCGCATGAGTCTTTTTCGGCTGCAGGGGCTTATGAAGATCTGTGCCTCTTGTCTGAGTCTTGCTTGGATGTTTGTTCCCGAGATCGTGAGGGGGTCGTCGGCAAAGTTTGGCGTGCGACTATTACTGATTTCGTTTCTCACACACCTTGGACGACAATCCCAGTTTGAGGATCAGCTGGAGCCGATTGCTGTCAGGAAGAGGCATAGATTCTCATGAGCCCCTGCGATAGCAGGGGCTCATGAGAATCTGTGCCTCTTGCAGATGAATTGGGTTGGCATAGCGACGGTGCGGGTTTCGTCTCCAAACACTGCCAGAGCAGTGAACCCGTGAATATACTCTCACGCTGGATTAACCACGTAAACGCTGAGGGGGACGTGCGCGTAGGGTCTTTTGTACTAGTACCCAATTATTAAAGGCACTTGTGCCAGGCAATGCAGGGTTAATAGTTCGCAATCTTTTTTTCTTTCTTTCAAAGTTTGGGTTGTCCTCAGAAAAACACAGAAGAAAGCTCGATGGCGACAGTTTTGTGGTTAGTGTCCTACAATAATGACATACAGGACAGAAAAGACCAACTTAACCCATTTAGCCCCAACGCCCAACAGCATGAGATGGAATAGTCGTTGGGTAGCACCTTCAAAATTTCGGCCGTAGGGTGAAATGGATTAACTTAGAAAGTTTAAAAGTCTTCAATTGCCTTTTCTGCTCTTTTTCCAACTTTTGTACGTAGGAGAGTTTCCCCGTTACTCACAAGCGACAGTAGAAAGCGTGTGCCTACTCACGTGGATCGTAAAACTGAAATATGGCGACATAGCTCAGCGGTAGGCGAGCAATGTCGGCTAGCAGCGTGAACGTCTTGGTCGGCTGAAATGGGATAAAATCATGTACAGACTAGGGATTACGGTGCCTGACCGCCTTCGTGTGCACAGCGCGCATTTTAACACATTCTACACCAAGAACCGAAATCGCCACATTTTGAAACTGCCCTCTGAAGGATTGTATGTAGTACGATCCCAGAGACAGATCGACGGCATGATAGTTCAAGGGTGGTGCCAGAATAGCTTGGCGCCTATGGGCGCCAAGCTATTCTGGCACTACCCTTGAACTATCATGCTCGATCCATGTCTTGTTGTGGTGTGTCGGGGCTGAATGAGTTAATCATCAAGTGTACATGGCAGAAACTTCCATTTCTACTGTTCTCAGGGCCACTAGGGCCAGTGAGCGGGCTACTGAGAACTGACAGCTAACAACATGCACATTATATCCCAACAGTAGTCTTCAGAATGCTGAAGTTTGACAGAAGGAAAAAAAAAGCAGAAAGGTCGAGAGGGTAGGGAAATCTTAGTTTAGGCAAAAAAACATTTATAACCCGCTGTATCTAAGAATTGTGACAATTCAACCACCCCCGGGCCGTTCGATTTAGCCCGTTCAGTGTGGAAAAAATGTGAGCACCACCCAACTGCAAGAGGCATAGATCCTCATGTGCCCCCGCAGTTGCAAGGGCTCATGAAGATATGTGCCTCTTGCGGACGCCAAACTTTGAATCCATGATCCTGGGACTTCACAGTATATTTTTTTGTGTGTCTTAAAGGCCCACTACCGCCGTAACGCAACACACAGGTCTAGTTATGGTTCATTTAGTCACAGGACAATCCAGTTCAGCACACGTCGTCTTTATATCAAGTAACCTGACAATGACTCCACTCCGTTCTAGAAATACAACGCAGCTTTCAGAACGAGAAACAGCTAAAATAGATTGACACGCTAACGGCAGCGCAGAATAAATAAGTACGATTACGCGTGTGGTTTTGCTGCGGGTCCAAACTGCTGTTGAAGTTCGTTAGGTGTGCCGACAAGGCATAACAAACACAAATGTGCTGAAATGTCTTCAGATGCATGCGTAATGGTACTTTAAATTAACGAAGGTTACGGCCGCAGAAACACAGTCTGCTTCAGTTGACACTTAAACGGGCTAAGTTTGTGAGTGTCACCGTACCACAGTTTTAGTACAGAGGCACCGCGGTTCACTTTGTTGGCGGAACGGATCAGGCCACGCCACTGAGTATTGTGACTCGCTCCATTTTTTTTTGTCGGCGTACCAAAAACCTATTTGGGGAAACATTTGAGGGGTGGATCAGATTTACCATTGCAGCCCTAAACAAATTGAAGCCACGTGCAAGAAGTATAGAGTCTCATAAGCCCCAGCAGCAGTAGGGGCTCTTGAGGATCTATGCCTCTTGCTGGTCGCGCTCACCTAGGTGTAAGTTTCTTAGGGTGAGGGTTTTTTGGGGGGCTAGATTCGGACGTAGGAAATTTATCTTTTTAGGACTGTGCGTCGTATTCAGGCCACTTCTCGCATAATGTAAAGAGTGTGTGTTGTGGTTGCGGTGCATGTAAACGATATCTATTTAACCCTTTGGCCGTCGGTAGCGCTTTTTGTCGCGTTGATACCTGCAGAAACCATCGCGACAAAAACCGCTGCCGACAGCCCAAAAGTTAACTGGGCCAAAGCAAACTTGCACTTTAACCTTTATCGTACTGAGGTTAAAAGCTTCAACTTTGCACACTGCCATATGCAAGCTACATTATAGTACTTAAAGATAAGGCTATAGACCAATGGCTTTAGTTCAAGGGTAGTGCCAGAATAGCTTGGCGCCTAGAGGCGCCAAGCTATTCTGGCACAACCCTTGAACTATTTTAGTCAAACTTATTTCACACACTGGTGTATTTCGAATGATAATGGTTAACACCGTCACCCAGGCAGCCCACAAACACTGTACTGAACCCGGTCTACAGGGGTCGACGGTCATAGTTCAAGGGTGGTGCCAGAATAGCTTGGCTATTCTGGCACCACCCATGAACAGTCTTCGTCGATCTTTCATTTGTGTTTTTCTGAGGGCAGCTTCTAAATTTGGGAACTCTTCGAACTTTACGTTAATGCAGCTTGTTAGGATGGTAATTTCAGATGTGTTGTTCAGCATAGTCTCACGTTAGTGATGAACGCCTGATAACTACAGGGGCGGATCTGGGGAGGGGGGGGGGGTGATGCGAGGGTTCCGCGCCCCCCCCCCCCCAATTCTCTAAAATGCGGTAACAAAGTTCTTTTAGGGGATGTTTGGGACCCCCTGTTTGATTTTTTGGGGTGAGTTTTAACAAGACATACACGCCTAACATCCCCCTCGCCCCGCCCCCCCCTCCCCCGACCGTTGTTTGATATTTTGGCAAGTGGTGAGAGTCTTCGCACACACGCGCCTTCTCCCCCACCACCCCCTTCCCCCCCCCCCCCACCCCCCACCCCCTTTGGTTTGATTTTTCGGCCCCTGGAAGCAAGGTCTAGCTTCGGGGAGGCCTTTTGTGTCTTGTTCCTCTCAAACAAAAAGTTGGAAACCCCCTCCCCCCCCCCCCCGAGGTAACTGATCCGCCACTGAACTAGGAAGCAGATATTGACAATAGTCTTTCTTTTGCAAAAGATTTCCACACGGGGGTCAAGAGTCAAGAGCTGTGTTTATCCCATGGCTGCTGTGACGCGCTTTTCGGCCCAAACCTACACCGCTTATGACTCGGCAGTACTACATGTCCACGACATGTCCTCCGGCCGATATCGTCCGTCATTAGGGCGGCCAACCACGACCGACGAAGATCAGCCCGAGGACGTTTTGCTTACCATAACACCTTGGACATACTGCGTTTACACTGCCCATCTCATATTGGTGATGGACGCACTACTATCAAACAAATAATGACAGTAGACAATGATTTTTGTGTGTGCGCAATGTCAAGGTAGACAATTATTGTAGTCAGTGTTTTGAGAAGTGCTTTTAGGCCAAAATATACACCATATATGGCAAGGCCTTGAGTCAAAACAAGAACTTATTGCGTTTTACACAGGCTATCCATCGCATTACGTCAGTGATCAACAGACATCTAGCGGACAAATAATGACTACAGGCCTCTTGCTTTTTTGGCAAAGGACCCCTTCAGGGCTATAATTATCCCGATCATAGTTGTCGAGAGCTGTTTTCAGGCCCAAATAGACACCGTTTATGACACGGCAATCAGTCAATCATAGCAGACACACGACTCTCAAAAGGTTCTCAGTCTCTTTCATTGTCTGTGTCTGTGGGTCTCCTCTAAGCCCCAGGGTCAGTTGTATGAGCGGAGCACCTTGCTTAGTAGCTGGGGCAGGACTAAGCTCACTTGTGCAACTGCCCCCATCCCCCCTCCCTCCCCCTCCCTCCCTCCCCCCCCCCCCCCCCCCCCCCACCATACATTTTTTGTTTGCGCGCATTTAACCGTCCTGGCTGCCAGATTATTTTTGTGAACTGTTGGTGTAACATCCTGATTTTGAGGGATAAGTAAAGACAGTTATCGTCAGCTAGAGGCGTAGATTCTTATGGGCCCCAGCGACTGCAGGGACGCATGAGGATCTGTGCCTCTTGTGCGTGGTTTGGACGGACTGATGCGCGGCTGTCGTTAAAGTCAACAGGATTCGTAAAGTCCGGAACAAGTAAAGAGGAAAGAGTGCTTGGGGTGACCCCTTCACTATCTTAAACCCTTCCCTGCGACTGTGCGTACATTTTGTTTATGAACTCTTTGTTCCTCCTCCAGCGACCCTATGCCACAACCCTTCAGGGAACAGGGATATAAATTGGTCTTAGCAAGAGTCATAGATCCTCATGAGCCCCCGCGTCTGCGGAAGCTCATGAGAATCTATTTCTCTTTGCAGTCGGGTTGTGTTGATTTGTTTTCCTCGTCAGTGAAGGCTTATCCCATTCAGCCCTGACGCACTACAGCAGGAGATGGGACGACCATGATAATTCAAGGGTAGTGCCAGATTAGCTTGGCGCCGACATCTGGCACTACCCTTGAATTATCACGGTCGATCCATCTCCTGCAACAGGTGCATAGTCGGCGTTAGATGACGCCTCCAAAATTGGGGAAATACGTGCGTCGGGCTGAATGAGTTAACAGCGTATGCCGGGGTACCCTATCTACCTTGACAGCTTATGGGTAGCACCCCCTTCCTTTACTGCCTGTGGACTCAGATTGTGTTTTCAAACCATTGTAACTTCACTCTCAGAGATCCCTAGTCGTCAAGAGAACGTGGATACATAATGTTTTCGATAAGTCTTCACGAGCCCCGGCAACTGCGAAGGTGCATGAGGATGTGTGCCTCCTGCAGCTTGGGTGGTGTTCAGCGTTTCTCGGGGTTGAAGGGATTCACCCTTAAACTTCCAGAACGAAAGGATTTCCATTCTGTAGAATGGAAGTCGTTTAGTTCTGGGTGTTGAAGAGTTAACCAGACACTCTGGGCTGTCATGGTCGATCTGTCTTCCGCGCTTGAAGTCGGACCGGCCCTTCAGTGTCTAAATTTTATCTCAAACCTTCCGCAGCTTAACCACGTCGAACTGAGGCGCACGGACAGGAATTGCAGGCCCAGCAAGAGGCATCGATCCTCATGAGCCCCCCGCAATTGCGGGGGCTCATGAGGATCTATGCCTCTTGTGGTTGGTTCGTTGCGTTCTGGAAGTGAAATAGGTAAAAACTCAGCACGCGCGGGTGACGCCCGTACTCGACTCATGTGATTGTCTGTGCCTGCAGTCCGCCCCAGAGTGTGTGTGGCGACTGTCTTTGCCCTCCGCCCCAGAGTGTGCGTAATCTCTTCAAATACTTATATAGCATTTAGGCAACGAACTTGGCCCGGAGAAGTCTATTGTAGTGCTTTCAGGACTACGGCTACACCTGTCACAGTGCGTGTGACATCGTCACAGATAAGCGCATTCGATTTTGTTCCAAGACCTACAGAAATCAGTGATTTGAGCTGTCGTGATGGAAAAATCAGGCACTACCATTCAGCCCTGACAGACAACGGCGAGATATGCATTCATCCAGATGGTTCAAGAGTGGTGCCAGACGGTAGCTTGGCGCCAAGCTACTCCATCACCACCCTTGAACTGTCATACTCATGGTCAGTCTGTGTCTCTGTAGGGCAACACCAAAATTAATCAAATCTCACTGTACTGCACAGTGTCTTGACACTGATTTCAGGAAGTTGGTGCTAGATCTAGAAGTTGTAGTTTCTGGCATTTACTTCTATCTCTTTGTGGACTATTTATACTGGTTAATTATTTATTTATTTTTAACTATTTTAATACAGGAGCAACGTGGTTTTGAAAAAAACCAACAACAAAACAACAAACAAAATCAAAAAACGTTTCACATGCCAGAATTCGATCATCAGTGTGTCCATATTTGCACTTAACAGTCAGCTGGGGCCAGTTGCATGAACGAGCTTAGTCCTGCACCAGCCATTAAGCAAGGTGCGCCGCGATAGCGGCGCACCTTGCTTAGTGGCTGGTGCAGGGCTAAGCTCGCCCCTGGTCTATGGAACCAGTCAGTGTCTGTACCGTTTTACGGTTTCATGTACTGAATACAGGTGCCACTGTACTACAGTAGGCCGCGGTGGGTTGTTCTCAGGCGTGCTGTTGTTGTGTGGTAGTTGCCAACAACAGGCGGGCCGTTGTTTAGCGGTCCCCGCTCTGTCATTGTTTAGTGTTCATTATCTAGCCCTCTCACAAAAGGCTGAGTACAACAGGAGATTGTTGGACCACGTTAGCTCAGGGGTAGCGTCGAGGGGAGGGGAGGGAACTCACCGGGAAAGGCTTGACGCAGTGAGCTGCGTTTTCACTATGAGTATCAGTTAACCCCTTGACTTCCAGTGGACGCAGACTGTGTTCCTCAAATTGTTGTAAAGTCAACGTGAAGGGGCCACCATCCGTCAAAATAACATGGATACTAAGAAGTTTAATAATACATAATAATAATAATAAAATAAATAATAGTAATGATTAATAAATAATAATAAATATTAATAAATATTAATACATATTAATATATAATAATATAATAATAAATAGTAATAAATAATAATAAATAAGTTTCAGCTAGAGACGTTGATCCATATGAGCCCCCCCCCCCCCAACTGCAGATTAGCTCAGCGCCAACTGCGGGGGCTCATGAAAATCTATGCTTCTTGCAGCCGCAGTCGTGTGTGGTGTTTGGTTTTCTCGGCAGCGAAGGGGTTAATGTACGTTTATATAGATCTGCTACTCACTGTAGAACCAAGATCTTGCCTTGATTGACAATGACTGGAAGAAATACATGGTACACATTGCTACCCATTGTGAAAAACCGTTTCGTCGTTACCCAGCCTGTGATCAAACTGCAGAGGGAGATGGGTGGAACATGATAGCCTGTTCAAGGGTTGTGCGCGCTTTAGGGTACTGAGAAAGCTTGACACCGGAGACGGCCCAGTGGAGCGTGATGGATCCAAAGGCAGGTCAAGTTCACACTATTTGCCTCCCTCGATTCGCTACCGCTTATCCGCGGTAGCGAATCGAAGGAGACAACAAGTGTGGGGGAAGCCTGGCACCAGATTAGCTCAGCACCTTCTAGGGGGAAAGGAAACGGCTTATTCCAACATTTAGTAGGCGGGTCAGTCAAGGGTAGGGGATTTTGTTATTGGAAAGGGTACGTCCAGCCCGCGTTTCAGGCCGTTAGGCAGAATCACGCACGCGTGCACACAATGATTAACCCCGCATTCAGCCCTGACCGCACTACAGCAGAGATGGGTCGACCATATTAGTTCAAGGGTAGTGTCATATTAGCTTGGCGCCTATCGGCGCCAAGCTAATCTGGCAGTGCCCTTGAATTATCATGATCGATCCATCTCCTGCAACTGGTGCATAGTGCCTTAGCTCAACTGACGCCTCCAAAATGTGGGAAATACGGCCGTCGGGCTGAATGAGTAAAGATACCTGCTTAATATAGTTCGCAATACCTTTTGTAATGTTTTTAGTTTGTCTGTAGTATGACAGTAATGCTAGGGCAAAGGGATTGACTTCAATTGTGAAGTTTGAACTTTGGATAATGAAAGACTCGGCATACTTGTGGGCAGGAGAGTTCGGCCGCTGTGCAGAACTGAAGGGAACAGAAAACCGGTGTTACGTGTGCCTGCTCACATGGATTGAGTCCAAAGAAGGCTAGACTAAAAGTCTTAGTTGAGGCAAGACAGCATTGTTATAGCTCGTCTGAGTCAGTTGTGAGGGCGAATTTTAGCAATCAAAATACGACATGGAGTAGATCGCTTTTTAATCCAGAAATCAGTATCTTGAACAAGGGACAGATAAAAGATTTGCACGGTTAATTCGAAGCCTCCACCCCCACACCACCACCACCACACATACACACCCCGCCGCTACTACCACCGCCACCACACACACTTTAAATTCCAGAGCCACACTTCTCACATTTTGGCCTTTTAACCCTTTGGCTGTTGGTAGCGGTTTACAGCAATCGCTACCGACAGCTGAAAGTACCATTACGCATAAATTTGAAGACATTTCAGCACCATTTGTGTTTGTTATGCCTTGTCGACACACCTAATGAACGTTGACAGCAGTTTGAACACGCATCAAAAGCACACGCGTAATCACACTTATTTATTCTGCGCTGCAGTAAGCGTGTCAATCTATTTATAGCTGTATTTTTGTACTGAACGCGCTGTATTTCTAAAACGGAGCGGAGTCATTGTCAGGTTACTTGATATACAAACGACGTGTGCTGAACTGGATTGACCTGTGTCTATATTTATGAACCATAACTAGACCTGTGTGTAGCGTTTCGTAACCATATCTTACGGCAGAAGTGTATCTTTGAACAGTTACGGCGGTAGTGGGCCTTTAAGGGTTAAGGGTTTTTTTTATTTTTTTTTTTTTACCTCAATCACATTTTAAAATCAGCATGATATTGGCAGATGGGTTATGGATGGGGCCACCCATCTTTGGCAGCCAATACATATTTTTCGGGAAATGTCTACCAAATATATTTCATTTGGTATAGGATTAAATGGTATGTTGTAGTAAATTTTTACATTTCAGGGTTAGATTCAAATGTGGTGCCAGAATAGCTTTGTGACTCGACTGCGGGCGCCCAGCTATTCAGGCACCGCCCTTGAACAAATGAAACATATTCAGGTAATAGCAATTTTTGTGTTGGTTGTCTGTGTCTGTCTGTGTTTGCGAATCTGCACTTGTGCGTACATGTTTGGATGCTGTGTACACCGAAGTAATGTTACAATATAAATGTTTAACTCTTTGCGTGTGTCAGTAGCGGTTTCTGTCGCGATGATACCTACAGGAATCATCGTGACAGAAATCGCAACCGGCACGCAAAGGGTTAATAGTGGTGGTGTTGCCGTTTGTTGCAGAACATGCTGGAGTTGCTTGAAGAGATGCCGAATGGCGTACCACTGGAGAAGGTTCGCTCCTACACCTACCAGCTGTGCAAGGCCTGTCAGTGGTGTCATGCTAATGACATCATACACAGAGGTCAGACTTGTCAACTCCTATCTATCTATCTATCTATCTATCTATCTATCTATCTATCTATCTATCTATCTATCTATCTATCTATCTATCTATCTATCTATCTATCTATCTATCTATCTATCCATCTATCTATCCATCTATCCATCCATCTATCCATCCATCCATCCATCCATCCATCCATGCCATCCATCCATCCATCTATCTCGTAGTCTTGCCGACCGTTGGGGCACCACTGATGACTTGGCAACCAGCTCCCTCCATTCCACTCTGTTCTCTGCCATTGTCAGTGTGTCGCTCAGCTTCAGTCCTGTCCACTCTGAGATATTGTCCTCCCATTTTTTTCTCTGTCTTCCTCTCCTTCGCCCTCCTTTCACAGTGCCTTGCAGGATTGTGCCTTGCAACTCCTACCGCAAAGGTCCAAATCACAGAACAATGGCTTACGAACTGGAGCGTGGGGTGTGTGTGTTCGGGAGGGTGGGGGTGGGTGGGGGGAGGGGGGGGGCAGCGTGACCTCACCCCCCCCCCCTCCACAAACACTCCCTTGCCCGCCTCAGTAATATTTTTGGAGAACAAAAAAAAATAATAATAAAAAAAAAAAAAATTCGTGGAGGAAAAATATCTAAAGAGTTTGATTTTATTTATGATGTTTTTGAGGCCCAACAAAATATCCCCCCCCCCCCCCTTTTTGGAATTTGTTTAGGCGGGAAAGTAACATGATTCCCGTTCCCCCCCCCCCCCCTCCCCTCCCCATGAGAATATTTTACGAGGGTACCGCAGAATAGCACAACTAAATGCAAATATTACCTATGTTATCTTGATAGACTAGTGAAGTTTATAGATGAAAGGTCAAAAATCACATTCCAGCTGACATTTTTTTTATTGGATAACTTAACACATCATCTATTGTCTCAGTTTCTTTTTCTTTTTTTTTTTTCTTATTAAAAAATCCGTTCAGTGTATGCCATCACAGTTAAAAATCCAGAGATTACCATAGGCCCTAACGTTTACATCTATTTGATATCTGCAAAACGCTCGGGACAAAACATGCCATTGTTTTTTCCCGTATGGTGCGCATGTTCCCGTTTTGACCCGTGTGTAAAGTTTCTTGACCCCAGTGCAAAGAAAAGGTAGTTTTCATATTTGCCTTTTTCACTAAGTAAGATCAAACTGGTTCACGCGTCAAAATCGTCAGTTGAAATAGGTCGTGGGATATGAGCTGACAGCTACAGTGAATGCTGAAGAGTAGTATCAGATTAGTTTAACGCCGCCCAGTCTATTAACCCTTATCATTCGGAATACACCACTGAGTGTGTGAAATAGGTTTGACTAAAATAGTTCAAGGGTGGTGCTAGAATAGCTTGGCGCCTAAAGGTGCCAAGCTATTCTGGCACTGCCCTTGAACTAAAGCCCTTATCTGTAAGTGCTATAATGTAGCTTGCATATGGTACACATTTGAAGCTTTTAGCCTCAGTATGATATGGGTTAAGTCATAGCTTTTGAGCAGTATCATGTTTTTAACGAGCTCTTGGCTGTTCAGCCGGAATTGCTGTCGTTGGTTTTCGATATTGCGTTTTAAGTCGTTGTTTGGGTGTTGGTTGTGCTTTTGGTCTAGATGATTCTTGCAGGAATCACCTTGACTAACAGCGCAACCGACATCCAACGGGTTAATCAGGCAGTACCCTTAAGCTGTCTTTCGGTCACTTTTGTTCGTTCATTTGTTTTAGCCATTACACAGTCTTACCGTAGGCACTGAATTTTCTATGCTTTTTTATTTTTATTTTTTTACAAATACCTATGTATATGGATATATGGATCAGTCTGACATGCAGGCACCAAGCTATTCCGCAGGCACTAAATTGAGCTACGTCGATTTTTTGGGGGGTCTCACTTCATGTGACACTGAGCGAGAGATTTTCGTCCTGACTTTTTCGTGAGGTCCCCCTCCCGTATATATCACTGATTGTGATCCCTGCGTGTATCTGCTGTGGAGAGTCTTGTTTATGAGTTTGTAGAGGACTTCACTGGAGCAAACAGAACCCGCGGTTGTCACCTTTAACCCTCTCCCCTACCCCTTAGACCCTTCCATGTGCAAGAGGCATAGATTCGCATAAGCCCCTGCGACAGCAGGCGCTCATGCGAATCTACGCCTCTTGCCGAGTATAATCAGCATCTGCTGTTTTGTCAGACTGAGAGTGTTATTACACTCAGGGTTGAAAGTAAGTCTGTCTGCCCCTAAAATATGCAGAGATTGACACTAGGGCCTAAAGCCCGTATTGAGATCGAGCCTGCTGATAAGGGAACCGACCCCCCAGTGAAATGCTATAATGTCTGAGAGCGAATGTGACGAGAGTTGGCAGTCAGGTGTGTGGAACAAGCGGAACTGTATTCGATTTGCGCTTCGGGCCAAGTTGAATTTATTATTATTTATTATGATATGACCATTCAATGATATGTTGTTCATAAGTCATTCTTGATTGTTACTTATTTTTATAAAATCGTTTTGTTTAACGCGATGCAGCTGACAACCGACAGGATCGAGCAGAAATGGTCCGTTTGTATTTATTAACTCATAACATTCAGAGGTTGAAATTATCTTTTTTTTTTTTAAAGCTATCCTTTGAGGTCTCCATCTGGAGAAAGACAGACCATGGTAGTTCATGATAAGCCATGACAGTTCAAGGTTGATAGACCATGATAGACCACGATAGTTCTAGGGCGGTGTAGGAATATGCCTGCAGGCGCCAGGCTATTCTGACACCACCCTTGAACGATCATGTTCGATCCTCATCCTGTCAGTCCTAGCACGTCACTGCGACTTTATGGGTTAACCCATTTAGCTCCAAAACCCTACAGCAGGAGATTGACCATGATAACTCAAGGGTAGTGCCAGATTAACTTGGCGCCTGAAGGCGCCAAGCTAATCTGGCACTACCCTTGAATTATCATGGTCAGTCCACCTCCTGCAACTGGTATATAGTCGTTAAGTAACACTTCCAAAATTTGCGAAAAGCACCCGTGGGGCTAAAAGGGTTACGGCAGGTGACCTGCTGACACATGGGTCACCTTTATAGCGCCGTTTCACGCCCGAGTTAAAAAAAAATTTTTTTTAGCAGTTATCTTCAGGTGGTCACATTTCCTCGACCCCTCTCCCGTCACAGGGGAAAAGTGACACAGTTTAAGCCTGTGTATCGAAGAAAACGGCAGTGCTTAGAGGCTAGTTCGCAGCCCATTTGCCCACCACATTCGGGCGTGACTTGAGCACAGTGAGCGAAAACCAGCGTGTGCGACATGAATTGTGGGTGCTGACACCCGGGGTGTAACTAAGCGTCTTGGGTGAGAAATCAAAGAATACCAGTGAAACGACACTCGCAAACTAGATAGGTGAGGCTAGCGCTGGCAGAATTGTACACATACCAAGGGGAATTACTCAGCGCTGGACACTGAGACAAACAGTTAGATCCCCCGCCTATCAGGCACTCAATCGCCAGCCCACAGAGAAATACGCAGGTATATAACAAGACGATCATCTACATCCTCTATAGGCTAGAGTCCGAAATAGCTCAGGCGGTTAAACGTCGGAGCAGGAGAGCGAAGGGAATCGCCGGGTCGTGGGTTCGTATCCCGTCCCGGCCCCGGTAGCTGGACTCACAATCCAGGGGGAAAAAACGGATTTGTTCAATAGCATGTCCGTTGAAAGGTCCTGGTAAATCAAAGTGGCACAGTTGGAGTGCGCCTGAGTTGATCAGTGTTCCGGTCGTACTCCATAGGCAATAGATTTCCCTGTCCCCCATAACCCGCCCGTCAGGGCCGTCCATGATCACCTCGGTGCTGTGGACGTTAAACCCGAACTAACCAACCAACCATCCTCTATAGGCGGGGGCAGGGGATCTAACTGTTTGTCTGTCCACCGCTGAACAATTCCCCTTGGTATGTGTACAGTGAAACGACAGTCCTCTACCCCGCGTGTGTCAGTTATTAACTCTCACACGTTGTCCACTCCATGGAAAATTGCATCTCACCTGTTTGACAACTGAGTTTTGACTGAAGGGATGACTGAAGGGATGAGCTAGCTTAGCCACCTGTTGAACGGGGTTTGTTTTTTCATAAGTTTGCTCCGCCGTCTCGCTCAAACACCTTTCTTCCAATCACTAAGTCACAACCTGAACCCCGCTGCCCCCCCCCCCCCCCCACCCCCCGTCCGTCTGAGCCGGTGAAAGATATGATGGAGTGAAAAGCCGGGTCTGATCCTTGCCACTGAAGAAGAGGCATAGATTCTCATGAGCCCCTGCGGCAAGGCCGCAGGGGCTCATGAAAATCTATGCCTCTTGCAGACGTGTTGCGGGGAGTGACTGTAATTTCATGCACGCTTTCTAAAAGCTCATGAGAATCTATGCCTCTTTTTTACACGGTAGCGGCTGAAACGTAAGTCACGTGCGCTTTCTCCACGGATATACTGATAGACAGAATATCATATATATATCCTCCTAGCTTTCTTAACCAGGGCTAGAAATTAACTTTTTTCTTTGGGGGCCACCGGGCCCCTTGATTGAAAAATTTGAGGGCCCACAAGCAACTTTCGGGGCCCAACTTTGAAAAATAATGCAAACAAAAAACAAAAGAATTATTGACAATATAATAAGTAGAAAGTACAATTTGTCTGATAATCTAAAATAAAAACAATTGAATTTCCAATTTTGCTGAGTGATGTCATTTTTATTTGCCTTTTCTTTTACTTTCAAACATTACCAACAAAAAAGGGGAAAAAACACACACACACACATTCAGTGACACACATATTCCAGTGACTAGTGAGCCTGAAATGGTCATTAAACAAAATAGAAAAAAATCAAGTGAGTCTCTTGTATAATACTTTTCAGTTTTGTGACTGAGTATTGCACAATACACATCATTAAATTTTTAATATGAGTAACCTAACAAAAAATCTGACCTCAATGCACAAAAGTTCAAAACAAAACCATGAAAGGGAACTAAACAGTACTCTTCCTGATAAACTAAAGTTAAACAAACAGATTTTGCCTTTTCTTTTTTTTTTTTCAATCATCTATTCATATTACACTTATGTGCACTTGAGTTAACAGAAGTAAACTAAAAATACAATAACGCTTCTTTTCTCTGTTTTTTTTTTTTTTTTTTTTTCCTGTCCAAATTTAGGGCACCGGTGTGGGTTGCTTCCCTTGGCCCAAATACGAAACTGCCGAGTAGAGCTAGCTGTAGCAGACGAATTATTTTGCGGGCCAAGCGGGCCCTTTGTTTTTCAACTTTCCGAGCCCGAAATCAACTTTGCGGGTTTTTGGCCCCGGGCCCCCGCTAATTTCGAGCCCTGTTAACCCATTCAGCCCTGACGCCGCACTACATCAGGAGATGGCCGTCGACCATGATAATTCAAGGGTAGTGCCAGATTAGCTTGACACCTGTCGGCGTCAAGCTAATCTGACACTGCCCTTGAATTATCATGGTCGATCCATCTCCTGCAACTGGTGTATAGTCATTAGATGACGCCTCCCAAAATTGGGAAATACGGCCGTCGGGCTGAATGAGTTAATTATTCTTCAGGGGCGCCTGCGAATCTGCGCTTGTCGCAGGTGGAATGGTCTTGCGGCTGAAAGACTAGGTGGTTTCACGAGCAATATTTTACACCCTTCCAGATCCTTCTAGATCTCAGTCTTTATGATACCGTGTCCTTTCAGATCTCTTTATCATTTCACTGGGGCTCAAGAGAATCTGTGCCTCTGGCTGACTGAGGGACTTTTGCTGGGGTGAATCCCGTTAGCCACTACATATCACGAGCAGTAGGTGCCGATAGAACCGCTGCGCCCCTTTAAATGGTGAAATCAGATTTACGAAGTTTGTTACGAAGTTTGTGAGCAAACGTAAGATGTGCGTGAAAAACAGCGCGCCTGAAATAAAAATGTTATCTTGCAACTTTTGATTTTGGGGGCGTCGCGTTCAGAGGGTTGCCATATAAATAAAATTCAAGGGAAACTAAATCAGTGCAGTATGCCGTACTCAGTAACGACAAACGCTGGTGCAGTCAGAATTTTAAAACTGACATTCAGCATTACAAAAATATCGTCTTTTGAACTTAGCTAAGTTTTTTTGGGGGGGAAGGTAATGTTTATCATTACATAGTGCTAATGACACGTAGTGGTAGCGATCCTAGTGCCATCGACACGTAGTGCTAGCGACCGTAGTGCCATCTACACGTCAGTAGTGCTAGCGATCGTAGTGCCATCGACACATAGTGCTAGCGATTGTAGTGCCATCGACACGTAGTGCTAGCGATTGTATTATCGACACGTAGTTCTCGTGATACGTAGTGGTAGCTGTACGAATCCCTGCTGCTATGAGACTACAATACAAGACATACTCGCCTTCGCAAAAGATATTTATATCCGTCCAGATCGCTTTATCACAGGAGATGCCACAGGAGCTCATGAGAATCTATGCCTTGTTTTATTACGGAAGGGTAAAAAAGCCCAAAAATATCTTACGTTTGCTTCCTTCATAGGCCGGATATCCATATTTTTCAAGATCTTTTATTACCGCCCTGGGGCTCATGAGAATCTATGCTTCATGTCGACTTGTGGTGGCCTTGCGGCTGAAAGGCCGTACTGCAACAGCATGCGCGCGTTTTCTCTAGGGATAGCCTTCCATATTTCTTTATTATTCCCGGGGACTTTGTCTGGCAGGCCATTCTTTTATTAAGGTGTGAGCCTAGCGCGCAAAAGGCCATCGGGCCGATGTGGGCCGCGGTTGGCCCGGGCACGTCCGTGCGCGGGCCAACGGCGGCCCACATCGGCCCGATGGCCTTTTGCGCTTTGAGAAGCAGTTAAATGAGAGACTGGAAGGAGACGCTCGGGGGGAGAACCATTCTCACTGCATGCAAATGAACCATGACAGTGTCAAGCGGGGGGGGGGGGGGGGGGCTCTCACCAGAGAATCAGTTCTCACCAGATTTGTCCCCACCCCACCCCCCCCCCCCCAAAAAAAAAAAAAAAAAAAAAAAAATCAAAAAAATCAACATTCTTCCATAGTCATTTGAATCAATGTTAGTGGTTTAGAATCTTGTGGTCTAATGTGCTTAGATTTGTACAACCTGTCTTGAGGGGCCATGCTTACGAAAGATCACCTGTCATTAAAGTACCATTACGCATAAAACTGCAGACACATTTCAGGACCAGTTGTGTTTGTTATGCCTTGTCGACACACCCAATGAACTTCAACAGCAGTTTGAACACGCAGCAAAAGCACATACGTAATCACACTTATTTATTCTGGGCAGCCGTTAGTGTGCCAATCTACTTTTAGCTGTTTCTCGTACTGAAAGTGCTGTTTATAGAATGGATTGGAGTCATTGTCAGGTTACTTGACATAAAACGACGTGTGCGGAACTCGTCTCTCCTGTGTCGAAATGAACCATAGCTAGACTTGTATGTAGTGTTTCGTAACCATCTGTTACAGAAGTGTTTCTCTGAACAGTTACTGCGTTAGTGGGCCTTTAAAGATCATCATTTTTGGTGGCTGTAGCCATCCAAATGATGGTCTTTGAAGACAGATGACATGGGTCTTTAATGATAGGTGACACGTTTTGCCCTTAAAGATTTTTAATAAGAGGGCACCTGTTTAGGCCACTTTTTTTCGTATGGAAAAAGGTGGTTGCTTAACCCATTTAGCCCCGAGTCCCTACAGCAGGAGATGGATCGACCATGATAATTCAAGGGTAGTGCCATATTAGCTTAGCGCCTTCAAGGTGCCAAGCTAATCTGGCACTACCCTTGAATTATCACGGTCAATCCATCTCCTGAAACTGGTACATAGTGATTCTTCTTCTTCTTCTTCTCGAACGCCGTCACACTTGGAGTTTGGCTCTCAAAATGAAATCTGTGGTCTTCTGTAGCACCTCCACAGGCCCGTACAGTTTCTCTTGTAGAGTGGCGGGCTTCGGCCATATCTCCTCCCTCAGCGGCTGGTGGTTCCCACAGTCCTGGAGGATGTGCTCTGCGGTCTGCTCTGCTTCTCCACAAGGGCACAGGGGAGATGGCACGAGGTGGAAGCGTCTGTGCAGGTGGAAATTGAGTCGGTTGTGCCCGGTCCTCAGACGAAAGATGGTCACCTGCTCTTGTCTGGACAGCTGATGGTAACTGTCTAGGGGCCGTTGTGGTGGTCTGTACACAGACTTAATGATGGTCTTCATCTCTGTGAAGCTGACTCCATTTTCATCTTGTTCTTTCTCTGCGCCCACTTTTGCCATTCTGTCAGCTTCTTCATTGCCGTAGATGCCACAGTGTGAAGGGATCCACTGCAGCACCAGTCTGGTGCACTTGATGTTTTGCAGTGCCTCTTGTAGACGTGGCAGTTTGCTTGCTGTTGCTGCCTCAAGGACAGACATGGCATCAGTAAGGAAGACAATCTGGGCATCAGGGTCTGCAGTGCCACTAAGGGTGTTAGCTGCGCGGACTAGGGCTTCCACCTCAGCTCTGTAATTTGTGCAGTGAAGGCCTGTTGGTACTGCCTCTGCCTGCCATTTTCCGTTTGGGTACTGAATGTACACCCCAGCCCCTCCATCCTGAACTGCATCTGTGGCTGATCCATCGGTGTATGCCCGTATCCATGCTTCCTGGGGATACTTTTCTTCGAGCATGGCCAGTGTCAGGGCTTTCTTGCTCACAGTGCTGTGCTCATCTCTGGTGGTGATGTAGGGTACCGTGGAAGAGATGGTGATGTTTTCTGGCTTACTTTCCCAAGGTGGAAGGTCGCTAGCAGGATTCAGAGCCTCTACCTGCGCAGGCAGCTTTGCTTGTGTTTTCTCTGCAGTGCTCTCGTCTCCTTCACAAAGCTTGATCTTTTCAGTCTCCCTGAGGTTGGTTGTTTCATCCTAGCGTTCATAGGATGGTCTTTGGAAGACTTGACCTTTGTGGACTGTATCAAGGCTTTGCAATCTCTTCTCATGCACAGGGGTGGGATGCCCGTTGTCTCTTCCATCTTTTCAATTGGTGTGGATCTCATTGCGCCGGTGATGATACGCAGTGCCTGGTTCTGAACTCTGTCAATGGTCTGCTGGTGTGACTGGGCTGCCGTCAACCATGCATTAGATCCATACTCAGGGTGTGGTCTCACTGTGCCTTGATATACATTTTTGAGGATCTTTTCATTGGCTCCCCATTGTGTTCCAGCCAGTTTTCTCATGATGTTCAGCTTTCTTCTAGCTTTCGCTTCTGCATTCCAAATGTGCGGCTTCCACGTCAGCCTCTTGTCAAGGGTGACTCCCAGGTATGTCTGTTGGTCTTCATACCGCAGCGGGGTGTTGCCCAGTGTTAGGTTGCCAGCCTTTGCCTTGTTGGAGAGAGAGAAGAGTGTGGCTGATGATTTTTCTGTGTTGATGGTCACACACCAGTTGTTGGTCCAGTCTGTCAGCCTGTCCAGGGCTAGCTGCATCCTGTATGTAGCAGTTGTTGCATACTCTTCTATGCACCAGAGTACCAGGTCGTCTGCGTACAGGGCTGCATGTACTCCTTTTGGTAGCTCTGGCACAAGGTCGTTGATGAAAAGTATGAACAGTGTCGGTGACAGGACTCCCCCCTGTGGCACCCCCTGACGCAACAGCACTTTTTGGCCACAGTACCCATCCACTGTCACACGGGCTCTGCGATTGTGCAGGTATGACTTGGTCCACCGGTACATATTCCCTTGGATGCCACTGCGAAGGAGTTTCACAAGGAGACCATCCTTCCACACCTTGTCGAAAGCCTTCTGTAGGTCAATGAAGGCAGCTAATGTCACCTTCTGATCTTGAAAGGCATCTTCTATGACCTGTGCAAGGTGTGTTGTCTGGTCTTCTGTACTCTTGTAGCTTCTGAAGCCAGCTTGCTCTGGCACGATAATGCTCTCAGAGTCCAGGTACCACTGCAGGCGCTTGTTGATGATGCGCTCCATGGTCTTGCACACACAACTTGTCAGGCTGATGGGGCGATAACTCAGGGCTTTGGACTTATTCTTCCCTATCTTCAAAATTGGGATCATCCTGGCTTCCTTCCAGCACTGGGGTACCTGTCCTCCTCTCCAGCTGTGGTTAAAGATGTCCAGTAGCTTCATTAAGGCAGTGTTGCCAAGGTGTTGTAACATCTCGTTTGAGATGCTGTCTGGACCTGGAGATTTTTTCTTCTTCAGCTGTTCCCAGGGTCACCCTGGTCAGCCCCACAGGGTGGGGTTTTTTCTCTATTCTGGGGCATGTGTTTCTGTCTACCCGAGGTCCATTCACCTGTATTTGCCTTTTTTAAACTCTCCCTACTGTCTGCACTGCCTGTAGCTCTTGATATTGGATGTGTGTTGCTAAATGGTCTTAGCTTTATTTAGGCCCCATGTGTTAGGTTTATTTAATGTGTTTGACCGGCTGGCGACATACATTCAATGTTCTGTTTAGTTGGGTTTTTTTTTTTCACAAGCAGTGCAGGCACGTCCTGAGAAAGCCTTGTTGCTGTCGGGACGTTAAGCAATGTACAATCAATCAATCAATCAATCTTCTTCAGCTGTTTGATGGCCATCTTCAGTTCTGGAAGGGTGATGTCCTTCTTCATTGCATCATGGATGTTCACATCTCTTGTTCTCTCTCTTTCTTCCTGTCTGATTTCTTTCGCAAGCATTCGTGGGACAGTGATGTCACTTTCTTTCGCATAGATCTGTGCAAACATGTTTACAGCTTTCCTACCAGTCAGTGCTTTCCCTTCTTCTTCCAAGGTGATCTTCTGTTCCCTGGTGCCCTCATCGTTCAACGCCTTGGTCAGTCTCCACAACTTCGTGGTGTCCCTGTCCATGTTTAGTCTTGCAGTCTTCTCTCTCCAACTTCTTCTTGTGCACTCCAACTTCATCTTCAGATACTGGGCCTTACTGTGTTGTAGCTTGATGTTGTTTTCTTGGCTGGGGTTGGTTTCAGCGTCTTCTCTGGCCCTAGTGAGGTTGTCATGTGCTTTCTAAAGATCTGCGGTCCAGTATGGGGTGTAGTTTTTCCGGACCCCTCGAGGTATGGTTTCCTTGGCTGCCTTACTGATAATGTCATTAAACTCTCTGACCACATTGTTGATGTTCCTTCCAGACGCAGCGAGGTCTTGCATTAGCTCATTTGTTCGGATACTGAACAAGCGCCAGTCTGCCTTTCGGTAGTTCCATCTTGGCCGGTGTGGCGAGCTAGCTGCTGTGCATCCTTTTAGGGTTAGGAGGATAGGGCGGTGGTCACTTCCTCCTAGCTGTGGTCCTACTGTTCTGCTGAGGCACTTATGAACATCTTCAGTGCAAAGCGCCAGGTCCGGTGTAGTGGTGGTGCCAGCGGCGAGAGTAGAAGGTAGGTTGGTCCTCAGGGTCATTGGCAAGTATCAGTGGTTTTCATCTTGCCACTCCTCAATGTCTTCTCCTCTCTTGTCCAGTGTGTCATATCCCCAACTCTGGGACTGGCTGTTGAAGTCACCAGTGATGAGGAATCCACTGTCCGGGACCTGGATAGTGTCGAGGGACAGCAACTTATCATTAGGGCAGTAGTAGTTGACAAGGTCAAGGGTGCTGTCACTGGTGGTTACCTTGACCTGAATGTATTCTGCCTCTTCCATGAATCTCCTGGTTTCGCTGGCATTCAGGTTGTTTCTAACTAGGGTCATACCCCCCCCCCCCCCCTTTCTTCCTCCCTTGGCGATCACTTCGGAAGACTGGATATCCTCTGACCTTAAAGGGTTTCCCTTCTTGCAGGTGTGTCTCTTGTATACAGCAGATGTTTATGCTGTTTTCATGCAGAAAGTGCTCTAGTTCTGTTTTCTTGTTGGTAACCCCTTCGGCATTCCAGTGCATGATGTTCACATTGGCTTTTTCTTTGTCTCTGGTCTTGTTTTTTCGCTGGCCAGTCGCTCTACTTCCCAGTCCCCTGGCTCCTCGAGACAGTCGGGAAGGTCCTCCAGTCGCTGGGGGTGGGCTCTGAAGAGGCGCAGAGCCCGGTACTGCACCTGCCTGGTGAGACTCCACAGGGCGAGCACCATTCCTCTTGAATCCATCTCCAAGTGTCATATGGCTGTATATGCATGGTACTGTGGTTTATTAGAGTGCGCTGTGCAGCCCAGTACCTCCGTCTTCAGCACTCGGGGTTTCTGTCGGGGTTACCTCACCCTTAGCTCCTGGTCAAAAGGCCTTTCCTGGGAGCACAGGATTGTTTAGTTTTGGAGTATCCTTCTCCTAGATGGATTGCCGACCAAGGCTTATGGGTCCCATCTACTCAGGTTTTTCCTCGGAGTTTTCCTTCTCGAAGGAGATCTGCCAACCAAGGCTATCGAGCATCCCTGCCCGGATTTGTATAGGGTTTACTCCCCTAACCTTTGCCTCTCCCAAGGCACCCACAAGGCAGTGGGGCTATTTACCCATAGCTGGGGATCTGGTTCATGGGCATCAGGGCTTGTCCACACATCGATGGGCCTGCATGCCGCATGTCTGGGGGCCAGATCTCCTCCGAGTCCTCTGTAGTTCAGCCCGAGTCCGTAAGGTGCTCGGTTACCATGAGTCACCACGAGGAGGCACTACATGAGGCTTGTTGTTGGAGAGGCTGTGTACTGGCAGGGAGAGACTGACATGTTCTGCTCCCCTTTTCGCAAAACTGCTAGCCAGCGGTGGGAGCTGAAAGCGAGAGCGACAAGCACAGACGCTACACTACCACACTAGACGCATCACAACAACCATTTGACCCACGGTACATAGTGATTAGGCAACACCTCCAAAATTTGAGAAATGGGACCGTGGCGCTGAAAGGGTTAAAACAGGTTTTACTGTAGTAAAACTGTTCCTGCTAGGGTTTCATGTGAAAGAAAAACAGAAGATAGAAGATAGTGGTAAAAAACCCTTTAAAACAGAAACAAGGAACGACGTTTCGGATCAAAGATCCTTCTTCAGGTGACATGGAAACAAACTTTTGTTTCCATGTCACCTGAAGAAGGATCCTTGTTCCGAAACATCGTTCCTTGTTTCTATTTTAAAGGGTTTTCTACCACTATCTTCTGTTTTTCTTTCACAGGTTTTACTGTATTTGTCATTTTGTTATTGTATCATGCATGACACTGGTTTTCAAGTATTTCAACACACATTTGAAAAGAGGATATCAGACCTAGCTGTACCTGTTTTATTTTGTCTGGGTGGGAGTTTTGGCTATTACATTGTTTCATAAGTAATAGGTTGTTGTTGTTTTGTTCTGTTCAGACATCAAACCAGAGAATCTTTTGATCAGCAAAAATGGTGTTCTCAAGCTCTGTGACTTTGGTGAGATTTTCATACTCAGTGTGTGTTTATGTGTGTGTGTTTGTGTGTGTGTGTGTGTGTGTGTGTGTGTTTGCGCACGTGCGTGCAAAGGTGTGTGTGTGTGTGTGTGTGTGTGTGTGTGTGTGTGTGTGTGTGTGTGTGTGTGTGTGTGTGTGTGCGTGTGTGCGTGCGTGCAATTACATGTGCATTTTGCCATGATATGTCAAAAGCCAGTGTGCCCATTTTTGAGAAAAGCATAAAGTACAATTTTTATTGTTGTACAATGAAAATCTCACTTTTCTCAAAAATGGACATTATGGCTTTTGTTATATAACGGCAGAATGTGTGTATTATTTTACATATAGTAAAACTGTTGCCGCAAGGGTTTCATGTGAAAGGAAAACAGAAAATAGAGATTGAAAACCCTTTAACTAAGTTAGAAACATGAAACACGGCATGTTTCATGTTTCTAACTTAAAGCGTTTTCAACCTCTATTTTCTGTTTTCCTATTATTTTACATGTTTGATTTCATTTTTTTTAGGCATGTGTTTTGCAGCAAACAAAATAGAGGAAAATCATTGACAATCACGACTGGAGTGCAGCGCACAACACTCAAAACGCAAGAGACATAGGTCTTCATCAGCAATCAGCATATGTGGGAGCTCATGAAGCTCTGTCTCTTGTTAACCTCAGCCGTTTGTTCATGTCCGAGTCAGACAGGGTTAACTCATTCCAGGAAACCCACATCAATAGCTACGGAAGTGTGTCGTATAGCGTTGCCAGAGGCATCACTATATGACACTTCTGCAGCTGTTGATGCGTGGCGCAGTGAATCTGCTGTGGTTTCAGAGACATCATTTCTAGCAACTAGCAGGGAAAAGGTTAACGAGTGCTTGCGTCATCAAGGTGGTTTTTGACTGTGCATGAATTATTCTTACAACTTGTTCTTCTGTGTGTATTGTGTGCCACCTTCATGTGCTAGTCTGTGATTTTCTACCTCACAGCAGTAATTCCTTGATACAGAATCACAGACCTGCACATATTGACCCATTTGGCCCTGGCAGAATACAGCAGGACATGGATTGACCATGATAATTCAAGGATAGTGCCAGATTAGCTTGGTGCCATCAGGCACCAAGCTAATCTGGCACTACCCTTGAATTATAATGGTTGATCCATCTCCTGTGACTGGTATATATTTGTTAGGCGACACCTCCAAAGTTTGAGATATTCAGGCGTTGGGTTTAATGGGTTAGTTTTAAAATGGTATTAGTTTTGTTTGATGTTTGACAACTCCTCTGTGTGCTATTCTGTGATTTTGGAACTTACGGCCATCAAGGTGGTAGTGTCCAAAATTACAGATCAGCACAGGCCAGTTTTAAAAATCAGCTCAGTTTTGTTTTGATGTTTCAAACTTTTGTTTTTGTTGTGTGCAGGTTTTGCCCGTAACATAGCCAATGGCTCTAATGGTCTGTACACGGATTACGTGGCCACGCGATGGTACCGATCCCCAGAGCTGCTTCTCGGGTAAAGTTTACATTATACTAGAATGTCCTTTTCATTCTTTCAAGCAGAGAGACTGCATCTGATAGTTTTAGGGTAGTGCCTGATTAGCCTGGCACCTGGAAAGACACCACCAGCCTTACTAAGGACTACCCTTGAAAGTCATTGTGAATCTTTATAGTCTTTATAGACACCTGTTGCAGAAGACGGAGATGTGAGTAAATTCATTTGTCGTTTGCAGTAGCTGACTTTGGGCATGCACAGTCTTTTCTTTACGCCTGCTCTTTAGGCAGACGATCATCACTCAATGTTAAACCTGAATTATTACTCTGTGTGTACAAGGTCTTTGGGCTGATGTTGGCTGCAGTTGGCTCACGCACAGCTGTGTGCGGGCCAACTGCAGCCAACATTGGGCCGACGGCCTTGTACTTAATATCTTATTTTGTTCTCCCCTTTGTAGGGCCCCCTATGGAAAGGCGGTAGACATCTGGGCCATTGGCTGCATCATGGGTGAGCTGAGTGATGGACAGCCACTGTTTCCAGGAGAAAGTGAGATCGACCAGCTCTACGTCATACAGAAAATCCTGGGCCCACTTCCCGCCTATCAAATGAATCTCTTTCACAAAAACCCACGCTTTTCAGGACTCAAGGTGAGAACAGATTTATGAGATGGAAATTTGGTTTTGTAGCAGGGGGAAGATGGATGTCTGTGGGTGTACTGGTTTCAATTTGTGGAGAGAAAAAATGAAATTGAATCAGAGAAGTGTGTGTGTGTGTGTGTGTGTCTCTGTGTGTGTGTGTGTGTGTGTGTGTGTGTGTGTGTGTGTGTGTGTGTGTGTTCATGCATTCATGCTTGAAATTGTCCAGTCATCTTTGCCCAACAAAGTGGGATACAAGTTTTACTGTGCATACTGGTAAACAAAAAGTGTGTTCTTTCATTGACAGTTTCCTGCTGTGAAGAAACCCAAGATGCTGGAGAAGCACTACCAGGGAACGCTAACCAGTATAATCCTGGACTTCATGAGTGTAAGTCTGTGCTAAGATTTAGTCAACTAACTGAAGATTAATTTTTGGTTCATGTGCGAAGCAAGAGTGAGTCTATGTTCTGGGCCAGTGGTCGTCCATCCGTCGGCGACCGGCGTCCGTGGTAAACTTTGATGTTGGCATTTTTTTGCAGACTATTCTAGCCACAGTCTTCAAACTTGGCCCAAGAATACTTTGTTGCAAGACCTTTCTAATTATGTCAATTTGAATGATCTCTCACAAAGATCAAGGTCACAGGAGATGAGGAAATAGATAAAAAATATCAAATATTTATTTTTTTCTCAAATACTATTCATGACTTTAAACCCAAACTTGGTACAGAGATACCTGATGGTAAGAACTTTCTATGCATACTAATTTGGATTATCCCTCAAAAAGGTCAAGGGTCACAAGGGCTCAGGAAATAGGTTAAAAAAAAAAATGGCCATATTTTGACAAAAGATGTTTTTTCTCAAATATTATTTACGACTTCAAACCCAAACTTGGTACAGAGATACCTGATGGTAAGACCTATTTATACATACTAATTTGGATGAACTCTTGAAAAGGTCAAGGGTCACAAGAGCTCAGGAAATAGGTAAAAAATAGCCATATTTTGTCAAAAGATGTTTTTTCTCAAATACTATTTACAACTTTCAACCCAAACTTGGTACAGAGATACCTGATGGTAAGACCTGTCTATGCATACTAATTTGGATGAGCCCTCAGAAAGGTCAAGGGTCACAAGAGGTTGGCAAATGTGTGTATGCCAATTTTTTTATAAATTGTAATTATTATCAACAGTTTTGCAAAATGTTTAGTCAAATTTGGCACAAAGATAGCTGATGATGATAAGACCTTCCTACGTATACTAATTTAGGCAACTCACTGCAAAGGTCAAGGGTGATGGGGGTTTGACAGATGTGTGAAAACTGATAAAATTTTGAGAAAACATGGATTTTGCTGATGCAGAAGCCATCCCTTTACTTATTTTCACTGATGTCACACATGTAGATCAGTCATATACGTGAGCCATAAGGGCTTTGCCTTTCTTGTTAAGGTAGGAAATAGCTCAGATGTTGCTAACCCTGTAATTCAGAAGACAGAAAATATATTGTGTGTTGGCGCTTAGAACCTTTTACTCATGAACAAAATCAATACAGTTGTTGAACAGAATAGAATAGAAGGAAAAAGAAAAGACACTAACTCTTAAACTCCCAGAACTAAATGACTTCCATTATGAGTTAAAGAATATGAAAAATAAGATAAGAAACAAACACAGGAGACTGCTTGTGCTTATATTCTGGGATAATCGACCTAGCGTTTATTCCTTGCCTACCTCTCACATTATCCTAAAATATAAAGAATAAATTATGGATACATTAAAGGCTTTAGAGAGAAAGAAATGCTTCACTTATCTGCAAAGACCTTTATATCTGAAGAAAAGAACAAGTACAGAAAATCACAGTTTTCAGATCTTAGATTATTTTCAACCGTTCACTGGTCAGAGCCTCTAAGATCTGAAACGTTTTCTGTTTTTTCATAGATTCAGGGTTTTACAAACAAGTCAGCCATATTTTTCCTTTCTTTCTATATTAGAGATAGATTTATCTGTGTTTGTCTCTGTGTTCACTCAGATGACGCTGCGGCTGGACCCAGAGGAGCGGATGACGGTTGAAGAGTGCTTGGACCACACGGTGTTCCAGACGGACCGCGCCATGGACCGGTCCAACCGCATTCCCGCCAACCCTGCCAGCGCTCACTCCAGCAGCAAGAAACGACGCACTGAGGACTCGGAAAAGCAGGACGTGTAAGCTTCATTTTGGCTCTCTTGTGATAAGAACAGTGAGTGTAGTGTGGTGAGCCATCTGTTGTCCAGACTCCAGACCAGAAGGCCCACAGGAATCATCATGACAAAAACCGCTACTAGCAGCTGAAGGATTAACACATTCAACCCCAGGACTGAGATGCCCAGATTTTGAACTTGCCCTCTGAAGGACTGTATTACAATTCTAGAGCCAGATCGAGCATGATAGTTAAAGGGTGGTGCCAGAATAGCTTGGCGCCTATGGGCGCCAAGCTATTCTGGCACCATCCTTGAACTATCCTGCTCGATCCGTGTCTTGCTGTGGTGTGTCAGGGCTGAATGAGTTAAAGGGATCTGCTGCAGGGCAGGCTTTGATTGCTAAATTTGCTGATACAACAGGTTCTCAATGTTGTCTTGCCTCAGCTAATACTTTTCTACCCTTCCTTTTACAATCCTTGTGAGTAGGCACACGTAACAAAGGTTTTCCTTGTCCGTCCGGATGCTTCAAAAATTGCAATGTCAAAGGAAAATGCCATATTGAAGTTCAGCTCCGCTGTCAGGAAAATATATCTGCCACACAAGCACAACAGGACAGGCAACATTATGAGCCCCTGCAGATGGCTTTGGGGAGTGGGGGGGGGGGGGTGGGGGGTGGGGGGTGGTGCTACAGTGTTCTTTTCATTACCTCAGGGCCCTATTTTCATATAGATCTATATTCCTTGGCATTGAATTTGCTATGGTTTCTAATACATAAGTTTCATTTGCTGGCAGTGATGGGGTTAAGACCTTGTTTTATTTGTCAGACCCCCCCACTCTCACGTCACATTTCTTGTCTGTCAGGGAGGATGAGAAGAAGGAGGTGCCAGCCAGTGCCAAATCGCACCAGACAACGCTGGCCGAGAAAATGGACACCAACGAAGAGGAGCAAGAGGGGGGATATGTCATCCAGCCCCCGCCCGCCTCCAGCAAGTTTCTCAAGCAGGCGAGGAACCAGTCTACCACAAGTACCAGCAAATCGATCGTGCTCAATCGCGTGGAACAGCAGCCGCAGAAGCCGACTAGTCAGCAAGAGCTGGACATAGAAGGTCAGACATAGAGCTTAACTCATTCGCGGCCAGCCGCGTCCGGATGCGCGGCTTTATGACGCGCATCCGGATGCGGCTGGCTGCGAATAAGTTAACCCCTTGACTGCCAAGAAAAATCAGACACGATCCAACTGCAAGAGGTATAGATCCTCATGAGCCCCCGTGACTGTTCATGGACAGCGGTGGCTTTTGGTCGTTCAGTGAACACAGATGTCAGAAACAAAACGTACGTCCGTTCGCTGGCTGTCAATAGCGCTTTTGTCGAGGGGATTCCTGCAGGAATCACCAAAAGCACTACCGGCAGCCAAAGAGTGAACTGCTGTGATCAAGATGTTTATTGAATAAAATACAAGTGGATTGAAACGTTGCAGTATAATCCACTTTTGTTTTCCGTTCAGCTTGTTTATTATGGCAAATAGTGCATCCATTTGTGTTTTCTTTTGCGGTTCACTTGCTATAGAAAGAAATGTTAAGTCCGCTTGAGTTTTACTTTCTGTATGGCTCATTTATTACCTCAAAAACTGAATCCATCAGTGTTCTATAATGAGTGCATATCAGTTGAGCTATGTATCACATGCTCATTTCAGATTTTCAGTATCATAAAAACTGTAAAGAGGGACATTTTTTAGGAACAGAAACATTTGCAGTATAAAACTTGTAAGAAATGACATTCCTGCAGAAAAGAACACTTACGTGTAACATCCAACCTTATAAAACATGTGCAGGTGTTGACACGATGTTCGCAACGTTGTTGAGAGTAGGGTGTGTTACGTGGGAGATGTATCACCGAGTGTGTTACGTGGGAGGCGCACCACACAATCAGTGTGTCATGATTTCCTCTCTTTTCTTACTTGTTCAGACGTGTCGCACTCACAAATGCCTCATTGCTCATTCTCACTTTGGGAGTGTAATAAAGTTTCACACTTGTTCAGGCAAGTCACTCATAAATGCATGGGTGACAGTCCTCAGTCCTTGAGGCTGATTCAGCCTCTTCAAAATCCCAGAAAGCTGAATTTCAGCTTTTTGGTTCCAACAGAATAGTCCTTCAGCCAGCCTGTTCTGTCTGCAAGAGACATAAATTCTCATGAGCCCCTGCGTTTGCAGGGGCTCATGAGAATTTATGTCTCTTGCTGGCAATGGATCATGGGGCTTAATTAATCCATGGACCATTTTCAGTCATTTCAATTTTTCACACTGTCACCCACGTAAAATGTCTCATTGCTCATTTTCACTAGGGGAGTGTAATACGGAGAAATCCCTGGCGAAAAAGGACAGCTCATCAACAGTGGTGTTTCCGGCTGCAGTGCCCAAGGTGGACAAATCGCGGTCGGAGGTGGACAACAGGAGTCAGGAAGCAGAGGCGGAGGTGCGCAACTTCCTGAAGCTGGCGGAGACCAAGAAACTGACCATAGCGGAGAACCGGCACCACAGCACTTTCTCTGACTTCCGCAATGGCAACATTCTCGACTTTAACCCCCTTGCGCACGCTGCGAACAGCACTGGTGGCAGCATGCACAAGGGGGTCAGTGCCAGCGGCAGTCAGAAACGATCGGACAAAGACGATTCAGGTTCCAAGCCTAGTGGTAATGCAGAAGACATGGACTGGAGCCCCAGTGAGTCCAAATACCTCAAGTCCAAACGGGACGCTGTCAGCGGGGACACTATGGATGGTGCACCCCCACCCCTGCCCCCGCCCCACGAGGACAGCCAGGGTTCTGACGGTGGGGAGGACCGGTTGGGAGGTGGGGGTGGTGTGAGTCGCAGTAACAGCACGTATGTCGTGAATGTGACTGCAACCAGCTCTCACAGTCAGGCTCCCAGTCAGCCCATGGGCTTTGGCAAGGCCACAAGTGTGGAGAAGAAAAAGGTGAGACTGTCTTGACCTTTCTTCCCCCGTTATTATGCGTTAATCTAAGGAAATTCCTTAACCCTTTGGCTGTTGGTAGCGACTTTGGTTGAGGTGATTCCTGCAGGAATCGCCTCGACCAAAGTTGCTACGGACAGTCACAGTAATAATATATTGGTTTCCTCAATCTTTAGCAAACCAGAATATTCAGATGGAAAAGGCAAAGCACATGTCATTAATAAAGTAACAATATCCCGAGAGAAAGAACAAAACTGTCGAACAGCTTTCCATCTTTACTGAAAAGATCATGAGGAGCAGGGAAGGACACGGTAAGCAAAGACCATCAGACCGACATCAGCCACTGTCGGCCTGTGCACGCCATTACTGATGAGTTCAGGAGGTATTTGATAAACAGTGTGGAAGTTCAAACTGGCAACAACAGCCACAGATGGGAATTGCTGCTGTTGTAATGGTTTATATGTGTGTTTTTATTGTTGTACTGATTAAAATCAGTTGTGATGATTTTTATGTGCTGGGATAGTTACATTTTCCGGGAAAGTATACTGAGGATCAAAAGAAATGCAACAGTTTTTGAATCATCGGAAACACTGTAGTGTTTCCGATGATTCCAAAACTGTTGCATTCTTTTTGCTCCTCAGAATATGATAACAGAAATATAAATTAGTACATGTAAGTGGATTTAAAAAAGAAGGAACCTGATGTCAGCGATATGTGTTTCTGACTTGCATTTTTTCGTTTAGTTCCTGACACAGGCAACTCAAGAAGAGATCCAGCGGATCCGATCAAGCACACTGGCCAAGAAAAAATCCAGGGAGCAGACGATAGTAGAGAAAACGGCCGATAGCAAGGTGCACATTTATGGTCTTCAGTTGTTAACCCTGTGCAGGAGTCGCCTCGAGAAAAAGCCCAACTGACAGCCAAAGGGTTAACATCCTATCTACCCGCAAGGGGCAGTGATTCACATGGGCCTCTGCAGGTTGCAGGGGCTTATGAGAACCTACACCTCTTGCATATAGACATGCTTTTAAATCGACAGCCACCATAATATTTATGGGGGAATTTTTTTTAAAAACATTGATTACTTAACTCTTTTAGCCCCAAGGTCCCATTTCTCAAAGTTTGGAGTTGTTGCCTAATGACTATGTACCAGTTGCAGGAATGGATTGACCATGATAATTCAAGGGTAGTGCCAGATTAGCTTGGCACCTGAAGGCGCCAAGCTAATCTGGCACTACCCTTGAGTTATCATGGTCAGTCTATCTCCTGCTGTGGGGACTCGGGGCTCAATGGGTTAACCCTTTTTCACTGCTGAGAGCAAAGTGAACACAATCCAACTTCACGAGGTATAGATCCTCATGAGCAGGGGTTCATAAGGATATCTGCCTCTTGCTGAGACCACTTTGTATCTATGTTCCTGTGACAGCTGGTGATCTTTGACTTTCAGTTGCAATGATTTCAAAACCCCCAATCTGAGGACCGTTTGCTGTGAAGGGTTAAATCTGTGGCCACCATAGAAATGTTTATGAGGAAAATTCCATTTTTAAGCTGATGTACACACACAGAGGGATTGTGTTGTTTGCGCAACACCCTTGCAACGCAATGCCTGTGTGGTCACCATCTTGGGTGCTGTGAACGTGTGGCATAGCACGTCGGGCGGGTTAGGTGCCACTCAACACAAAACGAGTCCAGGAGTGGCATGGCAGGGTTTAGAGAAAAATTGGTAACGGAGTAGGTAAATCGCAGGTCGCTAAGTAAATCGCACATGCCCAGTGCACAAAAGGCCATTGGGCTGACGGTGGTCGACAATCGTCGGCCTGATGGCCTTTTGCGCACTGAGTTGTTAATCCACTCCTGAAATACCTTGTGAGGGGTATGACTCTCCCTGCAGCGCCTTGAGCATCTTGAAACGGATGGATACGTGCGCCTCGGAGACACCATACCATACCATTTTGTGCGTGTTTAAATTGTCAGCACGCTTCCTTACAGTATGTTGCAATTATCACAATCTCCAGTGTTTGTAAAGGTCTTGACAGCTCAGATTCTGATGTAACAAATATGAATTTGCTTCAGGGCAACGACAGGTTCAAGGACTCCCATAATTACTACCTACAGCCCCGTCGTGCTCGCAACCAGATGTATGGTGAGTAGCACTTAAACACCTTGACTGCGGAGAAAAACTGAACATGATCCAGTTCCAAGAGACATAGATCCTCATGAGCCGCCGCATCTGCGGGGGCTCATGAGGACCTATGTCTCTTACTGACACCACTTTGAGTCTATGTTCCTGGAACAGCTGGAGCCTTTTGCGGTTGAATTTTTAAGAAGTATTTGCGTCAAGTGTTAGTTAAGCAGTTAATTAAGACAGAGTGCTTGGTCATGCTTAGAAGCTTTCAAGAGTATGTTTTAACAGAAAAAAAATGCGGAGTGAGGTTGATAAAAAGTTGTTTTGGGTTACATCCGCAGCGTCTGCTACCGATTTGTGTGAAACAGGTAAACTTTTTCCCCCGTTGCGTTTTTCCTTGGTTTCACTTGACCGTTCTGCACCTCCCTTTGAGCTAAGTGTGCTGCGTGTTCTGCCTAATGTTTGTTGCACGTTTGGCTCACGGTTCTCACGTTTGTTACCGGTCATTTTGCAGACAATTGCTCCTGTCCGCAAGAAACGTAGATACTCATGAGCACTGCCATTCTGCCAGGGCACATGAGGGTCTATGCCTCTTGCTAGCCGCATTTTATATTGATGTTTCATAGTCCAAAGAGGTCTGCTGTTGTTAACCCATTTTGCCTGATGCACTGCAGCAGGAGATGGATCAACCATGATAATTCAAGGGTAGCGCCAGATTAGCTTGGCACCGACAGGCGCCAAGCTAATCTGGCACTACCCTTAAATTATTATGGTCGATCCATCTCCTGCAACTGATACATATTTTTTAAGGTGACACCTCCAGAAATTGGGAAATGTGGCCTTGGGGTTACATCAGTTAAATACGATGATGTTATGCTCTGTTAGTATACAGGTGTCTTTTGCATTTGCTACTGGCATCTAATGAGTGATGCTGACATTAACTGTGCAGGTTGATTAACTCAATCAGCCCGACGGCCGTATTTCCCAAATTTTGGAGGCGTCATTTAACGACTATGCACCGGTTGCAGGAGATGGATCGACCATGATAATTCAAGGGTAGTGCCAGATTAGCTTGGCACCAACAGGCGCCAAGCTAATCTGGCACTACCCTTGAATTATCATGGTCGACCCATCTCCTGCTGTAGTGCATCAGGGCTGAATGAGTTAAAACAAAAAGTGAAAGCATGTGTGTGTGTGTGTGTGTGTGTGTGTGTGTGTCTGTGTGTGTGTGTGTGTGTGTGTGTGTGTGCTATTGGAAAGGCTTTGCACCAAGTTGTGGTGTTGATCTTCACATGTTGCGTGTCTTTCATTAACCTGGCCGGTTTTCATTTCTCCGCAAGTTTTGTTTTTGTTTCTCAAAGACATTTATTTTGTTGGCAATGATTTTTCAGCCTAAGTAGTGCGTACTGTACTTATCCCATTTAACGCCATGGCTGCATTTCCCATGTTTCAGAGGCGTCATATAATGACTATTTGCCATTCACTAGAGCTGGATCGACCACAATAATTCAAGAGTAGAGCCAGATTAGCTTGGCGCCTGACGGCGCCAATCTAATCTGGCACTACCCTTGAATTATCATGACTGATCCATCTGTCGTGCGTCGGGGCTGAATGGATGAAGCCAGAGAAGGCACTAAGCTATCAGGCAGTACCCTTGACCTCTCATGGATGATGCATCTCCCACAACTGGGACACAGTCGCACAGACCCCCGGGCGCTTGGCAAGTCATGATTACTGTAGAATATGTTTCGGGCTGGCCCCTTTTTCGCATGAAAACAGTGGTCTTACAAGACAGGTTGTGTCACAGGATAAGTCTTGAAGGGCAGAAAGTGTCACCTGTCATTAAAGACCATCATTTGGATGGTCACAGCTGCCAAAATGATGTTCTTTAAGGAAAGGTAATCTCCGTAAGGTTGATCGCTCAAAACAGGGTCTGATGTAGGTTTAACCCATTCAGCCCTGACGCACTACAGCAGAAGATGGGTCGACCATGATAATTCAAGGGCAGTGCCAGATTCACTTGGTGCCGACAGGTGCCAATCTAATCTGGCACTGCCCTTGAATTATCATGGTCAATCCATCTCCTGCAACTGGTGTACAGTCATTAGATGACGCCTCAAAAACTTGGGACATTCGGCCGTCGGGCTGAATGAGTTAACAGTCTAAACACTGTCCTTGTTGTAGATGGACGTTAGGTGTATTTTCCGCACCCTGCTGTGTTAGCTTTTTCACGCCGTGACAGCTTCAGTATGGTCAGTTTTCAACGCAGCTTTCAATGTCTCTAGTTTAAACCCTTCCCAGGTGAGGAACGACGATGAGCCCAGTCCAAAATCTAGAGTCATAGATCTTCATGAGTCCCAGCAAATGCAGGGCTCATGAAAATCCACTCCTCTGGCTGTTAACTGCTTTGTATCTGTGTTCCTTGGACGGATAGAGTTCTATGGCATTCAGTTCGCAGACACTTCAAAAACTGGTTCAGCAAGAGATGGCAGGGAAAGAGTGAATTAACCCATAATGCCTTGACAAGCTATGGCAGGATGTGGATCGAACGTGATATTTCAAGGGTGGTGTCGGAATAGCTTGGCGCCTGAAGGCGCTAAGCTATTCTGACACCGCCCTTGAAATATCACGGTCGATCTGTCGTCAGGAGAGATGTAGACCTCGGAGGATATAAATCTAAAAAAAATGTCACAATTTTGTCCTCGGGGCTTAATGAATTATTTAATCATGTGTGACGCAAAGTACCTGCATCAAGAAGAGACACATGGTGGAGTTGTACTTCTTCCCATGCAGTTTGTGATCTTTAAGTTTGAATAATGGATGTATCCCAGCATGCAAAAGGACTTTGGACTGACACTGGCAGCAGTTGGCCCACACATAGCTGTGAGAGGGACAACCGGCCGATGTCAGCCCAGTGGCTTTTTTGCTTTGTACAGTCAATTTCGTCCATAGCAAGGTTGTTTATACAAAAAGTGAGATATTACAACAATTTTTATATATAAATGACTTTGAATATTTTGGATATAATTGGAAATACAAGCGGTCTAGTGTCCTTTTTTATGCCCCATCCCAAATTCACTGTATAATTACAGTAGACGTTGTTTGTCAGCGCACACAGAGTTATGAAGGTTGGATAATGCACCTTTTCAAAGGTTCCACCACATATGACACAAATTGGATGTACATGTAATAGCAAACAAATTTCGATCCCCTGACGTTTTTGTTGTGCAGCAGAACCTGTTATGAGCGAGCACTCTTATGATAAGTCACCTGCCATTAAGTGATTAAAGACCATCATTTAGATGGCTGGCCTTCAAGACTTCCCTTTAGAGAGCTCCTGTCATTAACCCGTTCAGCCCCAAAGTCCCATTTCTCAAATTTGGGAGGTGTTGCCTAATGTCTATGTACCAGTTGTAGGAGATGGATTGATCATGATAATTCAAGGGTAGTAATAATAATAATAATAATAATAATAATACCGGTTATTATATAGGCGCTTTTTCCCATTTCTGCGAATCGGCTCAAAGCACCGCGAACTGCACCCAACACGCACGCTCACGTGACACACGCGCATTCACTCTGAAGACAAACACAGTACAAGACAAACACAGGACATTCAGCTGGTGCAAAGGGTCAGCTCAGCTACTGAAATTTCGGAAATTTTGATCGCTTGTATTTGAAATTTATAAAGTGGCCTGAAACTGGTACCATAGGGGAGAGGGAGGAAGAGTCGGAGTACCCAGAGAAAGAACCCCACGACGGTTCACCCAAATTAACGGTGACACTTACTAGAGGAGAAAAGTCTGACGCCGAAACCCGGTCTCGAACCTCGCACATTTAGCATTGGTGGCAGGCACCTTAACCACTGCGCCACGGACCGCCAAGCTCATCTGGCACTAGCCTTGAATTATCATGATCAATCAGTCTTCTGCTGCAGGGTCCCAGGGCCAACTCGGTTAAGCAAGACCACTTTTTTCTTTGCAAAAACGGTGGTTATACTCAAAACAGGTTCTACGGAGACCAAAGTTCGAAGACTGGGTGTAGAGAAGATAGGTTATCTTTCATTGTGTGGTCTCTGTAGTTTGAATGAAACATGTCTGCTGCGTAAGATAGATTAACCCTTTGATTGCCGAGAAAGGTGAATGTGATCCAACTGCAAGAGGCATAGATCCTCATGAGCCCTCGCAACCGTGGGGGCTCATGAGGATCTATGCCTGTTGCCGACGCCTCTCTGTATCCATGTTCCTTGGATGGATGGGACACTTTTGGTGCTGAATTAGCAAAGATTTTATAAATTCAAACTGCGACCAATAGCTTTGAAGGGGTTAGGGCATAGGGACTGTCTTATCTCTAGCGTCACAGTTGACAGGTCGGGCCTGTGGTGGTAGGGAAGGAGGCAAGCCTCCAGGTGTGGATGGGTTGTGGATGTAGATTGCGTTGGCGTAGCCCTTGTTTTTTTTGTGTGTGTGTGCCATAACCCCTTCACTGCTGAGAAAAGCTGAACATCGCTCAGCTGCAAGAGACATGGATCCTCATGAGCCCCCGCAGATGCGGGGGCTCATGAGGATCCATGCCTCTTGCTGACACCACCTTGTGTCCATTTGCTTGGGCGCCAGAGGCTCTTTGGCGTGGAATTAATACAGATTTCAGAAACGCAGTCTGTGTCAGCTGGAAGCGAATGGGTTATTTTCACTAGTTTCAGCTTTGTCTCTTTAAATCTGTTCAGGTTTGTTGTTATTTATTTATTTATTTATTTATTTATTTATTTATTTATTTATTTATTTATTTTTGTTTTGGTTAGGCCAGTACACAGTCAGCTAATGTTTAATTGGTAAAATTTCATGTTTGGCTGACTGATACGCTAACAGCATGTGTTTGATGTGTCGGTTGACCAAGCCAGAATCGTGCAAACAGAGTAATACGTAACAATAATGATGATGCAGCTTTTTGTTCGTGGAAAGATCAGGCTCGGAGCCTCACAAAGATAAAACGTGAAAGTTGACAGACATATGAAACAAACTCACCACGGCTGCGTGAGAAGTCAAGTGAAATACAGTCAGTAACCTCTTCACTCGCTCAGTTAAAGGTCCGGGTTCAGCAATTAGTCAGTAGAGGACATCGAAAAAAAAATTTCAAAGTCCCTACCTGACACAGAAAGTGCAACCCTGATAGGGCCCCGTGTGATAGGATCCCCGAGCACGCACGTTACTATAGCTGCTGTAGAGTGTCAGACGTCCTTGACGGCTGTCACAGTTCACGAAAACAGGTATACACCATCCAGCTGCCTAAGGTCACTTCCAGTTGCATCTGTCCGTGCGCGGTAACATCCAATTCCCGTGCAACTACGACTGAAAAATATCCAACTTTCATTTTGCCGCACTGGTGACTAAGCCTGCACCGAGCCGCGACGTCCAGAGCGTCCAAAAAAAGGTCCAGCGAATGGTGGCGGTAAGTCCAACATGATATGGTGTGGTCTTTTCACTTTTTGTGGTACAAATATTACTTTTGTTGGTAAGTATATTTCCAACAACAACAAACACCTATGCGCGTGTAGCTGACGTCGTGTTTACAAAGGGAAGGTACTCGTAAATATGTATTATCAGGGGACACCACTCTAATGACCACTTCCTTGTCAACAACAAGCAGCCCTAGCGATCGTAATGTTATGTGTGTTCTGGTGTACAGGACACTAATTTCGGGGGAAATGATGACTGAGGAAATAACAGCAGACGACAGTGGTGAGAAGTAGGCAGAATACATCGATGAACAAGACGAAGCCTATCTGGTTTGTGAGGAACAAGACGAAGAATAGATTGGAAATCTTAGCCTCACTGTTCGTCTCTTCTGTAGTTACTATAATACGTCACTCTAGTAACAGCCTGAAACTTTGTTTTTAAATTTTCTCTCCTTTATAAATAAGTGTAATAGTTTCTGGGCAATTTTCTATTACACATATTTGTGTTATATACATAATGAAATATGCGATATATTCTGAGCTCTGGTCTGATGTACATTTAGAAGTTTCCACTTTTAGTTGCGATTTGTTTTGGGGGTTCGTGGTGGTTGTCAAGTTTTTGTGTAAATATCTTCAGAACGCCACGCCATTTTCTAGTACAAGACCCGCGTGTGCATTACATAACTATACAAATACCAGTCATTTGATTCTTTTTCAGTGCCACACCAAATGAGCTCACAGAGCAGCAAGCAGCTAATGTGTTATTTCTGTGGATACATTTGTGAAGCTAGTACAAAGTGAAGGTGCATCAGTAATGGAACAACGCCCAATCTCATCACAATACATAACCGATAATCGCAGTGGCAAGGTAAGTTGTGAACCTAAAATGTGTGTGTGTGTGTGTGTGTGTGTGTGTGTGTGTGTGTGTGTGTGTGTGTGTGTGTGTGTGTGTGTGTGTATGCTTGGGACAAAATGTACAGCTGGCTTTATATTTAGAACAAAATATACAGCTGTCTGAATAGAATTAAATATACAGCTGTCTGAATAAAAAACAAAATATACCTGCAGTTGTCTGAACACAGACAAAATGTTCAGCTGTCTGAATGAAAACAAATGTACAGCTGCTCGCTGTATGAAAACAACATCAGCAATTGTCTGGATGAGAATATAATCAACAGGTCTAGGTAAGGATAAAATAATTATACCACTATAATCAACCTAAAATATATTTGTTCACAAATTAACAGCACATTTCAGTGTGATGAAATAGAGCAATACATGTATGTGCATAATTCATTATGAAACTCACAATCAGGTATATAAGTGGTCTATTGTAAGTTGGCTTGCCACTGATACAATGTATTTCTCATATTTTCCTGAAACCACAAGCTTATGAACAGGAGAAATATAAGTGACAAAAACTTATACTATCATTCTTGTATACCAAAATATTTTATTGCTAGTTTTTCTGTGAATCATGTAAATACATGTATGTATATATTGCTCCATATCATAACACTAAAATGTGCTGCTATTTTGTGACTAAGCCATTTTTAGAAAGCCACACGTACATGCGTATGTGCACACATGCCTATTTTCTGTATTTATTTCTTTTTCAACAGGTTTTGTCCATCCATGACTGTGTTTATGGTTTGTTTCTAGACAGCAGGGCTGCCACAAGGTCAGGTGACTTGAAACTGGTGAATGCACAGACTGGCATCGAGTTTCTGAAGACAGCAAGACCTGTCCGATAAGTTGTCACCGACAGAGTTCTACTGTAGTCTCCTGCTACTTTCAGGTAATTATCAGTTTGGTGGCATTTGATTTTGAAGTATGGTACACCCGTGCGCTTGCACAAAATCATTTTTGTTTGTAAAAGTGTTATCACATCACACATAAAGTAGCTTATAGTGTCCTGGAAATATTGCTGTCACAACACTAAGTTATGATTTACATATGACTGCTACCTCCACACTGTAAGTATATTTACAAGTTGACAGTAAACATTATTATCATGGTGCCATGGTGGTTTTTCTCCCAAGTCTTCATAACAGCTAGTGCTAGCTACCGGTCAGTTTGCCACTCTGTAATGCATGTATCTTTTTTCCAGTATGAAATAGATTTGTATATTATTACTGACTTGATCGCAGCCACTGAAACATCTGGATCATTACTTTGATGTGTGGCACAAAGGCAAGCGAATTGCATAAAAGGTTTGAGTTGAGCTGTGTGTTTACATGGAGGATTATATCCTTGAGTGTATGCAGAACAAAAACACACGAAACTGTCCTGTCATCGAAATAACCTACTCAGTATAAACTGCTGCTGGTACATTTTCACTTTTGTGCTTTTTTTTACTTTCAGGTTTTGCTTTATCTATTATATTGGCCATCTGTTTTCAGTTTCTTTGCTGCTGCCAAAGGCTAAACACCACTTGAAACAAGGGATAAAGCCTGTTATCAACCATCACCACACATTACGAGTGTCCTTGCCAGGCATGATCAAGGTATCATGTCTTATTTATGCACTTATTTTGACTTAGAGTTTAGATATGTTTCAGTCTCATCATTGAGTGTTTTGAGTGTTAGTCAAGGGGATGTATCTATGTGGCTGAAAATGAAATGGCCCCCCCAAAAAACTTTCATTGGCTACAAAGGCTACACAATGCGCAACAGGCTTACCATCCTTGACTTCAACCACCAAGTATGCAAGCAGTATACCAAGATTAGCAACAGGCACTCTGTGGCATACCAGGTAGCACAGCAGAAATATGCATAGTACATGTATGTTACACACTTGTGCAATTTCTGGTACAAGTGCAGTATTGTACATGTCATTTTCAGTATCATTACAGTACATGTATTTGTAGAAATATACTATTTAGGATTGTGACACTGACCATGAAAACTAATTCTTTCTTATGGCAAGTCAGGTGCAGAATTCCTGTTCATGTGCACTGTTTACAGTATGTAGTTATAACAAGGATGAAAAATGAAAGCAGACATGTATGCAATTTATGAAGAAGAATGTCCAAATGTATTGAAAACAAAAAATGTCCAACATTTTGCTTTTACATTCAACTTTAATACTTTCTTGTATAGAGAGTACAAAGTGCACAATATGGAGTATATATTACATGCATGTGTCCATTTATTCATGTCCCAACTACTTGTACAAACAGATGTAAACAATCTCCATGACAGAAAGTAAATTTTAAAAGTTAATGAAAATGTTCTCTTCATTCTGTTTTTTCTCATCAAGGAATGTGCTCCGTGGCCTTGTATCCCCAATGCCTCACTGATGAGAAGCTCTCCAGTTTGTTACATTACGTACGCAGTACAGATGACAAGATTGAGCGACGAGTGGATGTGGTTTTTCAGCAGAAGTAAAGACTTGGAGGTTGGTTTCACACACATACACAACCAGATAGTGCCCTCATGTAGTTTAGATTGGGGCTTAGAAACTGCCATCTGATTATGGCCACCTGACAAGAGCAACAGTGTTTGCTGTTGCCAAGCCCCATATGGCTCTCATGCCACAACTGAAAAAAATCTGTATGTAGAGTGTTGGTGATGTTTGATTGCTATTATAATGTGGGAATTTTATTTGCAAATGTGATGCTATAATTTTTGACGCTGCAAAATTTGACTTCGGTCTGCTTCTTACAAATATCTAGAAAAGTTGGTTCTTCTGTTAACTCGATCAGCTGGATCAAATTCAGTAGTTCTTGTTGTCCATTATTATTAGATGATTCCCACACAAACAGTAGGCCGGATTGTCTTCACTGGTCACGCGCTGATAAGGTGTCGCCTCTACTCCCACATTCGATATGGTCACCAGGGGCTGCTCATCGGTTGAGTGCATCTTTAGTCTCCCCCAGGGAAAAGTTGGTTATGTTGGCCTGAAAACATATTCATATAATATCATGTTACCAAGCAGCATTGCAAAGCTACAATGTCTTTTATTATTAGAACAAAACTGTATAAATCGTTTGACCATCACCGAGACAAAGAAATTGTTTGTAAAAGTTATTTTGCAAATCTGTCTTGTATGGAGTTTATTGATTACACTGGCTGTGATTGATTCATTACGGTTGGTTTCATGTTGAGTAGATTATACTGGCTGATACCCGGTAGCCAAGTAAACTCATCTAGAACAGTGTTTGCAGTACATCTTCACATGTACTAACTGACCTTTGTTCTTGTCTTGCAGCTGCCTGCTGAGAGCAAGTTGGGGCACACTGCACTGCATCAGGCTGTTTGCTGTTCCAAAGTTTCTGTGTGACATTGCTGCTAACGCCCCTGCAGTTTGGTGACATGTTTGACACTGGCCAGTCTGTTGTCTCTTCACTGGTTGGACCTGTCCATGAAGGCTGTCTGTCTGCTGTGGAATCATGGCAATATTAGCATTTTGGTGGATAGCAAAATTTAGCATATGATGATAGAACTATATTGCCATATGTAACATTACATTAGGAAATCGTTGCGGTATATATATATATATATATATATATATATATATATATATATATATATATATATATATATATATATATATATATATATATATATATATATATATATGCCTGCATGTGTACCCGCCCCCTCCAGCCCCCCCCCCCCCCTCTCCCTCACTTACCAAAACACAGTGACCAAGTTTGAATGACAGCATCATAAGCAAAATATACCATGCATATAATTCAATGACATCACTGAAATTGTTTCTTTATAATTAAAATGGTTGTCTCTGTTCTGTTTGTGTTTTTGCCTCATGTATTATTACAGTTATATATGGTGCAGGAAGTAAAAGTGCACATGTATGTTGTTCTGTAGAGAAGAACCCTATGAGGAAAGAACGTCGCTTAGAAATGACAGTTACAACACAATTTATTACTAGATAATATGAATAAAATTGTGTTGTAGCTGTCTTTTCTAAGCGTCTTTCTTTTTTTCGTTGAGTTCGTCTCTGCATTACACACGCTTCGCAGTCACCATTTTGATCTGGACTATGTGGTTCTGTAGGGTACATAGACTACATGGTCTTGTTGAGGATAGACATACTCATTTCATAAAAAAAAAATCAGCTGTATTTTTAGGAATTATGACAATCATGGTAATTGTGTTTTATTTATGTATACACTTATTGATGTAAACCTGCCTGTCCCGGATTGGCCTCCGCAGCCACAAAAATGCCTGCAGACGACGTGGGCAAGCCCTATAGAATCTTCGTTCGTGAAGTCAAGCCAAGAGACACTTATTGATGTACTTGACGATTTTGGTAAACTCATAAGAGAAGCCTCACAATGAAAGGCATTTTTAACAGTTTCACTCAGTACAGATATAAACAAATAAACCATACGTTGAAGTGTATTTGAAAACAATGTTTTTGTCACAAAATGAAGATCAAGTGAGATATACCTCTTGCTGTTGTGAACTGATATATTTCCTTGATATTTATTTTTGCGGGTTGAGTCATTTCAGTTTTCTGATAGAGAACATTGCTATATGGAGTAATCAGAAATAAATCCCACATGGTTTGCTGTCAGTGCAAACATAGATAAACTATGAATGAAATATATTGTGGTTAGAATACCAATTACATAATATATATATATCTGTTTCCTAACATTTATTTCATATCTCATAACCATAGCAGGAGGTGAAAGAAACCTAATGCTCCAGCCGAAGGGGTGCATGCCTGCATGATGCCAGCTTGCTTTCATCTGCTTCCTAAAGTCAATCGGGTGGGGGGGGGGGGGGGGGGGGGGGGGGGGGAAGAATTCGCACAACCCCCCAAAAATTGAAAAATTAGTAACATTTAAATTAATTTGGGTCGAGGGCATAAACAGACATAATTATATGGTCTTGTCAAAAAAATGTATACATTATTGGTATGGCGAAGGCCGGAACCATCTGCTGCGGCCCTGTATCTAATTATTTTGAAACTTGCCTCTCGTTTGCTCGTGCACCCTTTAGCTTGTAGTTGGTGTATCGGTGTTTGCTGTCAGGCACCTGCATGAGGTATGCATTGGGCAGGGTGCATTGCGTGTGCATAGACAGCAGTTGGTCTGGGGAGAAAATATTATCACTGAACTCATCAAGTTTGCAGACGGTAATTATCTTTTGTGATACAAAAAAAAAAAAAAAAAAAAAACAAGATGAGAAGTAAACGACAAAGCAAAATATTACCTAGTGCTTAGATTCTTATAATGGAATCAAATTTTATGTCCGTGTAACACACACGAACAGGCACAATCACATCAATGGGTGACCGTCTTCACTCCTAGAAGCTGATTCAGCTTTTCAAAATCCCGAAAAGCTGAATTTCAGCTGTTTGGTTCAGACAGAACAGGCCTTCAGCCAGCCTGTTCCAAATGCAAAAGTCATACATTCTCATGAGCCCCTGCATCCGCAGGAGCTCATGGGAATGTATATCGCTTGCTGGCCATGGATTTATGGGGCATATTTATGTCCCGTTTACATTCATTTCATATTCTCGCACTGTCACCCATGCACATCACATTGTTGCATGATGACCTGTAAATTATCTCCCAGGCTTTTGTGAAAAATAAAATCGTTTTGAGGTGGGCGTTTGCGCGTTGCTTAGCACGGGAGTGCTGTCCCTTACACACACATTATCTAGTAGCTTCCCTTCGTAAAAATGGCGACTACCATAAAGACTTGTTGTTTGCAAACGCTTTCGAGGAAACCTTGTTTTGGATAAATGCGAGGACATAAGAAATGAGAAGACCACGATATAGCATGTTCGACGTACCGTCACCATTCCCTGGGCCATTTTTGGACGCTGTGGACGTCGCTCAGTGCTTCCCAGTACCGGCCCAGAAGTGAAAGTTGGATAGTCATCTTTCGTTGTTGTTGCACGAGAATTGTGGGTGTTACCGTGTACGGACAGATGCAACTGGAAGTGACCTTTGGCAGCTGAGTGGCGTATACCTGTTTGCATGAACTGTGACAGCCGTCAAGGACGTCTGACACTCTACAGCAGCTATAGTAACGTGAATGTTCGGGGATCCCATCTGATGAGGCCCTGTCAGGGTTGCACTTCAAGTCAGGTCAGTAGGGACTTCGAAATTTTTTTTCGCTGTCCTCAACTGACTAATTGCTGAACCAGGACCTTTAACAAAGACCTAAGCTGTGTGTTCAATAAACACAGTATGCCAGTCAGAGGAGGTCCAGAGATTTTTTGTGCTCCTTGGCTGTGGTTTTGAATCTTAAGGCTTCAGCTGTTAGGTCTAAAGTCACAGACAAATACAACTTCACTACTGTGGCACAGATGGTGGCTTGACCCTTTGGCTGTTGGTAGCGGTTTTTGTCGTGATGATTCCGACAAAAAAACGCTACCGACAGCCAGACGGTTAAGGCTTTTGCTGCCATCTGCTCTGTTTGCAGTAAATACACTGTCTCTGAAGCCTGTTCATTAAATATCTCCTCAGGTTACGGTGTTGGTTAGCGGCTTTGTGATGAGGATCCCAGGGTGCAAAAGCTTCTCAGGCTGATGTCAGCTGGTGCTGGCCCACGCTCTGGCCGTGTGCGGCCAGCTGTGGCCGTGTCACTAGTTTGGTGTCATGTTTTGCTGTTACTGAGCCGATTCAGGTTTTCACTTCTCACACCTGTCTCCCCACAAAATTAAAAAGGACTTTGGACATTAACTCGTGCAAGGCCACCCCCCCCCTCCCCCTCCCCCCCCCCACCTCCCCGCATCAATAGCTGTGAAAGTGTCATGTTGCGTTGCCAGCGGCCACGCTATATGACACTTCCGCAGCTGTTGGTGCAGGGACTGGCAATGCTACGCAACACTTTTCACAGCTGTTGATGAAGGGCACCTTGAATGTGTTAAGCATACAGTATTGTCTTTTTGGGGGGGCAACTTTTCCTTAGAGGGGAAATTTGGGTTGCCTTCTCTGGGGAAGACGCATCACCACGGTGCAGTGCCACCCAGCCTACATGGTGTTTGTTTATTTGTGTTAAAATGCTTGACCAGTTTTGCTGGGGGAGGAAAATCCCTTTATGGAGTTCGACACATTGATCCTGGCAAAATACATCGTACGGTATGTGGACAAAAGAATTGCGCAAAGGCCACCACTTTTTCAAGCTAAACAGCTGCTTATTGGATGGACAATTTTGGCATGACGAGCCGTTGTTGCATTATTATCCCTTTTAACCCCAAAGTCCATTTCTCAAATTTTGAAAGTGTTGCCTCGCAACTGTGGACCAGTTGTAGGAAATGGATTGGTCATGATAATTCAAGGGTAGTGCCAGATGAGATTAGCGCCTGAAGGCGCCAAGCTCATCTGGCACTACCCTTGAATTATCATGATCAATCCATCTCCTGCTGCAGGGTCCCGGAGCTAAATGGGTTAAGTTCTGCCCTTATATGATGAAAGCCATCATGTCCATTTTGGAGAAAAGCGCGATTTTCATTGTTACACAATAAAAATCGCACTTTTCTCCAAAATGGACATGCTGGATTTTGGCATAATTAACAGGTGTTGAAATGTCTGCTGGTCAATGATGTCTGACCTTGTTCACCATTTTCGATGACCAGAGAGGTCAAAGGTCACATGAGTGAAAGCGAGGCTTGAGTTGGTCATGCAACCGATGACATTCTTTCAATGTCATTCATTGCAATTGTTTTCCTTTGTCGTTCCACAATGTGCCGTCTCTCTTGGATTCCTGGCCAGTGGTGACGTGAAACTCTAAATATCATCAACTGTGTCAGCTAAGCCTGGCTTTTGATTTGTGACCTTCACCTCATGAGCATTCCAAAGAATAGCGATTGGTTCCAGGCCATAAGATCCAAAGGAGATCCCAACAAAGAAAGAAACATGCTTAGAAAAGACAGTTGCAACAAAATTTATTAATATTTCGGCTTAAAATCCTTTATCAAAATAGACATACAAACAGGTACACAATTTGCTACTTAAGTTTTAGTGATGCAAAGATATTAACACATTCTGCCCCAGAACTGAAATCTCTAAATTTTGATGTTGCCCTCTGAAGGACTATATTACAATTCTAGAGACAGATTGAGCATGATAGCTCACGGGTGGTGCCAGAATAGCTTGGCGCCTATGGGCGTCAAGCTATTCTGGCACCACCCTTGAACTATCATGCTTGATTCATGTCTTGCTGTGGTGTGTCAGGGCTGAATGAGTTAATAAATTGTGTTGTAACTGGCTTTTCTAAGCGTGTTTCTTTGTAGGGTTCTTTGCATAGTACACGCCTGGAAATCATCTGTTTGGTCTAGATTTCCGCATGTTGAGTTGATTTCATTTCTTCTTTGCCATTCTATTGTATGTCATGTCATTCGCTTCCAGCGCCATCTACAGGAGATGGATCAACTGCACTAGCCCATGGTTAGTGCTCAATTTGCATGAGTTGATAGATCAAGGGTAGTGCTTGATTAGCTTGGTACCTGAAAAGGTGCCAAGCTTATCAGGCACTGCACTTGAACTGTCAGTTTCAGTGTGAAAATGAGTAATTTTTTCGTTGAAAGTAAAACGTGTTACTGTGGTTTTTTGGTGTGTGATATGTGATTTTGTTGACTCGCATACAAAGCAAAAGTGAGCCTATGTTCTGGGCCAGTGGTCGTCTGTCCGTTGTCCATGGTAAACTTTAATGTTGGCATTTTCTCGGAGACTATTCAAGCCACAGTCTTCAAACTTGGTCCAAGATTACTTTGTTGAAAGATCTTTCTAAACATACCAATTTGAGTGACCTCTAACAAAGGTCAAGGTCACAGGGGATCAGGAAATAGGCCCAAAATAGCTGTATTTTGATATATTTTATTTTTTCTCAAATACTATTCACAACTTCAAACCCAAACTTGGTACAAATATACCTGATAGTAAGACCTTTCTATGCATGCTACTTTGGTTGATCCATCAGAAAGGTCAAAGGTCACAAGAGCTCAGGAAATAGGTCTAAAATAGACATATTTTGACAAAAGATGTTTTTTCTCCCAAGTACTATTCACAACTTCAAACCCACATTTGGTACAGGGATACCTGATGGTAAGACCTATCTATGCATTCTAATTTGGATGATCCCTTGGAAAGGTTAAAAGTCACAAGAGCTCAGGAAATAGATAAAAAATATCCATATTTTGACTAAAGATGGTGTTTTTTTTTTTCTAAAATATTATTCACAACTTCAAACCCAAACTTGATACAGAGATACCTGATGAGAAGACCTTTCTGTGCATACTAATTTGGTTGATCGATCAGAAAGGTCAAAGGCTCATTATGTAAATGTAACTTCTGAAATGGTTCCTGGGTGGATTTGAATGGATCCAGTGTTACCCTCCTCATTCAGTTTTTGTTTTTCATCATCTGTGTAACTGTGCCTCAGTGTGAGATTGTTCTCACGTTCTCACATCACGGGCAGGTTGAAATGTGGTCACACCCTTATGGGGTGAGGTAATTAACTCCTTCACTGCTGAGAAAAGTGAACACAGCACCAAATGCAAGAGACATAGATCCTGCAAATGTGGGGGCTCATGAGGATCTATGCCTCTTGCTGTTGCCACTTTGTGTCAGTGTCCCTTGCAAGGCTGGGACTCTCTGTCACTCAGTTAACCCTTATCATTCGGAATACACCAGTGTGTGAAATAAGTTTGACTAAAATAGTTCAAGGGTAGTGCCAGAATAGCTTGGCGCCTCTAGGCACCAAGCTATTCTGGCACCACCCTTGAACTAAAGCCATTGGTGCATATCCTTATCTGTAAGTAGTATAATGTAGCTTGCACATGGCAGTGAACACATTTGAAGCTTTTAGCTTCAGTATCATATGGGTTAACAAAGATTCAGAAAACAATCTGCGACTACTGGCAGTGAGGGGGTTAAACGCAATAACACACACACGCACACACACACACACACACACACACACACACACACACACACACACACACACACACACACACACACACACACACACACACACACAGAGTCTATCTTCTCATCACTCATCACGCCAGCTGATTCTTGGAGTGTTTAGCCCAGGAAAGCCAACAACAGCGACTGTCACAACTGGTTAATCATCTCTAATGCTGGTTGTTTCAGAGCCTGGGTTCCCTCAGCGAGACATCCCCTACGACAACCGCTACCTGAACACACCGTCTCGATCGTCCATCCGCTACACTGGCCCCCAGCCCTACAACCTGCTGACAGAATCCACGTCAGGAGGCATGACCACAACATGGTGAGGGGGAAATAGAACAAATTATCCCTTTGTCTGTCGATAGCGTTTTTGGTCAAAGTGATTCCTTCAGGAATCACCTTGACCAAAAATGCTATTGACATTCAAAGGGATAATTTGTTCTATTTCCTCTAGTTCTAATGACAGCCAAAAGGTTAAACATTGGAACAAGCACCATTACGCCTAGTGGGATTAATAAAGTTTGTTTAACCCTTATCAATCGGAATACACCAGTGTGTGAAATAAGTGTGACTAAAATAGTTCAAGGGTGGTGCCTGAATAGCTTGGCGCCTATAGGCGCCAAGCTATTCTGGCACCACCCTTGAACTAAAGCCATTGGTCTATATCTGTAAAAGTGTAATTACTATAATGTAGCTTGCATATGGCAGTGTACAAATTTGAAACTTTTAGTCTCAGTATGATATGGGTTAAATTAAATTGAATTGAAGGAGCCCACTGCAGTAGACGAGTATAGCGGTCCCAGGCAATTTCTTTAGTGGCCTGTTGCACACTCTTTGGCAGGTTCTGCTTTTAGCCTCTTCATGCACCATGAAGGTGATTTAAAAGGCAAGACACTGAAAGCCATGTCACTTGCAAATATACCCATAGCGCCTCCCAGGGAAACGCTGAAGTTGCTTGGTGCATGGTGTATGATGGGCTTTGACATTTTCCACCACAAAGGTGATTGATCTGAAAGGGTCTGAACAAATTTTGACTCCACCTAGGTTTTATCTTTAAATCATGCAGGCTGTCTGTGTGCTGTACCACCCAAGTGTGTGTGTGTGTATGTGTGTGTGTGTGTGTGTGCGTGCGTGCGTGTGAGCGTAAACATTTGTATTTATGTAATGTGCTAGAAACCTTGTGCAGTAGAACCTGTTTTAAGGAAACATCATTTTCGCTTCTTTTTTTTTTAAATTATTTTTTTTTTATAGCAAGACAAGTGCTGTCTCCAAGAGAAGTCTTCTAGCACACAAAGTGTCACCTGTCATTAAAGGCCCACTACCGCCGTCATTGTTCAAAGATACACTTCTGTAAAACACGGTTACGAAATGCTGCACACAGGTCTAGTTATGGTTCATTTAGACACAGGTTAATAGAGTTCAGCACACACCATTTTGATATCATGTAATTTGACAATGACTCTACTCCGTTCTATAAATACAACGCTTTCAGTACAAGAAACAGTTAAAAATAGATTGACACGCTAACGGCTGGGCAGAATAAATACGTGCGATTACGCGTCTGCTTTTGCTGCGTGTCCCAACTGCTGTTAAAGTTATTAGGTGTGTCGACAAGGCATAACAAACACAAACGGTGCTGAAGTGTGTCTTCAAATTTACGAGTAATGGTACTTTAACTCTTTCGAGACTTGCTGCTCCCGTATTCGCGGCATAAAGCCACGAATCTGGATGCGGCACGTCTTGAAAGAGTTAAGGACCATCATGTGGGTGGCTGCAGCCACTGCAAATAATTGTCTTGCGGCCATTTAGCCCCAAGGCCTCCTTTCCTAAATTTTGGAGGTGACACTTTTATGTACCATTTTGCAGGAGATGGATGGACCATGATAATTCAAGGGTAGTGCCAGATCAGCTTGGCACCGTCAGGCGCCAAGCTGATCTGGCACTACCCTTGAATTATCATGGTCCATCCACCTCCTGCTGTAGAGCGTCGGGGCTGAATGGGTTAATGACCAGCGATCTGTCATAAGGATGGTCACTCAAAACAGGTTCTGCTATGATGTACTGGTCTAACCCTTTTCAGCCTGATGCACCCATAGCCTGAAATAAATGTGACTGATAGTTCAAGGGTGGTGCCAGAATAGCTTGGCGCCTGAGGCGCCAAGCTATTCTGGCACCACCCTTGAACTAAAACAGTTGATCTATCTCCTAATCTGTGACGTAGCCTTCATAGGACAACAAGCAAATTTGACTAAATCAGCTTCAGGATGTTATGGGCTAATTCAAATTTCAAGGGACAAGAAAGATTCTGCCTGAACAAGAATCATACTATGTATCTGTGGAGAAAAACCGAACGGAGAAAGAAACAGGCTTAGGAAAGGCAGTTACAACACAATTTTTTAATATTTTGGGTAAATACATTTTTTCGGAATAGACAAACAGATATAGAGACCAGTCACTACTTATCTTCATTATCGCAGAAGGAACGTGGCATGTCAACCTTTTTGGTCTGGATTATGTATCTGTGGCTCTTTTCTAACATTTTGCGTGCATTGCAGGCGAGCGTCGGACTCGATCAGCCAAGGGAGCAGCATGTACAACCTGGCGAAGAAGAAAAAGAGTAAAAAGTTCATACAGGTAATTACATGCTGAACACTACAGTAATGTTCTGGCCTGATTTAGTTGATGTTATTTTTTTTTAACAGTATCTGGTTATAATGAAATAGTTGATCACAACAAAATAAATAGCAAAAATGAAAAAGAGAAGTTGGGGTTGGGGGGGGGGGGGGGGGGGAGAGGGAGAAGAAGGAATACAACCTATCAACCAGTTAAGCCAATCAAACAAATAAGCACACGGCAACAACAACAACAACACAAAATCCAGTCATATTAAGAACAAAAGGCTTCAATTTTCACTGTGATGGTCTGTGATTTTCAACGTTACATCTTATGGGCATATCATCTGATGCGCCATAGTCACAGATCAGCAAACAAAAATGGTTCCTGGGAGCAAAAATGGTCCTGGGGCCAAATTCGGCTGCAGTGTTACAGCTGTGCACGAGCCAGCTGTGGCTGCCATTATCCCCAAGCTGCAGTTGCATGAGTGAGCACAGTCCTGCACAAGCCACTAAGCAAGGTGCTCCGCTATAGTGGAGCACCTTGCTTAGTGGCTTGCGCAGGACTGTACTCATGCAGGTGACCCCAGCACTTTTGTCAATACAGTACTATGGCCAACTTTGGCATGAAGGCATTTTGCTGACTGACATTTTTTGCCGACAGATACCTGAACCCAGCGAGGATGGTCGACTTTCCCCCTCCGTCACGCTGCGCAACCCATCGCGCCTGTCGCACATTGATGATGACGCCGAGTCACAGAAGAACCCCTACACCCCCCGAGACCAGTACTCACTCATGTTCAAGGGTCGAGAGCCGAGCTATCATGATATGGGGGCTGCCGGGCGTGAACGCCGTCCCTACAAGCAGCCTGTCAGTCTCCGGCGAACGACTTATACTCCGAGAGACAGAGTACGCGCTTTTGGACTGTTTGGTTGGTTGGTTGGTTGATTGATTGGTGGGTGGAGGGTTGGTTGGTAGTGCCATTTGTATGATTGGTTGGTTGGTTGACTGATTGGTTGGTAGGGTGGGGATGAGGTAGGTTGGTTTGGGTTGGATTGTTGGCTTGAGTTGAATTCGGCCAGATCGAGTCAGTTGGTTGGCTGCTTGGTTGGTCAGTCTGTCGTATGTTAATTGCAGCAGATGGGTCACTCAAGACCGTTCACTGGGTAGTGCCAGATTAGATTGGCCATTGCTGACACACTACTGCTTATTTTATTTATTGGTGCATAAATATTTTAATGTTTCAATTATACTTTTACCTCTTCACTTTCATTGTAAGCAGACTGCGTTTCTGAAATCTTTGTTAATTCAGAACCAAAGAGCCTCAGCCATCCAAGAAATATGGATACAGAGTGGTGTCCACAAGAGACATAGATCCTCATGAGCCCCTGCAAATGCGGGGGCTCATGAGGATCTATGCCTCTTGTAGTTGGATCATGTTCGCTCTTTCTCTCGGCAGTGAAGGAGTCAATTTTTGTTTTTTTAAACTTCATTTTGGCTTGTTATATTGTTTCTTTGTGCAGGGCACACGGTTACAGCCGTTAATGAACCTTACTCAGATCTCGTTCGCTTCACACAACACAGAGCAGGGCCATGGGGGCCCCAAGAATTCCACAACTAACGCAAAGGTCAGAGAACACACGCATATGGGCATGCGGCTTGGTCCATAAATTGATGCTGATATACTCACGTGACACTCAAGAGTTTCAGCTTTTCTTCTAATTGTAGGTTGCAGTCAGCTAGTGAGATGAAAATGTGAATGTTTAACCCATGATATTCTCAGGGTGATTTTTTTTTTCTTCAGATTTGTGAGTTGTCTTACAAAGGATACGTTGCAGTACAGGAGACGGATCAACCATGATAGTTGAAGGTGGTGCCAGCACAGCTTGGCGCCTCTGGGCACCAAGCTGTTCTGGCTCCACCCTTGAATCATCATGGTAAGATTTGTCACATGTTAGAGTGCATCAGGACTTAAAGAGTTAGATAGTACTTGATACACATCAGTGGTGTTCACATTAAGCCTAGTAAGTGACATTTTTTGATGTGGCTGCCTTCTTTGATTTTCTTCCTATTTTCTGACGAAGTATGGGACATGCAGCTCCAGAGAAAAATGCCTTGTGAAGAAAGCCTTGGCTCACATATTCTGACCAAAATATAGACAGGTTTCTGTTTTTCTCACATCCACAATTTGTTAGCTATTAGGTTGCACGTGAATACAGTCAACCATATCTTTTGCTGTAAGTGTGAATCATACAGTCAGGCATTGTGTGTGTGTGTGTGGATGTGTATCAGAGTGGTGCTTGTCTGCACACGCATGCAGATATGTTTTTGTCTGTTATGGTTTCACTGTTTGCGTGCTGGTCTGTGACTTTGGACCTGACGGCTTAGAGCCGTGAGGTCCAAAACCACATTTTTTTCGCCTCCAACAGGTGCCGCACAGGGGAAGCGTGGACCATGGCAAGTCGCGTGTGCCCACCGTGGTGGGGATGGACGATTATGAGGGTGGCACCACGCCACGAGCCAGTGACCTCCGACCCCTCAAGCAGGGCAGGTCCGGTCGCAACCAGTCACAATACTAGTTCCATCCAGTTTTGATTTGCATGAGGAGGTGCAAAAATGCATTTTTGGTAAAATGTAACTTAGGACTGCACAAAAAAAAAGTTTAATACATAATAATACCCTGAGCCCTCAAGGCCAAGTTTTCAATCTTTCATTCCGTTTCAGGAAATAGAATGACCATTTTAGTTCAAGGGTGGCGCCAGAATAGCTTGGCACCTCCAGGTGCCAAGCTATTCTGGCAACACCCTTGAACGAACATGGTCAATCTATATCGTCCTGCAGTGTGTCAGAACCAGATCAGGTTGCCATTTTCTTTTGGGCTGCACAAAATGGCAGTGACAGTGCTGCTGTATTCTTCATCAGCTGAAGTATTTGAAAATGATTGTCATGTCGTACGAAGAGGGATGTCAAATTTTTTTTTTCAGGGGAAGGTTTGTTTTCAGACTATACACTGGGGGGTCTGAGAGGATATTTAGCAAAAAACAATAGGGCTGTATAGATAGAACCTGCCAATATGTTGCACACTGTGTGTGGGTTTATTTTTTTTTCTCCAGAATTTGATAAATTATTTTAGGTTAGATATTTGGACGAGACCAGATGCAGTGCTGGTCGGAGTGTCTATGCATTCCTATGCGTGTGTGAGTGTGTGTGTGTGTATGAGTGTGTGATTGAGTGTGTGTGTGAGTATATGTGTGTTAGTGATCACGCATGCATGTTTGTGTATGAGTGCGAATGCATATAAGGAAAAAAGATAATGGATGGATGGATGATGCTATATTTAGTACAGCCATGCAGAAAAATTATCTTTGTAATTGAAGTCAGTTGTTTTTCACATCCGTCTGCACACATTCAAATTGTACAGCGTTGCTGCAAACTCCAGCAGTGTGAGCTGCGGACATCACTTTCGTCACTCACCCTTTCACCTCCCACGCCAACGGACTGTTCAAAGGTAGTGCCTGATTAGCTTGAAGCTTTATCGCCAAGCTAATCTGGCACTCCCCTTGAACTGTAATTGCACCATCTTATCTGGCTAATACACAGGACTCGAAAAATAATTTCAAAGCAGGTTATCTGCTTCTTGCAAATCTGTCCTTGGTCCGAAAATAGCTAATAAGTGACCGGACCATTCTTTTTTTCTTTTTTTTTTCTCAGCTGAATTTGATATGCCAGATTTTCCATAGGGTACTCGTGTGTTCACTTGCCGCATTTGTTAATATCGCAGACTATTTGTGAATGTTGCCGCTCATTTTGAAAACGGCTAAACATGTGAAAGTAAGAGTACTGGCAGGGCTGTTTGTAATACTTCCTTCAGGTCCAAGTGAATTGTTTGCATGCTTGGTCTGTCGGACTTACGTTACCTTTCCCGGAGTTAGGTCTGTCTACATGTACTTTTTATCACCGTTTCTGTGTTGACGCCTACCCTTTATGTTAATTAGCAAACTGGCAGCTATTGCCACTGTTACTGTGTACAGTATCAGCGGCTGCATGTACGAGGTGTGGTTTAAAGCTGCATGCATCTCAAATAATGGTCAGCTTCGGTATATCGTGGTACCCAGGAACCGTGAACTCAGACTCGTTACACATGAACATTTACTGTGGCGGTGAATTTGCGTACACTTGTGAAGTAAAACACCAACTGGTGAGCAAAAGGTCTTTGGGCTGTCGTCAGTCATAGCTGGCCCACGAGTGAGCCAGCTAAGGCTGACGTAGGCCCAAGGACCTTTTGCTCTCTCTCTCCCTCCTCCACCCTCCCTCCACCCCCCACCCCCACCCCCCTTAGTGGGAGCCACAGCCAGAGACCTGTGCGCGTTGTATCCGATACTGGGGTGTACTGGAGAGCGTTATACTGAGGCCCTGTGTCTGTTTGAAGTTTATTCACATCACTTTTTTGCAAGAAGTGTTCCAATAAATTGGTCAAAATTAAATGCAGAATTGTGCTTGTTTACTTCGCTATCATAAGTTATCGCTGTCACTTTTAATTGTTACAAACATTTCACATGAAATACTCTCTCTGTCACTCAGAACATTCCGTGATAACATCCCCCCCTGTGCCTGGAGCCACCCACCTGTTCTAAACACGGTGCAACTGGCTGCATGCACAAGCGGGGACAGTGTTTACATGAGGCGTGGATTCTCATCGGCCCCTGCCTCTTGCTGGCTCAAGCTTTGTTTCTCAGACGAAAAAAGAAAATTCAGGTGTTTAACCAATCATTGCTCACTGTCTGTTCGTGACGATGTCTTGTGTGCTCATATTGTGGAATTTTCAAGTCGCATGTTTACGCTACTTGCCATTTTGAGTCCCCATGGGCTGAAAATCTCAAGTTTGAAGTTGTCCTCTGAAGACCACATACACAGGTGTCGAGGCTGTTTGACCAGGATAGCTCAAGGGTGGTGCCAGAATAGCTTGGCGCCTGCAGGTGCCAAGCTATTCTGGCACCACCCTTTAGCTATCATGGTCGAACAGTCTCCTGTTGTAATGTCTAAAGGCTGGGTGGGTGATAAGCACAAAATACCTGTGGGCACCTCTATGCGCAGTGCATTTTTTCCCCTGCCGAGAAGGAAGCACGTGCAGGGAAGTGTACGCAACCTGTCCCTTCTCAGAAGGGGAAGAACACGGCTGTGCATAGATGTGTATTTTTAGCTTTGATTACAGATATGTAAATAAGTAAAGTCAGATTTCTAATGTGTGCATTGTATGCAAAGTTAATGCGTGGCAACTATTTATATTGAATACTTGTGATAGAGTATTTTACATAGCAGAAGTAAATTAGTGCATGTCCGCATATTATGTGTAAAAAATTCACTGCCCATTTTCAGACGCTTCGTATGGAATGTATCATTGCTGTTTAGCATTTATCCTTGTTTTCTCTGTATCAGTAGTTACTGTACCTGCATGTATTTGTAATTTTTAACATGTAATTTTTGCGCATCGTCCTCTTTGGATTTGTACCGTCTGAAATTGATATCGTGGGAGTTTACAATACTTCTTCATGTTAAGTACAGGTTTGCAATTTTCAGCAGACTTGCTTTTCTGTGTAAACAAAACAGATTACAATACAGAAAGTATGACACGGAGACAGGTCTTGTGGAACAAAATAATTTTACCTAGGTGGCCAAACGTCGTCAGAGTCGCAAACAGTCCCAAATGGTACATCGTAGGCTCTGAACCTCTTTACTGTCAAGAAAAATTGAACTCCACCCAACCGCAAGAGGTATAGATTCTCATGAGCCCCCACAGTTGCGGGGGCTCATGAGGATCTATGCCTCTTTCTAAAACCACGTTGCATCCACGTTCCTATGGCTGGGGCTCCTTGGACATTGAAGTTATAAAAAGAAGTACCCAACAGAGAAAGAAACACGCTTAGAAAAGCCGGGTACAACACAATTTATTCATATTTCGGGTAAATACCCTTTGTCAAAATAGACAAACAAACAGTTGTCACATTCCTTCTGCCAATGAAGATAAGTAGCGGCTAATCTCTCTGTTTGTTTGTCTATTTTGACAAAGGTATTTACCCGAAATATTAATAAATTGTGTTGTACCCATCTTTTCTAAGCGTGTTTCTTTCTCCGTTGGGTACCTCTTTGCATATTACACGCTTGGCAGTCACCTGTTTGGTCTGGATTGAAGTTATAATGATTTCAAGAACACCAATCTGCGTCTACTGGTCGTAAAGAGGTTCAGGTGATGTGACAATGTTGCAACACAGACAAGCACACGTTTATTTGTAAGAGTTTAGTTTAGGGTCCAGTTAGTTAGTTATTTGGGTTTATCGCCAAGCGGGCGACCGTTTAGCATCCAGAAATTGTACATGACGACAATGTGCATGCAGCCCCCAGTACTCTTTGCAGTACTGGGGGTTGCGTGCACATCGTGGTCATGTAAACAGTACCTGTGGCTGTTAAGTAAATAGATCTGAACACGAAGTTTGAGTTTGTGATTTATTGTACACTTGCGCTAAATTCTATTGCGTGTTTCATAGAGCGGAATGGCTCAATGTGGTACAGTTTCGGACACACAGTACGACAGTTTGAGCTTCGACAGTATGCAAAAAGGTCCTCATGCTGACTCTTGTCTGCTCTTGGGCCGTGCACATGTGTGCATGGGCAGAAGGCAACCAGCTTGATCCTAACCGCTGCACGCTGGGGCACAGTGTGGACACAGCTATGCAACATTGACCATTGCCGTGTTTAGTTGAGGCCTGGTTCACGCGAAATCACTTTCTGTGGTTAGTGGCATGTCAGCTGGGCCCATAGTCAAAATGTGTGCAGGTCTGCGATTTGGACCTTATGGCCATAAGGTCCAAAATCACAGATCAGCACACAGTCACCATTTAAATGGTGATGCTTTAACACATACTGCTCCAGGACCGAAATCCGCAAATTTTAAAGTTGCCCTCTGAAGACTATATTACACTTCTGGAAACAGATCGAGCGTGATAGTTCAAGGGTTGTGCCAGAATAGCTTGGCGCCTATGGGCGCCAAGCTATTCTGGCACAACCCTTGAACTATCGCGCTCGATCCATGTCTTGCCGTGTTGTGTCAGAGTTGAATGAGTTAAACTTTTCGTGTGAGAACAGAGTAGTCATTCCCGTAACCTCGGATAGCACCCACAGTTTGGGGAACGGCAGGATCAAGTTGAGCAAGAGGCATAGATTCTCATGAGCCCCTGCATATGCAGGGGCTCATGAGGATCTGTGCCTCTCGCAGACATCAGGGTCTGAACTGAGTAGCCGGAAAAACACTTATTTTGACAAACTAGTCTTGAAATGTGATTCATCTCATGTCAGTGGTAGTAAGAAGTTTTAATTTTTTTTTTGTTGGGCATGTTATGGTCGGGAGAAAGTCATTGCTGGAAAATTCACATCTTTAACATGTCACTGACATATTATAGGCTGCAAAGGAAAGCTGGCCTGTTTTATGAATTATTATTGTATTTTGTCTTTAGTACGTTTAGTACATCTGTGTTTTTCATGATGGTTGAAAATGTATCACGTTTTTCCGCAACGATAGCATACCTCACTCATAAATGTTAGTTTACCCACGAGGGCTCTAACTCGGTATTTTTAAGGCTGTTGGAACCAGACACATTGTAAATCATCAAAAGTAGATTTTAGAATTGTATAGCTGGTTTATTTATTCATCATTTTGTGGTTTTCTAGTCTTGACCAGTGAAAATGAATCGTCCAAATCCAGAATACTGAGCGAGTGATACATGAAGTTACATCGACTGCTTTCTTTAAAAAAAAATTTAAAAAACACTCCGGGATTGATTGACAAATTAGTTGGTGCACCAAAGAAAGGCATGTTTGTTCACTGGTCTGTAATGTTTGACATAACCGGTAAGCAAAGGTCCTCGGGCCCACTGCAGCTGTTGTGGGCCTGAAGATGTTTTGCTATTGGCGTTAGGCTTTTAAACCATAACATCAAAAATCACAGACCAGCACATGTTTAAACTGATGTGAAGTCATAAATACTCTGGTGTATGTTTGCGTGTTGTCTGTAGTATATACCTGACTGTATACTCCTGTCTGTGTACCATGTTATCAGTATTATACATAATGTATCAGCAACTTTTATTACAGTAATAACTCTGTGTTATACACATCTCAGACTTTTTGTTAGCTATGTTGGTACTATTTTCATTTTTTGTGTGTTAATTTTGTCTTTGAAAGACCGACCAAAGCTAAAACTTAAAAACACTATTTTGTTACATCTGGTGGTATGTGATTTTGGACCTTATGGCATATGCCTTAAGGTCCAAAATCACATACCACCACACAGGTAAGGACATGCTTTGACCCTGTGACTGTCAGTAGCACTTTTGTCAAGGTGATTTCTGTGGCAATAACCTCTACAAAAGATTGCTTTCGACAGCCAAAGGATTGAACGTTTTCATTTTTAGTGAAAATCGGTCTGTACACCTGGATTTTTTTCCTTTCTTTTTAAATTATTATTTTTTGTTTGTCTAGCTTTTAGGTTCTGTGCATTCAGAGTATTGTGTTTTGGTGTGATGTAATCTTGTGTATGTCTGAATATTTTACTTATGCTAAAGTATATGCACAAGTTCGTTCTAGAAACAAATTCCACATAGTTTACGTGCATGTGATATCTCTTTCAAGTGTGACACATTTGCAGGCTTGTTGCTTATCGATACAATTTTTTTTATTTACGAGTATTGTTGATTTGTCTGTGATGACATTGTTTTATACAGCAGATCCGTCCTCACCTTTTGTTGAAACGCCTGTTGACGATTCTGGATTTCTCCACAATACTTTTGTCAAGTGACATGCAGCATGTTTCCTTCCCAGTCAGTCATTAGGGGAGCAAAGGAGTGGTGGGGGGGGGGGGGGGGGGGCAGAAGGGTGGGGGGTGGGGTGTCTGCGATGATTGTGGACTAGCTGTCAAAGACGGCTCAGTCATGATAGTTCAAGGGTAGTGCCAGATTAGCTTTGCGCCTTCCAGGCACCAAGCTAATCTGGCACTACCCTTGAACTATCATGGCTGAGCTGTCTCCTGCTGGGTTGTTAAAGTTAAACCTTTGAACAGTGCAGTGAAACCTTGTATTGAGCAACTATCTCTTTAGTACGAGAAAAGTTATTTTAAAAGTCAGGTACTTTCTCAAGAAGTCTTGAAGGGCAGAAGGCATCGCCTGTCACGAAAGACCGTCATTTAGGTGGCTGAAATGACGGTCTTTAGCGACAGGTAATCTATCATATGGGTGCTCGCACAAAACAACAGTACATTTGAATATGCCTAAGTTGATTTAGTAGGTTCCAGAATTTTGACAGCTTAACAGCACACCAAACACCTAGATCCTTAATTCTTGTCTCGGTGTCTGCAACACGAAATATTTCCATGAACAATGCACGTACCACCAATACTTTACGATGTACATCAGTTTTATGGACAGAATATAAGAATATGCAACGTCTTCAGGCGCCTAACATTCACTGTTTGTAATGAACATTTTTAACCAAGGCTGGAGTAAGCCAAAGACGTTTTGCTTACTGTAACTGTACGTTCTTCTTCATAAGCTTCAGCAAGTTTACCAACGCATTAATGCACACGAACGCCAGGAATGCACTCAGGCTTTGCGGCTTCCAGTACTCGAAAATCACAAAGGTAATTTCTTTGCGTCGTTGAGAATCAAGGGTGGCATTTTAGGTGTATTACTGCGATTGGAAGTTGCACGTATGTACAGATTATCAAGACATTTCACTAGACAATCCAAGGTAAGACGATGTAATGTACAATCATAACTGGTCTACCCTGCGAAGGCAAACGACAGCAAGTCCTTTTTCTGTGAAAAATGAGATGTTCAATGTTATACAGTGAAAATCTTGCTTTTCACAAAAATGGGTCTTGACCCATTTGACCACAAGGCAGCATTTCCCCATTTTGGAGGCGTCACCATAAGACTATGTACTAACGGCTGGAGATGGATCAAGCATGATAATTCAAGGGGTAGTGCCAGATCAGCTTGGCGCCTGAAGGCGCCAAGCTGATCTGGCACTTCCCCTTGAATTATCATGCTCGATCCATCTCCTGCTGGAGAGTCGGGGCTAAATGGGTAAACTGTTTTGCTGCCACGGGGCAGTGTGTAGCTCATGTGTCATTTATATTACTTGCCACCCGTGTTTTTAAACACGATTGTTACTGGCAGTTTATCAGGCGAGAGCGTTTTGTATTTGGCGTCACTCAGGTTTGACGAAAAGTTGATGCGCAACCCGCTCGTGCATACAGCCACTGTTGCCACGACCGGCGGCTGCACGCACAAGGGAGGGGAGTGTGGGGGTGGGTGGGTGGGTGTGTGTGTGTGGGCGGGCTTCACAAGTCCCTTTCCTTCACCGATTGGTTTACCCCTTGCGCGTGCACCAACTGGTTCTGTCCGCACTACCGGCGACTGCTTGCACAGGGGGATTCATTTGATATTGTATGCAAGTATTTCTCTCTTCACTTGCTCACGACTATTTTGTGCCACGTCTATGAAGTCTCAGTAAAGTCACGTATAGCCAACGATATTCTTGTGTTGGCCATTTTTGTAGCAGCTGTCAGATGTGTGTATGTGTGCAAGGGGTATACATGCCATCCCCAGTGATGCCACAGAATATTATATTGCGAAATCGGATATAATCTGGTCTAATCAGTGGCTCCCAAGCTGATAATCAGCGAAAGTCCTCTGGCCGACTCCAGCTTCATTTGGCCCGCGCAATGCTGCGCGCAGGCCAACTAAGGCTGGAGTCGGCCAGAGGACAATTTGCTTACTGTAACTGCGTTCTTCTTCACAAGCTTCGGGAAGTTTAGCGATGCATTAATGCACACGAACACCAGGAATGCAGTTGAATCACTATATAATGAAACTGATCTGCGTCTGCAATAGCTCAAAGCTAGTAACCGATCAGTTTAGCACCTACTGTCTGCTAATCGCTGTTAAATTTATCATTTACGGCAGATGGATCATCAGTGAAAGGCCAAAGGTAGTGACAAAGCTGATCCAGCACTACACTTGACTTTTACTACAGGAGCTGAGCCACACAGTCACTACCCTTGAGATACTTCCGTAACGATGACTCGCCTCTAACAATTTCGAAAACTAAATACTAAGCCAGTTTGCACAATGTGCACACACATACATACACATTCATATCCACACACACAAACTTAACCCATATCATATCGAGACTAAAAGCTTCTTCAAATTTGTACACTGCCATATGCAAGCTACATCATAGTACTTACAGATAAGGATATAGACCAATGGCTTTAGTTCAAGGGTGGTGCCAGAATAGCTTGGCACCTAGAGAAGCCAAGCCATTCTGGCACTACCCTTGAACTATTTTAGTCAAACTTATTTCACACTCTGGTGTATTCCGAATGATAAGGGTTAAATTCCACCACATTCACACAAAACGCTACCAAAAACACCAAAAGACACCACGATACACCAACAAACATTAATATAATGACAACACCATGTTATTTACAACTTTTTTTTTTTGTACAGTACCTTATTTGTCTAGATTCGACTAAGTATTGGATATGAAATACAAGTAAATCAAGTATGCTTCATTTCCCGATGAACGGGTGTAATATTGACCGTTACACAAAATAAAATATAAAAAAAATTTAAAAGCCCGCAGCCAAGACATAGCACCAACCATCCACACCCAAACAGCAAAATGAAAAAAAAAAGCAAAAAGAAACTATTGGTGCATAACGATGACGTTCACCCCCTCAAGCATGCGGCCATCAGCACTGTTTACAGTATGAGTAAGTGCACGCACAATTCCTTTCAAGTGGATGTATGCCGTTCATGAATGCAAGAATCTTCATTTTAAATTCACATCTTCTACGACTGTACATTTTTGTACATAAAGTTGTCACTCCAAAAGCTGTGGTTGCTAGTTTTTTTTTTCCTTCCAAATATTGTACATTTCATATTTTAAATAAGAAAATAATGTGCAAAATCAATAAATAATTCAAATTAACCCATTTCACCCAGACGCACTACAGCAGGAGATGGATGGACCATGATAATTCAAGGGTAGTGCCAGATCAAGCTGATCTGGTACTACCCTTGAAATATCATGGTCCATCCATCTCCTGCAACTGGCTCATGGTCGCTAAATGAAACCCTAGCTGGGGGGTTAAATGGATTAACCAGTAAACCGAGCTACGGTCGTAGGGAAACCTGTGAAAAGACAAATCTGAGTTAAAAACACACCTTTTCCAACTCCATTACCCCACTGATTAATTATTCACTGCTGAGGATTCTGTTGTAGTTTAGCTGTGGTGCCTGGAATGTGTGTGTGTGCGCGCGCGTGTAATATCGTGTACAGTTTTTGTAATTGTATTTTTGGAAGCTCTACCTGAGGGTAGGCGCCATAGAAATCATCATTATTATTATTATTATTATTAAATGGGCACTGGCTGAAGCAGTAAGGTCCAAAATCACACACCAGCACATAAACGCCAGATTAGCTGCTTTCCGTTTCCATTTATGAATAAAATCTTTGTTTGAAAAAGTTCTGGCCAGAGAGTACAAATTATTCCACATCACTGTGTGGGCAATCTGAATATCTCCAACAAAGCAAAAAGTTAATGTGTGCACTGGTCTGTGATTTGGAACCATGTGGATTCCAGCCATAAGTTTTCAAATCAAATACCAGCACACATGTTTCAATGTCTCGGTGTATAGTTCTTGAAATCAAATAAAAACACAGAAAAAATACTGATAATCGTCGCAAAGAAATCCACATTACCAAACAGCATGAAAAAAAAATTTGTGAAAATTTTTTTTACTTTTCTATTTTTCATTATCCCCGACACCATAGAAAAATTTATGATCAGAAATGAGAAATTTAGATAAAAATCACACTATGCGTGTGTATGTAGTCACGAATGGTTTGAAGCAATGTTTGCAGCGATGACAAAAAGGTACAAATGTGATTGATTGGCGAGATTTTTAACAATAAATTCACTAATTGATAAGGCCATCTCAAAGGTACAGGTGCGTTTCACTCGGTGCAAGTCATGACAAATCTATGGTAATTTATTCAAAACAAAGTAGAGAAGTGAAAACTTACAAAGCCATTTTTAAACAATCGTTTTTCTCCCCAAAGGTACCAAAACAAAAGATACATTTACACGAAAGTGTTGCCGACATGACAGAACAGAAAATATGGTAAGCATATGCTAACACAAAAATCGTGAATGATGAGCAATGCCAACACAGTGCAAGAGCGAGCCTGTTCCGTTCGCAAGAGGCATAGATCCTCATGAGCCCCCACAGACTGCTAGGGCTCATGAGGATCCATGCCTCTTGCTGGCCCACACACTAAATTTCTCCGCTCAAGATGAGGAAGAAATAGAGAGCCGAGCCTAGTTCTTTACCTGTCGATAGCGCATTTTGTCGCGATGTTTCCTGCAGGAAACAGCGCGACCAAATGCGCTACCAACAGCCAAAGGGTTAAGACCAGGCTGAATTAACCCCCTTGTACATGCAGCCAGTGCCAATGCTCACAGTACCGCTCGCTGCATGCACAAGGCCGTTAACTCATTCTGGCACACGTATTTCCCAAATTTTGGAGGCGTCATCCAACGGCTATGCACCTGTTGCAGGAAATGGGTTGACCACGATAATTCAAGGGCAGTGCCAGATTTGCTTGGCACCGACAGGCGCCAATCTAATCTGGCATTACCCTTGAATTATCATGGTCGACCCATCTTCTGCTGTAGTGTGTCAGGGTTGAATGGGATAAGAGACAGATATTGGTCTGAGACACTTTATCTACAAGTTGTGTGCTGGTTTGAGATTCTCCACCTTACAGCTTCACCTCATGAGCTCCAAAATCAGAAATCAGCACACAATTTCAAAATATCAGTGTCGATTGCCACGATTTTTGTCACCAGAAAATCACAATCCTGAACTTGTCAAACAATTTCTGCCTGTACATGTACTACAAAATAAAACGGTGCTGAAAATGAGACTGACTGCTCAAGAGGGCACACACATGCATTCACTTCCTTGGAAATTCAATGAAAATTAATTGCAAGAACTGAACACTTAAACACATCCAATACCACACCAAAATATAAAAATATGTGCGCATGACAAAATCATGAAGGAAATCAAAAGTTAGGAACAAAAATCACTGGAGTTTTACAATGAAGCAATACTTGCAAACCTTGACACGAGGTTATGTAATTAATATGTAAATTCAATATGCAAATTATGTACAGAGAGCAAGGCTAACCATATCCAAGTAAAATTCAGTCACACCACAAAAATGGTAGCTATAACGTCACGCAGAGCGACTTCACAAGTTACACAATGAAACTTTGTACACAGAAACTGGCATATATACAGTAACAGTGTTTGGGTATTGCCCGACACAATCATAGCGTCATGTTTATGCATGACATTTAGCCTTTTGGCTGTCGGAAGCGCTTTTCATCGAGGCAATTCCAGCCGGAATCACCTCAACGAAAAGCACTACCGACAGGCAAAGGGTAAAGACGTGGAAACAACCCAATTATGATCAAGAGAAGACAACTGGATAAACCGTGAAAATTAACCCCCTTGTGATTGCAGCCGCTGTACTGAGAAAAACCCAACGAAGAAAGAAACACACATAGAAAAGACAGTTACAACACAGCAAATTGTGTAGTAACTGTCATCTGTTTTTTTTCGTTGGTTTTTCTCTGCATTTTACATGCATGGCAGTCACCTTTGTGGTCTGGATTTTGTCTCTGGTGCTTTTTACTGTACTGGTGGCTGCATGCTTAGGGGGTTAACGCCAAACAACTTCTTCCATCTGGGAAGCACAACAAAAAAAAAACTCTGCCAGCAAAAGGCGTAGATCCTCATGAGCCCCCGCAGAGCTTGCGGGGGCTCATGAGGATCTATGTCATTTGCAGCTGTGTGCCGCTCACCGAACCTGCGACAGAATCACTAAAATAAAAAGATTGCATCTGATTACTCTATAATCTCACATATTCCAACTTACAATTTACATCTGTGCCGCTGTTGACAATTTTGCCCACTAGTCTAGCCTCCCCCAAAAATTATTTAAAAAAAAAAATTGCAACCACATGCTGCATAATTTGGCAATTTTCCAACAGTTTTCAGTCATGCAAAAGAGAACACCTTAAAGACACCCCCCCCCCCCCCTCCCACCCCCCACCAGCAGAAATAAAAGATAAGAAATGTGTGAGGAGCAGCATTTTTCATCAACAAAACATTGGCCGAGAGTAAACAACAGGTGAGCAAATGGTTATACATAAAGTTTATATTTAGGCAACGAATGTATGGGTTCATTCGGACTGCTCCTTAGTCCTTGTGGGTGTATTTCAATTTCTTTAATAACCCAAGTGAGAGACCAACCATGATTGTTCAAGGGTGGCACCAGAATAGCTTGGCGCCTGTAGGTGCCAAGCTATTCTGTCACCACCCTTAAACTATCATGGTTGGTCTGTGTCCTGATCTGTAGTGTAGTCTTCACAGGAAAAATCCCAGATTTCGAGATCTTGACCATAAGGGCTCAATGTGTTGCTTACCAGTTTATCCAAGTCGAATGGCACTCTTCTCACGTCTATACTGTATATTATAAACCATACTGTAAATTATTAAGACATTCTAATATATTTAAAATCTTCAAATAGCAGTGCATTGATGCACTCAACATTTAGTGCAAAACTTAAACTGAATTTGAAACAGGGACAAAAACGAACCCATACAGTCAAGGCCCTTGTAATCATAACTCGTCCCAAGCAGAGAGAATAACATTAAAACATTTTACAGTTGCAGGATCACATGAATTAATCGTCACTATACAGTAACTTAGTACTTCTTCTCCAGGACACACTTACGCTACAATGTGACTCCTCCAACCCTGTTCACGTACGGCCGACCTTTTGGCTGTTGGCAGTGCTCTTTGTCAAGGTGATTCCTGCAGGAAGCACTGTGACAAACAGTGCTACCGACTGTAAAGTTTTAAAGAACAACAATATGTTGTTAAATGGCCAAAAGTATCACGCACCCATCCCTGAATGAGTCTCATCTTGTACTGATGTGAGCAAGATCAATCAACTATGAACAGTAAATGCCAACAAAACTTTGCTTTGCATGGCTACAAGAGGGAACAAGGTTTGCACATAAGCCAGCACTAAGCCCCCTATTCACTCCCCCCCCCCTCCCCCCAGAACCTTAGAAAAAAAAATTCTGTCTGAACATCTGTACAAACGACAACTGTAACTCTCAGTTACAGTGGAGAAATCCCTGCACAAAACTAAGCTCATTGCTCTTAAAACACTTGGCATTTTTTTTTTTTATTAATGTACAATGTAATGTAACGGTTTTGCGGGGGTTTACACCCCTTCATTTTGCTACTAAATGCTATAAAGATAAATGCATTGGTTGGTCTGCGTGTGGTACGCATGTAGACAATCTACTATAATCCTGAGAGAAAAACAACATAGTCATAATAAGACTATCGGGGAACAAGACCCTAAAAACACAAGTGAAGCCATCTCATTCCATCTGCAAGAGGAATAGATTCTCATGAGCCCCTGCAGTAGCAGGGGCTCATGAGAATCTACACCTGTTGCAGAAACCTGTTAGGAACTGAACAGAGAAAAGAGAAGTTTGCAGGTTTGTCATTCAGCTTTGCTCTTATGTTATTTTGAGTGAATGTTGCTGTGAGAATTGTGTGAATAATTTTGAGAGAACAAAATTTATCTTTACTCAACAATCCAAACTGATCAGCAAAAAGTACAGTAATATATCCTCCGAGTCTTATGTTGACACTTCCTCATACAAAGTGATTGATAGCCAGTCATATACATGTACCTTACATCCTGCCTATCAAAAGAAAGCTTAGTTTATTCGGTCACGTTCCTCTACAGTATCAAAATGCCCAAAGGATACACAAACATATGAATGTATGATTTTAAAAACTTCATTAAAGATAGGACTTTTTATTTTTTAATACTTGTTAGAAACTTAACATTCAATGATGTGAACGTTTGCGTAAAATGAATTTTGATTTCACTGGGATAAAAGTTTAGCATGAACAAAGTTCCTCAAACATAGTTTAGCCCTGCACCTCAATCAGCAAAATCAACCCATATCATACCGAGGCTAAGAGCTTCACATTTGTACACTGCCATATGCAAGCTACATTATAGTTCTTACAGATAAGGATATAGACCAATGGCTTTAGTTCAAGGGTGGTGACAGAAGCTATTCTGGCACTACCCTTAAACTATTTCAGTCAAACTTATTTTACACACTGGTGTGTTGTGAATGGTAAGGGTTAAAATAGCACTCAACCCAGAAAACGTAATGTCTATGCAACACTGACATGACAAAATGGCAGAATAAAAATGGCAACACTTTATGATGAAGCGTTTAACTGTCTGTCATGTGTAATAATGACTTCTCCGACTTTGGGAGGCACTGATCTTGTGTACAAGCTATGGGAGACGGATCAGCCGTGACAGTTCAAGGGTAGTGCCAGACTGACTCGGCACCAGGAAGGCAACCAAGCCAAATCTTGCACTACACTTGAGCTATCACAGCCTATCAATCTCCGGCTGTGGTGTCCTATGGGTGAATGTGTTTAGCGTTTTGGACCGATTCTGTTCATTGGGGGCCAAAAACCAAAAAATCAATACGCGGTAAGAGATTTCACTGCCTAATATAATTTGATTGAGATCTGTCACATGCTTTTCTATGATGATGAATGACAAACATAACATGTGTCATCTAGTCAAAATTCATAAGAAGAGGAGAATGGCTGTGGTCAGATTTGACGCAAGGATATACAGAAACCAATAAACACTGTGGACAGACTCAATACAGAGAGGCAACAATTTCACCGACATGACTCCGCATACATGAAAGATGAACTAAAAATGTCAGCCTGGTTTTAACCCATTCAGCCCTGATGCACTACAGCAGGAGACGGGTCAACCATAATTCAAGGGCAGTGCCAGATTACCTTGGCACCTGTCAGCGCCAAGCTAATCCGTCACTGCCCTTGAATTATCATGGTCGATCCATCTCCTGCAACAAGTGCATAGTCTTTAGATGACGCCTCCAAAATTTGGGAAATGCGTGCGTCGGGTTGAATGAGTTAAATACGTAGTCCTGACCCTCTGTTATCTCTTAAACTCCCAGAACTAAATGACTTCCATTCTATCGAATGGAAGTCATTTAGTTCTGGGAGTTTAAGAGTTAAATAACAGTAAACCAGGACAAAGTCTTTAGTCCGCCTCCACGCACTGGACACACGAGTCTTGACTGGGGTTACCGAGAGCTGCTTGGAGGTTTTGAAAGACGCGGTTCTCATACAAGTATTCATAATCCGTTCTGTTTTTCCTGGATACGAGAGAAACATAACAGTAGGTACACTCTGCCACATGGAGCGAGGAATAACACAGACCTGAAGCACATGCTATATACACAGCTGATACAAGCGTAACTCCCTTTGTGCATGCGGCCACTGGTAGCGTTTACAGTATCAGTGGCTGCACGCACAAAGGGGAAACATGACATATACACACACCGATGAACAGTAATGCCTTTTCATAACGAAAACCTGCAGTCGTTTGCGAAATGAAGTCATCAAATGTTGCACCAGGGACATGACCCTGGTTGAACTCATAAATTATACATGTACCTTAGATTTGCTATCATCCAATGGAACATGACGTATACACCTTCAACTTCGGCAGTCCAATCTATTATGTACATATTACACTAGACAGTAACTGAGCAACTTTAGTCGAATCATTTCTGCTTTGGTACACCCTACAAGACCACATACTTTGGCGGTCAGTGGCACTTTTCATTGAGGCGATTCCTGCAGGAAACACCTTGACAAAAACTGCTACTGACATTCTATCCCAGGACAGAAATCCACAAATTGTGAAGTTGCCCTCTGAAGGACTGTATTACAATTCTAGATACAGATCGAGCATGACAGATCGAGCATGACAGTTCGAGGGTGGTGCCAGAATAGCTTGGCACCTATGGGTGCCAAGCTATTCTGGCACCACCCTTGAAGTATCATGCTCGATCTGTGTCTTGCTGTGGTGTGTCGGGGTTAAACGAGTTAAAGAAAACAAAATCTTTTCACCTTGGTTTGATGGACCTGCCAACCGACTGTGCCAACTTGTGTAATCCACCGTAACCACAATGTTTCTGTTGTTGAGAACTACCAATCACTGTGTGCTAGTCTGTGACTTTGGAGATTATCGCTTTAAACAATCTCGTATTATGCTGAAGATCTGAACCCTTTGGCTGTCTGTAGCGACTTTAGTCCCGATGATTCCTGCCAGACAGCCAAAAGGTTAAACTGAAATCAAAGCCGAGACCAGTAGACAGTGCATGTGGCAGCGCCACAAACATGTGGAACATTCTGTTGTAGAAGGCAAGTATCTAAACATACAAGAGACTGATATTGACTTTGACTTGCCTGAAGAACTAGCATGGGATGACCACAAACACAAGAAGAAAAAAAACCCTCATATACAACACTAAACTGTTTTTGTTTTTTCAAAAATAGCACATTGGAAGGCAAGTGATGCTAAGCAAATGCACTCTGAAATTTTTTTGTCTCACCAGCCTCACAAATAGAGACCCTTACGAACATAAGAAAATAATAAAATATTAAAAAGTTTTAAAATGCAATATTCACTGAATACAGGCTGCACATAACATATTCCAAAATGCAAAATGTAAATGAAAACTAAGCCCCATTCTGGCAGAGATACGATGCAGAATGAATTTGGTAGAGCCAAAATGTGAAAGGGTCACAGTGATGCGAACATCCAAGGTGAAAATACTTAACCCATTCAGATCTGATGCGCTACAGCAGGAGACGGGTAGACCAAGATAATTTAAGGGTAGTGCTAGCGCTGCCCTTGAATTATCATGGTCGATCCATCTCCTGCAACAGGTGCGTAGTCGTTAGATGATGCCTCCAAAATTTGGGAAATACGTGCATCGGGCTGAATGAGTTAAACAAGTACCTAAAATTCTACAATAAAACCAGCTTCTTTATATGCAAGCGGAATGGATTTTCGCATTTGATGAAAGAAGTCACAGGTTTTAAGCCTCCAACTGTCTTGTACATGAGGCAATAACTAGCTGGTCGTTAATTTTACTTTTGAAAGTGGCATAGATTCTTATGAGCCGGCTCATGAGAATCTATGCCACTTGCGGAAAATAACGCGCCTCTTGCTGAAAGTAAATACTCCATTTACTTCCGACTTTTCCTGTGACCTACAGCTCTATAACCACAAGGCTGATAGTAAAAAAAGTGGTCCACGTAAAATCGCTTGAAAATTATTTTTTGCAATTTTCAAAACACATATGTTCCATGTGGTACACACTGGACATTTGTGAGCTGGTCTGTGATTGTGGACCGTACGGCTGGAAGACATAGAGTCCAAAATCAAAGACCAGCATAGTTTATTTACGCTAGGTTCCAGCTTCACTACGCTTCCGGCTTATCATCAGAGCACCTCGGTTCCTTCCTAAATGCCTTTCCTTGAAGGACCAGGAGAATCTCAGTTTGCTCCTAACGACACCCACCGTCTTCAAGGGAATCAGGCTACTGTTGCATAGAAGTTCTTTTCAATCACTTTCTCTTGAAAATATTCTCATCCTTCACTTGGCAAAAAGTACATACTGGTAAATACTGCATCCTGTTCTGAGAGCAGTTCTGAACCTTCACTGCCTTTCTGATAAAATGTCATGGGGCTGCAATGTCTTCTTTGTTTTCACACAACTTCAAGTTCACCTTCACCAAATAACATCCTAACCATTTTCACTTCGGTCAGGAACTGTCATTATCTGCTATGATTTTGTAAACCATGTTGTGGTAACTCACTACATCCAGAGAATTAAATTATATTTTTAAAAATATATTTAGACAGGTTTCGAGGATTTTGTCACAGTGCTGGAGACAGAGCGACCGTGACAATTCCCAAAATGTCGCATTTCTTTTGCTTTTCAGTAAATACCATCCTGTATTGATATAAATATAGTACAAGTACAAGTACTACCACAGCTATGCTGAATTGTTCACAGAACAGGATTAGGATAGCAGCTCTAACAAATAAATCAGAAAATAAACACTCAAGTTGTGAAAACTGCATACTGACATTTGAGGATATGGCAAGTATAGGGAGACAGAACAGGAAAGGGTGTTGACAGTGCTTCTTTTTTTTTTTCCCCAAGGTAATTCCTGCAGGAATCATCTCGACAAAAAATGCTACCGACATCCAAAGGGTTAACCCTCTGTGCGTGCAGCCACCTGTACTGTTTACTAGGTGGTTGTGTCAACAAGGAGGTTAGCTGTACGCAATGCATTATAGTCAACTCATTTTGCAATTATGCTATCATTTACATCAAGAAAAACACCAGTTCAAGGGTGGTGCCAGAATAGCTTGGCACCTCAGGCGCCAAGCTATTCTGGCACCACCCTTGAACTATGATGATCCTATTAGTTCTTTGTAACATCTGTCTTCTCAAAGCAAACCTCAAGCGAATGGACACGTTCCCTTCTTCCCAAAAACAATCTCTTTAGCTCCGAAGGAGCAGTCTGACAAGCTCCACTCTTCTGAAAGCAAATTTTCTTGACTCGAAGAAATCTTTCTACCAGCTCCGTGCTTCTGAAAGCAATTTTTCTAAGCTTACAGAAACCATTCACTAGCTATGTTCTTCTGCAGGCCTCAGTCCAAAATATATGCCAGCGAAAGGTTCTATGAAAATTCACAACCACCTAAGAAATCCCAGCAACCAAGAAATTTGTATAGAATCAAGTGAAGTCGCACTGTTGATATAATGACGATGATGATCCAGACTCCATGACCGACAGCCGCATTTGAAAATCCCACAAGCTGAACATGTAGCCGATACACACTTCCGCCTCCAGCATAAAAAACACTTCATGTTTCAGAATTTGAGTTATGGGAGATGGATGGACTGTGATATTTCAAGGGCAGCGCCTGACCAGCTTTGTGCCTGTTCAGGTGCCAAGCTAAACAGGCACTACCTTTAAAGAGTCAGGTCCCAAAGGTATACCTTAGGCTACAGCCGCTGAGCACATGACACTGTGCTTTCCAACTAACAGCCAGGATTCAAACGACTCATTGAGACTGCAGGCATCTTTATAAAGGCTGGCCAACCATTATCGGCTAAATAATCACAAAGAAGTACCCAACGGAGAAAGAAACACGCTTAGAAAAAACGGTACAACACAATTTATTAATATTTCGGGTAAATACCCTTTGTCAAAATAGACAAACAAACAGAGACATTAGCCGCTACTTATCTTCAGATGCAGAAGGAATGTGGCCACATTCCTTCTGCTTCTGAAGATAAGTAGCGGCTAATGTCTCTGTTTGTTTGTCTATTTTGACAAAGGGTATTTACCCGAAATATTAATAAATTGTGTTGTACCGTTTTTTCTAAGCGTGTTTCTTTCTCCGTTGGGTACTTCTTTGCATTTCACACGCTTGGCAGTCACCTTTTTGGTCTGGATTGATTAAATAATCACAGCCCGTCCATCTCTGATGAATGGCACAGGTAGCACAAAAGCCAAGCCCACATACAAATGTACAATGTAAACGTACAAAGTACATTTCCCGCAGAGATGCAGACTTAAGATTACATTTTCCCACACAGGAACAAAACTTCCAGGGTTTAGCTTTCGTTCCTCCTTGGCACAAACTGCTGTTGTGATTAACCCCTTCAATGAGAGTGGAAGCAGACTGCGTTTCTGAAATCTTCGTCAATTCATCACCAAAGATTTCCAACCATCCCAGATTGAAAGTGGTGTCAGCAAGAGGCCTAGATCCTCATGAGCCCCCGCAACGGCAGAGGCCCACAAGGATGTATGCTTCTGGCTGCTGGAGCATGTTTTCACTTCTTCTCGGCAGTAGGGGGTTAACAGATTTGACACTCAAGTTTTACACTCAATTTTTTCCACAAAGACTTCAGGTTTCTTGCTCCATCTTGCCCGGCAGAATCCGCTATGGACTTTTAACAGAATGTGCACTCACATTTCTCTCTTCCTCCCGAACGCCCGCAAAAGTGTCGATAGTGATTCAGTCGTTCACTTCGAGGCAGGCGCTCCTCCAACAGCTCCCTCTAACGAGGAGTCAGCGCGTTTTGATGACTTATCCTGGTCCTTATCCTTGTGGGTGGCGGCCGGCGGGTGGGGGTGGTGCCCCTCCGTGGTGCTGGAGGTGCGAGAGCGGTTGCCCGTGGGGCCGCAGAAAGCCTGACTCAGACTTGAGTGCATTTCCGACTCGGGCGGCTGGAAAAGGAGGGACAAAATATAGTTCACTTCATTTCAACAATTAACACATTCTGCCCCAGGACTGAAACCCCCAAATGTTGAAGTCACCCTCTGAAGACTGTATTACACTTCTGGAGACAGATAGAGCATAATAGTTCAAGGGTGGTGCCAGAATAGCTTGGCACCTATGGGTGCCCAGCTATTTTGGCACCACCCTTGAACTATCACGTTAGGTCCATGTCTTGCTGCGGCGTGTCGGGGCTGAACGAGTTAACAAAATGTCCATGAAATCCTAAGTTTTACACAGATGTATGATGTGTTGCCAGCAAATTCTTTTCCATTCATACACCATCTCAAAACAAGTACAAAAAAACAGCAAATAATAGCAAATACTGAAACAGGTGACGTTGAAAGACCTGACAAGGGCACACTCTCTAAGCTCTCATGAAGCTGGCATAATAGGCGATGGCTGCCACACCCTGTGTGCATGTGTGTTTGCATGTGATGATAATAGCAAATACACAATACAACGATGTGGCCAAAGAAAAAGGAAGAACTGTAGGGGGAAAAAAGAATCATATAGGTGGTGTGCCAGCTTCATCGACTTCCTGCCAAGAAAGAAAAAGAGATGGATAGACTGTGGAAAGGGTAGCTATCTATTTACACAATACCTCGACACGGAAGTCCTCAAGGCGTTTGTAATGAACCAAGGCATCCTTCAGCTTGGGGTTGATCTCCACTTTCCGTCGCGAGTACTTCAAGAATGCCCAGAACTTCTCCAGTCCATACAGCTGATCTGTGATGCAGAAAAAAAGGTCATAAATAGTCCATCCGCCTCTTCATCTGCAAGAGGCACAGATACTCACGAGCCCCTGTAGCTGCAGGGTTCATGAAAATCTACGCCACTTGCTGGCAGAGATCTGAGAAAGCATAAAAATGGTTACCCAGGCCCTTCCATTTGCAAGAGGCATAGATTCACATGAGCACCTGCAATTTGCACGGGCTCATGAGAATCTATGCTCTTACTGGCAGAGATCAGCTAAATGTAACCCCTTCCCTGCCAGTGGACGTACATCTTGTTATGAAATCATTGTTCATTCAATGACCAAAAGCCACAACCATCCAAGGAACATGGATACAAATTGATCTCAGCATGAGGCATAGATCCTCAGCGAGGGGATTTACAGTCTCTGACTGAGGATTTATTCAGGATAAACTCTACTATTGTAACAGTCTGTAAGCAGACGATTTATTACTAGCATCACTTGTGTAAGTATTCACCCTCTGCGTGTCGGTAGCGGTTTCAGGCGCAATGATTCCTGTAGGAATCGTAGCAACTAAAACCGCTGCTGACACGCAAAGGGTTAAAATGCCAATACAGAAACACTGAACAAAAGGAGATGGGGAGGTGATAAAGACAAAGCTAAAGAGTGCACGTTATACCATCAGCACCATTAACCCATATCCATCGGTATACACCCACGTGCGTACACACCCATTTCCATTGGAATACTCCGCCAACGATATACTCGCCGACGCGTAGTTTAGGTGGTTCCCCTGTGTTCCTCTGTGTACATGTAAACCCCTACTTCCCATGACATCACAGGTTAGTGCTCTAAACGTCATCGAAATATGTGTACTTTTTCCAGCTTGACCGTGAATTTGCCAGAAGTTGTAAGCCTTTGTTATGCTAATTTTCACCGTATGTTTTGAGTGAATACATCGAACATGATGGCCAAGCCAGGTGAGAGAGACAACGTGAGCGATGGAAGCGATTTTGAATTAGATCCTGACGACGACATATTAGGACAAGATGAAGAGTTGGTGGAGATTCGAGATGTACGAGTTTACGAGTTGAGTGATTTAGTTCGTCGAATTTTCGGCGATAGCGAGGAAGACAACAATGATTTTGTTGGGTTTCAAGATGGCTGGCAACGTGACAATTTTCTTCCTTGCATCAATAGAAAATGTGTAGTTTTCAAACTGCTTGATGGATTTCATTCTTTCTTTTTTTTATTAGGCAGAAAATAGAAGTGTGTATATTTCACAGGCATATATGGTGCAGTGATTTTGGATCCTTCTATTGAAATAATGTATTTGAACACAAGGTATTGCCTGCCCTACACTAAACCGGTCAGCTTACCGTGGCTGGTGGTTTAACCCTTTTATGCAGTCGAAAAGAAAAACAAAGAAAGAAACTTATTCTCGGTATGTGGAACGTACAAACCCTGTTGGGATGTTCAACCTGTTCTTTACGTGTGTCCAGACCCATGCAGTACGTGAACCTGAGAAGGGAGTGTACCTGAAGTACAGACTAGATGGCTCTCTCTTTGACCTCCGTCGACTGAACGCCAGGACCAAGACCATCGAGAGACTGATCCTCGAGGCGCTGTTTACCGATTACTGTGCGCTGATGAGCACATGGAGTCCGACCTCCAGACCATCGTCAACAGGTTCTCGGAAGCCTCTCGACTGTTTGGCCTCACTATCAGTCTCAACAAGACCGAGGTCCTGCACCAACCAGCCCCAGGCACAAGAGCACCCCCACCCAAAGTGTATATCGAAGGCACCGAGCTGAAGACTGTCGACCAGTTCAGGTACCTGGGGAGCATCATCTCTTCCGACGGTACTATCGACAAGGAAATCGCAGCTTACATCAGCAAAGCCAGCCAAGCCCTGGGTTGTCTGCGCACTCGTGTGCTGAATAACAACAACGTCAAGCTCTCCACCAAGATCAAAGTCTACAAGGCAGTAGTCCTCCCCAGCCTCAACGGCTGAGAGTCATGGACGCTGTACAGAAAGCACCTCAAACAGCTTTAACGTTTCCACATGAGATCCCTGCGCTCACTCACGAGCATCAAATGGCAAGACAAGGTGACAAACCTGGAAGTCCTGGATAATGCTGGCTTAGTGAGTGTTAAAGCCTTGATCTTAAAGACACAACTTCGCTGGACAGGTCATGTCATACGCATGGATGATTCTCGCATGCCACGCCAAATCCTGTATGGTGCACTCTCAAAAGGCCACAGGAAGCAAGAACGGCCAAAGAAACGCTTCAAAGACTGCATAAAAGACGGCCTCAAGTACAGCGTTTTCCCGGTAAAGGAACTTGAAGCACAAGCACAAGGCAGATCTGGCTGGCGTGCCGCCACCAGGAAAGCCTGCACGCTCTTTGAACACAATTGACGCGAACCGATCACCAGTGCCAGAGCTCGCAGAAAGACAGCATCGACTTTCCCCACAGCTACGTTCCAGTGCCCCCATTGCCCTCGCAGGTGTGGCTCCAGGATTGGCTTGGCCAGCCACACCAGCACCCACAAATAGAAGTCATGCACAATGACATCGGTTTCGATGGTCTACCCATTATGTGTACATTTTTGCCATAAACTCACTTTTACACTAAAATATTTTTTTCCTGTTTTCTTTTTCTTAGTTTATTTTTACATAGATAGCTAGTATATTCAATGCTGAATCTGCTGATATGTAACACTTAATGTTTTAGGGCGGGATTGAGACTGTAGTAAGCCTTTTATACAACTAACACTCGTGCAATAAATTTTCCTAAAAAAACGGTCAGTTCTGAGCAGGCACTCTGTTAGGCCTCTTGGCTCACAGAGTGCCTGACTGCAAGTGTCTTCCAAATGAATATGGGTAAAGAGGGGGAGAGGATGAGAATGGGACTTCTTACTATTTTCATAGTCTCGCAGGGTCTCCTCCTGGAAGTCATTGTACACTTCGGGTCGAAATCGCTTCTCCAAACCGTAGCTGAAGAATCGGAACAGGCACTCCAGACCATATCTGGGACGACAGAGAGAGTACAGAATGCAGCGCCATTTGACATTTCAAAGAATTATCCTTTGATCAGAATTACTGTTCACCCTTTTAGCCCCAAGGTCCCATTTCTCAAATTTTGTAGGCGTTGCCTTTTAGCCTTGGGATCCTGCAGCAGATGGATTGATCATGATAATTCAAGGGTAGTGCCAGATGAGCTTGGCGCCTTTAGGCGCCAAGCTCATCTGGCACTACCCTTGAATTATCACGATCAATCCATCTCCTGCTGCAGGATCCCAAGGCTAAAAGGGTTAACCCACTAGTGCATGCAAGCGCTGGTACTGTAAACATTAACAGTGCCTGCATGCAAAAGAGGTTAAATCAGACAATGGAAACCTAAAGGAGGGCAGTGCATGTCATCAGGAGTGAGGATTCAACCAAACTCTGTCAGCAACAGGTCTCGATTCTCACGAGCTCCATTGCTGCAGGGGTTCATGAGACTGGACGTCTCTTGCAGATGGGTCGTCTGGAACAACGACCTACAAAACGGGGGCCCTCTCTCCGACCCGATTCAAATAGCTCCAAGTCCTATCTCCTATCCGGGTCCCTCTACCATGGTGAATGGGACGCAACTTCATAGTCCATAACCATCATTCCCAAAGCTGTAAAACTGTTTTCGGAGGACAATTCCCCAAAATTTGCAATGTGACTTTAACCCCTCGAATGCTACCGACGCTACTGCTCGACACTTAACCACACAGCTTTTCCACCCAACGGTATCATCCGTAGTAGACAAGGGGTTAAAGGGTTGGGTCCTAAAGGTGAAACTATGGGTGTAGGTGCAGAGCAGATTGAAATGATGAGCAGCGATAGTGCACGCCTTGTGTATGCCAGCTGACCGTTTTAAACCCGTCATTGCCGGGGCAAGGTGAATGCCACCCAGCTGCAAGCAACATAAACCCTCAAGAGCCCCCGCAGTCGCAGGGGCTTATGAGGATTTATGTCTCTTGTTAGTCCTGTGTTCTTTGTGCCTATTTTGGTCCATTTACATCTGTGTTTCTCCTGGAAATGTCAGTGAGGTATCAGACGTGCAATTCTTAACCAATATCATACCGAGGCTAAAAGCTTCAAGTGTGTACACTGCCATACGCAAGCTACATCATAGTACTTACAGATAAGGATATAGACCAATGGCTTTAGTTCAAGGGTGGTGCCAGAATAGCTTGGCGCCTAAAAGGCGCCAAGCTATTCTGGCACTACCCTTGAACTATTTTAGTCATACTTATTTCACACACTGGTGTATTCTGAATGATAAGGGTTAATCGCTGGCGATGAAGGGGTCAAGGATCAACTGACCTGTATCCAGCCTTGGAGTCCTCCACTGCTAGCGTCTTGAACTCCTGGTACATCTTCTTGTTGTAGTGCTGGCGCAGAAAAAAGGACCAGAACCGGAAGAGCGTGTTCATCTCCTGTGACTGCCCCACGCCCAGCTTCTTACGATCTGCAATGATAGCACGCCAAACATCATTCCTCACTGCACGTAGCAAAGCTAACGTACCAGCAAAGTAGTAAGGCATGGGCAAGTTTTGTAAAGGAAATGGCAAACAAAAGTCCAAATACACATATAAACCGTGAACAAGCATAACTTTTACCTCCAGCTGGAACAGTGTGAAAAAAACTTGAAAGAAATACCTGCAGAAAGTATTGCCTCCCAAGTTGTTTTTTTTTAAAAACGGTAAATAAATCAGATTTTTTCATTGTCAAGACTAAACACACCTGAAACGAGCTCATATCTATCTGATATTGCGTGTTACAAATTTATATTTATTCTATGTTTTATTCATAAACCCCAAACAAGGTTATTTACAATGGTAATCTGGTATTTCACACATTACCTCTAAAATAATATATAATAATAAAAATAAAATCCGCAACTTTTGGTGGCATCTAAAAAGACTGTGTACCTTGTGTACCAGCTGTCAAAGACATAACAGCCATGATAGTTCAAAGGGATCATTAAATCAGTTTGGCGCCTGTTCAAAGTCCCAAGCTCATCTGGTACTACCTTTGAACTACCTTGGCCAATTCATCACCCACCATAACATCCTAACCCAATAAACCCCACAGCTGACTTGACGACTATGAACCAGATGGATTAACCATAATTCAAGGGTAGTGCCAGATTAGCTTGGTGCCTGATGGTCCCAAGCTAATCTGGCACTACCCTTGAATTATCATGGTCCATCTATCTCTTGCTGTAGTGCACTGGGTTAAGATGAATATGTTCTTTTACAATTTAAACTGCTTGTTCCCAATCCCATCAGTTTAAATCAGTCAAACCTTCATCTCAATATCAGGCATCATTTCACATCATCTGAGATTGGATATACAGTGAGCACACACTGCTCCATATTCTAATCACACCGCAATGGCAGGCTTCAAAACAGCTTGCCCCAAAATCTACGAGTGAAAAACGCCTAAACATTTTGAAAAGTCTGTGTCCATCTGAACTGCTGCTATAGTGATTCAGTCACATAGACAGTGGGAGACACGAAGAATACCAGAATTTAACTCATTCAGCCCCGAGTCCCTTCAGCAGGAGATGGATTGACCATGACAATTCAAGGGTAGTGCCAGATTAGCTTGGTGCCTACCACTGGTACATAGCCATTAGGCAACACCTCCAAAATTTGAGAAAGGGAACCTTGGAGCTAAAAGAGTTAAATGGGCCTTTCAACACACAGATCTCAACACGACAATATAAGAGATAATGCAACTAAACATGAGTTGCTTTTATCAAATCTGATATTAGTTGTTTAGATCCCTGAAAAAAATGGTGGCTTTTGCACACAGCATGACCGTCGCTAACATAAACACTTAGTGTTGAGTTTATCAGTGACATTGAAGATGTGACCAAAAGCCATTAATCTTGTTGCAGATCTAAACAACATTGTTTTCACTCACTTTCATAATGATATTTGAGTGCAGGGATATTTACAAACTGCACTTGTTTGTGATATCCATGATTTTCACAGTGATAAACCATCCAGCATGTAACAATCTGAGAACACATAATTCCGTTGTTACAACCTGATCTCTGATGAATAGGCAAGCTTTTACAAAAGTCAGAAATTTTGAAATGGCGGGAGAGCTGCCAAGCCAAGCACGCACCGTTTTAGAAGCTATGAGCTATCAGACGATGTAATGCCTGCATTGTTTCCCATCATACATGCCTCAATAGTGTCAATTTTTTAACTATGAAAAAAAAAGGACTCAAAATAATCCCATCAGCTTAAATCAGTCAAACCTTCATCTGAATATCAGGTATACTTTCACATCATCTGGGATTTCAAATTTCTGCACAACAAAATGGGACACTAGTTCCCCCATCAAACAGAATGAAAAAGAAAGAAATCCACACAACTGCAAGAGACACAGATCCTCATGAGCCCCCACAGCTTGCATGGCCTCTTGAGGATCTTTGACTTTTGCAGGCGCACATCATTTACCACAAGAGTGTACATACACAAAAAAGTTTGAAAATTGTGGTACTTAAACCCCTTTACTGCTGAGAACACATGAACACAATCCAACTGCAAGAGACATCCTCATAAGCCCCTGCAACAGCAGGGGCTCATGAGAATCTCTTCCTCTTGCGGAGACTAATTTGTACCCATGTTTCTTGGGCGGTTTTGGCTTTTGGTCATCAAATGAACAAAGATTTCATGTACACATACTGGCAGGGAAAGGGGGTTAAGGCAGTTGGCATGGTACTTGTAATCAGAGGGCTACAGATGGAACAGGCAAGCATGGGGTATAAAACCTCACGAGGCCCAGCAGATCTCTCACAAGGCTCTATGCCTCTGACAGGAATAGTGCCTTCACCACAAATGTGTATTAACCCTTATCATTTGGAATACACCAGTGTGTGAAATAAGTTTTGACTAAAATATGTATTTTTCTCTAAAATGTATTTTTTTGAGTGGAAGGAGCACTTAGCCTATCAATTTCAGCCCAGGGATCGTTGTGTACAGCAAAGCCACCGGGGAACCACCCGAGTGAGCTGTACCAACATCCCTGAGTAGCTTCCCTTACCTCATACAGGTAAGTGCGCAGCGTCACCAGTTTCGCTCTTACGCGCCAAGCTATTCTGGCACTACCCTTGAACTAAAGCCATTGGTCTATATCCGTATCTGTAAGTACTATAATGTAGCTTGCATATGGCAGTGTCCAAATTTGAAGCTTTTAGCCTCAGTATAATGTGGCTTATCCCTTTTTATTCCGATACCCTACTGCCCGAGAGAAATTTGACTGTGACAGTTCAAGGGTGGGGCCAGAACAGCTTGGCGCCTGAGGCGCCAAGCTATTCTGGCACCACCCTTGAACTAAAATGGTTTATCTATCTTTCCTAATCTGTAATGTAGCCTTCAAAAGACAATAAGCAAATTTGAAGAAAAAAAAAAATCCACCTCAGGTTGTCATGGTTAACAGACAAAAGTGGACAAAGTGTAAAGTGCAGGTACCTTTCAGGCACTTGGCATGGTACTTGTGATACACATGCCACACAAAGTTGTTTTCCTTGAGAAGTTGGTGCGACGGATGTTCGAAATTGGGGAATGCGTGAGGCGTGCTGCCGTAACTGGCTGACAGCATGCTTTCTGAAGGACTGGAAGGAAAAAACAAAACAGTAATAAGGAGACAATATAAAATGCTTGGGTGACAGTGCGAAAAATTGAAAAGACTGAAAATGGTCCACAGCAGGGACAACAAGAGACATAAATTCTCACCAGCCCCTGCAGGGGCTCATGAGAATTTATGCCTCTTACAGACGAACAGGCTGGCTGAAGGGATGCAGAGTCAATCATACCCTCAACCGGTAACGCGTCTTACACATGCCCGGAGGCCCTGCTTAACTTCTGTAAGCAGAAGACTAAGGATACGCCCCCCTTCTCTATACCGCCTCTGTGTATGAAGTAGAAAAACTGATCGGGTCACTGAAAGGCAAAAAATCATCGGGACCTGACGAGATCAGCCCTAAAATCCTGAAACTGTCCCTTCCCTATACAGTAGAATCGTTAACGTATATTTATAACTTATGCATCCAACAAAATATGTTTCCATCAGAACTGAAGCAAGCCAAGGTTATCCCATTGCCTAAATCAAAAGATCTGTCTGATGTTAGTAACTATAGACCCATTTCAATATTATCCAGCCTTTCCAAACCTCTTGAAAGACACGTGCACAAACACCTTTATCAATATTTGGAGAGTCGCAGTCTTCTGCACGTATTTCAGTCCGGCTTTCGCCCCAAGCATTCTTGCCACACGGCACTGACAAGACTTATTGATACGTGGCTAGCATCCATGAATAATTCCCAAATAACTGGGTCTATCTTTATTGATTTTAAGAAAGCTTTTGACCTTGTAAATCATAACATTCTTTTGTCAAAACTTCAAGCATATCTCTGCAATGCAGATGCTGTCTCATTGTTTACTTCATATTTAAGCGGAAGGAAGCAAAGAGTACTGTTAAATGGATCCTACTCCTCGTATGGTCTCGTCAAAAGCGGAGTGCCTCAGGGCTCTGTCCTCGGGCCATTGCTGTTTTGCATATTTATCAATGACCTTCCACTGCATATTAGTTGCCGCGATATTTCTTGTGACATGTTTGCTGACGACTGCACGCTACACACTCCTCACAAAAATGTAGCTGCAATTAGCACGCGTCTGCAGGAAAGCCTGCATGAGGTCACCGACTGGTGTCATTCCAACTGCATGTCCCTGAATCCTTCTAAAACAGAATGCATGGTTATAACCACACGTCAAAAGCACCAGCTATGCCCGCTCTCTCTTAGTCTGTCTATAAACGGCAGCCCAATTGAGCAAGTATCACACCACCGCCTCTTGGGGGTCACCATAGATGATCAGCTTAAATGGCAACTGCATATTAACAATGTGTGCAAAAGGGTCTCCAGAAGTCTGTATATGTTGTCAAAATTGAAAACAATTACTGACACAGATACGCGTCTTCTTTTCTACAATGCTCATGTCAAGTCGCACATAGACTATGCATCAACAGTGTGGGATGGTTCTAGTGATGTACATTTGAAGAGGCTAAACTCCCTACATAGGAGAGCTGCTAAGCTTATATTTCCCGATCCCGAACTATCAACTGACGAAAAGCTTAAAACTTTAAAAATGCTCCCTCTATCCCATCACTTTTAGTTCAATAAAGGTGTATTGATGTACAAGCTGTACAAGCAATTATGTCCACTGTACTTGAGTTCCTTTTTCGCAGAACGGACATTTGTAGCTTCTAGACATGGACAACAATTCAAAGTACCCCTGCCGCGTATTGATTTATTCAAAACCAGTTTGTCATTCTCGGGAAGTTCATTCTGGAATTCTATTCCTGCAGAAATCAGAAACGCAAAGACGCTCACCTCATTTAGGGTCAGCCTCTTCAAACACGTAGAATATCTGAGGTAATCTAATCAATACAGTACAGGGATAAGTTGTGCGTGTGTTCAGGTGTGTGAATGTGCGTGTGTGTGTGTGTGTGTGTGTGTGTGTGTGTGTGTGTGTGTGAGTGAGAGAGAGAGAGAGAGAGAGAGAGAGAGAGAGAGAGAGAGAGAGAGAGAGAGAGAGAGAGAGAGAGAGAGAGAGAGAGAGAGAGAGAGAGAGAGATTGATTGATTGTACATTGCTTAACGTCCCGACAGCAACAAGGCTTTCTTCTCAGGACGTGCCTGCACTGCTTGTGAAAAAAAACAACCAACTAAACAGAACATTGAATGTATGTCGCCAGCCGGTCAAACACATTAAATAAACCTAACACATGGGGCCTAAATAAAGCTAAGACCATTTAGCAACACACATCCAATATCAAGAGCTACAGGCAGTGGAGACAGTAGGGAGAGTTTAAAAAAGGCAAATACAGGTGAATGGACCTCGGGTAGACAGAAACACATGCCCCAGAATAGAGAGAAAACCCCACCCTGTGGGGCTGACCAGGGTGACCCTGGGAACTAAAAAATACCTAACCCCACCCAAGTCCCCCAGGGCAGACCCGGGTGGGGTGGGGTGAGAGAGAGAGAGAGAGAGAGAGAGAGAGAGAGAGAGAGAGAGAGAGAGAGATTGTACATTGCTTAACGTCCCGACAGCAACAAGGCTTTCTCAGGACGTGCCTGCACTGCTTGTGAAAAAAAAAAAAAAAAAACTAAACAGAAAATTGAATGTATGTCGCCAGCCGGCCAAATACGTTAAATAAACCTACAACATGGGGCCTAAATAAAGCTAAGACCATTTAGCAACACACATCCAATATCAAGAGCTACAGGCAGTGCAGACAGTAGGGAGAGTTTTAAAAAGGCAAATACAGGTGAATGGACAAAGGGTAGACAGAAACGCATGCCCCAGAATAGAGAGAAAAACCCACCCTGTGGGGCTGACCAGGGTGACCCTGGGAACTAAAAAATACCTAACCCCACCCAAGTCCCCCAGGGCAGACCCGGGTGGGGGGGGGGGGGGGGGAGAGAGAGAGAGAGAGAGAGAGAGAGAGAGAGAGAGAGAGAGAGAGAGAGAGAGAGAGTTTTTTGTGGGTTTTTTCAGTGGACCATAGTATCTGAGTGCCAAGAGTACTTTGAATACTGCATGTACTGTGTACAATGTTTCTGCCTTCACATGTGTGTACGCGATATTTTGGGGCGCGCGCTCACGTATCTCTGTGTGTGTGCTCGCGTGTGTGTGTGCGTACATGCTGTGTGTGTGTGAGAGAGAAAAAGAGAGAGAGAGAGAGAGCACCTATATATATTTGCCTTTGCTGTATGAATTCTAATGTACTTAATGATTTTCTGTGTTATGCATTACTTTGCATTTTTACTCATTTTATATTTTTTTGCGTACACGTTATACGCGTATGTATGTCTGGAGTGCGTGTCCGAGAGCGTGTGTGTGTATGTGTGCGTGTGTGTCTAAGTGCGTGCGTGTGTAAGTTTGTGATTGTGTGTGTGTCAGTGTGCGTGCGTGCATGCGTAATTGCGGTGTGCATGTGTGTATGTATGTGTGTGTGTGTGTGTGTGCGTGCATGCATGAGGTATGGTGTGCATGCGTGCGTACCGGAGTGCGTGTGTGTGTGTGTGTGAGCATGCGTGTGCGTACGTATGTGCGGGCGTGCATGCGTGAGCGAGTGCATGCATGCGTCAGCGTGTGGTATGTGTATGTTTACATGTCTATGTCATTTATGTAGTAGATGTAGCAACGGCAAGTTTGAAAACTGGTCCTGTTACCAATAACTTCTACCGTTGGAAAATAAAGGTTCATTGTTCATTGATGCTCTTTATGAATCAAAAGCTGAAATTCAACTTTCTGGGATTCTGAAAATCTGAATCAGCCTCCAGGACTGAAGACTGTCACCAATGAAAACGATAGAACTCGGAATGGTAAAATTCTAACAGTTAAAAAATTGCATTTCTTAAATATTAAATCAATAAATGTACTCACTCTTATTCTTAAGAGTCACTGTCCAAGGGTTGTGCTAGATTAGCTGGGTGTCTTTTCAGACTTGAACCTAAACTCGCACTACCCTTGAACAATCACAGGCACACAATCTCCTGAAGAAATATTTGCAAGACATTTCACCCCTTTAATGCCAGTGGACACAGATCAAGTTTTTGAAATCATAAATTCAAAAGATCGCCATCTGTTAAAGAACTTGAATGTGAAGTGGTGTCAGCGAAAAGAAGTCATCCTGATAAAACCCCACCAACTGCAGGGGCGCATGAGGACCTATTCCTCTTGCAGTTGGACGATGTTCAATTTTTCTTGGCAGTGAAGGGGTTAATGCATTTATGCCAAACTCACATGGACAATGACACAGCACTGAAGGCTAGAAGGGGTTAATACAACCAGCGCGTACAAACACAGCTAACAGATAGGAACACAACAAAACCAATAGCAGAATTCACACCCAAAACATTCATGCCCACCTCATTGATAGTGACGTGGAGTTGTGTCGAGATCGTGAGGGGTGTTCGCGCGAGTCCATGATCCACCCCACGTGGCCTTCCACTGGCGGGTTGCTGCTGTGTCGCGTCTTCTTCTTGCGCGGCGTCTGTACCAACACACGCTGTTTCAGACCATTTACTCGGCCAGATAATACTAGGGCAGTGTAAGTTTGAACACTCAGTTTTAAAAACAGGTGGCACTGATCTAAGTCAACAAAAGGCATAGATTCTCATGAGCCTAGTTGCAGGGACCTGCGAGAATGCAAGCCTCAAGTGGTGTCTGTAGATGAACATGCACACTAGATGAACATGCGCATTAACCCCTTCACTGTGGAGAAAACGTGAACACGGTCCTACTGCAAGAGGTATAGATCCTCATGAGCCCCCGCAATTGCGGGGGCTCACGAGGATTTATGCCTCTTGCTGAGACCAGTTTGTATTCCATGCTCCCTGGACGGTTGCAGCTTTCAGTCGTTGGATGAACACAGCTTTTAAAATGGATGTTCAGTGGCAGGGAAGGGGTTAAATGCACAAACCCTGACCATTCATAAAGTAGACAAAGCAGTCAGGATCTATGCCCCCCCCCCCTCCCCACACACACACAAAAACCAAACAACAACAACAAACCCCCCCCCAAAAAAAAAAACAACAACAAACAAACATTACAGCAACTCAAAATCTGTCCATGCATACCTGTGGGTCTGTGGGTCTGGATGCATCCTTCATCACTGGGTAGAAGCGAGGCGCATTCTTGCCAGGTGTCTTTGGTGTTCGTGGTGTGCGACCAGGTGTGTCAGGCACTCGAGCTGGTAATGATCGTGCAATGTCTGCCTGCACTGTTGGAGGTGAAGGAACCTTCTTCGCCTCTGTAAACGCACGAGAATGGTCAACCATGTTAGGGTTTTTGCACACTGGTATGTTTACTTAGCAGAAAACCAACATCCGATTTAAGCCTTTACAACAGAACCTGCTTTGTGTGACCACCCTTATGAGAGGTCACCTGTCATGAAAGACCATCATTTAGGTGGCTGTAGCCACCTAAACAATAGTCTTTAATGACAGGTGAGTACTTATTTTTTAAAACCACTTTTCTCTTGCAAAAATCAAGTCTGCTCAAACAGGTTTTACTGTGCTCACATTTGCCATGCCATTAACAATCGGTCCTTGCAAAGCTAATCAAACCTATATTTTCACTACATGTCTCAAGGAAGTCAAGGTGTGTGGTATCACATTTCTGCTGAAAACTGCAAATAATCATGCACCCTGGCTTGGCTTCATAAATCATACAAACATTCACCATCTGTCTCCCCCCCCCAACCCCTCTCCCCCAAGACGTTGCAGATTATTGCACAATGTTTCAGCCTGTTCCATCAGCAAGAGGTATAGATTCTCACGAGCCCCTGTGACTGCAGGGGCTCATGAGACTCTATGCCTCTTGCGGACTACCCTCAGCTCCAGCTGTCTCCCACTGACAGTGTAATTTCACACTAAACACACAACTAATGACAATCCTCGACTCACCTGTCACGTGTACAACAGGCGGGGGAGGCGGGGGTGGGGGAGGCACTTGCTGGTTGCTGGCCTGGTGTGAACTAGGGATGAATTTCTCGTACATCTCCTTCGTGATCATGTTCACCGTCTTGTGGTCTGGCAGCGGCTCCACAGGCTGCCCAATGCAGATAACAAACCACATAGAATCCTGGCCACAAAGATGACTGCCAAGCGTGTAAAATGCAGAGAAGAACTCAACAGACCTGCCTACCCCTAAAAATGACCTTCAGTAGTTTGCCCATCAGAAAACCACAATATTCAGTAGTTTTGGAGACTTATCAGTAGTGACAAGAACGAAACCATCTGATTTTGATGGTAAAGTAAAAAATGCTGCATTTGTGTGTGTATGTAAATGAAAGAACATTACAAATTATTGACAAATGACTAAACCAATTCCACAACATTAACAACCAACCAACCTGTCAACATGTGGGGTCAATTGACTCAAAAGTTACAATTCTGATTGAATTTTTGTTTATTTCTAGTACCAATTGTATTATTCAAGATTATTATAAGACATTCTGCTCACTTTAAACTCACAACAAAAAAAAGTACTGTGAGTGTAATCTGTGACAAGCAAATACAAAAAAAAAACAATTTTTTTTTCTTTTTTGTTAAATTCAAACAGTTATGAACTGTTAGAATAAAACAAAAATAAGCCAGTTAGTTACTAAAGTAAAACACACAACAGAGATGTGTCTTGTTCTCCTCTCTCAAATGAAGATACTGTTACGATTATGAATATAATCAAAATACTAATATTGTTCCTTAAAAAAGAGCCCTAACCCTTCCAACACTTATTACACTTTAAGGTGGCTCTTGGCATAGTATTTTTGACCAAAATCTTTCAGAAAACAGTTTTGAGATAGACTCGACTTTTGCATCTTTGAAGTATCTAGAAGCAGTTCCTGCACATGTTTTATGTTATAATGCCCTCAAAATGTGTTTATTGATCTTATTTTCAAAGTCACTCGACATGAAAATCATCCAAACACCGTATTTTTTCTTCGAGCATCGCGAACTTATGGCCTTGGTTACGGCCATTTTGCATGAACAAACTCCGGCTTGCCGCATACCGTTATGTAGGTCAACTCTTTCTCCGTCAGAATTCGCGCGGAAACATCGGAAATTTCCATTCACAAAGTCACACGAAGCCAAAAACGAGAGCAACCGAATGCAGCAAAACCGAGCGGAGATTTCCATATATGGACCTCTGTTCAAAAACGCGATCGCTGATTGGCTGTTTCGCTCACTCGGGGCTTCTTCGGCTGTTTCTGACTAGGCAACCATGCGATCCAAAATGGCCGCTGCTTGACGCTTTCTTCTTGAGTGCCGTGGAATTTGTCAAATTGTGAGCAAGAAAATCGTTTGAAGATGGGGAAAAATGTTGGTACTAAGTTCCGAACACTTCATAAGTTTGGGAAGCGCCGCAGGAAGAAAAATAAGACGCCAGTTTTGTCGAAAAACACTCCGCAAGAGGCCGAGCGGTGCCTTCGATATCGTCGCTCGTGAATGGGGATGGTGCATCGAGTGAAACTGCGCCAGAGTCTGTGGCATCGACGAAAAAAAAAGAAACTTTTTCAAGAGGGAGAAGATGGCAGAGGATACAGTTGCAGAAGAAACAACACCGAAGACCCGGAAAACGTCGGATACGAACGGGAGTGAGACCAACGACGACCCTGCAGATACACGGTCAGCGAGCGATGGCGATCTGAATTTCATTGCAAATCTTGGCTGTTTACAACCACTAATAACCATCCTCCACTGCCCAGTTTGCAAGAAAAAGGTGAGCGATCTTGTTTTATTGTTATTGTCTAGGCCACATATGCCGATATTTCGCTTTTTGTGTTTGTGTAAATGGTTTGTCATGAACTGATGAAGCAGATCTTGTGTGTTCACATAGTTCAGAGTCCCCCACTTTTTCTGGATCAGGAACTGGCCGTTTTGCTGTGCAGCAAATACAGCTTTAGTCGGACAGAAAGCTGAATGAAAGAAGTATTCATATAATTTTTTGGGGCAGTGCATGCAGGCTGAGCATGATGCTTGCTGCCGTTCTGTGTGTATGTCACATGTTGAGTGTGTACTGTGTATGTGGACATAGACTAAGTTTGCAACTTGTGTTCTTTTCAGAACCTGTCGATCAGCGAAGGAGATGGTGGGCGAAAGGGAGCTGCCTGTCTGCTGTCCGTGAACTGCACAAGGTGTGGGGAGCTGTTGTCAGAGTGGACATCACTACGGTCTGGCATCACCCACTCTGGCTTTGACATCAACAGACGTGTTGTTTCACCTGCAGTCAGCAACGGCCTAGGTTTCACACAGCTTTTTTGGAGGTTTTCTGCAATGCTGAACATGCCTCCACCAATGAATGAAAAGACTTGGTATCACTACCAAAAGCAGATGAAGTTTGTAGAGCTGGAGGACCTGGAGAGAGCAAAATCTGCAACCAGGAAGACCTCGAACAAAGAGAAGGATCGGAGAAAGAAGATTGATGACATTCGTCGACGTGAGAGAGAGCAGCGTCGCCATCGAGAGGATGCCATTTATGGTGCAGGACAATTTTAACTGCCAAAACTTTCAGTGCCTCCCCATGATGCTGAATGCTGTTTCAAGTGAACTTAACTGCTTTTGACAGAATTTAAGTTCATTCTATGACCTATACTGTAGTGTGAAACATTTCTAAACTTTGAAGCCAATTTTCTAAGAACTGTGTATTTTGCATGTGTGACGAACTTTCCCCCTCAGTAGCTTCTGTTCTAACAGAGCTATCAATCTGAAAATTTGCATGCTTATGTAAAATTGCATGTAGAGTGCAATAAAAGCATCAGAATCAGCCTATGTCTTATAGTTGTCAAGTTACAGGACCACAAAAAGTGGTGGCAAAATTTTTTACTTTTTTGCCACGTTTGTATGGCTGGTGAGTGCTGAATCTGTTATTGGTACACATCAAAAACTGCTTTCCTTGCACAGAATGAACACAGCTTTACAAGAAACAGTAATTTCTACATTGAAAAAGCAAAGCAGTTTTGTACAGCAGAGGGGGCAAAATACCATGCATTGCCGTCGTGTATTATAATTATGATCAGCTGTAGATTTTTTTCTAAACAAACCAGCAACTTCAAACTTTGCAAGGAAAACATCTATGATGTGTACTATGAGTGTGCCAAATTTCACAACTCTATCTTGAACAGTTTCTTTTTTACAATTTTTACAAAAAACGGACGCCAAGAGCCACCTTAACAAATTGTGTTAATCACTTCAGCATCACTGAAAGTTAGTCACCAACAGCATGTGTTACTCATTTCTTATTCTTTCTCAGAGTTTCCTTGTAGCAGGATTTCAGTTCTGCAAGCTCTTGACTTGTGTACCCCATCACTCTCTGACATGGTTTGCCTGGCTTGGACTTTACCACAAGGAGAGCTTGTAGAGTCTCTTGTCCAATGCTTGCTCTGGTGTCAGTCCTGTTTTTCCTGACACAGCTGAAGATCCGTTCGCAGTGTGAACTGGAGTGAGGGATGGTCAGAATTCCTTGCATGAACTCTGGCAGATGGTGGAATTTTCTGCCACCAGTTTCATCAGTCACGTCTTTGACCCTATTCCAGAACTCATCGACTCTCTCTTCCTTGAGCTCAACATCTGCCTCTTCAAGAATGTGAGCTTGGAACCTGGTAAATTCCAGCTTCACTGCCTCTGCACTGGCTCCAGGAGGTATCAGTACTGGAAATCTGGTGATAAAGTATTTCACACTGTCCAGATGTCGGTCGTCTGGAACTCTGGATTTTGCATTTGCCTGCCTCTGCATGTCCTTTTGCACGACAGCAGGATCCGTCACCTCCACATGTCTAAGGAGGACATCATCCACTGGCAGTCTCTTCCCAATGTAGGCTGAGGCTGTGATGAAGAACTGCTTCACATCTGAGTAAAACTCCTTCAATCGTTCTGGACGAAGGCAGTTCTGCTCACTGGCTGCAATGAAACTTCTCGCATCATCTCCAATGATCAGGTCATCATCAGCTTTGTGGTGGTACGCTTCCCTGAACTGTACCTCCTTGAGCAGTTCCCCATGCTTGTTTGCCAATGCGACTGGCCTCAGATAGCGCTCAAACAGGTGGTGCTGCAACTTGAATATTGTTCTTCTTAAGATGTGCACCATTGGCTGGTCGCACTGAAGGGCTACGTTTGGTGTGTCAAACACCTCAAGGGCACTCTTTAGGAACATGCAGTATAACTTGGAGGTAGGTGACCTGAAAATGGTACACAGGCGGTCCAGGCGATCTGCTTGTCTGCTTGATCTCTCAGCGCGGGCTAGCTTCTCTTTCTTAAAGAATTCCTTCAGCGCCTCCCAGTTCTCAAGTAAACGGGGCAGGCAAACTCTGAGGCTGAGCCATCTGGTGGAGACGTGCTTGAGAATTTTCTTCCCCTTGACCTCATGATGGAGCTGAATGGTCTTCAGGTCCAACAGTCTGGTTGAGCTCTTGTCGAGATAATAAAATACATCGACAAGAAGCTCATCCACTTTTAGGGACAGCTGCGAAGATGCTGCAAAATAAATACATTTGAAATAAGACACTGAGAGAGAAGAAAAAATCAATCGCAATTAGAGAAGAAAACAAACATGTACGGCTTATTGCTTTTTGTCCAACATGAAGGTAATTTCGAAGATGGGTCACTAAACAGGGTCTGAAAAAATTATTATCACAGTTGGATTTGAAACTAGGACCTTTCGATCAAAAAAAAAAATGATTAGGGCTTAATGTCTTTTGTCCACCACACGGGAGATTTCAAAGATGGGGCACCGAAAAAAGGTCTGAACAAATTTTGACCCAAGCTGGATTCGAACCTGGCACCTTTCGTTCGAGAGGCGAACACTTTCACCACCGAGCCACCCAGCTCCCCACCTTTCAAATGAGAGTGGACAGCACAAACATATGTCATGTACAAAGCACACAAACATTACGCAAAGTCTGGAGACAAGATCAATCAATGTGTCTTCTTTAAAAAGTTGAAAGTGATTACCATTATGAGCTGCGATGTGTATCAGATGACACACACAGCCAGACAGGAAAATGTTTGGATGCTTCTGCCTCATGAATCCGTTCACCCCCTTAGTTTCCCCAACCATGACGTTAGCATTGTCACAGCCCAGGGCAATACAGTTCGTCCATGGAATGGCAGAAGCCTCCAGCTCATCTTCAATAAGCTTGAAAATGTTTTCACCTGCAAGCAAAATGACCAAAAATGTAGAACCGAACTAGAAAACAAGAATGCCAACGTTAAGTTTACCAGGGACGACCACTGGCCCAATACATACTCACTTTCGCTTCACATGAGACAATAATGTTGACAGAAAAATAGTTGGAGATGACCTGACAGCAAACCCGTCTCACACAAGCGCACACACAAATTAATTATTTACATTTCTAAATCATTCTTTTTTTGTTTATTACTATCAACCCATCTCACACAGTTGCACATACACAATTACGTATAGTGGTACACATTTCTTAATTAATCCATAGCACACTATACACATTTATATTTCTTAATTATTTGTGCAACACTTACCTGTGGCACGATCAGACAGGAATGGAAGTGACAACAGCTCTGACTGCACCAAGCCAGTGTTGAGGTTTAATGTCCGCACCACCAATGGGAACATCTTCTCGTTTGCATCGTTACTTCCATCGGTGGAAATTGTAAACGGCCCCTTCTTCATCCTGTTCACAAGTTCCTCTTTGAAGCTTTTCCCTATTTTCTTTACAATAGCAGTTGCTTTGCTCCGTCCACAAGCGAAGTCAGCTGCTATTTTTGAGTCCTTGAACATCAACTTGAAAGCTTCACTGAAACGATCAGCTGCGGCGAGCGGCAGGTTGAATTCTGCGATAAGTTCAACCATCATGGTTTCAGCGCGAGTAACCTCTTCAACTGTCGGCCCGGTCACCTTCTTCTGAGCAAAGAAGTTTGTGATGGCATTAGCACTCTTCGGCTTTGATGCATTAACATGTTTTTTGTGCATTGACATGCCTCCTGCAGTCATCAATACCGCCATGGGCTACAGAAAAATCACATCTGCATGCAATGCAAAAGGCAAACTGTGGGCCTTTCTCGCTCTTCTGAATCACAGGATACTTCTCTGCATATTGCGAACGAAAGGTCTGCACTGAAGTAGCAACAACTTTCTTCTTTTTCCTCGAAAACAAAATTCCGCTTTCTTCATCACTTTCGTCGGTTTCGTGCATACGCTTGCTCTCTTTCGTAGCCATGTTTAATCAACGCGTGATCGTGCGGCACAAAATGGTCGCCAGGAAAACCCCTAGTAGCAGTGCGCGCATGCGCGGGGAGAATACTATACGCGCGACTATGTCTCCAGACGGACTTGCGCTCACTCGAACAAAATCGTATTTTCGACCAGCCCAAAATCGTAATTTTTGACAAGCAACCGTAGTTCCGTAGTTTGTGGTCAATTTTCGTAGAAACTACGGGAAAATCGTAGGGGTAGGCAGCTCTGACTCAATGAAGAAAGAAACACGCTTAAGCGTGTTTCTTTCTCCGTTGGGTTCTTCTCTGCATTTTACACGCTTGGCAGTCACCTTTTTGGTCTAGCAAGAGTGTAAAATGCAAGGAAAATCCAAAGCAAGCACAAAACACGCTCAGAAAGGACATATATCATCATGAGCCCTAGTGCCAAGTTGCGGCTCACGATCTGTACAGACCCCCCCTTTAATACTATCAGACATGTACAAAGTGAGAAATCACACATATCAGCAAATAACTCACATAATACCTTCCCTGCTTGCAACCATAAATATCTCAAAATGCATCCCATTTCCATGCCCAGTGACCCCATCATTCCAAGGAACACGAAGGGCCAAGCTAATCTGGCACCACCCTTGAATTATCATGGCTGATCCATCTCCTGCTGTAAGTGTGTGCAGCTAAGAATGCTAACTCCCCACACAGATAAATCCCATGTGCTACCGCTTGCATACTGACCAGCAAATCATCCTTCCACAAGTCCTGCTCATAGTACATAAGCCCGTCGTTGATGACCTTCGACAGCTCCGCGGAGATCTTGGACCGGGGTTGGTGGTCGCCTGTTCTGTCCCCACCTGGGTGTTTGCGCAAGTATGGCGGTGTTTGCGTCACGATAAGGATCTTGTCAATATCACTGTCATCAAACTCATCATCGGATTCGTCCGACCTGGAGCATTCAAAGAAGAAGAATAAAAACCATGCCTATCACTAGGTCGTCCCAGGCGCCCACATGCAGGCGGAATACTAGGCCAAATGTGCTAAAAATTGCACAAATCTGATCATCACTTTCACTACATAATCATTTTTTGTTTCTGATTTTAATATAAAAATGAAGATAAAATATTTCTCTTTCAATAGGTACTCCAAACTGCTGCCGAAGCATGGAAAGTAACGAGTTTGACCCATGTTTTGCATGCTTTTCAATCGCTCATTAAAGATCTAAAATCAAATGCAATGAACTAAAACTTATATCAAATGAACATTTAGACTTCCCTTGTTTGATTTGTGAACTTGCATGTGAGCGGAACAGCCGATTAGATTATTATTATTTTTTAAATGACCTAACCCATCGCGCACGCACCGAGCGTCATGCCGCCATTGCTGTTTCACGTCATAAACACCCTCCCTACATTACGGTCTCTCGCATTTAGTGAATGGTCAGTTCTAAAAATACCGACCAATCAAATAAAAGAAGAGAGAATGGGCTTCAATTTGGTCTCCGATTCGTCGAGATTGAATGGGTGAAAGGTTATGTAGCAAGGTTTTCATGTGTTGAGATCCGATTTTCAACCCGAAATGGGTCATTCTCTGGAAAAGGATACCACTTGTGTGACATTCAAAGTAAAAATTCAGTTTTGCATTTTTTAACAAACTGTATATGCAAATGAAAGAATAACCCTTCTAGTTAATGTACATGCAAAGCAAAATATAAAAAAACTAGTGATGTTAGCATTTTGTATGATTTTATTTTGCAAATTGTACAGTCTCGGTTGTTGCATGGACGCCAATGTGAGTCCCATTCCACTCAAAATCATCCATCAGTACCATCATTTGACGCCTAAATTATCTTCCAGTAATCAACACACACACTGCTATGTCGAAAAAAACAAGAATTTTACAGTATTTACCTTAGTTTGGTTATATTTTGGCCACACACAACATTATCTTGAGTTCATCCATCTAAAAGTTTTTCTGCTTCTCAGAAAACAACAACTAGAGGCATAATTTTTTATTACTGATGCCCTTGGAGTGTCTCAATGCTAACTTAGTTTGGGAAAAAATAAAAATTAAAAATAAACAATAGAAAAACTGATTTACATTTTGGTGTTATCTTGGTTGTGACTCGGACGCCAGAAGAAACGTAGCCACCTTTTTGAATGAAACATATTTCCATATGATGTTTTCATTGGGCAAAAACATTACAGTGTCAATAAAATTGTTTTTTTTTTTTTTAAGTGTACGCTTTATCATTCCTACCCAGAAATGTATCATAGCTTGTAAATGTCGAAATAATCGATCACTGTCGTTGCCGGATGCCACACTGCATTGTGGAGTCCAAATCACGACCGAGATAACTTTAAATTTCTAGCCATTTCCCCGCGAACACATTGCTCAGAGTGTTGTTAAGGCTACTCTTACAGAAGAATATGCAATACAAAAGCTACATAATATCTCAAAAAAAGCAGTGTAATTCACATACAACAAACGTAGATCGCTGCGAAGATTGAAGCTAAAGAAACAATGGCGGACATATCTCGGTCGTACAACAAAGGCGCTGCGCGGACACCACATACAAAATCGCCGATAGCATGGGATTGCGTAGTCTTTGAAAGCTAAATATAGTTCAGCCAGCAATGCGTGCGTTTTCCGCGGAAGGACACAATTTGTTATCCGGTTTCATTCACAACTTGCGAAGTAAAATAGTTCTTTGCACATCTCGGTCGTTGCACATTTTGCGGATGCCAGATCGATAGGCCGAATACAAAGTATCATTATGATACTTAAATCGCTTTTGAAAACTTTAAAAGGTATACCAAGCAATGAAGTTAACTTTTTTTGCTTGAACGTGTTTGCTCGCGGAGGAATACAAAAGCCCTGTGTCGATCCTGGGTCAAGTTTGTTTACATCATATTTTGGGACACCATGTGGGACGACCGAGAGCTGCATTTTTGTTCACCCATTTTCCAGTAAAGCCTCTTTATAAGCACGCTGTAACAAGTCTTATTTGAAGAATGATATATATGTTGTATAAAAATTATCAAGTGCTAAAATTTGGAAGGTTTATGAAGGAGTAAGCACGTTCCTTTTGAGCATAGCTAAACTATGTCACAAAATGGCGACCGTAATTTGCGACATTTTCACTGGTAATATCGTTCTAGCACAAAAATTAAATCAGACAGAGAACACATTTTATCACATGTATTTTTCAAGACAATACCAAGCAGATATTTATAATTATCATGAAAAACTAAGCAATACTTTTCAAACAATAAAGCCCCAAAAACAGACACCCCCACTGGTATCCTTTTCCAGAGAATGACCCAAATATGAATCTATGCAAGGTCATCGCCTATCAGTTTGTATATTAGACATTCTACAATAAAACTATCTTAAAATATAAACGTGAAGTGACTTTCACGCGATGCGGTTGTGAAAATAGCAGAGACGGTGTCCGGGAGTTTTGACTTCACTTCAGCTTCCACAATGGCGGAGGCGAGCGCAGTAGTGTCGAAACCAGTCAGCAAGTTTGTGGACATGGCTACGTCTTTGTATTCATCATCTACGACTCTGGCTTCACTTGTTGGTAGGTACACAGATCGAAGTTTAATTTCTCCGTGATAATTTTGTTTTTAATTTGTTTGTTGATTTAATAATTGATTTTTTAATCCAGTCATTGCATGATCGAAATAGAACAGGAAGTTGCTTTTCGTTGTCCGAGAGGTAGGTGTAGAAATGGATCGTCTGAATTAATTTGGGCTTCGATAGCCGTTATGTATCACATTATTTCAATAACAAAATGATTAAACTGTAACATTATGCATCAAAGTATGATAATGCTTTAGTTCATTTGGACAATTTCGTTAGTTTATGTGGTCACGTGACTTCTGAGGAATCTACTTTCGGTTTTTACTTTGTCTTGCATACCACGTTTTCCTTGTGTTTTTTTTAATCTTGATTATCAAAGTTGTGTGTCACTTATTAATTATTTTGGGTAGGAAGTGACTTGGCAGTGCAAGGATGACTAAAAAATAATAAAATAGGTCTCTTTCTCTCTCTGTCTCACACACAATACACTCTCTCACACACATTTGCAACCACACAGTTTTAACTTTTATAGTCTCTCTCTTATTTTTGTTTCTTATAAATGTAAACACCTACATCTTGTTCACTTTGCAGATGACGAAATCTACAAGCATCTGAGGAAATGCTTCATTCCTGGCAGGGGTAGACCTCCTGCTTTACCAGAAGTGGGCCTCACAAACTGTATTCTACTACAACTGAAGATGCTGCAAGTTCAAGCAGAAGGAAAGAAAACATTCAAAGATGTAGGTGCAATTTTCAACTCTCTCTCTTTTCCAGCCCTTTAATTTTTTTTCTTTTACAATTTAAAAGTTAGAATTTGAGGGATGGAATTTGTGTATACTTAAACATTTTTATGCTTATTTGTGCATGTGATTGTGAATCAAATGCATACCTGTACATACCATTTTGTTACTAATACTTACAATCTAATAATCTCTTTTCTTGTTTGTTCCAGGTTTCTACTTGGTTTGATGCCCTTTTTCCTGAGGTGAGCTACCCATCGAGTCGTTTAAGTGGAGCACTGGACAGACTTGAGAAAAAAGCCCAAAATTTGTTGATAGATGGTGGAGACATTCATTCCTTCCTGAACACTCAAGTTGATTTTGATTTTGTATCAGTATCCTTGACCAAGATTGGACTGAAGAGAAGACAGCTTCTAAGAGAAATAGAATGGACACAGCCTGACCATTTAGAAACTCTGACACATGAGACTGTTGTTGACATTGAACAATTTCGAGTTAAAGAAAAGCAGCCAGAAACCTTTACATGTAGCTGGATAAAAGCACTGTCATTAAAGCATTCTGCGTCACCAGATTTACTTTTAAAAAAGTCTGTGAAAAAAATTATGGAAACTTACAAATCAATGATTAAGAATGTAAAACATCAAAGTGAAGCACTCGGACTGTTCCTTTCCATGCACTTTGACACTGTGAACAAAGCGCTCAGTTTGTCAACACCCACTCCAGAACAAAAAGAAATGAAGCAGCTCAGAACAGCAAACAGTGTTTGTCAAGAAAACATAAAGGACATGAAAGAAGATCTGGCTGTCATAAAAACTGCTCTGAATGAAGTGTCCGCTGTCAAAATGAGACTTGTTTCAGACCTTGAAGATTGATTGATTGATTGTACATTGCTTAACGTCCCGACAGCAACAAGGCCTTCTCAGGACGTGCCTGCACTGCTTGTGAAAAAAAAACCCAACAGAATATTGAATGTATGTCGCCAGACGGTCCAATACGTTACATAAACCTACGACACGGGGCCTAAATAAAGCTAAGACCATCTAGCAACACACATCCAACATCAAGAGCTACAGGCAGCGCAGACAATAGGGAGAGTTTAAAAAAGGAAAATACAGGTGAATGGACCAAGGGTAGACAGAAACACATGCCCCAGAATAGAGGAGAAAACCCACCCTGTGGGGCTGACCAGGATGACCCTGGGAACTAAAAAGTAGTCAACCCCACCCAAGTCCCCCAGGGCAGACCCGGGTGGGGTCAGACCTTGAAGAGAAGACAAAAGAAACTACTGAGCTTCGGGCAAGTGTTGCAACACTACAAGCAACTGTCTTGGAAAAGGACAAGAGACTTAGCCAAGTGAATCCACTGAGAGTCAACAAACTTCAGGAAAGACTGCATAAAGCTAGAACTGACTTGAGAGCTGCACAGAAAGAAAACACTCACATGGACTTGGTGGAGAGAGTACTTGAGAAAGAGAGGAGGACATTACAGAAAACAAGGGTGCAAGTCAGCAAATTGAAAGCTACTGTAAGAAAACTGGAGAGTAAGAATGTAGAAATGAGACAGCAAGTACAAGACCTGCTTGATAATGATAAACTGAACACTGCAGATGAGGACATAAAGGCTGGGCTAAGAGCAGGGGACAAAAACCGCTACAGTGACTGTGTTAGAAAAACGATAATGGCATTGCAAGGTGATGCAAATGTTTCAGCTTCCCAGTGCTGCAAAGTAATAAGCATTGTTGCACAGCACTTGTTCAAAACCAACATCGGAGTGGAGGATCTTCCATGTTTACAAACGGCAGTGAACATTGCTGATGAAGGACAAGTGATCACAAAATTTCAAGCGACTGAGAAAATTCTGGAAGCAGATAATATTACACTACATACTGATGGAACATCTCGTAATGGCAATAAAATAGTTGGTCAGCAGGTTACTTTGGACAATGGTGTAACTCTCAATCTGGGGCTGACAACTGTGTGCACAGAAGATTCAGAAACACTACTTGAAGTTACAGTGCAAATGCTGCAAGAGCTGGCTGATGTTTATGCGGCAGATGATCAGAAGGAAGCAGTCTTCAATGCTTTACTCACTAAGATGACCAGCTGTATGTCAGACCGAGCAGCTGTTATGAAACTTTTTGGCACAAAGCTGTGTGATTTCTTGACGTCCAGACTTGGGCAAGATGTTACCATGCATTTTCTGAAGTGCAACGCCCATTTTTTGCTAGGGCTGAGTAGATCTTGTGAATCCTCACTGAAGACATTGGAAGATGAACTGAAAGATCGGCTAAAAAGAAAACTCGGCCGAGATACACTTAACAAGTTTCAGCGCTTCCATGGCAATGAATCGGCGACTGCAAGAGTAATAAGGCTAGCATCTAGTTTGCTTGGACCACGCGGTGATGAAAAAAATGGGCGCAGGGCAGAGTGGCTTGCATTCTTGGAAAAGAAGAGCTTTCTAACAAGCTATCGTTCCAACAGATTTAACTGTTTTTTTTGTTTCAGCAGCTGCTGTTGTGCATCATCTTCAAGACATGAACATCCTTTTCCACAGTGGCTTACTGGGTCGCACAAACCTAAAGATCAAAAGTTTGGCAGAGGACATCAAAGATTTCAACCTCCTTGCACTTGTTTGTGCGATTGCGTTGTTGTATTTTAGTGTCACTGGTCCCTTCTGGAACCTGCTTTAAAGTGAAGTTAAATACTATGAATTGTTCGTGTACATTCAGAAGCTGGAGAGGAGAGCTGCGTTGGAAGATGGAGGGAAGATGCCAGCGAACTGCTTGATGCTGACTTTGCAGGGATTTTTGACGGGGAGTTTGAGGTGGAGTCGGAGATGAAAACTGCAGTACACCAGTTTGCCTCTGAGCATGCAGGTGAAGTCAAGCATGCACTTGAAGTGATCATGAGGGACTTACTGATAGTGACTAGGCTACAGCTAGCAGACTTTCTCCTAGGCGGTCAGTATGGAGAAGACCAACCACCAGATGTAAAAGAACAACTGCAACATTGTCCCATCACCAACCTTCTTGGTGAGAATGTTTTTGGTGAAATGGACTTTATTATCAACAAGTCTCACAGTGCATCATTTCATCACCACACAAGCACTCTTATGCTGAAGCACAATAAGACATCAAAATGGCTGCAAGAAAAAAACAGTGAAGATGCGAAGAAGATCATGACACTGGCACGAAGAAAGAGCAAATATCTTCGAATGGAACACAAAAGACAAGAACTTTTGGTGAAGCTGCATATTCGGGAAAAGCTTTTGCAGAATGAGAGGGAAAGAAAACAAAAAGAAGCAAAAGTGGCAGCACAACGAGCCAACATTATTGAACGAGTCCGTGACCATGGTGGACCATGTCATTTTGCCAGCGATGTCACACAACTAATTAGAAAAATGAGGGATGAAGGGGCCTCACGTACACGCATTCTACATGCTCTCCAAGATGAAATCCGGTTCCAGAAACATGTTCTGGGTGTAGGAAAGGCACTAAAGATTGTCAAAAAATCAGTTAATGACTTGTCTGAGACACTTCAGGCCCATTTAGGACAATGTCCAAATGAAGCAGGCCAACAGAGTGCTGATGAGCGGAGTGCTGATGAGCAGAGTGCTGATGAGCAGAGTGCTGATGAGCAGAGTTCTGATGAGGAGCAGATGGGGCCTTCTCTATTCAAGCGCCATCGAACAGGGGAACCAAATAGGTCATGTATATTTACCAGGCAAGGTGAATGGGTGGCAGTGTTTTATGACCAAAACTTTTACATAGGTCAAGTCACAGAAATAAAATCCAAAACTGAAGCCCAAGTCAGCTTCCTTGAAAAAACAAAAGGTCGTACAGACTACTTTCGGTGGCCGCGCCTGGAAGACATTGCTAGTGTTGACAATAAATATGTGTTTCGGTGGAGTGTGGAGGTGCTACCTGTCAGTAACAATGGAAGAATCTGGCAAGTCTCAGACTTGGAAGACATTGCTGAAGCCTACAACAGGCTCCTGTGCTGAAACTACATAGGGAAACATCTGCTTGCCATCTGCGAAGTTAATATTTTATGATGTTTTAATTATTTATATATATTAATCACCACATTGTTTCTGTTTGAATGATTGTATGTAGTCATCTGAATGATTGGATGTGGTTACTGTTAAATTTAAAATGTTTTGTTATGCTTCTGTGCTGAATCATCATGTCGACGAAATCTGCTATGTAAATATTTTATTATTTTTTTATATTATTCATCCCAATGTTTTTAAAAAACTGTTTGATGTGCTTACACTTGATACAGTTGAATTTATCATTTTTTGCTCTTTTTATTGATACCAAAACCATTTCTGTAGCTTAATTAGAAGCAAAGTTATAAATTTGTGTCAAAATGGAAAATAAGCATATACGTAAGTTGATTCAAATCTGCCCCAATTTTGCATTTTTCACCTATTTGAGTGGCTGATAACACTACTTTCTTAAGTAGTTTTGTACAGTAGACCAACTTGTGAAAAATCAGGTTCTGATAATGCATGTAGAAGAACAGAAAAAAAAGAAAATTGGTGTTATTTGATGAGTATTTGTGAAATTACAAGACGTTGAAAATGGATAAATATCACTTTTTAAAAATGTGTACAAAATCGCGAGAAAAATTAAATGTTAAATAATTCATAACTTTGCTTCTAATTAACTTACAAACATGATTTTGGTACCATTGTAATCAGCAAATCAACATTGTTTAGGAATTCTGTATCATTTTTTGTTTAAAAATAAACCAAAATTCAGTTTGGAGTACCTGCTTTCAATCTATGCGTGTTTTATAGTTAAATAAGTTCGGAATTAGTTGTAATAAATTGTGGAAATGTGTAGGGGTTTACTCCATTTTTGCTGTGGCGAGGCCTTCCGCACAATGCGCAGCTAAAGGCAGCGTTTTACACACTCCGGTTTTTCCCACCGTGGATTTCCGAGACAAAGGACACACACTAAAAATAACCTAATGATGAAAGTAGAGTTGTTTGCCGATCTACTGATATAATTTTCTTATCAATATTTGCTGAAATTCTGGTCAAAATCCAACAACAAAAACTTTTTTTGACCTCAAGTGGTCGTATCTGCCATATTTTTCATCCGTTTGTGATCAGTAAGTGGCGCTCCCTTGCCGTCGCCTCAAGCACCAGACGGCGCAGAGAGGATTGAATGAATGAATGATGTGATCAGTAAACGCGGGTATTAAAGCTCAATTTATGCTCTTTCCAATGATACGAAAATCAGCACGATAGCTTTTCTGTATGAATTTCGCCATGCGATCCAAGTGGGTTTTGATTGATTGTACATTGCTTAACGTCCCGACAGCAACAAGGCTTTCTCAGGACGTGCCTGCACTGCTTGTGAAAAAATAAAAAAGAAACAGAACATTGAATGTATGTCGCCAGCCGGTCAAATACGTTAAATAAACCTAACACATGGGGCCTAAATAAAGCTAAGACCATTTAGCAACACACATCCAATATCAAGAGCTACAGGCAGTGCAGACAGTAGGGAGAGTTTTAAAAAGGCAAATACAGGTGAATGGACAAAGGGTAGACAGAAACACATGCCCCAGAATAGAGAGAAAACCCCACCCTGTGGGGCTGACCAGGGTGACCCTGGGAACTAAAAAATACCTAACCCCACCCAAGTCCCCCAGGGCAGCGATCCAAGTGGGGCAACCCTACACCGCCTGCGGCAACTAGCTAGAGGCAAAGGGAACTCGCGAGGTCGAGCATGGAGCCTAGCGATGACTCAAACTCAGCAGATACAAATTCGTCTCCTACTAATGTCTTCGCCCGTATCTCGATGAGTAATGCTTAAATTATGTGTTTTGATTAGTAATGCGAGTTTTGCGATTTTTTTTCTATATTATCATTATGTACAGATGTGTGGAAACAACAGCCGACTATTTTTGCTCTAGCAAACCTACGTTAGGATAACGTGGTCAGCTGATCGATCTTTTTTGAAGACGCGTTTCGGACTTACAGTGTTAAATAATGCATATTTAATGGTTATTAGTGTTAACAGGCGTTTCAAAAGGTCATAAATGTTTTGTAAGTTTAGATGGTACACTTACTTACGCCTGTCAACCCTTCCAAGGTATAGGCCGTCGACGAGAGACATCCAGCGACTCCTGTCCTGTGCTTCTCCTTCGATTTTACTCCAGATGGTTCCCAGCCTCTTGATGTCTGGTGGGAGGTCTCGACGCCAGGTGTTTCTCGGCCTGCCTCTTTTCCTCTTTCCCTGGGGGTTCCATGACAATGCCTGCCTAGTGATACTGGAAACTGGCTTTCTCAGACTGTGACCAATCCATCCCCATCTTCTTCGCCCAATTTCATTCTCTGCTGTTATCTGCTCTGTTCCCCCCCCCCCCCCCCCCCCCCTCGAGTCTGACGTTGCTGATCTTCTCTGGCCAGTGGATTTTCAAGATTCTTCTAAGGCAACTGTTTATGAAGATCTGTACTCTGTTGACCGTGGTTTTTGTCAACCTCCAAGTCTCTGCTCCATATAGGAGAACTGCTTTTACGTTTGAGTTGAAAATCCGGACTTTGGTGTGTTGTGAAAGCTCTCTGGAACTCCACACTTTTTTCAACTGAAGAAAGGCTGCTCTTGCTTTACCGATTCATGCTCTGACATCTGCATCAGTGCCGCCTTTTTTGTCGATGATGCTCCCGAGATAGGTTAAGGACTCTACCTCCTCCAACGGGGTGCCAGCAAGCAAGACTGGTTCTTCCCTGGTTGCATTCAGACTCATTGTCTTTGTCGTCTGCTTGTAGATGGTGAAGCCCACTTGGGACAAGATGTCAGAAAGCCTCGTGGTCTTGTCCTGCATTTGTTGATGAGTGTGGGACAGTAAAGCCAAGTCGTCTGCAAAATCGAGGTCGTCAAGCTGTGTCCACTGTATTCCGCTTCTTCTCTGCTCAGTGTTCCTCTTCATGATCCACTCTATGGCCAGTAGGAAGAGGAACGGAGACAGCAGACACCCATGCCTGATGCCGGTTCTGACCTGGAGCTCCCTGGTGAACTGCCCTTCGTGGATCACGCGACATGCCATGCCATCGTAGCTGCTCTTGATCAGGCAGACGAGCTTTGTGGGTACACCGTAGTGTCGTAGGAGTTTACACAAAGTCTCTCGGTCCACGCTGTCAAATGCTTTCTTGTAGTCCACAAAGTTGACGTACAGCGGGGAGCTCCACTCCAGAGACTGTTCCACGATGTGGAGAGTGGCGATCTGGTCTGTACATGAACGTTTTTTTCTGAATCCTGCTTGCTGGTCTCTTAGCTGGGGGTCGACGGAGCTCTTCATTCTTTCCAGGATGATCCTGTTGAAGACCTTTCCTGGTACTGACAGCAAGGTGATTCCTCTGTAGTTGGAACAGTTGCTGAGGTCGCATTTCTTGGGAAGCTTGATTAGGTACCCCTCCTTCCAGTCAGCCGGCATCATCTCGTCTTCCCAGATCTTTCCAAACAGTGGGTACAGCAGCTCTACTGTTGTCTCTAGGTCTGCTTTCAGAGCCTCCGCTGGGATGCCATCTGGCCCTGGTGCTTTGCCGTTCTTCAAAAATGCCACTGCTCTTCTGATCTCTTCCTGGCTGGGTCTGTCACAGCTGATGGGTAGGTCAGTCTCTGCTGGCTGGATGTCTGAGGGGGTCAGGTGGGGTGGGTCTGTTCAGTAACTCTTCAAAATACTCGGCCCATCTGTCGAGTTGGTCTGCTCTGTCTGCAATAGGCTTGCCTTCTTTGTCTTTTACTGGTCTTTCTGTATGGCCATACTTGCCCGACAATCTTCTGGTAATGTCGTAGAGCTGTTTCATGTTGCCGCTGCCTGCTGCCTTTTCTGCCTCTGCTGCCAGGCTGTCTGTGTAGGCCCTCTTGTCTGCCCTGATATTCCTCTTCACCTCGCGGTTGGCTTCTGAATATTCCTCCTGTGCCCTTGCTTTGGCTGCTCTCGTGCGACTGTTGTTGACAACTGCTTTCTTCTGCTTCCTCACGTCTATCTTCTTCAAGGTCCGTGCCAACAGCCAGTCCTTGTGATGGCGTTTCCTGAATCCTACAGTGTCTTTGCAGGTTGAGTTCAGCGCCTCTCTGTCTTCCACTGCTGCTCTGTGGCGATCGCCTCCTCTTCGTTTACTAGCTCCTGTAACGCTTGAAACTGGTTGGACAGCACCAGTCTGAACTCTTCTCTCACTCCAGTCTCTCTCAGGAGGCCTACATTATAGCGCTGTCTTCTCGTTGTCTCTGTGCGGCTTTTCTTTAACTTGAGCTTTATTCTTAAGGTAAGCAGATGGTGGTCTGAGGCGACATCTGCTCCCCTCCTCTCTCGAACATCTAAAAGGGATCTTCTAAATTTCTTGCTATTTGGTTCTCTGTAGTATGGTCAGGTGAGACCCAAGTTGCTTTGTGTATTCTTCTGTGTGGGAAGATGCTGCCTCCAATGACAAGTCTGTTAAGAGCACAAAAGTCTACAAACCTCTCCCCGCTTTCACTCATTTCCCCTAGTCCCTGTCTCCCCATCACCTCTTCATATCCGGTGTTGTCGTCCCCTATTTTGGCATTAAAATCGCCCATGACGATGGTGATGTCTCGCTCTGTACATTTGTCCACAGCACTCTGGAGTAGGTCGTAGAACTCTTGTTTCTCTTCCTAGTCACTGTCATTAGTGGGCGCATAACACTGGATGACGTTCAGCTTGATCTTTTCTTGTTTCTAAAGGCTGCTGTGATAATTCTTGGCCCAAGAGGTTCCCAGCCCATCAGCGCTCTCTGTGCCACTGATGACAGCATGAATGCTACTCCTTCTGTATGGGGGGCATTCTCCTCTTCATGACCTGAATACAGAATCATCTCCCCACTTAACAGCCTTTTCTGGCCAGACTGCGTCCATCTGGCTTCACTGATACCTAGCAGGGAAAGGTTGTACTTTTGCATTTCCGCTGCTATCTGGGCAGACTTCCCGCTCTGGTACATGGTCTTGACATTCCATGTGCCCATGATTGTGTGTCCCTGGATAGAGAGAGGCGGCTCGGTCCTGTGGCTTCCGAAGACTTCGGCTTTCACCACACGTCATAAATCTTCTGGTAGAAGAACCTTTCTCCTCCAGTAAAGGAATTGCTGTTTGTCTATTCGTCGGCGTTTTTGTAGCCATTTCCTTATTTGCTGGGTTGGGAAGCTACCCCCACGCCCAACCCCCTTACTAGGAGGACCAGGGGTTTTCTGTCGGGGTCTCCTTCCCTTAGACCATGTTGGTTCATGGCACCGTATTTCATTCGGTGCACCCCTCTTGCGAAGGACCCCCTTATCCACCACCCAGGGGACCGCCTCAACACTATATGGTCCCAGCGCGAGGTTAGATGGTACAGCTAAAGCACAAAATCTAAACAAAATATGAGGCAGGTGTGAGTGGCTGAAAACCGGAAGTGGCTTCTCGGAGATTTTTTCCGATCAAGGGTGATTTACTCTTTTCTATTTTGCTTTGCTATTTTTACGATGTTAGTGCTGACTGTGATATAATTGATCAGAATTGTATAGGATAACTTTGTTAAATGTTTTATATATGGCATACTTACACAGTAACAGTGCTGTAGGTCAAGTGTACACGGCACAGTATACTGTTCAACTTTAAGAATTTAAGATGTAATTTAGTTAGAGCAGACAAGAGTGTGTTTATGTATAGACAAATCACTGTTGTTAATAGTAGTGGCACTGACAGTAATGTCAATAAGAATAATTCATGTTTATATAAAGTTCACAAGTTCAGACTGTGATCATGTGATAATATAAATGTTTTATTAAGGGGAGACACGGTACCGCAAGAACGTCAATTTTGGTGTCCGAAGTGTTTTTGGGTTGACTGGATTTTTGGGTTGTTTGAACCCCCTAGAACCCGGGCACGACCATAAAATATCACAAAATACCTTTTATTTACTGTAAAAAAATAAATAAAGTGAAGCACCTGCTCAATGTTTCCAGCATTTGCGACGTCTTTTGCTCGAAAACATCCAATGTTTGGACCCTGACAACACCGCTTTGCGAGCGACGAATGCCGCCATGTTTGGGTCCATTCGAACCGGTTCCGTCTCTACTTTCCCATTCACCAACCAGCTAAAGGTTACAAAGGCTCTATAAATAGCTATTGGCGCAAAACTGACGCCACGAACGACCGGAGATTTCCTTATACGAACGTTATGCTAATGAGATAATACTATTTTCGGAAACCGACCAATGAGCAGAGCGTGCCGAGTGTTCTGGATGACTTCGGGTTTTTCCGACCAGGCTCAGAACGGCTTCGGGTCTTTCCGACCGTCCCACAATGCACCATTACGCATGGCGTACAACTCTATCAAAAATACGAGAATCGCTCATTCAGATCACGCATTAAGCGGCATTTTCAACGTGTGCATATATCCAAGACTGAGAAACCTTTTGCTTTTCATTTTCTCATGAGAAATATGTTTCTATATGTGGCTATTCAAATTTTTTTTTTTTTTTTTTTTTTTTTTTTTTTTAAATCCCATAGGTGTTTGTTATGGCACAGTACTTCGTTTTGCTTGTCCAATCTTTGGGGACCGTTTTCTCAAAATGTGATTTTTCGACCAAATAAAAGGTTGTATCTTTTGAATGGCTTGACCGATCCATTTCATATTTGGATATGATATTTGTAACATGTGTTGCAATATTTCTGTGCATGGAATATGAGTTTAGTGTATTAGTTTGTGTTTGGTGACCATGTGAATTGCTGTTTTCGGTCTCTTGATGACTGCAATTTATAATGATTATTTCTAGTGCTCATTATAAAATTACTGATGTACTGAATGCAATTTCCATGCACAGGTCTATTTAGCACATAAATAGATTTAAAAAAGAAAAAGATGTGAGAGAATATAAGCATTAGTTCAGACACAAGAACATTTTGAAATTAGCTAATTTTGCAAGGTTTTTCCCAGTTTTTGATGCATTAAAGTCACAAAAATATTTTTTTTTGACATTTTTCAAAGTCTATATATAATCCAGCAGTTATTTTACATCATAAAATGACAACAAACAACCAACAGTTTCTGAAACAAAAAAAAATTCATTATTTGACTACCATGTCTCCCCTTAATTGGACTCTGAGTATGACTATGAAACGCTGAAATTCTCAGGGTGCTTTTTTCTTTAATTCTTCTTCTTCCTTGAACACTCTTTACTTTCTTTAATTCCAGAGGATGAGACATATCATCTGCTGATGAAGCATGTTTCTGCAAAAGGTAGAGGCCACTGGTGCAAGTTACCAAGCGTGAAGTGCACCAACCGCCTCATTTTGCAGCTTGGTCTTCTTCGGGTCACCACTGGCATGACTTGGGAGAGAATTTATAGTTTTGCACAGCAAGCACTAAACATAAAAGTTGGTTAAGGATCTTCCTACACTTACCCATGAAGAAATCAGCCTGCGGAAGAAGCTACACAGTACGAGGGTGTCAGAGTGGCAGCTTTTCTGTCATAATCATCATAAGAAAATTCCAGCCACCTCAAAAAAAAGTAACAGATTCAGATGTGCAGTTTTCTGTGACAACGTTTTTGCAATTTGCCAAACAGATTTTAGTTTTTCTTTATGCTACTTCATTATTTTTATAACATAGTTATCTTTGTAATCAAGATTGTTAGGCAACTCATCTGATCTGAATCAGGTTATGGCTAGGAATGCAAACAGAATTTTGTTTTGCATAGACATGAAACTTTTTTTTTTAATGTGTGTGCTTGTGACTGTGAGCTAATGACTGTTGCCTTGTCATAATTTAATATATTTGCATTTGAAATTGTCAGTTTATCATCTTGATTTTTTGTTTTGATGCGATGATTTATATTTCTAAATTCTATATCAGATTGTTATATCACTTTTTTTCCAGTGTGCTTTCAAAATGACACATTTCAGGTATTGCAACTGCATTGTACAGTATTATTTTGTGCGTTTCTTCACCGAGATTTTGAGTATTCATTTTACATGTTGGCATGAGATTCGCGCGAATCCACAGGCAAGGTAATGATTTTGAAATTTAGCACAACCTTGTCGTCATATTTTTTCCTCATTTAAGATTGTTAAGATTTTATTATTCATCTGAATCATTATTCGCATTGCAGTTTTGCACTGGCCATATTCTTACCTTTATTTTGATATGTGAAAGTGAAACATATATGTATGTGTCATAGTTCTTGAGATCAGCAGATTTTACTGCAACATGCTTTCAGTTTTTGTATTTTTCCAATATCATTTTTTTAAAAAATAATTATAATTATTCAGCCAAACCATTACTTGCATTGCATTTGTAAGATTCTTGCCTTTCTTTTGATATATGAACCATTTCTGTGTGTCCAATAGTTTTCGAGATATAAAGATTTGACTTGCACCTGATTTGTGTTACACTGTTAATTTTTTTACTGTTGCAAACTGGCATGGTTTAGATACTTTGAACCTTTATAATAGACATATTATTAGCCTTGAGTATACCAAAAAATAGGCATGCATAGAGCAGTGTTTTATGTGATATGCTTGATTTGCAGGCTAATATTTACATTAGATGATGAATGGTGGAGACCTCAAAGTGGCTGTTCGAGTGGTTTAACTCGCAAGAGCACATTCAGATTCACGTTATTCATGCATTATTGTGGAGAAGGAGGTTCAGTTAGTATTATATTCATCTAAGTAGTAGTCTGCACTGTTTAAACACTGTAAGCAGTGTTGGCTGACAAAACTGTGTTATTGCTGAGGCCTCAAACATGGACTTTTCTTAAATTTGACCAGAAACGACAGAATGACATAATTTTCTAATCGCTATGGAGTGTAACTCAGAAACCTTTTAAGATATCTCCACAAAATTTTGCATGCAAGCTCATCTTGATGTTTACTTTCAGAAAACTGTAAACATTTTATGTCTTTTGAATCTGGAAAATTACTGGGACAACCTACCATCACCACTCAAAATCAAAATGGATTCAAATGCGTCTGATTATTTTGGTGCTTACAGCTCAAGCACAGCCATCACACAAATAATGAGATATGGCAAAGCCTGCATTGAGCCACCACACTAATGAGAGATCACCTGTCAATAAAGACCATCATTCAGGTGGCTGTAGACACCTACATGCTGGTCTTTAACCCATACACTGCCAGTGGGCACACATCATGTTTTCAAAATCATTGTAAATTCAATGTCAAAGATGCCAAGATGTCAAGGGGACACGGAAACAAAGTGGTTTCAGCAAGAGGTGTAGATCTGCGCACCAGCGGGGGCTCATGAGGATCTATACCTCTTGCAGATGGGTGGTGATGGGGTTAGTGACAAGTGACACTCTTTGCCCCGCAAGACTTCTCTTGAGAGAGCATGTCTCTATTAAGGAAGGTCTTATGTCTTGTGTATCACCAACCAAAACCCAAGATGATCCTTGCATCTAGATATCCAGTATCTTTAAAAACAATCCAAAACTGTGTACCAACCAGTCAGTAAAATTATTGCGACGTCCAACTTCCAACTGTTCCAGCTCCTCGTCGAACATGAAATCCAGTTCCTCCAGGTCTGCCTTCCTTCCTCGCTGAGAACAACACACACAACATTCACAAGATTAGCAACGTGTCATTCAAAATATTTTACCAATCACATTGAAATCACGACTACCTGAGAAAACAATCAGACGCTGTGCCCATGACTACTCCTATTTTGGGGGGAAAGGGTGGGGGCTGGGGATGGGGTGTTGTTTGAGGTTTTATCCACTCTGAAATGAAATCAAGACTCCTATGAAAAAGACAAATAGTTGTGTCCTTTTGTTTTTCTTGGGTAGAGGGTACTGTCTACTTTGAAAATTGTGGTTCCTTCTATCCTGGTTATTTTATCACTCTCATTTCCTGACCATTCCTCATCTGGGCCTTCCACAAACAAAAAATTGACTTTCAATCAACTCATTTGAGACGCGACACATGCAGAAAAGGCCATGGAGAAAAGCAAGCTGTTTCCATCTGCAAGAGGTAAAGATTATCATGAGCTCCTGCAGCCCTAAAGTAGGTAGCGGCAGCTTCGCCAGTCGGCTACCATCAAGCATAAAATCGCTGCATTTTGTGCCAACTTCAACTCAAATTTATCATGCATCTACTGCACAGATTGTTTTCATTCTTATGTCAAAATAATATACGTCTTTTTATCTTTCCAATGATCATAATATTATATATGTTTTGTTTGTGTGGAAAAACTGCAAAAATAAACTTTAAAGCATGTGTTTCGACTTGTGCGAGCCGAAGTCCGACTTCCCGGCGTATGCATCGCGTACGCGCCTACACGATCCCTCTTTTCAACAAGCCAGCAGATTTACCACACACACGCTACACAGCTATATTTAGTATCAAAATGTGGGTCAGGACGTCTGCTTCAAACTGGTATAAGGTGTTTGGTGGTTTTCGTATACATACATTGAAATATTGTGGTTTTTTCACAAAAATAAGGACAAATTTTCGTTTTTTTAGCAAAACAGAACGTATAAAAACACACATCTGGGTACCATTTTGTAGAGGAACGTCAAATCTATCGAATGGCGTTAGAGGCTAAATTATGCAAATGTGGTGGAAAATCTGCTTGAGGAATTTCCCACTCTCGTTCACGCGCGACTTTTTTTGACCGAAATTCAAAATGGCGACGACTGAAGACGAACCGGTACTTCCACTTTCGAGGAAATTGCAAGAAAACTACGTAAGTAAAAGCTTAATCGCTTTGCAGATTTATGCTATGTTGTCATTTGTATGGTTTAGATGCTATTTTGTTTACTATTCTTCGGAATTCTTGCATACACATCCTTCTATCACTGCGTTTAGCCTCATTGATCATCGCATCTTTCTTTGGATGGAAAGTGCCATTGAATATAGGAAAATACTTCACTACAGAAGTCGGTTAGCTTCACTAGCTGCTTAGTAATGTATTTGTAAATGCATTTATCACTTTCCTATTTAATTTCAAACGTCGATGCTCATCTGTTATGGTTATATTCAAGTTTAACTGTCGGGCATCGAAGCGAGTCAGGGGCAGATAATTTGATGAGCGACTATGCGGCATTGACAAAATAGGTCTCAGAGCGGCCAGTATTTCATTATTTCTCTTCGTTTCTTTCGTCGAGATAAATAATTAGTCACACTCAGCATGATCAAAATACCCTGCTTTTTATTTTTCTTTACTCTAGGCCTAATTAAATCTTCCTCCTCAAAAGATGTTTAAGGTAAACAATGACATGAGTACTGTTTGTGTAAAGAGGCATACTCAGTCATCATGATATTAATAATAATGAGTACTTGTATAGCGCCTAACCTCAGATTAGAGCTCTAGGCGCTTAACAAAAACTAATGTACAAAAATAACTAATTACAAAAATGCAATTTTCAAAAACTACAAAAGACAAAATACAACGCACTCTGTAAACAAGCTATAAAGTCACCATTCAAAAGTGCTACGCTTATGGACTCATACTGGCATTCACACACACACTCACACTACTTCTAACATAGATAGAGATGACATTAACATGACAGGTGTGTGACAAAGTCATTTGTAGCTGACAGAAAAAATATGGGTCTTTAGGGCTCGCTTGAATGCCTCTCTCGAATCCACGTATCTCAGTTCGCGTGGGAGGTCATTCCAAACAACTGGGCTTTGGTATCTGAATGACCTCTCACCAAACGACTTTGTTTTGACATGAGGGATACGTAAAACTCGAGAGTCGGCAGCAGAGCGCAAATTCTGTCTTGAATAATATAGTGAACCGCCAGTATTTTTTAACTGATTGACATTACATTTAACAAAACAACCTCCAAAACTGATTAACGTTATATTTAACAAAACAACCTCCTTTGTTTTAGGTGGTGATGACGCGTACACTGTACTCAAAGTCTTCCTAGCCAAAGGGAGGGGGAGGCGCCCTGACCTGCTCACCTTCAGTGCACTGGATAACTCACTTCTTTTTCAACTTTCAAGTTTATCTTCTGAAAGAAAAATGTGACAAGACTTTTGATGATGCACCGGCATTTCTTTTGAACCTTTTTTCCGGACTTGACAGAGAGTCGTCTGAGATGTTTGGTGTCTGAGACAAAGCTAACATGGGAAAAGCAGAACACTATACAACTGCAAGAAGATTTTATGAAGAAGCGTCATGACACGACGTGTAGGACCACACCTACACCAACTTGGCATCACCAGACAGCAACTTTTGACAGGCGATTGCCACCTGGCATCACTACAGTCGCCAACAAAAGGCTTACTTCTTGACCTGGAGTCATTTAGAAATGCGAAGGCTCTAAATTTGAAATGATGTGTGGTTCAGATTGTCGTTTAGGTGGTGGTTCAGATTGACCCAGCAGACTGTGACCGCTGCAGCAATGAGGAGGAGGGCTGTAAAAGTGGGCAACTTCAAGAATCGACTCGTTGGCCTGAAAAAGGGGAATGTAGATTCGTTTTTGGTGGAAACAATGGATTCTAGCATTGTGGCAGCGTCTAATCCAGCAGAACTAGGTAACACCACCACGACATTGGATTCTGAAAGAAAAGGCATGACACTGACCATTCAGCATTTGGGGAAGAAGCTGACCAGTGTGCGGCATCGCATTAAAGAAGTGGAGCAGGAAAATGAGACACTTAATATCAAGTTTCAGGCTGAAATGGGGACTTTGCAGCAAGTTTTAACCGAAAGGACACATCAGCTGAGACTTGTTGAAGTGAGATTAGAGGGACTCCAGATCAACCATGACAGTATCACAGCTCGCTTGAAACGGTATACGAAAGGGACACTTTCCAGAAAACTAAAGCATACGGCAAACAAAGTATAGCTTCAAGAAAGTGTCGATGACGCAACTACTTTTGCCGCAAACATCGGAGACCATTACCAACGTTTCAAGAACACTCTGCTGTAGTGTGCATTTTTGTTCAGTACTGATTGCATAGCTCAAGCAGTGAGTTGGTTTCATTGGTCCTTACATCTGTCCTTTGACTGTGCAGACTGTCTCGCAAGGTTCAGATCAAGCCGAGCTGCTATTTTAGACACATATATTCATCAATATAATTATGACATACATTATTTCCAGGTGTCTCTTTACATGTTTTCTGTTCAAAATCATAGCTGAATATAATATGCTTTTTTTCCTCCCTGCCAAATGGCCTCAAAATCTGTATACTGGTTAAAGTTTTTCAGTCATATTTGTGCTTTCAACTTGTTGTCGGTGATACTTTTACTTTATTTGTAGCATGTTCAACATGAATGACATGATGTATGGAAGTGATTTTCATTAATATTGCAGCAGAATATATATTCTGACTTGTGTCCAAACAGCATGAAATTTCATCAAGGCGTTCAGAAGTTATGCTAATTTTCGTGTTGCGCGTCGTTGCTCATGTCCGCGATACGTCATTTTGAGCATTTTCTGGACTTTGGCACCTTCTATCAGAACAATTTATGTATATTACAGTCTGAAAAAAAATAGGCTTTCTTTTTGTATATATATTTCTTAAAATAATCTCACAAAAGGTTATTTTAAGCGAAAGATTGTTCACAGTATGGTCACAAAGTTGGACTTCTGTGCAATGTCAACTCGGCTCCGATTTATTTTTTTCCATTTTTAGTAACTCGTTACACATCATTGTACTGCATTATGGTTTTCATATTTGTTTCTGATACTCTCCTGATAATACAGATTGTGAATTAAAAAGATGAAGCCTGTATCTTCTTAAGTGTCTCTGTATCCCTTGTCTGAAAATGGCTTTTCATTAGGTTGGCGGCCCACGGACGAAAGCCTAAAAGTGTAAAATGTTGTATCTCAGGAACTAATCAACATATTTACAAAATCTTTTTTGCTGTTTGTTTGTTTCTTAATGCTCTATTAATAAAACAATGTAAGGAAGGTCTCAAGTTATAATGAAATTTTGGCTGCCACTACCTACCTAAAGGCTCAAGAGAATCTGTGTCTCTTGCTGGCAGCTATATTGGCTCTCCTTTCTTTGACCCATTACATACCGAGGCTGCTTTTATAAAATTTGCTCTTCGTCCTGTAAAAGTTACGTTACAGATTAGGAGATGGATCAGCTGTTAGTTCAAGGGTGGTGCCAGAATAGCTTTGCGCCTCAGGCGCCAAGGTATTCTGGCACCACCCTTGAACTATCTCAGTCAAATTTATTTCAAGCAATGGGTGTATCGGGATGAAAAGGGTTAATTTTTCTTGGTGGGGAGAGGTGGGGGAGGGAGATATCACATATTCGTTGGCATCATCACATTTCAAAAGTTGATCCTTCAATTTGCTGTTAATAACCTGATCCCATCAGCCTCATTAAATCAGTCATAATTTGTGCCCTCACAGACAATCGGGACAAATCAGGGTTCACATCACCTGGGATCAAGACTCGTCTTCACACTAAAGAAACACAATTCTGAGAAAGACACATATTCTCATGAGCCTCCACAGTCACGGGGGGAGGGGGGGGGCTAATGAGCAGCTGTGCTTCTTGCTGACACCATTTTGTACCCGTGTTCCTCGCCGGGCTAGGGCTCTTTGACTTTGGCCTAACTACGACATCAGTAAAATAATCTGCGTCCGATGGCAGCGAAGGGGTTAAACCCATTTAGCCCCAGTGCCGTACAGCAGATGGATTGACCATGACAATTCAAGGGTAGTGCCAGATTAGCTTGGCGCCTGCAGGCACCAAGCTAATCTGGCACTACCCTTAAATTGTCATGGTCAATCCATCTCCTTCATATGGTACACAGTTGTTAAATAACACCGGAAATGTGGCCATGGGGTTAAATGGGTTAATAATGCAGACTATGTGAAGGGGGTGTAACAAGCATACCTCCTCCTTGGCCACTTTGGCAGCTTTTTCCCTCTCCTCCCGTTCTTTGGCAGCCTTTCGTTCCCGCCTGCGAACTTCATGCCACTCCCCGGTCAGTTCTGGCGCTGACGAAGAGAGGACAGGAGGTATATGGCTGCTCAGGTCCATTCGAACCATATCATCCTCTCTCGGGGGAGACGTGTCTTCGTGGACGTCTTGAATTTTCGATCCATCTCCTGATGCATTGTTGCTGTTGGTATTGCCTGTGAGGAGAAGCCACAACAACTTAGTCTCTCTGCCAAGCCCCTTTTATCTGCCAGATGCTTAGATTCTCAGGAGCTCATGCAAATGCAGGGTCTCATGAGAATGCCTGCCTGCTGCTACCAGAAATAAGGCCCATTTACATCCTGAGATTAATGAATTATTCCTCTGAACTAAAGCATGCATCTCCCATTTACACACTGGTGATCAACAAGAGGAGATTTACACAGACAGTATCCAATGTTCTGCACACTGTAGATGAGCACAAAAAAAACCACCTGACTCGTCTGTGACAGTAATCCCCAGATCGACCCACTTGGGGAGTACGCCACAAATGCACTCCTACTGAATGAGATGCCAACATTTGCAGGAGTATTCTTCAAATAGACCCACTCTGAAAGTAGGCCACAAGTATACTCTTACTCAAATGAGATGCTGAATTACTCCCCCAAAGCATCTCATTTGAATAGAAGTGTAATTGTGGCGTACTCCCTGAGTGGGTCTACCTAGGGAGTACTCACTACTCCCCTGAACAGAATGGGCATGAACACTAGTGGTTTACCTGCTCCGACCAGTGGCCATTTCTGCCCAGGTACAAACTCTGGTACATCCGCGTGCAGTGTGTATTTCAAGACTTTCTCCCCTGGTGATGGCTCTAGTGGCCAAACCTCCGGATCCTTCTTTTTGCGAATCGACATAAAATCTGGTGACAACTCCACTTCCTCACTATCCTTCAGCGCCTGCAGATGGAAATGTTTAATAATGTGCTTGCCTGTGATTTGGGGGCTTAGAACTCGTGCTGAAAGGCCCAAAATCACAGACCCACAAATTATGCTCGAGTCTTGAAATCAAAGTATGTGTCAACATGCTTTAGTGTGTATTGAACGAAACAATGTCATCTACACACACATGCTTGGTTGTAAATATTTTGTTAATCTTGTCCAATTCTAGAAATTCTAATTTCTGAACAAATGACGTTTCATACTTTTGTCTGCCTCCATTTAACCTCAAGGCTGAATTTACCAGATTCTGGAGGTGTTATGTAATGCATATGTCCCAGTTGCAGGAGATTTATCAACAGTAATTCAAGGGTAGTGCTAGATTAGCTTGGCAACTGCTGGCACCACCCTTGAATTATGGTGAGCCATCTCCTGCTGCCGTGTATGGGTCTGTAACTTGCCTACTTTTTTTTTTTTTTGCAGTGAAGGGACATAATGGTAAATTTCCAAACGTAACAAGGACTCATGAGCCACAGTAGAACCTCTTTTGATCAACCACTCTTATTTAAAGCAATGTCATTAACCCTTTTCATTCTGATACACCACTGCCTGAAACTAATGTGACTGACAGTTCAATGGTGGTGCCAGAACAGCTTGGCGCCAAGCTATTTTGGCACCACCCTTGAACTAAAATGGTTGATATATCTCCTGATCTGTAATGTAGCCATCGTAGGACAATAAGCATTTTTTTTTTTTTTTAAATCATCCTCAGGATGTAATGGGTTAAAGACTATCATTTAGGTGAATGTAGCCACCAACATGATGGTCTTTAATGACAGGCGACACCTTTTCTCTTCTAAATAAAGGTGATTGCTCAAAACAGGTTCTACTGTATTTGCAACTGCGAAGAGATCCTAACAGGGTATCACTCCTTGCTAGGACCAAGTAGTGTAGGGGGCTTTCTAGCAAGTAGCTTATGTGAATGGCCCCCAACATGAGATGAACACAGCCATTGGCCCTCTAACCCTTATCATTCGGAATACACCAGTGTGTGAAGCAAGTGTAACTAAAATAGTTCGAGGGTAGTGCCAGAATAGCTTGGCACCTCTAGGCGCCAAGCTATTCTGGCACCACCCTTGAACTAAAGCCATTGGTCTATATCCTTATCTGTAAGTACTATTATGTAGCTTGCATACGGCAGTGTACAAATTTGAAGCTTTTACCAGTAAATCTTTTAGCTACAGTATGATATGGGTTAATGGCCCCTTGCGCATGCAGCCACAGGTACAGTCAACAGTAGCAGTGGCTGCCGGCACAAGGAGTAAAGTTGATGACATCAACCCACCTCAAAGATGACGGACATTTCGGAGGTGAGACTCTTGACGCGAGGGAAGCCAGCGATAAGCACAATGGGGATCCAGCCTTGCTTGTCCATCCGTTTCCGCAGGAAAATGTCCTTCTCCAGATTCTCAGCACTGAAGTAATACTCTCTGCAATCACAAGATGTGAATTATTTATCAATTTCAGCGCTGACACTACAAGAACATATGGATCAACCGTTGTTACGTGGTAAAATCGCGGTCGTAGTATATCACACCAGACGGCACGCACGTAAGGTTCTTTTAACCCTTTAAGCCCTGAGTAAATAAGAAGTCTATATACCCTTCAGCCCTGACTTTATTTGAGAAATTTCTGTTGAAAATGGGTGTGCACTGTAAAATATTTGTAAATAATACTTTACAACAGACATCCCCATAAAGGTATATATGTACAGATTTGCCATTGGATGGACTACCGTTTTATGCATTTGACCACACTGTGTCACACGTGTCGTAATGCCTGGTGACAAAAATAGTGACAGGTGACAATAAACTTGAAAAAAAAGTCTTTCGTGAATGACAGGTCGCTGGTACTTAACATGCATCACTAAATAGGGTGTCTGTTAGTGTGACACATAAGTGTCCATGCATTTCCAGCATGCCGATACAACGCAAGACCCCTACCTTGTCACCGGATATCCATGTTTACACCTGCCACTGATAAGGTATATCCACGGTCTAGACAACATGTAATAAGCGGCATTGAATGATGATCAGTGTGTCTGTGTTGCGTCTTGTACATGATCGGATGGAAGTACCAGTGTTGTAAAGACTATACACGTACTACACATGTGACCAATGTGTGTCGCTGGTGTCCACAGAGATACCTACAGGTGCACCAAGGTGTGGCATAAAAAAAACCGGAATATCAATTAGAACCTCCGAATTCAGCATTAGAATCAAGCTGTAAGTCATTGCCGTTGTCAGTGCCTCAAACGGCGATCGCTCCAGCTGACACTGCCAACACGTGGTTATGCTGCCACGCGGTAGGTAGGCACACATGTACCAATACATCAAAACTATCAGCTATTGAAACCATGTCTCCAAACACAAAATTGTATCACTCTGAATATCTAGACATCCACTCGCCATTCCGACCGTAATTCCCACATGCTGAAAAGCTGACCGCATACCACAGACGAACGTGCGTACTACTGTCAGGCCGTGTACTGAGTGTAAACAGGATGTGTCAGTGCGAAGGGTGAGGTCACGACACGCGCAGTGAGGCTCGAGCGTCACCGGGCGCGCGACATGAAACACCTGACACCACTGTAGCGGTTTGTCGGGTTCAACGGTATATGAGGCCGCCAACCGCTACAGCAGTTTGCCGGGTTCAAAGGGTTAAAGAAACTTCATTCAGCTGCAGTCCGTCACACACGGCTTAAGGTTGTAGACAACACTGGAGTAACAGTTCCAACAATATTTTAATTCAGCGATGCGATCTCCACGAAATGCGTTCACAAATTCACCAACAATGTCTTCTCTGCCAAATATCTACACTTTGACACAATGCTTCTCTCATACAATGTACATCACCATACACTGCATAACTCTGTCACTGACAATGAAGCACGATATCTTGCGTGTGCAATTATACAACTGAACACTGTACCAACAACGCTGTTACATCGCAATTCTACAACTGAACAATGTACTACTCGCGCTTCGTAATACGATCTTTTATAGTGGTATGTTTTCCAGAACAATCGAGCAAAATCGTACAACACAACCAATCAAAACAAAATACGCAACTAAAACCCATAAATATCAAAGAGGAAAAATTAGACCAGAATAATCTACAAAAATCTGGCTGCTATTTCCAGCCCCTATGTTGGGAAATCCCCGCGTGTCATGACTGCACGCATGAGCACACTAGACAGGTCACGACCTCTCCGAATCATCCGGAAGTTTCAAGATTCCGCCTAATGCATGGTGACCGTTCACTTCACGCGCGCAGAAAACAACAGTGATTACTCGCGCAGTTTCTAGACTCTTCGGGATTCAATTCCGTGTGCCAAAAGATAATCAATTCCGCACTACGCATGAACGATAGTGATACTTACTGAAAAGGTACGTGATTCGTAATCATGATAGCTCAAATAAAACATCGGATTGCTACCTACGATCAACACATGCACGCTCTCACAGAACAACACAACCACAATCGTTACAACTGTAATTGTTAAAAGGTAGTGCTAGAATAAAACTATCAAGTCCATCCATCTCCTACAAGCAGTGCATTTCCATCAGAAGCTGCAGTCCCACTGACCTCTCTAACACTGTATATACATGGGTGACAGTGCCAAAAATTTAAACGACTGAAAATGGCCATGGACTAACTATGCCCGATGATCCATGGTCAGCCAGAGGCATAAATTCTCATGAGCCCCTGAGAATGCAGGGGCCCATGAGAGTTTAAGCCTCTTGCAGACGAAACAGGCCGGCTGAAGGACTGTTCCGTCTGAACCAAAAGCTAAAATTCAGCTTTCTGTGATTTTGCAAAAGCTGAATCAGTCTCCAGGGCTGGAGACTTGAGTGTCACCCATGCATACGTGTGCGTATCTGTGCACTACCTGAACGAAACTGCAAGTCACGATTAGTCTACCACTCCTGGTCAGACTTGCGCCCTCCCAGTGAAATCAACCATCCTGCCCACTACAAAGAAGCTATTAACCCCCTCACTGCCAGTATACCCAGACTGTTTTTGAAATCGTAAATTCAACAAAGATCTCCATCCGTCAAAGTAATTTCAGCATGAGCTACAGCTCGTCATGAGTGCCTGCAAACTGCTCATGAGGATCTACACCTCTTGGGGTTAACTCATTGACCCTGACGGCCGTATTTCCCAAATTTTGGAGGCGTCATATTCAAGGGCAGTGCCAGATTAGCTTGGCACCAACAGGCGCCAAGCTAATCTGGCACTACCCTTGAATTATCATGGTTGACCCATCTCCTGCTTGTAGTGTGTCAGAGCTAAATGGGTTAAGCGCTGCTCAGTTTTTAAAATGTGCAATCGAACAATAACATAAGCAGTACTCACATCTGTTTTTTGACAAAATTGCGTGTCTCCCCAAGGGGGTTGAAGTAAATGGTGCCTAGCGCCTGAAACTGCAACTGCCGGTCAGCGAAGAACAGGCCTTGGTCATCAAATCCTCCAAACTGACTGTCCATGCCTAAAAAGACACCAAAATATCATTTTTCAAATTTTCTTAAGTTGAATGGTGTGTGTGCTAGTCTGGCATTAACTCATTCAAGTCGCCCCGCAACAATAGCTGCGAAAGTGCCAGCGGCAACGCTATACGACACTTCCGCAGTTATTGATGTGGGGCACCTTGAACGAGTTAACAGACCAGTACAAATAGTTTAATAATGATGAATATTTATATAGCTCTTAATCTTAATCCAAAGCTCTAAGCGCTTTACAATCTGTACACAAACACACACCCACAAAAAAAAATAATAAATAAAATACAATGACATTTGCACATAGCAAGCAAAACACAACAAGAACACAACATTTTTCTGATAAACTAAACAAAATGCTTACATGTTACATTAAACAAAACACTGATAAAATGTCCTTACATCATTACAGCAGAACCTGTTTTGAGCAAATACTTTTTTGCACGCTTTAGGTGATCTTAAGGGGAGACATGGTAGTCAAATAATGAATTTTTTTGTTTCAGAAACTGTTGGTTGTTTGTTGTCATTTTATGATGTAAAATAACTGCTGGATTATAATGGTGCATTATGGGAGGTCGGAAAGACCCGAAGCCATTCGGAGCCTGGTCGGAAAAACCCGAAGTCATCCAGAACACTCGGTGTGCTCTGCTCATTGGTCGGTTTCCGAAAATAGTATTATCTCGTTAGCATAACGTTCGTATAAGGAAATCTCCGGTCGTTCGTGACGTCAGTTTTGCGCCAATAGCTATTTATAGAGCCTTTGTAACCTTTATCTGGTTGGTGAATGGGAAAGTAGAGATGGAACCGGTTCGAATGGACCCAAACATGGCGGCATTCATCGCTCGCAAAGCGGTGCTGTCAGAGTCCAAACATTGGATGTTTTCGAGCAAAAGACGTCGCAAATGCTTGAAACATTGAGCAGGTGCTTCACGTTATTTATTTTTTTTACAGCAAATAAAAGGTATTTTGTGATATTTTATGGTTGTGGCCGGGTTCTAGCGGGTTCAAACAACCCAAAAATCCAGTCAACCCAAAAACACTTCGGACACCAAAATTGACGTTTTTGCGGTACCCTGTCTCCCCTTAAAAGACAGATGCTCTCTCATGAGAAGTCTTGAAGAGAAGACCGTGTCTCCTGCATTAAAAACCATCATATAGGTGGTAACTGCCACCTAAATGATGGTCTTTAGCCCATTCAGCCCTGATGCACTACAGCAGGAGATGGGTCGACCATGATAATTCAAGGGTAGTGCCAGATTAGCTTGGCACCTGTCGGCGCCAAGCTAATCTGGCACTGCCCTTGAATTATCATGGTTGATCCCATCTCCTGCAACTGGTGCATAGTCATTAGATGACACCTCCAAAATTTGGAAAATAGGCCGTCGGGCTGAATGAGTTAACAACATGTGATCTCTCCTGAGGGTTGTTGCTCTAAACAGGTTCGTCTGCAACAGACCTGCACACATACAGCACTGAAAAATATCCTCACATCACATCATCCCTGAAAATAACAAACAAATGAACACAACAACATGAACAAAAACAAAATTACCGAACATCACACAATCAAACTGAACAAGTGAGAAAGCAAGAGACAAAAGACACGCTACCAGCGAAAGCTTCCGCACCGTCCAGCGATTTGCCACGACCACGTCCACCCCTGCCTCCGCGTCCACCACCTCTCCGCATCCCACGGTTGAAGTGGTTGAACCGGCCTCGGCTGGGGGCCCCATCACTGCGAGGACTTGATGGACCCACCATGTCATCTCGCCAGTTCTTCGAGTCTGACCCCGGGTCTGGATAAATTTACACCCAAAAAAAGGCTATAAATAAACAGCGACAACATACAATGAACATTTCAGTATACAGGTTCACATTGTTAAGAGCACATGAGCTACAAACTAGAACAGTAAAGATACTGGATGCAGATTGTGCTTCTGAAATCTTTGTTAAGTCAATGCAAAAGTGCCCAGGGAACATGCGTACAAAATGGTGTCCGCAAGAGGCATAGATCTGCATGAGCCCCCACAACTGCGGGGGCTCATGCAGAATCGTTGTCTCTTGCCGTTGGCTTGTGTTCAAGGGGTCAAGAGTGATATGACTGGCATGCACCGTCTGTGTGGCCAACGTGTGATCAGCAAGACCTATCAAATCTGCAAGAAGTGTCGATTCTCATGAGCCTCTGTGGCTGCAGGGGCTCATGAGAATCGACACCTCTTGCTAACAAAGACTAGGCCCAGCCACTCCTCACACAGAGTTACTGCAGGTCAAACAGGTGACTGGGCATGCTACTCTGGCACCACCCTTCAGCCATCATGTTCTATCCTCACGCCGTGGCGTGCCAATGCTGAATACATAACTTGACCCCATCAGCCTCATTAAATCAGTCATAAATTGTGCCCTCACAGACGTCGGGACAAACAGTTAACATCACTTGGGATCAAAGAATGTTGCTGGCCATGTTACAAATTCAAAGGATATATAACATCAAATGACACAAAAACACCCACAGGGTGTGACGCTCTTCCAACCTTTAAATATGTTAAATTTTCAAACAGTAAAACCTACCGGCAACCCACTTGTGCATGCAGCCACCAGTACCATTTACAATATCAGTGGTTGCATGCACAACAGGCTAAGCGCCATAATCAAACTAACTTCACACGGCAACTGACGGGCAAACTAACTTATTACTAAACGTTCATTTCAGACGTTGTGGTTTGCCAAGTACGCAATCCTACCATGAGCATCGCTAAGATGCCAAAAACACAACAGTAATCTGAAGGAGCAAAATGATGTTGAAATGCTAAGGCAAAAAAGCCACCATCATCGTCACTGCCAGCAGATACAAACGATGTCATTGAAACCATAGCAAACTAAACGTCATACAACCATAACCACCTTAACGTAGGTACAGATGAGGTCAGCAAGAGGCAGAGACCATCATGAGCCCCCGCATTTGCGGGGGCTCATGATGTTCTCTTGCCTCTTGAGGTTGTGTGACGTTTGCATGCTGCCCACAGTGAAAGGTTTCGCACCTTTACAAGTCGCACCTGCATTTTCTCAGCAGTGAAGAGGTTAGTTAATGGCATTCACATTGTCTCGCCGTGAGGGGTAAATAACATTTAAAAAATAAATCAACGGACGTACTTTTCTTCTCCAGACCATCGTGGCGATGGTCACCCGCCCGCCGAGGGTCTCTGCGGTGTGGGGGAGGGGAATGACGCCGACCTGCGCTTCTGCTGCGCTGACCTCGCCGACCTTTGGGTGGGTCGATGTCCATGGGTACCCATTTCTGTCGAGACCCTGTATAAGAAAATTAAAGGACAAATGAATCAACGCCATAAGATTCCAATACAGTGGAGTCCAGTTAACACGAACTTGCTTACACGAATTTCCGGTTAACACGAACCGTTTTTGCATTCCCGGCCAACGGCCTTCTTATTCTGTATTAAAATTTCACTGATAACACGAAATTTCGCTTTACACAAGCTGGTTTCGATTCCCAACCAGGGCAATTTCACTATTATTCACCTGTTTAACACGAACACAGAATTCCAATCACCAAAAACCAATTCATGTGTTGCTCTCGCGCTGTACAGTCTGTGTAGTACACATGACAGAACAGAGCGAACTCTAGTCTGTGATTGGCTGAATAGCCTTTAGCTGTTGTAATCCGTCTTTTCATTGGCTAGCATTTCTGAACTGTATTCATGTTGCATCATTTGTGTACCAACACAACCCTTTTACCGATGCAGGATTGTACTTCAGCCGGTGTTGCTTTTACCTGATGAATTGTAACTTACTATGGATTTTACCTAATGGATTTTACATTAAATACGCGCGCTGAACACATTTCCTTGTGTTTTCCTAGCGAGCTGAAGGTATGCATATAAAGTACGATAATGTGCACTTTTAACCTCGTACTCATTCACGCACACATCTCTTACACAATTTCTCCTTGAGGGCCGTGATTAATTTTGAGGCCATATTGGTCAACACGAAATACGTTTAACACGGAAGTGATTTTTCGTGTCCCCAGAAATTCGTGTTAAGCGGACTCCACTGTACACGTATCAATGTATGCAACAATGTTTTGATTTGTTTACTGTTCATCTCTGACACACTACAACAAAATATGGAAGAACTGTGACAGCTCTAGGGTGGTGCCAAAATAGCTTGGAGATTAAGGGGCCAATCTATTCTGTCGTGACCGTTGAGCCGTCACGGCGATCTTTCTTCTGAAATGGGATGTAGTTTCCAAAGGACAGCACACAAATTTGGGAATTTCAATCAAACGCGACATGCTATTCTGGCACTACCCTGGAACTATCATACTTGACCCATCTCCTGTACTTGTGAGTTATGAATGACAGATGCAATGCAAGGGTTAACCTCTTTACCACCAAGAAAAAGTGAACAAGTTCAAACTGCAAGATGCACAGATCCTCATGAGCCCCCCGCATTGTGATGGCTCATGAGGATCTATGACCCTTGCAGACACATCTGGTTCTATGGCGCTGAATGAACATAGATTTGAGATATGATACGTCTCCCTCTTGGCTTGACTTTGCGAACGAAGATTTTATAGGAGTTGCCCACGACGTCTGCAGGCTTGTTCATGGCTGCGGAGGCCAATCCGGGACAGGCAGGTTCGAACGCAGTGGCTGCAGGGGGAGGTATGGCCAGGGTTCCGAGTTGCGGCATCTCTGTTCTCCTGAGCCGCTTGTCCTTAAGGCTAGCTCTGCGAGAGTCCTCAAAGGAGACAGCTGCCTTTTAAATGGTGGAGCGCCAGGTGTCACGGTCCACAGCAAGCGAAGACCACTGGTGGTGGTCGATTTGGCAGGCACTAAGTGACTTCTTGAGACAGTCTTTGTATCTCTTCTTTGGTGCCCCTCTGTCACGGTGTCCAGTAGCAAGCTCGCCGAACAGGGTGATCTTTGGTAGGCGATGATCCTCCATCCTGGAGACATGCCCCGCCCAGCGGAGCTGTGTCCGCAGCAGCAAAGCCTCGATGCTCACAGTTTCAGCCTGTTCAAGGACCTCGACGTTGGAGACATAGTCACTCCAGTAAATGCCCAGGATGGTGCGCAGGCAGCGCTGGTGGAAGCGTTCGAGGAGTCGTAGTTGGCTGCGGTAGAGGGCCCAGGACTCGGAACCATACAGCAGGGTGGCGAGGACCACAGCTCTGTACACGCTGATCTTGGTGCCTGTTTTCTGCTGTTGATTGTGCCACACCCGCTTGAAAAGTCGCCCAAAAGCGCTGTTCGCTTTTGCCAACCTGCTGTCAAGCTCCTTGTCCAGCTTGGCGTCCGACGTGATAATGCAGCCAAGGTAAGTAAACTGGTGCACTGACTTTAGTTCAGACTCGCCAATGGTGATGTGAGGAGGGCGATACACTGTCTTGGGTGCCGGCTGATGGAGGACCTCTGTCTTTTTCAGACCGACCTCGAGTCCAAAGAGCTGGGCAGCGTCTGCGAAGCAGGACGTGATGCGCTGCAGGGCTCTCTCTGTGTGTGCAACGAGGACAGCGTCATCAGCAAAAAGCAGCTCGCGAATCAGTTGGTCTAGGGTTTTCGTGTGGGCCTGCAGTCGTCTGAGGTTGAACAGGCTGCCATCGAGACGACCGAGACACCAGCAACACGTCACCCTTCTCAGTGTGTACTCCCCAACCCTCCTGGTAGAGCCTGCTGAAAAGGACAAGTTTTACACTGACCTGCGCAGCCTCATACAGAGCACCCCTGCAGATGACAAAGTCATCATCCTTGGCGACTTCAACGCCAGAGTGGGCCAGGACTCCGAAGCCTGGAAAGGAGTCCTCGGCAAGCATGGCGTCGGGAACTGCAATGACAATGGCCGCCTACTGTTGGAGTTCTGTGCAGAGCAGCAACTGGTCATCACCAACACTACTTTTCAGCAAAAGGACAGTCGAAAGACCACCTGGATGCATCCTCGCTCCAAACACTGGCACCTTATCGACTATGTCCTAGTGCGTCAGAGGGACCGCAGTGATGTCCTCCTCACCAGAGTGATGCCCAGCGCAGAGTGCCACACTGACCACCGCCTTGTCCGCTGCAAACTCAGGCTCCACGTCAAGCCAAAACCCAAGAAATGGGGGCCCCCCAAGAAAAAGCTCGATGTTGCCAGCCTTCAGCGTGACGACGTGAAAGCTGCCTTTCAGACAGATTTACAGCGCAGGCTCAAAGACACAGCAGACCCAGCAGACTCCTCCCCTGAAACACTCTGGGAACAACTGAAAACTGCTATTGCAAAATCCTCTGCAGAAGTCTTGGGTTTCGCTAGAAAGAAGAACAAAGACTGGTTTGACGAAAACGATGTTGAGATCCAGGAACACCTAGCAAAACAAAAGAGCCCCTCATCAGACCCACCTAGCCCAGCCTTCCTGCCCTGTGAAGAAGTCTGCCTTCCGCCTCGTCTGCAGCAGTCTCCAGCGCAAGCTCAGAGATCTCCAGAATGAGTGGTGGACCAGACTTGCACAGAGGACCCAGCTTTGCGCTGGAAATGGTGACTACAGGGGCTTCTACGAAGCACTGAAAGCAGTTTATGGCCCCAGGCACCTGGTGTACAAAGTCCCCTGCGAAGGGCGAATGGCCAGGAACTCCTCACAGATAATACCTCCATCTTGAACCGCTGGTCGGAGTACTTTCAGAGCCTCTTCAGCGCTGAGCGCACTGTTCAAGAAGCAGTCGTCCTACAAATCCCACAACTCCCAGTAAAGGTTGAATTGGACAAACCGCCCACCGCTGAAGAGACCCTCGCAGCCATCCACCAGCTCAAGAGTGGCAAAGCAGCAGGCATTGATGAATACCGCCAGAGATCTGAAAACATGGAGGCACAGCACTGCACAACAAGCTCCATGACCTCTTTCTCTGCTGCTGGGAGGAAGGAACACTACCAAAGGATCTCCGTGATGCTGTCGTTATCACCCTGTACAAGAACAAAGGCGAGAAGTCCGACTGTTCCAACTATCGGGGAATTACCCTGCTGTCCATTGCTGGGAAAATTCTTGCAAGGCTGCTCCTGAATCGGCTGGTACCTGCCATTGCTGAAGACCACCTCCCAGAGGGCCAATGTGGCTTCAGAGCAAACAGGAGCACCACCGATATGGTCTTTGTGCTGAGACAGCTTCAGGAGAAGTGCCGCAAGCAGAACAAAGGGCTGTACGTAACGTTTGTCGACCTAACAAAAGCGTTCGACACTGTGAGCAGGCAAGGCATGTGGCAGATCCTGGAGCGACTTGGCTGTCCCCCAAAGTTCCTCAGCATGATTGTCCAGCTACACGAGGACCAGCAAGGCCAGGTCAGACTCAGCAATGACCTCTCAGAACCATTCCCTATTCTCAACGGCGTAAAGCAGGGCTGCGTGCTGGCACCGACCCTCTTCACCATCTTTTTTAGCACGATGTTGAAGCAGGCCACAGTGGACCTCGATGATGATGATGCAGTGTACATCAGGTATGATACCTACACTGGCAGTTAATGGGTTAAGTTGATATGGTTAACATGAGATCTGAAAATGTTAGCCATTTTGGCTCTGGGTTTGAAAGAGAACAAGTCAATCCAGCCGAGTAAACAAAACAATAATTTGGAGACAGATGCCAAATCAATACAGAAGAATCCGACACCAGCCAAGCTGGAGTCTACAGGTAATGTGCAAACGCCCACTAATCAGTTTCACTGTTACATAAACCAAGCCACATCAAACGACCTAGCCCTATGCTGCAACACAGCAAAATGTCAGCACAAACAACAATCAATACAAGCAAGCAACATGATAAAGGTCTTGGAAAGTGGTGCAGCAAGATTGCACACAGATGTCGGTCATGCATGTAATCAATACTAAATCTAAATAGTACCGGGTAACTTGCTTTCATTGTTAAGTGCATTTTGACTGTTTTAATAGATTTTCAGAAATCAGAAGTACAAATTTGAATGTGTTTGATGCAAACAGTTGGTTAAAACCATGATAAACACTATCGCATGTTTGTCTAGGATTTTAATCCACTGTTTGCATCAAAGTTCAAACACACGCAAATTCTAACCTAAATCTGATTAACTAAAAAATCATCTACTTCAGTCTTTTCTTCTTTCTTTTTTAAAAATCTAGCATGGTAATAGAAAACAAGAAAACCAAAAACATAAAAATGATAAGACCCCGATGAACCACAAATCCACAAAGTCCCCATTTTTTAATACATGTACAATAAAATCCTCTCATTAATTTTAAGTGAACGCTACCAAACCAACCACAGTGTATCTCTGAGAAAGGAGGCACACATTGTTCAAAAAGTTCACTCATAAGAATCATCTGCCCTGCTCCAAGTAAATGCACCGACTGTGACGCAGATCAACCATGATTAGCTGGCTTGACCATGAAAGTTGAAGGGCTGTGCCTGATTAGATTGGAACCTCCCCACAAGCCATGCTTAACAGGCATTACCCATGAGCTGTCATGGTCAATTCTGCTCCCTGAAGACACTGCTGGATGGGACATATATACTAATATTGTACTGGCTTGGCACATCCATGGCAGTTCAAGGGCAATGCACGATTTGCATGATGCCTCAAGGCACCAAGCAAATCGTGCACTATCCTTGAGCTGTCAAAAATCAATCTATTTTGTTGATGAAGAAACAGCTAAATGCGCCCCCACCTTTCTTTGCCTTGGGGGTCTGTTGTGACTCATCTGCGCTGTTCTCTTTGTTTTCTTTGGAGGAATCGTCGCCACCAGAGTCGCTGTGTGACTGCGATGTTGCGTTGGGTACTGTGGAAGCCGCTGCAGTTGTAGTCGCCGTGACAACAGGCTGTGTGTCCTTGACCTCTGTTTGTTGCGTCTGTTGAAGGGCATCTTGAGGTGGTGAGGGTTTCCCAGATGGCTGCAACGACTTCACGCCCGGCTTTTTGGAGTTCTGTGTCTGCTGCAATTTGATCAACTTCAACGTATAATTTACTATAAACGTTACATGTAGAAAACACAATCCGTGTAATGGTACTTTCAGAGAAAATAACTTTAATACAGCATTTACAAAATCCTACAAAAAAGGTGACCGCCAAGTGTGTTAAAAAAAAATCAAAAAGCGGAAAGAAACAAAAGTACAACACATTATGTTGTACTAGTCATTTTTAAGCATGTTTCTTCTTGGGAATTTCTTTAAAATGTACAAGCCAAATACACCATCCATTTATGAGTACAACCAGGGGGAAAACAACCAACAAAAAATGTAATGCCATTGATAAAAAGTACAAAACGACCCCCCCAGATTTACTTGCCACCAGTGCCACAACCAACATTTTCTTGACATTTACTCATCATTAGTGTCCAATGCACACACACCCAAAGAAAGTGACTGATGAGCGCGTGAAATGCACAGCACCCTGAACTCAGCATGGAAATGACCAGCAAAGAAAGAACACCCTTCCAAATAACGATAAAACAATTTTGTCCTTGTTCCTGACCCGTTGCATTTCGGTAGCAGTTTTAGTCATGATAATTCCTGTGGAAATGACCAGTAGCGGTTTTAGTCGCGACGATTCCTGTAGGAATCATTGCGACTAAAACCATTACCGACACGCAATTAAGAGTGGTTTTTTTTACTATTGCTGTGCATTTCATGCACTCATCGGTCACTTTCTTTGGGGGTGGTGTGTGTGTGTGTGTGTGTGTGTGGGGGGGGGGGGGGGGGGGGGGGGGGGGGAGTCCTGGGGTCACAGCTATATTTCCATCTTTAGTCCCATCAGCCTCATTAAATCAGTCATAAATTTTGCCCTCACAGACAGTCGGGACAAAAGAAAGTTCACATCACTTGGGACTTCAAATGGAGAAAGGAGGACAAGATATATATTAATATAATTAAAGTACCCTCAACTCCCAACTGAAAAAGGCACAGTCTCGCGAGCCCTCCCAGTTGCTCCTGGGACTGGGGGGCTTATAAGCCTCACAGTCCCATGAGCAACTGGGAGGGCTCATGAGGCTCTATGCCTCTTGCTGGTCCATTTATATCCATGTTCCTCAGGCACATCTTCATAACGGTTGTTCTGCCCGTCAAGTTTTCAGAGATTCATGCTCTCTGACAGTGAAAAGGTTAATCTACACTTGACTACCCAAATCCCTCTAGTTTAATTCAAAGCTTTGCTTGCGACATGATTATGCTGCCTTTCATACTCCATTCCGCAAAGCCGTTATTGTGACAACAACAAGACTTTCAGAACGATATAGGCAATATAATTTAATTACCTCCGTTACCTCAGAAAGAGCAGGCCAGTTTTCATCTAGTGTGGCAGGCTGTAACAGAAAGAAAAACAAACTCATGGTCATTATAAACTACTGAACAATTAAAGTTTAACCCTGTTCATCCTGATACACCCATCGCTTGAAAAGAAAAATTGACCGACTATGATAGTTCAAGGGTGGTGCCCCCCTTGAACTAAAATGGTTGCTCTATCTTCTAATCTGTAATGTTGCCTTCATAGGACAAGAAGTAATTTTTTAATCAACCTCAGGATGTAATGGGTTAAAGAAAAACAACGTAATGGTTTGATATTTCCACTTTTGTTCTTAACCCCGCCATTGCCAGTAGTTTCAGATTTTGTATCTCATATTCGACACCAAAGAGCCCCAGGCCGAGGACCATGAATACCTCGTGGTGTCAGCACAAGACAGATTTATCAGCCCCCACTGCAAGGGCTCATGAGGATTTCTGCATCTTGAAGTTGAATTGTCTTCAATATTTCTTGGCAACAAAGCAGTTAATATTGTCCTGAAATGTGTCTGGACGCATTGGTGATAATGGTAGTTGGGTGTGAAAGTAGAAAGTTAAGCCTTAAAAATAAAAATAAAATAAGGCTTCATCGTTTGATCCTGAAGCATTCTTGTAACTGGAGAGGCTGATAACCCTGCAGAACACCTGTTTTGCACACAAGGTTCCTCATGGCCGGTCACTGTAGTTTACGCAAGTGATGTAAAATGCTAAGAGGAGGGGGTGGAGGGAAAAGTGTGCTGTACAGCGTACTACACATTTTACCTAGGAACTCTCAACTTTGAACCCATTACATCCCGAGGCTGATTTTGTAAAATTTGCTTATTGTCCTATGAAGGCTACATTACAGATTAGGAGATAGAGCAACTGTTTTAGTTCAAGGGCAGTGCCAGAATAGCTTGGCGCCTTAGGTGCCAAGCTATTCTGGCACCGCCCTTAAACTATCAGTGAAATTTATTTTAAGCAATGGGTGTATAAGAATGAAAAGGATTCCGACTTTTGTCCCCTTGGAAAAACGGAGTTCAGATCACTTAGAGGTCAATATTCCATGGTTTAATTTATAGTACACTCGACACACCTTGAACTCATTCACCCTCTGTGCGTGCAGCCACTGACCCTGGGGCTGTAGGTAGCGGTTTTGTGGCAATTCGTGACAAGACAGAAACAGCTTCCTACAGCCAAAGGGTGAACGCTGTAAACAGTGGCTGTATGCCCAAGGGGGCTGAATACTAAATAATGACTCTCCCAACTTTCGAAGACGTTGAGAAACGCTCCAGCTGTGTACCAGCTGTGTTAAGTGAGGCAGCCACGACACTTCAACAGTGCCGGATTAGCTAGGCATATTCGCTGGCGCCATGCGAAGCTAATCTGGCACTTTCCTTGATCTTTCATGGTCACTTCGCCTCTCACAGCAGTGTGTCAGGTGTTAATAAATTCATTACCTTTTCAGCAGGTTTTTCTTTTGGGCCTGGCTTTCCTGGTTTTGGTTCTACAGGCTTTTCTGAAAAAGAAGAAACAAACAAATCATATTAAGAGAAGGCACTTTTAAAAAAATGAAAAATAAATGCTGTCAATTTGCTAGTAAGAATTTTTAGGATTACAGTGTACAATGTATGTGAGGCATCACTCACAAAAGTGAAGATGGACTCAACACGAAGACACAATGAAAACTTCTGAATATTAGTAATAGAACTTTCAGGCACTAACATGGCTGACATCTCCTACAGACTGAACTAGATAAAGGATTTATATGGCCAGTCTGTCAATGTTTACAGTATATGCACCACGATCTACACAGCGCTGAAACATAATTTAACCCTTTGGCTGTCTGTATAATTTTTGGCATGATGATTCCTGCAAGAATCATCAGGACAAAAACCATTACCGACAGCCGAAGGATATATGCTGCAGTGTGATTCTGAACCTTACGGCCGGCCATGCCTTAAAGTCCCAAATCATACACCAGCATAAAATATCTTTCTGCAGTAAATGCGTGTTAAGCTTACTTTCGGTAACCTGAAACCCTTATTCAGGTATATTATCTTACACTGCCAATTTGTCAAAAACCGTCAGAAGTTTCATCTTAACCCTCTAGATGTCGGTAGCACTTTTCTTGCGATGATTCCTGTAGAAATCATCGAGACAAAAAGCGCTACTGGCAGCCAAAGGATTAACATCATTCAACAGACACAAGATGAGGCGTCCACACCAAAAATGAGCACAAGCCTAGTAGAACACAGTTGCTCCATTCTTAGGCTTAAATTCACATTAATTTATAGCCTCCTCATGCATGCAGTACCCATCACTTTTAGGTCAGTGTACAACATGTGCATACATACTTTTGTCATGTCATGGTCCACTGTTGACCCCCTCCCCCTTTATGCCTGCAGCCACCAGGCGAAGTAGGGCGGGGGCGAATTGAGTTGCACACTTGCGCTTGTGGGATTATCATCATACAAAAAGTTGTAGGGACTTGCTAGTCAGTAACTTAGTTCACGAGCACGCACAAACGCACTACACATCCAGAAGTTAACCCCTTAACTGCCGGGGCAAGGCCTGGGAATGCTACCCATCTTCAAGAGACATAAATCCTTATGAGCCCCCACAGTCGCTGGGGCTCATGAGGATTCATGTCTCTTGTTAGTCCTGTGTTCTTTGTGCCCACGTTTGCTCCCATTTCATCTGTGTTCTGCAAACGTATAAAGGGGGAGGTGGAGGGGGAGTCAACAATGGACAATGACAAAAGTATGGATGTACATGTTGTAGTACACTGACCTAACAGTGAGGTCAGGCCAGACAGAAGGATACAATATGCTTCAACCAGATTTAGAAACTTCATAAGCAAACATCTGAGCCAACACAAAATTAACCTTCCCACGCTCGCCCAAGAACACAGATTCAGGCCCATTCACAGAAATCCATTCGTGAAGTACAAATCTAGCATGTTGGTATAAATAGGCATAGGTCAAAGTTGTGTGCGTTTCAAGACAAGCAGTGGAGTTTAAGCCAAGATAAACGTGTGATATGGCAGCACGTTTGTCCTGTCTTTTAATCCACTAAGCTTGCGTCCAAAGATGCGCAGCCTTCTAATTTTTTGTTGTTGTTGTTGCCTACTTTTGATTTACATAGATCGTCTATTGGAATGGGTGAAACCTCAACACATGCACTCTGGCAGTAATGAGTATTTAGAACAATACAGACAGAACTGTAGCACATAATATGTGAGCTATTAAAGAGGCATCAACGAACAGATGTGCACCCAGTCCAATCTTTTTGTAAAAAGTATAGTCACAGCCCGAAGCTGGATGGACTCATGACAATCTATATTTCCTTCTCGGAGGAGATTGACTCGACTGGCATACTCTGACCGACACAGTTCATAATTATGGGTTTGTCTCTATAATGTTCAACGATGTCAGTAAAAGAAAATGTTTTGAAAGCACTAAAAACTTGCAAGACACACTAATACACTATAAACCCTTTCACTGCCAGCAGACGCAGATTGCATTCCTGATATCTTTGCCAATTTCATGCCACAAAGCCACATCCAGCTGAGGAACAGGGATTCAAAGTGGTGTCAGCAAGAGGTAAAGAACCAGTTGTGAAGGGGCTCATAAGGACAGATTTTATTTTCTATCTTACATTTGGACTGCATTAACATTTTTCTCGGCAGCCAAGGGGTTAAAACTAGAGCTACATTCATTGCTGGTTATTTAACAGAGTCACTTTTTTAAAAACTGTATTTATTTTTCTATACATTTATTTCTTTGCTTGCTTTGCTTATGACAAAGCAGGTACCAATAGTTTTTTACAACCACATTCAGTATTTGGAACAGATGATGTGCAACTTTAAGGGGACATTTCATTCCTATCCAGTGTGACCCCAACCCCTGCGGAATAAGGAATTAGAAGCTTGCCTGTGAAACTATGCCAAGTCAAGATTTACATGGCAGCTGTCACAGGCTGTCCATCATTAATGTGTATACATACAGAAAAGGAACCTGATACCGATGTATGTGCTGTAATGGTGGAAATATGCATGAGTGGTGGGTGCGAAATACAGAAAGACCAGTGTGGCCATCTAAAACTGGAAGTCACATTATAATGCACAGGTGATACCAAACTCAGGTTGTTTTTTCTTTTTTCTTTATGTGACTTCTCAGGCAATCTTCACATTTCTTCTTTCTGATATTATTCCTTTAGCTGTGGGTAGCAATTTTGGTCAAGGCGATTCCTACAGGAATCACCTAGACCAAAATTGCTGCCCACAGCCACAGGATTTGATTTTGAGCACACAAAAATATCCATAACTCTGAATTATGGGATTTCCGTTTTTGCAGCTGCCATTTATCACCCATGATGTTACCACTAATAAAAGAAAACAGAGAAAACATTCTTATGCAATTGCATACATGCACAAACATTGCTACATTGTTCACCACCGCAAAGGTGATTTCAAAGGGCTTAAATAAATCTGGACACCAACTGGGTTTTATTTAGGGGCGGTCCGTGGCGCAGTGGTTAAGGCGCCTGCCACCAATGCCACAGGTGCGAGGTTTGAAAAAGGGTTCCAGCGTCGGACTTTTCTCCTCTGGTAATACCAGTGTCACCATTAATTCGGGCGGACCGTCGGGGGTTCTTTTTCCGGGCACTCCGGTTCTTCCACCCCCCACACTTTGGTACCGGTTTCAGGCCACTTTACAAATTTCAAATACAAGTGATCAAAAAATCTCTGTAACTTCAGTAGCTGAACTGGCCCTTCGTCTGTCTTGTACTGTGTTTGTCTTAACTGGCGTAAATCCGTGTCTGTTACGTGAGTGTGCGTGTTGGGTTTCAGTTTGCGGCGCTTTGAGGCGATTCACCCAAAAATTGAGAAAAAGCGTCTATATAATAACGGTATTATTATTATTATTTTGCAACATTGTGAACACAAAATGTGCTTGATAATCTACTACACTGTACATCAGTCCACAAAACTGTGCCTCCCTTTTACTTTACAGTTTCCTTTACTTTCTCCTGCTTATACACAACTCATTAAATGAGAATAAATGTCAACATTGTGCTCTCTTTGAATATCTCTACTTGCGAGGTGGTGGATGTTATCCAAAAATAAGACACAGATAAGGTGTGCGTGTGTGCGCGCGCATGTGTCCTCGACTCTGACACCTCTTCTGTGCTTCCCTCCGACCACCTCACTATTCTCGTCGCCCTCAACCTACCTCCCCCGAAAAAACCCAAGCTCTTTGTCTCTCGTCGCAAACTAAAATCTGTCAACTGAGAGAACTTCGACGAAGCTGTCGACCTTCTCTTGGACCTTGCCCCCTCTCCCGATCTTGCATCCCATTTCGATTCCTCCCTTCGAAAACTTCTAGACACCCATGCCCCTGTCACCACCTGCTCCATACCTAACCGACTCCCCTCCCCCTGGCTCACTGACGACATAGCTGAGGCCAAGTGCGAGCGTCGACAAGCGGAACGCCGCTGGCGATCATCTGACCTCACCGTTCACAGAGAGATCTTCCAAACCACCAGATCCAAAGTCTCCAGAATGATCTCCGACTCCAAACGTCAACATCTTCAAAACAAAATCCTGGAATCCACTTCTTCCAAAACCCCTAACGCCACCATGAACACACTCCTAGGCACTTCTAAAGACTCTCCTCTTCCCAACACACACAGCAAAGAAGAACTTCCGTCCGCCTTCTCCTCCCATTTCTCCGACAAAATCCAAACTCTGCGCAACACACTCGACCTTCTCCGCCTTGCCTTCCCAACCCCCCCTTCTCCGGCACTCCCCTCTCGTCCTTCCGCCCCGTCTCTCAGGATGAAGTCCTCAAGACCATTAAGTCCATGCCTTTCAAAACCTGCGAACTAGACCCCCTCCCAGCTTCTCTCTACCGGGACGGCCTCCAAAAACTTTTGCCCTTCATTACCAACATCATCAACACATCTCTAGAGAATGGCTCCGTCCCCGATATCTTCAAGTCCGCCATCGTCCGTCCTCTCCTCAAAAAACACAACCTTGACCCAAACGAACTCAAGAACTACCGCCCAGTCTCCAATCTCTCTTTCCTGTACAAGCTTCTTGAGAAGGTTTTCCTCAACCAACTCAACCTCCACCTCGCCAACAACCTCCTCAGACCCTTCCAGTCTGCCTATCGCAAACATCACAGCACTGAAACAGCCCTTCTACATATCCTAAACGACCTGCTTCTCTCCACCGACTCGGGCAACATCTCCCTTCTTACGCTACTCGATCTCTCTGCCGCCTTCGACACCATAGACCACTCTATCCTCCTCCACCGCCTTCACCACTCCTTTGGCATCACTGACTCTGCCCACTCCTGGTTTCTCTCCTACCTTTCTGACAGACAGCAGTCCGTCACCATCGACGGCGTCTCCTCCAACCCAGTAGGCTCTCCTGCGGAGTTCCACAGGGGTCCGTCCTGGGCCCGGTCCTTTTCACACTCTACACCTCTCCCCTGTCCCAACATCATCCAGTCTCACCACATACACCACCACCTCTACGCTGACGACTCACAACTACTAGACAAAGACAAACTCGACAACTCAGACACTACTGATTCGTACGGCTGACTGCTATGAAGACGTGAAAAACTGGATGACAGCAAACAAGCTCAAACTGAACGACGACAAAACGGAAGCCAAGCTGGTAGGCACTTGCCAGAAACTTTCCCAGCTCCCTCCCTCCCTCCACCTTCAACTCGACAGCACCCCCATCTCCCTCTCTGACTCGGTCAAGAACCTTGGCGTTATCCTCGATTCCTCTCTTTCCATGACCAGCTTCGTCTCCGCCACGGCCCAGGCATGTTATTTCCACCTCCGCCGCATCGGTCAGATCAGAAAATACCTCACTACTGAAGCTGCCACCAAACTCGCTGTCTCTCTCATCTTATCTCGCATCGACTACTGCAACTCTCTCCTTTCCGGCCTTCCTCACTCCACCACTCTCACTCTCCAGCGCGTACAGAACAATGCTGCCCGCCTCGTCCTTAGAAAGAAAAAATCCGACCACATCACTCCCCTGCTCAAGCTCCTTCACTGGCTCTCCATCCCCCAACGCATCCAATACAAGATACTGTCTCTCTGCTACAAATCCCTGAACAACTACGCTCCTACCTATCTCTCCAACTTACTCCACCCCTACACTCCTTCCCGCTCCCTCCGCTCCGCCTCTCTCCGCCTCCTCATCCCCCGCACCAAACTCAGCACTTTCGGCCCCCGCTCCTTCTCAGTATACGGTCCATCCACCTGGAACACTCTCCCACTCTCTCTGTCAGAAACACTCTCTCTCCTCCTTCCAGTCCGCCCTCAAAACTCACCTCTTTCAACAGTTCTAGCACTACACCACCACACTCGCCACCCCAAGCTGACCGTCGTAATGTATTTTCACTATTTGTGGTACATGAGTCATTGTCTAAAGCGTGCGCATGCGTGTGCGAGTGTGCACTTAGAGTTATAATTATTATAAGATAAGCGCATTATAAATACCGTAATTATTATTATTTAATTTATTAATGGACTACACATCACTATGCCGCTCCAGGCTAAAGTGTAGTAAGTCACTAAGGTGTATGTGTGTGTGTGTGTGTGACTACACATTACTACGCTGCGAGGCTAAAACGTAGTAAGTCACTGACAATTCCGCCTTCCAAACTGTAAACATCAAGGTGTGGAGGACCATAACTCACCAGGGATAACACTTCAGGATTATGCACAGGTAATGTGTTCAAACCCTGGTCTCTCAACCAGCCCACTCAATCTGCAAATGGCATAGACTCATAAGAGCCTGCAGCCGCGTGAATTCTGCATAGATTCTACAGTACAAGTGATAAGGCACTGACTGTCATGACCGACTTGCAAGTGGCATAGACTCGCATGAGCCCCTACGTTCGCTGGGGCTCATGCGAGTATATGCGACTTGCACACTGTGCCTCTTTTGGATCCTTGGACTGAAGCAATTGTTTGGGTTTACATCCGAGCAGCGTACAGTTCAACAGCACCCCCATTGCTACCCCCTCGGACTGTCAAGATTCAGTGCGCACGGCCCTAACTCAGCGGGAGCTATCAACAGGTATGCCCCCATAACTTCTTAGCTCCGCGGCATACCTTTCGTTTTTTCCCCGTTTTCCACGTTAATGGGCCAACATATTGCAAGAGTTTGAACCGAGTCCCTCAATCCCTTTTCAAAGAAATGGAACGGAAAAGGCGAGTCTTCGTGTACGAGAAATGCACGAGTATCTCCTGGGGAAGAGAAACAAAATGAATTGCCTGTGCCCCAATGCAATCGATGTAACTTTCCTTTACAGAGTACGCAACTTTCACCCAGTGAAAAACAAAACGTGTTCGTTCCGGCCGCAATTAAAGGCCAAACAGTCAAAGATTACCTGGCACAGCCACCGTTGCATCAACCCTTTCCATTTTGCACGTGTGCGGGCGAGGAGAGGAGGGGGGAGGGGCGCACAAAGACCGCAATATGGCACGGCAACGGACCAGGCTCGAACGTCGCAGACGACAGTAGCGCAGTAGCAACAGGTGACGGCTCGGCGCGTGTCACGGTCACACACTACACACATAAATCCCTGTCGGAAACAACACGGCGTAGCAAAGATCCATCGCAACCTTCACTACCCGCGATGGAAAAAAATCCCTGATCACTATGTCCCAAAAACAACACCTCTCGGTGTCCCCTCTTACTCTCTATCTGCACGACCACCACTGACAAAATACACTGAGTGCGAAGTTGGTGTTCATCTCCGAAGACCTCCTCTTAATAAGAAACAATATGTAAAATTCTCACAAACCATATAGGTGAGGCTAGCGCTGGCAGAATTGTACACAAACCAAGGGGAATCACAGAAATACGCAGGTATAGAACAAGACGATCATCTGCCGACCAGGAGACATAGGTTTATATTTGCACGAGGAATAGATTTTCATGAACCTTTGCAGGCCTGCAAAGTCTCATGAATATACATGCTTCGTACACCTGTACAGGGTACCGATACTAAGACCATGAGGTACGACTACATTTGTAAGAGGCCTAGAGTTTCTCGCGGGGTAGTTAGCCTGCACGTGTACATCTATGCTTTGTGCAGATGTAATTGGTAGGGGCTATGCGTGTGTGGAAGCAGGCGGTGTAGTCCCGTAAGCACACAGACACGCGGACGGACAAGGGCGGAACACTGACGCGCACAGTTTTTCGTGTCTAAATGACGTAGCCACGACCGCACGCTAACCAAACCATCATTACATTCTTTGTCAACGTGCACAACACTATCAACCCCAATGTTGTTGGTGTATGGGTGGTGCTGGACGTGATTATCAAACAAGTCACGATGTCAAGAAATACTGTTAGTTCTACTCGTTCCCATCAGAAGGCACTTCCAGACTATAAATAGCTGACTCGACTTTTGAAGTATTGTCCGCTAAATGCTACGTAATTAACCCTGACTGTGGTCGGAGACTGTCTCCCTGACATTGGTTAATTCAAGGCCAAAGAGCTACAGCTGTCAAAAAAAAGTGTATACAAAGTGGTGCCGGCAAGAGGCATAGATCCTCACGAGGACCCGCAACTGCGGGGACTCATATAGATATGTCTCTTGTAAGATCTATGCCTCTTGCAGTCACAGCATGGTTCACTTCTGTCGGCAGTGAAGTGGGCAGATGCAATGAATCGGCCATGTCAACTAAGCCTGCCTCCCCCATCAATGCCATCTCCGCCAACTGCTGACGGTGGAAGTGACAGTGACATAACGGGACGCGCACATATGGTTTTACCGTTATAAGGCCGGTCTGTCCCACTGATTCTATCGGTTGTCGTCGGAATAGCAGCGTGCAGTCCATCAAACGGCCCCTTTCATCGACACGAGGCATAGATTGTCATCAACCCTTGCTGTTTAAAGGGGTCATTAAAACCTATGTGGCTTGTTGTCAGTCAGCTCCTGCTGTTCAGCAGACTGAGGATGTTCCTCCGAGTTGAGCAGACAACTTTGTGGTTTAGAACATAACCCACCTGGCGCGTTTCACAGGTATACAGACCAACAAGAAACGTAGTGTACTGTCGATGAGTAACGTTTACGACTCTCTCAAACTGAGTATAACATATAACTAAGGCACAGTATGTACAGCATAGATCGTCATAACTTCCCCTGCAGCCTGTGACAAGTTCATGAGGACATCTTCCAGGACTGGGGCCATCTGCACGAGTGGACTTGCATCCTGCGCACACCCCTAAACAAGGTGCTCCTGCAACTGACCCCAAGCTTTTGCCTCTTGTGGGACTGTCCCATGTTGCATATGTGAGCTTAAAATCCTATGCAAGTCACAAAGCAAGGTGCTCTGCAATAGTTGAGCACCTTGTGCAGTGGCTTGCTCTGGACTTGTGCTAACTCTAGCAACTGATCACTAGATCTGACACTATATTTGATTGACTTCTCCCATCATGATGTGAACAGCATTTTCATACTACTGGCTCATTGTTGTAAAGGCACACTAAACAGCAGCACTGTTGTAACTTGCCACAAGTTTTGTCACATAGTATGAACGAAAAAGCATGTGAACAGTTTTAAGGCAAAACTAGTCAGGTGGACACAATTACTCAGGTGTACGGTTAAATTTGAGACCTACAAATTATTTTATCAACCATCCTTTTATGAAGACACTGAATGACACTCTAAAATCAAAATAAACAGTTCAGTTTAAGTTCTCCAAACAATCAGACTCTAAAATGTATGGTTCTAAGAAACTATCACACAGTACTCAGAGAAACTAAGAGTGTGACAATTATCACATGATTACCATCAAAAGGACAACAAAGTTTATTGAATTCCATCCAATGCTAGCACACACTCCTTGGAGTTGAGTTTTTTTAGCACACGGTGACAATGTTTTGTTAACCCTTTGCGTGTCGGTAGCGGTCCTGTAGGAATCATCACGACTAAAACTTACCGGCACACAAAGAGTTAATACAAAGCACATGGAGACGACAAGGAGTGTCCGTGAGCTTTGTGGCAAATGTCACAAATCTTGTTAAAACACAGCAAAAGGGTTATGACTATTCATGTCGGACTTGGCTGTTCTGACATCTTGTATCTATAGGGCATTCTTTTCCACTCATGAAGTCATTCTGGTGGTGTCCTTTCCATCAACTCTGCACCCAGTTGATGCAATGTCCACAAAATATTGTCAGTAAAAGCAGTGAAAGACTGCCGTCTTTCAAGTGTGTGCACATTCTAATTATTTTTTCTACACATTTGTGTACAAAGTAATTTACAGTCTGACGTATGAAACTGAAATCCAATACTAGATGTACAGAAAAGAAAACTGGATATAAGAAGATGGATACTGATGACCTCTTCAATCAAATGAACAAGCCCTATCAGAAAAAGTTCTCATAAGCCCTTGCAGTTACATGGGCTCATGAGAATCTATGTCTCTTGAAGATATACTGAAATGGACCATAGTACTGCATGACCACGGGCCTGTAAGGGATGGTTAAAGGGAGGCAACAAAGGCACAGCAACATATCATATTTCACTTTTCTCCCTTGGACGATTATTGTTTTCTTACCTTCTATGATAGAATGCCATATCGAGCTGAATGCTAACGTACCATTTGCAGCCATCATTTCAAATGTACTTTCACGTTATTGAGCAACATCACAAAAGGCCAGCATTTCTGACGTTTTTTCAGTCACATCTGTTGCAATGTTCATAGCGTTTCCACTCCTCAAGCGATTACTTAACCCATTCAATCACTTTTTCAATTGTCCCTGGCCATTTCTTTTTTAAAGCATGCTCAAATATATATTATTTCAATGACATAACAATACAATGTATTTTCTGTTATTTTTCTCAACTGTAACTGAGAGGGAACTTCAGCTAGCCAGATAAACTCTCTTCTGACTACAACTGCATTACTACAAAGCAGCAATTTAATCACTTTAATAATATTATACAGCACTGTTGGCAAGGTTCCAATCCATGAGCACACCTCTTGTTTTACTGTACACAATCTGACACTGGGAAATAACAATTATTCTAAACAAATCAATTTTTGGTCACATCCATTAGTAAAAAAAACCTTGAATCTGAAACCAAATTGATGATAGCCATCTTTGAAATGCAGTGTGGTATATATGCCATCTCAACCTAGTGACCTTGATCTAGGAGACATGCCAACATCTGAATACTGGCCTTGACACATCCTTTAAGAAGTGGTTATCAGTTTTGGTTATAAAGAAGTTTACAAAATATCACTTCAAACATCAAGGTAGACACAGTGTGCAAACCCTACCACTGTGTACAGGGGTATACCCTCCACTTCTTTGTAAGCTCAACTGTCTCAGTGTCTGGGTCATAAACATTTACTATATACTGTGCACTAAGATTAAGAATAGTATGATAATGATAAAATTTCCAAATTGATGAGCTGTCTTTTTAATGACTATATATTATTACTGTTCTGGAGAAAAAACAATCATGGAAGGTGTGATAGTTCAACTTTGGAGGGTGTTGCAAGTACAGCCTCAGTCTATAAATCAACGGACAGAAAAAAAAGGTCCCTGAATTCCGGCAAGTATGAGTGCGAGTCAGTTATCATCAAGCTGTCGTGAGAGATATCTGGCACATATCAAACCCGCCGCGACCGTATTTCCTCCCCTCCTTTTTTGCTCCTGCGACTCCCTGACCAAAAGCTTTTCGAGTTTTTCAGTTCACGGACTGTGTCTTCACTTGGCCGTGTATACACTATTTAGTTATAACCATTTTTACACTTTATTATCACTAGGCTGTTGTTTTTTCTCTCTCTCTTAATAAAGTTTCATTTCATCTCTCTTTCTCTCTCTGAGAATGTTGTAGTTTAGCAAGGACAAACACGAAAAGAGGCTTGTGCGCCTATTGTTTCCCAAAAAATGCGGTAACCCGTACACGCACTAAAAAATTCTAAAGTTCATTTTTTTAAATGAAGTTGATGCAAATTTTCAATGATTTCACACAAGTTCACCTTATTTTGCACACACAGTCAAGGAGACAAGGGACAAAAAGGAAGGGACTAACAGAGACGGCTGCGTCTGCCGTCCGCTGTAATATAAACAATTCCGCGATAACGCGGATGCTAAGGAGCTCCTGGGGCCATGTGTTTTTGGAGCTGTAGCGACTACCTCAGTTCAGAGTAATCTCCGAGCGGTTCAAGATATAACTGAGCCTGTGGTGTCAAGCTATTCTGACACGACCCTTGCACCATCATAGACTTTGGTATCAGTTTCAGCCCACTTAATCAAATTTCAAATACAAAACGATTTTGAATTTCCAAAACTTCAGTAGCTCGCTTGAGCTTGCCCTTAGCACCACGTGAATGTACTGTGTTTACGTACAGTGTGTGAGTGAATGCGCGTGATTCACGTGAGCGTGCTTGTTGGGTTCAGTTCGCGGCGGCGCTTTGCGCCGATTTTCAATTGGGATAAAGCGCCTATTTAATGCGCTTATTATTATTATTCAATCCAAATCTTCTTGTAACGTCTCAGGACCGAATAGGTTACTGTCCGATGCAAAATATTGTTCTGCCAGTGTAGTATCATCAATTTTACACCCACTCATACAGTTGTACTCTTAACCCGCAAAACGAGAATGAACCAGATCTCCTCCCCCTTCTAATAATCAAACTTAACCCCTTAACTTATGGTGGCAAATTTTTCTCCAGTTGAAAAAAGTGTGGAGTTCCAGAGAGCTGTCACAACACACCAAAGTCCGGATTTTCAACTCCAACGTAAAAGCAGTTCTCCTATATGGAGCAGAGACTTGGAGATTGACAAAAACCAGTCAACAGAGTACAGATCTTCATAAACAGTTGCCTTTGAAGAATATTGAAAAATCCACTGGCCAGAGAAGATCAGCAACGTCAGACTCTGGGAGAGAACAGAGCAGATAACAGCAGAGAATAAAATTGGGTGAAGAAGATGGGGATGGATTGGACACAGTCTGAGAAAGCCAGCTTCCAGTATCACTAGGCAGGCATTGTCATGGAACCCCCAGGGAAAGAGGAAAAGAGGTAGGCCGAGAAACTCCTGGCGTCGAGACCTCCAAGCAGACATCAAGAGACTGGGAACCACCTGGAGTAAAATAGAAGGAGAAGCACAGGACAGGAGTCGCTGGAGGTCTCTCGTCGACGGCCTATACCCGGGTAGGGGTGACAGGCGTAAGTAAGTAAGTTATGGTGGCAAAGCAAACGCTACTTAACTGTAAGAGACATAAACCCTTATGAGCCCCAGCATGCGTGTGCTCATGAGAATTTACATTATCTCGTCTTATTCATGATATTTATGTGTAATTTTGATCATTTTCCCATTTAGTTATTTATTTTTGTTTTCTTCACACAAATGTTGGCCAGTGTGCAGTCGTGTAGTACAATTCATGATCACTGGAAACAAAGGGGTTACAAATCAATTCTTCCAAAAGATTGGGAATTTTATATATAATATATATTATCTTACTTACCATGACAAGTAAGCACACCTACTTTTGAACTTGCCCTGAAGATACTTATCCAAACTTAAGAGTACTCGGATTTGTAAAACCATCAACTCATAAATTTGTATGATGTAATCATTGACGCTCTCCCTTACATCAACACAACATACATTACATATATGTACCGTATAATATACGCACACATGACAAATTACATTTTCAAAGGGTGAAACTAAAAGAACCACACTGCTATCACTGCATCGTATCATTACTATAAATACTATGTCTTGTCATGCAGAGGTAATGGAAAAAAAAGGGTCACCCTTATAGTCACTCTTGTCTAAGTGACTTTTTGAGAGTTGAAACTACATGTGACAAATGATAGTCTGGCTTGTGACCTCAACGGCTCAAGGCTTGGAGCTCAACAGCAGTTTTTATTATGATGGGCAACTAAATTTTGTCTTGGACCATTTACTTTTTAATCTGCTCGCTTGCTAATTTTCATCACCTCTTGAAGGTTATTAAACTGTCCATTTTGGCTTACACGTTACATGGAAAAAACACACACAAAACAACTAAACCTCTAGTATACTCTTTAACACAGCAACCAAGATCACGCGTTTGTAAACATACGGGATAAACTGATCATGCAAATCACTTCCTGTCCTGGGCCAAAATCAATTGCCGAGTGATAGTTGTTTTTTTTTTAATTTAATTTTTTTTTTTAAAGTATAAACTATAATATTAATAAACATCTTTACAAAATTGTCACCGACAGACTGAAAAAGAAAAAAAATTGCAGGAGTTTGACAATACTGAGAAACTGTGCAATAGCAACAAATTATAAAGACAAGATCAAAGAAATTGTTTTTCTTATCACCTGTTGGAAGCTGCTTGGTTGGGGGCGGTAAACTAGGTGTTTCACTGCTCTTCTTCCATGGATTTGTCTTTGGAGGAGGTGCCTCTACATACTTTTTGTTGTCAAACTTTTTCACAGAACTGGCTTTCTCTGATGACTTGTCCTTTTCTTTTTCCGCATGCTGTTTCTCTTGTTCGTGTTTGTCTGCTTTAAGAGCATGTGTAGTATTTTTGGTCTTTGAAACATCTGGCTCTGGTTTCTGAGGGGCATCTGCCACAAATGTCACATTGTTGGCTTCTGTTTTTGAAGCACTGACAGCCTCCCTGTAAGACTTCGGGGGTGCGTCCGTTTTGACAGAATTGTCCGTTGCATTGGCCTGTGACGTGCCAACTGCTGCTGCCATTTCGAATTGTTTAACAAACTTGTTATGAGGTCCCTTGGCTCACCGTTATGCACGAACGGTTCCACTCACCCGAAGTAAACTCAACGACCACGCGGTACACTTTCCAGATGTGCAACGGGAAAAGCGAAGTTAGTGGTCTTTCACATCCAGTCCGTGTCAGAAAGAGGAAGTATGTACAGTGCACGTAAATAAAACAAATGTTAACAACACGAACTAACTAAAATTCTGACCACAATGTGGCAACAGTCGCAAGGTATGTCCCAGCGACTGATAAAAGCGACCCAAAAATGAGGGCAATTTGCAGGCCACGTTGTAAACCTTCAAAGTACTTAGGTCCAAAACGCCACTCAACACAGTCGAAACAACGGTCCGATGAGGCTGAGGAAGCTTGACACGTACGTTCTGTAATTCATATTCATTGTAGACCCCGATCAAAGGGATGCGGAACGTGCAAACTTAATGCCATGTTAAGCGGAAAATGTCACTTTTCTACCTAAGCACATGTCGCCATATGCACAGAGAACGTCGCGCATGCGTGCAACAGCGGAAGTAGAAAGTGACCTCCCATTGCCGACCTTGCTCCTATGGTTGGCATTTTCGTAGAATACAGACCCTGCTGTTGCATTCTTATCGCATCAGCATGCAATTTTATCGTTATAATTATTTTTCAATAAAATATATAGCAAAAGTTCTGGTTTATACTTGACGCTACATGTTGAGGTAAAGTAACATAATTTGAGATAAGGGGGCTTTGGCGAGTCTGAAGTAGCTCAGGTGGTTAAGCGTCGGAGCAGGAGAACGAGTAGGGAATCCCCGAACCAGCCCCAGTAGCTGGACTCGCAATCCAGGGAGAAAAGTCGGGGTTGTTCAATAGAATGTCCGTTGAAAGGTCCTGGTAAATCAAAGTGGCACAGTTGGAGTGTGCCCAAGTTGATCAGTGTTCAGGTCGTACTCCATAGGTAATAGATTTCACCATCCCCCATAACCCGCCCGTCAGGGCCATCTATTATCACTTCGGTGCTGTGGATGTTAAACCTGAACTAACCAACCAAACCAAGGGGGCTTTGCTATCTACTCACAACTTGATTTACCCAACCAGTGCAAATCTACCCAGGTGTGTTTCTACTCAGTTTAAATGTGCCACTACTAATGCACCAAGATTTCTCAGCTGGGTGGAATCCCACATACATGTGTGGATTCACGCTGGATAGATTTACAATGGATCTAGACTTACAATGGGTAGACTTTGGGATAAATATGGGAATATGGCAAGAATCATGGTAGCATAAAATTACACAAGGTAGATTCAAGTCTGGGTGGATTCACCGAGGTGGATTTCCACTAGGTAATTTCATTCTGGGTAGATATAAACTTACATATATGGCAATGCTGACCAGCCCTTCAGCATAACTCTTATGAAAACATTAGAATGATTTAAGATATATGGATAGTACTAAGTAAATCCTGCATACCACAGCATGAGAGCCAATTCAATAATTGTGTAACTTTGGAAAAGGCCAACCATAGTAGTGCAATGTCTTCAACAGGCATAAGAGGTTGCCTTCGATTTCTTGATTTTTAATATGCCGCATATATACTAGGCAACAAACCAGCCTACAAACAGGTCCGATAATGAGAATAAACTGCTGAGTGTGTCGTGCGATAGCTTATCGTGATCAAATAAAAGAAGTTGTTTTGCGCATCCCGTCACGAGAAACCCGCTGAACAAGCAGGGAAACAAAGTTGTATCCCCGGTGTCTCAGCTGAACAATAAACCGGATTTAGATGTGTGCGTGTGTGTGCATTGCTAATAAACGGCTGTGAAAACACACATTCAAGTAAAAACAGAAAGAACACTTTTAATCAGCAAACTTTTACTTTTCACGTCATCATTATCACTTTATGTAGATAAACAAAAATAAACTCCACACATCGCATCTGAAAAAGAATTCCGAGTTCTAGAGGTTTATGACAAACACAAATTTTGAAATGAACTATTAAACAAAATATACATCACACTAAGGAAAGACCTCTCAGACCAACAAATCATGTACTTAAGCCATAGGGTTGAAGTCAGCCTATGGAATTTTGCTCACTTGGAAGTTTTATCATTCATACTTCGAGCCACAACTGCACTAAACATATCAGTATATACAGTTTCACCACCTTTCCTGCTGCAGGAAAAAGGTTGATACAGCATTACATGTTTTGCGTGACCATCCCTATGATAGGTCACCTGTCTTTAAAGACCACCATTTATGTGGCTACAGCTACCTAAATGGTGGTTGTTAACCCCTAGACTGCCAACCCCCCCCCCCCCCCCCCCCCCCCCGCCCAAAAAAAAAAAAAAAAAAAAAAAGATCCAACTTCAAGAGACGTAGATCCTCATGAGCCCCTGCAGTTGAGAGGGGCTCATGAGATCTATGCCTCTTGTGATCTTTGGTGTTGAATCGAAGATTCCAGAAACAAAATTTGCATCCACTGGCAGGAAGGGGTTAATGACAGCAACACATTCTGCCCTTCAAGACTTCTCATGAGAGAGCACTTGTCTTGTAAGACCATTTTAAGACTTTTAACACATTCTGCCCCAGAACAGAAATCCCCCAATTTTGAATTTGTCCTCTGAAGGACTGTATTACAATTCTAGAGACAGATTGAGCATGATAGTTCAAGGGTGGTGCCAGAATAGCTTGGCACCTATGCGAGTATGGGCACCAAGCTATTCTGGCACCACCCTTGAACTGTCATGCTCTATCCATCTCTGGCTGTGGTGTGTCGGAGCTGAATGAGTTCAGACTTCAGGAAAAGGGTTGATACAAGTATTATCACAACCATCTGACTTCAGTGGGAAGTCGAACACTACAGGAAAATGCTTTATTGCATTGATATTTGCAGATTACACGTTTTTCACTAAAATACCAGCAGTTTCTAACACCACAAGTTCACTCACTGGAAACAAAAATAAATCCATTCAGTCCTGACACAGTTGCAACAAAAGTATGGTGCATATGCAATGCTCATGAACCAAAATTTTCTGCAATAATTTCTTTAGGTTATAAGTTCCGAGACACTTCTTTAAAAGAAAATGCTCATTTACACTTAAACCCGATTAAATTCAGGAAAATGAATGTTGTCTACATGGCTATTTGTGCATGGCTCATGAAAGAGAGATTTTTATGCGTTTTTGTAACTCACATGTAAAACAGTTTTTACCTCATCAGTGCACATTTGCATGAGAGACACAGACACTGCGTGACCTACATCATTTTGTGCGGTAATCATCATTTATGGCAATATTGCAAATATGTACATGTATATGAGAGAACCTGGGCCGGTAGTTTTTCAGCTGATTTCTGTACTTCAAAACGTTTGGCACTCACAATTTGACCAATTCATGGCCGAGAGTTGCAAAGAACAGCAGGCTTATGGAGACACTGTTGTCAGGTATAAATAAAAGAACTGACTTTTTCATAAGAAGTTTCAAACACATTTCATTGTGTTAAAAATATTAGAAAAAAAAACATGGTTAATGTGCATTGCAAAACCACTATCAACCATGACAGTTCAAGGGTAGTGCCAGAATAGTTTGGCATCTCAGATGCTGAACTATTCTGACACCACCCAAGAACTATCAAGGTCTGTTGATCTCCTGAACTGTAATGCAGTCTTTAGAGGGCAGCTCCCAGATTTGGACATTTCACCCTTAGGGCTCAAATGTGGGAAAATAATTATGTCACTCAACAGAAATGCAACAGCCCATTTAAATGTACATCAAAATGCAACGAAGAAAATGATTACCCATTAGTGAATTCATTTAACCATATATTAGCTGCCTCACCTAACAAAACTAAAATTGAGATCATCCTTAACCCATTTAGGTCTAATTGGCCAGTCAGGCCAGTGCCCATGCAACTCTGGTAGCATGACAACAGACCACGTGCTACAGACCTGCCCCAGGTTCACAACCCTCAGACAGAGACACTGGCCAGAAGAGACAGGGGTGTCCCGCAAGCTCTATCGAGGCCTGGAGGATCTGCGGCGCACGGCAGCATTTATAGAGGAGACCGGGCTGTTCATATAAAGAGTGTTCGAGGAAGAAGAATAAGAACCCATTCAGGTCTGACGCACTACAGCAGGAGATGGGTCGACCATGATAATTCAAGGGTAGTGCCAGATTAGCTTGGTAGCTAATCTGGCACTACCCTTGAATTATCATGGTCGATCCATCTCCTGCAATTGGTGCATAGTCATTAGATGATGCCTCCAAAATTTGGGAAATACGACCGTCGGGCTGAATAAGGTAACCCCTTCACTGCTGGAAAAAATGAACAGGATCCAACTGCAAGAGAGACAGATACTCGTGAACTGCTTGGGCACATAGGGATCTATCTATCTCTTGCTGACACCACTTTGTATGCACATGGGTTTTTTTGGGTGGCAAGAGCTGCTTGGCATTGAATCAACACTTATTTTAGAAACAAGATCTGCGACTGCTGGCAGTGAAGGAGTAAAAGAAACAGTCTAGGAGAGCTTTCAGCAATTTTTGGGGGTCAACAGTAATTCAAACTGCTGAATAAAAAGTTGGGCAAATTTTAGTGAAGGAACTTACTTAGTTCAGTGCAAACTGTAAGTGAATGTACATATTTTCACACCATGAGTTTATTGGTCGATGAATCTCACACACACACACACACACACACACACACACACACACACACACACACACACACACACACACACACACACACACACACACACACACACACACACACAGATGTAACAAACAAGATATCTGATCTTAGACTGAAACAGACATCACACACGTGATGATCCACACACGTGAATGGCATGTCAACAAAATTACCTTATATGGCACAAGTCTCATCTGCTGAACAGACTGCTGTGCACATTCATTCCACTATCAAACACACCATACCACCTCCATTATCACTCTTAGATGAGAAGAATGCAGAATCACAGCTGGTCAAGAAACATTAAAGACACACACAGCATCATAGGAAAAACATCATTAACTCCCTTGCACTTGCAGCCACTGGTACTGTAACAGCACCAGGTGCTGCATCCACAAGAATGGTTAGAAGTGCCACTCTTGCTTCAACTGGTGAAATGCTGTGCTCTAGAGAAACAGCCAGACAAAGAATACATGTACATGTATATCATTTCTGGAATACACATGCTTGATATATTATACCTGTACATATACATAATAATAATACCAGTTATTATATAGGCACTTTACCCAATTCTGCCAATCAGCTCAAAGCACCATGAACTGAACCCAACACACAAACTCACATGACACACATGCATTCACTCTGAAGACAAAACACAGTACAAGACAAACACAGGACATTCACGTGGTGTGAAGGGTCAGTTCAGCTACTGACAGTTTCAGAAATTTTGATTGCTTGTATTTCAAATTTCAAAAGTGGGTAAAAGCTGGCAGAAATTGAGGCCAGCGTCCATGGGCCACATACAGTGACTTAGGCACCAGTGGGGTGCCAAAATGATTTCTTTTTCTTCAAATTTTCAAAGCATTTTTTTTAGACATGTAAGTTCTCTGTTTGCAATGAGCCTTAGCAAACATTCAATTTTAAAAATTCATTGTACGTAAACTTCTGCATGATAAGACTTCAAATTCACAGGTTTCTGTCTGCCGGCTTTCATCCACGCATCTACGATGACACCAGAGTGACGGATTTCTTTCAGGTTGGTGGCTGGATTTTTTTACCCTCTTGGTGTCCTTAGCATCTTTTGTTGTAATGATTCCTTCAGGAATCATTGCCCATCCCCCCAAGAAAAGCGCAGACAGCAGAAGGGTTAACCCTTTTTGGCTGTCAGTAGCACTTTTTGGCAAGGTGCAGGAATCATCGCAACAGAAAGCGCTACTGACAGCCAAAGGTAAAGAACAGTCTGAGAATGGGAATGATCATCCCGGTCTCCGATACATGACTTAGTAGTCACCCATCACTGGCCACTCACAGAAGCTTTACTGAAAACAAATCATTAACCCATTTAACTCTGACGTGCTACAGCAGGAGATGGATTGACCATGATAATTCAAGGTAGTGCCAGATTAGCTTGGCCTTCAGGCGCCAAGCTAATCAGGCACTATCCTTGAATTATCATTTCAATCCATCTCCTGCAATTGGGACATGGTCATTAGCCAACACATCCAAAATTTGGGAAATGTGGATGTGGGGTTAAATGGCTTTGGCTTTTAGTAGTGCTTTTAGTAGTGCTTTTGTCAAGGCATTTCCTGTAGGAATTGCCATGAAAAAAAGTGCTACCATGAGAAACAGGGTGGTCTGTGATTTTCAACGTGATCAATAAATCAGTAATGTCTAAAGTAAAGATGAGCGCACATAATTATGATCACAAATCTAGGGTAATTCAACATTAGTGCGAACAGCAACTTTGTTTTCATTTATTATTATTCTTGGCACATGGACAATAATTGATTCATTGTGTAATTTGCTGAAAAATTAATTTTTCTCTAAAATATATTTTTTCGAAAAGTATTTACCGATGACATGACTATATGGAAGTGTCTACCACTTACTCAATTTAAGCCTAAGAACCCGTTGTGTTACAACACAACCCGGGAGGCACTCAGGAACCCCCAGAGGGGCCGAGAGTTGTCTCCCATCCCTGCCCATCCGGTTTCCGTGTCAAGTGGTGACCAACCAGTCGGAATACTTAGCTCACCAGCGGCAAGCGGGGCAGGTGTGAGGGTCCTCCAAGTCGTGTCATCGGCAAGTATTTTTTGAAAAAATATATTTTAGAGAAAAATTAATTTGTTTCCTCAAAAACATTACAGATGACATGACTATATGGAAGAATTGCGAGAAGGAGGAGGGTGCCGCACCCAAAACACCCGCACCAAGGGCTATAGGCAGAGCCATTCTCCCTGCCGCAAACTCCCGACAATTTTAGCTAAGTGTGCCCCTGCGGTGCCAGCGGTGCCGGGAGGGAGTGTTGCGGTGTAGCGATGTCCCCCACCAGTGCGAGGTTGTCTTGCTGGCCTGCCAGATCCCTGAGGTAGACGCGGGCGAAGGTGGATTCTGCCCTCCAGCCCACGGCAGCCACGATGTCCTTGACAGCGCAGTTCCGGTCGAACGCGATGCTCGTGGCCATGGCTCGTACCTCGTGTGCGCATATCTTAAGCCTCTGTGCTCCTTGCGGGGAAAGGTCCTGGTGGGCGGACCGTATGACCCCGCGTAGCCAGGAAGATATCGTCTGGGCTGACATGTCAGTTCTGCCTGGGTTCAATGGAAGAAAGAGGCGTGAGTGTCCTCTCCGGACAGCTTTTGATCGGCGTAGGTAAACGTGAAGGGCGCGCACAGGATCTTGTCGCCTGGTCTCCTGGGAAAGTTCACCTTTCTCAGTGGCCGTAAGGTAATCACCCGAAGCGCGGTCAGAGGAGACCTGGTCTTGGCAAGGAAGACAGGGTCCATGAGGAGATGTATGGAACCATCCCGAACTGCTAACTCGGGCCGCGGTGGCAAGGGCCAACAGGAAGCAAGTCTTACGAGTCACAACCACGAAGCAAGCTGAAGGCAGCGGTTCGAATCTGGCAGAGTTAAGCCACGTCATTACCAAGGGTAGGTCCCAGCGAGAGGTGTGGGAGCGGGGGACTGGATGCTGCAGGCTAAAGTGAGTCATAAGGTCGGCGAGGTCTTTGCAATTGCCGGGGTCCGGGCAGCTGAGGTGCCAGTAGGTCTCGGCAATCATGGACAGGTACCCCCTGATGGTGATAGGGGCCAAACCTTGGTCTCCGAAGAGCCAGAGGAAGAAGTCGGCGAGCTGGGGATTCGTCAGTTCGGTGGGGGAGAGGCGCTGGTCATCGCACCAGGAACCCAGTACTCGCCATTTTCCCATGTAGACGCGCCTGGTCGAGGGTCTGCGGGTAGTAGTGATCGCTTCCACTGCTGCACATGAGAAGCCTCTGGTGGTGAGGGCTTGCCGCACAATCTCCAGGCATGAAGGAGGAGCCGCTCTAGGCAAGGGTAGAACAGCGGCTGGCGGGGTTGCTTGAGCAAGGTGCTCGGCATAGGCAGCAGCAGAGAGGGGGGGTGGGGTGGGGGGGGGGGGCACGTGGCGAGGCTGAGGAGGTTGGTGGTCCAAGACCGGTTCCAGGAGAACGGGGTGACCAACTAGCCGTACGCATAGCATCCTCGAGAACCGTCAGGGGGTAAGCGCCCGCGATGAGACCGTTACAGGGGATGGAGAGCGCATCGACTGCCAAGGCAAGGGGGCGTGGGATCGTGGAGACGAAGAGGGGAAGCTGGGATTCCACCTCGTGGCGAATAGGTTGATCCTAGGCATCTCCCATTGAGCGCAGATCATCCAAAAGATGTCCCTGCGGAGCGTCCATATCGTGAGCAGTAACAGGCCGTGCCGGGAGAGAGAGTCGGCCAAACGTTCAGGTGTCCTGGACTGTGTTGAGCTCGGAGGGAAAAGCTGCGGTCCTCGCACCAGTGCATCAGACAGTAGAGGAGCATGCACAGGGCAGGGGAGCGCGTTCCGCCCTGCTTCCGAAAGTAGGAAAGCACTGTCGTGTTGTCTGACAGGACGAGTAGCTCCTGGTGACAGAGGTGAGCTTCCCATGCCATGAGGGCTTGCCAGACCGCTTGCAGCTCAACCAGTTGATGTGCTTGTCTGTCAGCTCCAGAGGTCTGGAGCCGGACGTTGTGAGGAACCGCGGTAGTAGGTGGGCACCCCACCCGGGGAGACTTGCATCGACACAGAGGGAGAGCTGAGGGGGCGGAGAGCTGAGGGGGCGGAGAGCTGAGGGGGCGGAGAGGCCGGGGGGACTCCCGACGCGAGCCAGGAAGTGTCCGTCCAATGCCAGAGACGGGGACGCAGCATCTGAGTCACCGTCACCAGGGCAGCTAAGTCGCCAGAGGACAGAAGCCAATGGAGCGGCCAGGAGTAAAGACAACCGAGGGGAGGAGATCCGCCGCAGCATTCATAAGCCAAGAAGCTGAAGCCACACTCTGGCGAGGGCCGCATCCTCCTGGGTTAACTGGCCGGCTAGGGCGACCAACTTCTGGATCCGAGGCTCTGGTAAATGAACTCGGTTGAGGTCGGTTGGAAATTCCATGCCGAGATGGACAAAGCGGCGTGAGGAATGAGGTCCGACTTGCCCGCGGTGACCAGGAAGCCCAACAGCAATAACAGACGAAGCAGGCATCCCTGTCCGTCGCCAGGTCGGCCTCCAACTGGTTGCATAGGAGGAGGTCGTCTAAGTAGTTTGAGTCAGACTGGCAGCCGACTGCCGGGTCGAGACGACTACGGGGTCCATGAAGCGGGAGAGAACCCAAGGCTAAAGTTGAGACTGAACGGGAGGCCCGAACTGGTAGATCACGCCGTTGAAGGTGAGGCGGAGATACCTCCAGGAGGCGGGCTGCAAGAGGACTTGGAGCAAGTGTCTGAAGAACCAGACTGACAGCAAAGTCCACGGGCTGTAGGAGGGCTCTGAGGGCCCTGACGGCTGTAGAAGACTGGGGAGTCGTGGCGCAATCCGACCTCTGAGGCGGCCTTCTGTAGGAGCGCGGCGACCTCTCCACGTAGTGTGTCGGCTTGAGCTCGTTGGGTGGAATCTCAGACCCAGCCGGAACGACGCAGTGGCGGTGAGCACAAGGTGATCCTAAGGACCTCTGCGACGGTAAATGCGGATCCAGGGGTCGCTGGAATCCCAGGTCGGGGGGCAGTCCACCGCAGGGCCAGAAGCACGGCATCCTGACGCAACAGGTCGCAAGGTGGCGGCAGGCACCACGTTGAGCGACGAAAAAACGCCGCCCAGATGGCCACTTCCGCGAGGGTGAGGAGATCTCCAAGAAGGGTGACCACGAAGGGCGCCAGGCGTCCTCGATGCTGCGGATGAATCGTAGGGTGAGCAGCTCCAGGAAACCCGAACAAGCCAAGGTGTTCCGGACGAGTGACGCAGTCTAGTCCAAGCCCCGGGGAAGGACGCGTTGACGAGAGCGGCGCCGCCATCTGGCACAGTGCCGGAGGGTCCAAGGCTGAAGGGAGCAGGAGAGGACTGGGTAGGGCTGCCCACGAGTCCTGTCGAAGGCAAGGTAGAGTCCCACTGGCCAGCAACGGTCGGAGACGAAGTCGTAGTCCCGGAAGCCGGACCGTAGGAGCTGGGTGGAAGGCGTCCCAAAGGCAGAGGGTTGTGGAAGTGACTTGACACTTCGAACCTGCCGTCCTGCGTCAGCAAAGTGGATCCTACCTCTTGAGCGGAGGGGGTGGGGGGGGGCTGCAGTGACTGCGAAGACGGGAGCGCCGACGTCAAGGAACGTCGGTGAACAGACGAGACCCGACGTAATCACCGTGGTAAGGCCGTAGGCCGAGGGCTGCGTCCGCTGGGGTGTCATGCGTCGCCATCCTTCCAACGCTGGTTCCCGGACGAGTGAGAGGGTCTAGAGTAGTCCGCAGACGAAGGGCCACAGGCCTCTGCCGGGCGGCCAAACGAGAGGCGGGCTCTCAGCCGGTTAAATGACTCCCCGTAAGAGTCAGCGTTTGTTCCGAGGCTAGACAAGCCAGGACAGCCAGAGGACAATGACAGCGCGAAGCGCGTCTCTGCAGGCTGGACTCCTTGACCGTGCGGGCGTCAGGGTGGCTTCAGGCCTGCTAGAAAGGCTGGGCTCACGTGTCCGGCGTGTCGTTCCGATTCACCAGGTCGGTGAGGGCGCATGTGGTCGCTGCTCCGGGAGTGGAGGTGGGGGCTCCACGATGGACGATGGGGCACAAGTCTCTCTGGCCGGGCTCAGAGAGGCGGCTATATGACCCCTTGGAAGAGTCAGCGTGCTTGTCAAGGAGAGACATATCAGGACTGCCAGTGTACAGTGTAAGGCGCGAAGCGCGTCTCTGCAGGCCCGGCTCAGGAAGGCCTGCACTCTGCCGGCTATACGACCCCTCGTAAGTTAGTGGGTTCAGCAGCGGATGCAGTCCTGTGGGAAGTGCTGGGCGTAAGTGGAGCTGACGGCATAGCGGGAGGTCTCCAGACCAAGACCAGTCATCGGACGATGGAGCACAAGTCTCTACTGGCCAGGCTCAATGAGGCGGACGCTCTGCCGGCTTTATGACCCCTCAGAAGAGTCGGCGGGCTTGTCGAGGAGAGACATACCAGGACTGCCAGTGAACAACATAAGGCGCGAAGCGCGTCTCTGCAGGCCGGGCTCAGTGAGGCGGGCACTCTGCTGGCTATACGACCCCTCGGAAGAGTCAGTGGGCTTGGCAGTGGATGCAGTCCTGTGGTAAGTGTTGGGCTTAAGTGTCCGACGTGTCGTCGGTTCCACAAGGTCGGGGCGGGCGCGTGTAATCACATCTCCAGAACGGAGGGGGGGGCGGCAAAGTAACCGACCGGTCGCTAGACGGCAACGGCACTCGCGCTGGCAAGGTTAACAGGCGCTTCCTTCTGTAGGCTGCCGTAGCTCGTGCCAGGTTGAGCAGCTATCCCAGGCGCGGACAGACGAGCACCAGTCCCGTGGAGACCAACGTTGTGGTTATCCCGTGGCCAACGTCAGTTGCTGCACTGCAAGCAGGCAAGCCCCTGGCAACTGCAACACATACCAGACATAATAGGCGACAGAGTGGGCACCGAGGGGCCCCACCAACGAAGCCGAGCGTTCGCCGCAAAGCACCACCCGAGCGGAAGAAGCGCCTCTGGTCGACGCTGCCGCCACCCATGTCGGACACAACACGCAAACGGCGAGGGCACGAGGGGCCCCGCCAAGCTAAGACGAGCGTGGGACGCACAATGGTACAACAAGTACAAGCGAACAAAGCGCCTCTGAACGAAGCTGGCGCTAACAACACGCTAACTGCGAGTGCACGAGGGGCCCCGCTAATCTAAGACGAGCGTCGGGCGCACTATGATACAACGAAACACAAGCGAAACGAAGAGCCTCTGAACGAGGCTGGCGCCCGGCCCGGGGGCCAGCCGAGGGCCATTACCACTACCTTACCTCTCAGTCAAAGCGGGGATGGGGGGAAGGAACCTCCAACACACCCACAACGCGCGACGGCGGAGGGGGGGGGGGGGGGGGGATCCCAACAGTCAGGCCACTCCTAGGAAGGTGCAGAAGAGACAGGCCAGTAGACCAGCAACGAAGCTCTCCCTGAAGGCAGAACAGACAACGACGCAGGTGAAGCACCAAAGTCCAAGCCAGAACAAGTGAAGATGACCAGGCGAACCGGTCGCATCATACACAGTCAGGGTCCAAGGCCAACGCTGAAACACGTCTGCACAGCGTGAGCTAAGTAGAACGACTGGTTGGTCACCACGTGACACGGAACCGGAGGGGCAGGGACAGGAGACAACTCTCGGCTCCTCTGGGGGTTCCCCGAGTGCCTCCCGGGTTGTGTGGTAACACAACGGGTTCTTAGGCTAAAATTGAGTAAGTAGTAGACACTTCCATATAGTTATGTCATCGGTAATGTTTTTGAGGAAACAATGACCTTTTGCTTCAAGAGTGTCACTCTTACACACACATCCCCATGCACAAGCATTCAAGTTTACCTGCATGCAGTGTGGCGCAATCATGCACACACATTACTGGAAATTCTTTTCTACTGTCTTTTCAATATATTTTGTCCAGGGGTATCATCAGCTCTGGTAGTACAGTTTGATCTGCTTTTCAAAGGAGTCGGCAATGGCTTTTCTGCAACAGAGAAGTAGAAAGCTTAAGTAAGTTACATATTTGTTCATTTTTCGATTACCAAGATGGATTAACTATATGCATTCCTCTTTCCTACTTGTAAAATCCCACCCATGCATGCGCCATCCCTTCCCAACCCTATTTTTTCATTATTTCCCCCCCACCTTTACATTTTTTGCATCAGTGAAAGGGTTAAACACTACAACAAATGCACTAAACCTATAGAAGCGGCAAAATATTCAGAATACTGAAGCTGGCCGCTAAACAGAAGACAAAGATCTGCTGACTTAAGTCTTCAGGTAAACTAACACTTAATCGCAAAGATAGTTGGAAAGAGTCTGAGAAAGCCAGCTTCCAGTATCACTAGGCAGGCATTGTCATGGAACCCCCCAGGGAAAGAGGAAAAGAGGTAGGCCGAGAAACTCCTGGCGTCGAGACCTCCAAGCAGACATCAAGAGACTGGGAACCACCTGGAGTAGAATCGAAGGAGAAGCACAGGACAGGAGTTGCTGGAGGTCTCTCGTCGACGGCCTGTACCCGGGTAGGGGTGACAGGCGTAAGTAAGTAAGTAGTTGGAAAGACACACACACACATACAAACACAGAGGACAGTCTCTACATGCACATAATCAACAGAAAATCAACATATTTTCAGCATTGTTTTAGCATTAAGATTATCTCCACACAATATTGAAACTGCCTGCTCGATATTGGTGATTGTGTTTGCATGAGTGACAGTGCGAAAAATTGAAATAACGCATGATAAGCAAGAGACGAAACTTCTCATGAGCCCCTGTGCAGGCTCATGAGAATTTATATCTCTTGCAGATGGAAGAGACTGGCTGAAGGACTGTTCTGTCAAAACCAAAAGGCTGAAATTCAGATTTCTGGAATTTCAGGAAAGCTTAACTCATTCACGGCCAGCCGCATCCGGATGCACAGCAAGAGCCGCGCATCCGGATGCGGCTGGCTGCGAATAAGTTAATCAGTCTTCATGACAGGACTGTCACCCATGTCTGCCATCTGATCAGCAAAACCAATCTTCAGGCAACAATGCTAGGTGCACTAACCTAAAGACATTGTTATTGAGGAGAAAGGCAGTTATGTGCCCCCGATTGTTGAGGTAGCGAATTTCACAGCCGGGCCACACTTTGTCAAGGGGCATCACTCCATCCCTGGGCACGTAGGCATCCCGAGTGGCTGCCACAGCGATGATAAGCCGTTGATCAACAGGCTTGGAAAAGTTCCCCAGGTGTGTGCACTCATCCATCACGCCAACCATGAAATTGACGGCCTCCTGCTGCAATGTCTGCACAACAGATCCTCCGTGCGAGTCAGCTTTTTCCATCACCCGGGACAATTTGGATTTTGACAAAGCATGTTTCAATGGCACATCCTCTTTGTGTGAAGTCTCTGAAAGGGATGATACTCGTGCGAGTCGGGATTTGGATTCAGCATGTTGCAGAGTAAGGTTGTCTTTGGGGGTCTGGGACTCTGTTTTCTGAGTGCTGGGAGAACTTTTCTCAAAGCCGGAAGCATTTTTATCTGTGTTTTTGACGCTGGGAGAACTTTTCTCAGTCTTCTCAAGGCTGGAAGGACTTTTACCTACAACAGGATCTAATGACGGTGGCCTAATAATTTTTGGAACACCCCTTGCAGACTCAGAACTGACCACACCCCCAATAATAGCCGCATCAGGTTGAAGGTGGAAGGAGTTTTCTATCACAGTCTGTGAAGCGGGTACTGCCTGTACAGAAAAATCCTCAAGCGCTGCTGCCTTTTCTGCCTTATGGAGGATGTCCTTGTGCAGTTGCTGTAGGTTGTCAAAGTCACGGGTAAAGTCTTTCACAAACTGCTGGCCCAGTGCATATGCCTGCCCTGATCTGTTCTGAAAACACAAGACAGAAGTACATAAAACAAGTGCAAATTAACTCTTAAACTCCTATAACTATATGATTTCCATTCTATAGAATGGAAGTCATTTAGTTCTGGGAGTTTAAGATATAACCCCTTCCCTAACAGCATACAGAAACAATGTCTCTAGAACCATCACAGATTCACTGCTGATGAACCCTGCCTTTCTGAACAATACAAACATGATTTGAGGCCAGCTCGAGGCATAAATCCTCATGAGCCCTGCAAATATGGGGGCTCATAAGAATCTACGTCCCTTGCATTCGGTTGTTGTTGATTGTGCTATGGCAGTATATGTACAGCACAAGACATTCAACTTCAAGCTACGAAAAGATCACAGGAAGAGAAATGCAGTTGTCCTTGAAACTGAACTACATGTCTTAGAAACAATACATCTCCTACAACTTGTACATAGTCACAAACACATTTACAGACATGTCTACCTCAAAACTGATCTCTTAGTACTCCACAAAGCAAATTTTAGTACTCAGAGACAAAAAAAAAAAAAAAAAAAAAAAAAAAAAAAAAAAGAGTACTTTTGGGGGTCTGTATGCAATAAATTCAATTCTTGAGGCTACTCACATCCTTGTTGGGCTCTGGAAAGTCTTTTTCATGGGACATTCAGCAATGGGGATCCCACATTCCAAGATATGAATTATAAAATAATTATTTAAACAACTAGTGTTGGAACAGGCAAATAAAAAATGCACAGTTATTTACGGTACGTCAGTACACTGCAATGCTTCTTTTTCAATGTTTGTATTTTCGCTGACATTTGGTGTAGGCGCTTTTTGGTGTGAGCTCTGTCTGGCTTTGATTTCAACACCATTAATGACTCCGCAGTGTCCTGGTCAAGAGATGTTCTCTGGTCTGTAGACGTCCTCCTGACACAGCTGAAAATCCGCTCACATGCTGCACTACTGTGAGGGATGTTGCATATTCCAAGCATGATCTCACACAATCACTAAGCTCTGGATGGCGATTGCCGATGGCAACCCAGGTTTCATCAACTGTCAGTGTCAGCTTTGCAGTCAGTGATGTTCTTCTTCTTCTTCTTCTTCTTGTTTCCCTGCCATGGTCAACCAATTGACCATTATTGTTGGGTTGCAAACCCCCCCCCCCCAAAAAAAAAAAAAAAAACAAAACAAAACAACAACAACAAAAAAAAAAACCCAACTTAAATCCTAATTCTGGTTATTAAACTGCGGAAGGGTGAATGGGCTGGGGGGAGAGATAGACAGGTGTTGGGGGCCAGCTGCTGTTTCGGTGCCTCCAGCTAGGCCTGCCTGGCTACCGTAGCGGTCTCCGGGGTTTAAACCCCGACCTGTATAGCCCTAGTCATCATCAGCCCTACTTTGGCAGGTGGCAGGCCATGATTGGGGGTCAACAGTTGAGGTTTGATGCCCTCGCTACGAAAGCATCAAGCGAAGAAGCCTGTATATCAGCTTCAGGGAGGGCATTCCAGTCTCTGATGGTCCTTGGGAAGAAGGATTCATTCCTGTAGGCTGTCTGACATGGGATCCGCTGGAACTGTTGTGTGTGACCGCGTCGAGCTCATACACTGGAGGGGATGGATGAGCTGCTTGCAATGGGCGAAAGCTAGGCCATTCTTGCTTATATAACATTGCTAAGCGAGCCCTCTTTCTGCGTTCTTGGAGAGTCTGCCAGTTCAGATGCTGCAGCATTTGACCCACACTGGATGTGTTCCTGTGTCTGTTCAGGACAAAGTGGGCTGCTTGTCTCTGGACTGAGTCAATCCTGGCAATTTCCTTGTGCTGATGTGGGTCCCACACACAGCTCGCATACTCCAGGATGGGCCGGACTAGTGACTTGTAGGCAAGCTCCTTGACTGCAACTGAACCGATCTTAAAGTTTCTCCGCAGGCACCCCAGGATCTGGTTTGCCTTGCTGCATATCTGGTTGATGTGGGTGTCCCAGCTGGCATCCTTTTGTATGGTCAGACCCAGGTACTTCGTGGAGCTTACCTCGTCAAGGGTGTGCCCGTGTAGGGAGTACTGATGACTTCTGTTCTCTCTGCTACGTAATACTGGTAGAGTGACACATTTCTGCAGGTGAAACTGCATGTCCCATTCGTTTTCCCATGCGCACAGGGCATGTAGGTCCTCTTGTAGCATATTATTGTCGGACTGTGAGGCAATGGGGTGGTACATCACGGTGACATCCGCAAACAGGCGAGTTCTTGAGCTGACTCTTTCTGGCATGTCGTTTATATACAGCAGGAACAGGCAGGGACATACAACAGATCTTTTGGGTACTCCAGAGCGCACAGACCTAGCACCCTCAACTACCACCGCTTGACGTCTGCCTCGGAGGAAGTTAGCAATCCATCTGTTGGTGTTGTCCCTGATGCTGTAGTAGTCTAGCTTATGGAGCAAAAGACTATGGTTCACCCTGTCGAATGCTTTAGCAAAGTCCATTACAACAACGTCTGTCTGCAGGCCCTGCTCGAGGTTCGTTGTAATTTCATCTGTTTATTCCAGCAGCTGCGTCTCACAAGATTGTTTTGCTCGGAAGCCATGCTGGTATGGGTTCAGGATGCTGTTAGTCTCAAGGTGATCCATGATGCCGCTGACAATGATATGCTCCAGCAGCTTACACGGGATGCTTGTGAGCAACACAGGCCTGTAGTTAGCTGGGTCATAGCTCTCACCTTCCTTGAAGATAAGGGTGACAAGCGCATCCTTCCAGTCTGATGGGACGTCGCCTGTTTGGAGGGAGAGTTGGAAGATCTTGGTGAGCAGGGGAGCAAGTTCTGCAGACAGTTATTTTAATATGCGAGGGGAGATGCTATCTGGACCGGCAGCTTTTGCTGGATTTAGACCCTGCAGGAGCTTCTCTACACCCTTCACACTGATCACAGTCTCTGGCATGGAACTGTAGTTGTTTCTGTCGCTTGGTAATCTGCACTTGCACTCTATTTCTCCTGGGCTGTATGCTGTGCCATCACTGAATGACTTGTTGAACTGACTATTTAAAATTTCTGCCTTGGCCAGAGGGTCCGTTACAAGTTACCTTTTGTCCTCGAGGGGTGGTATTCCAATGGCTGCTGCTCTCTGGTGTTTCATGTAGGTCCAGAATCTCTTCATTGATGGTGTTTTGTCCATTTCCTCTCTGGTCTGGGTAAACAGTCCGGCAATGTAGCTCCAGTAGGCTCTTCTCAATTGTTTCTGCACTTTCCTCCGCATTTTCTTCATTTCTGCCTTCAGTTCTTCTGTACCACGCTTCTTCATTTCTGCGTACAGTCTGTTATTCTTCCTCAGCAGGTTTCTTATTTTGCCTGTAATCCAGGGATACAAGTCCTTCTTGCTGGGAGATTTGTGGGGTACATTTCTTGATACTGTGTCAAGGATGGTGGTCTTAAAGGTTGTCCATAGCTTTTCCACCGTTATGTCTGTTTGGTTCGTCTCGTCAATGGTCTTCTGCGTTTCTAGTATGTCAGCCTTCATCTTTTCCCAATTGGCTTTTCTGTCAAGTGGTATGGAGCGTGACTTATTGCTACTGATCGTGATCTTAGTGGCATACTCACAATACACTATGTCATGATCGGAGACGCCAGGAATGTTCTCAACACGTGGAATGAGAATAGGGGTGTCTGTCAAGACGAGGTCCAAGGTGTTACCTACCCTTGTTGGGGACCGTACTACCTGCTCCAGTCCAGTATCGTATGTGAGATCAGTGAAGTTTTGGTGCAGGTGCGGAAATGATGCATCTTGTTTCAAAGACATATTCGACCATTCCCATCCAGGGAGTTAAAGTCCCCTGCGAATATGAGAGTAAAGTTATTGAAGTCGGCAGCACATCTGACCGACATTTCAAAATTTTCCAGGCTTTTGTTATCTGAAACATTTGGATGGTAGTATGCACAGATGTACAAGTGCTTCCTGCCCTCTAACAGTAGCTTTGCCAAGATTTTGTTTGCTCAAAACACATTACCGATGACATGACTGTCTGGAAATAGTCTACTTGCTTACCAATTTTAGCCTAAGACCCAAAGGGTCCCCCCAGGAGGCTCTCGGGGATCCCTAACAGGGGCGAGAGTAGCCTCCCCTGCCCATCCGGTCACGTGTCCGGTGGTGTCTCCTTTAGCCAGTTGTCTACTTTGCTGTTAGCGTTCGGACGCTTTTACCTGAGCCTCTGACCCTTGGAAAGACTGTGTACGGTTCGACCGTCTCTTACCGGCCTGCCTTCGCCTAGCCTCTCGTCTACTGCGTCTGGCGTGGCCCTCCGTCTTCGCTGTTAGCCCTCGTCTGTGCCTCGTGCACTTGGCTGGCCCTGGAACCTTCTAGGCTTCCGTCGCGCGGTGGTTGTGCTTCGTCACCCTGCCATTCCGCCATGGACAGGTAAAGTCTCGGCCGTTTCCTACGTCTCGCCTGGCTGGGCCGGACGTCGGGCTTCGCTCGAGCTACTGTTGTTTTCTCTCCGCATTTCACGGTGAGTTTCGAGTGTTTCTTGATTTCGAAGCTTTAAATGGCGGGGTTCGTTACCCGCCGCCGGTCGCCTTTCATGTTTGGGTATGGGTTGCAGTTTCCTAGTGCGCCTCTCCCCAGTACGGCGACTTCCAGTGACCTACTGTCCGGTACTTTGTGCTTCGTCACTCGGCCGTTCCGCCATGGAAAGGTAAAGTCTCGGCCGCTTCCTTTTCGCCTGGCTGGGCCGGACGTCGGGCTTCGCTCGAGCTACTGTTGTTTTTCTCATTGTATTTCACTGTCAGTTTCGTGTGTTTCTTAAATTTCGAAGCTTTACATGGCGGCGTTGTTACCCGCCGCCGGTCGCCTTGCATGTTTGGGTTTGGGTTGCAGTTACCAAGTGCGCCTCTCCCCAGTACGGCGACTTCCAGTGACCTAGTAAATAATAATAATAATACCGTTATTATATAGGCGCTTTTTCTCAATTTTGGGGAAATCGACTCAAAGCGCCGCGCCTGAAACCCAACACACACACTCACGAAACAGACACGGATTTACGCCATTTAAGACAAACACAGTACAAGACAAACGAAGGGCCAGTCAGCTACTGAAGTTACAGAGATTTTTGATCGCTTGTATTTGAAATTTGTAAAGTGGCCTGAAACCGGTACCAAAGTGTAGTGTTCGGTGCCTGTGCTTCGCCACTCTGCCGTTCCGCCATGAAAAGGTAACGTCTCGGCCGCTCCCTACGTCTCGCCCTGCCGGGCCGGACGTCGTGCTTGGCTCGGACTTCCGTTTGTTTTCTCTCCACGTTTCACGGTGAGTTTCGCTCATTACTTTCTTCGGAGCTTTACCTGGCGGCGTTAGTTGCCCACCGCCCGTCACCTTTCATGTATGGGTATGTGTTGCAGTACCAAGTGCGCATCTGCCCAGGACGGCGACTTCGTGGCCTGGTGTCTGCCACACAGTCTGTCGACCGGGTGCCGCCTGCTCCTCTGTCATCGGCTGCGCTGGCTGCCCCTCTTGACTGGAGGTTCTCGGTCTCTACTCTGGTTCCACCGCCGAGCGACCCGCGACTTCCGCCTTCCTGGGGACCTCCCGCGGCACGGTGGGATTGTTCAAGCTCCCCTCGGACTGGGGATACCCACACCTCACGTCCCTGGTAAGTTTGTCGCTTCTTGTAGACGCGTTAAGCCCGCTGACTCCTCCGGCGAGTCGCCAAGCCGGCTACGTGCCCCCCTCCTTAAAAAAGGAGCCCCGGGCACCGCGACCTTGTCGCCTTAGTTCACGCGTCGGCCTTCGGCCAAACCTTAAGCCCGCTGACTCCTCCGGCAAGTCGCCAAGCCGGCTACGTGTCCCCCTCCTTGAGCCCCGGGCACCACGACCCTTGTCGCTCAGCCCTCGTCTGCGCCTCGTGCTGCTACCGGGCCTGTGACCTTGCTGCGTCTTCTCATCGCTCACGGTGGTTTGCGCTTCGACGCCGCCATGGAAAGGTAACGTCTCGGCCGTTTCCTTCGTCTCGCCCGGCTGGGCCGGACGTCAGTCTCGTCTCGACCTAGTTTGTTTCTTCCCGCGTTGAGACTTGAGCTTCACTCGTTTTCTCGTTCGGAACTTATTTTGGCGGGTTAGTTTCCCGCCACCGGTCGCCTCTCACCTTTTGGTTTGTGTTGCAGTTATCAAGTGCGCACCTGTCCCCTGTGCGGCGACTTTCAGTGGCCCAGTGACCGGCATAAATTCTGTCTTCCGTGTTCCGGCTGCTCCTCGGACCTCCCCTGCACTGTCTGCTCTTCGTGGCCGGAGGTTCGTTGGTCGGAGCTTGGGAGGTTCTACCGGCGCGACCGTCCTGTCACAGCTCGCCGGGACCCAGTCCAGCTCCCCCCCTCGGACGTGGAGATACGCACACCTCGTCTTCTCGGTAAGACTATTGCTGCTACGGTGTCCGCACCGCCCTTGCCCGCTGACTCCTCCGGCGAGTCGCCTAGCCGGCTTAGTGCCCCCCTCCATGAGCCCCGGGCACTGCGACCTCTGTCGCCTGTTAGCAGACGCGTCGGCCTTGCGGCCTCTCCATCTAATGGTGCCCCGCTCCTTGAGAAGGAGCCCCGAGCACTGCGACCGCTGTCGCCTGTGAGTACACACGTTGGTCCTTCGGCCTCTTCGTCTAATTGTGCCCCGCTCCTTGAGAAGGAGCCCCGAGCACTGCGACCACTGTCGCCTGTGAGTAGACGCGTCGGCCTTTTGGCCTCTCCATCCAGTCGTGCCCCGCTCCTTGAGAAGGAGCCCCAAGCACTGCGACCGCTGTCGCCTGTGAGTACACACGTTGGTCCTTCGGCCTCTTCGTCTAATTGTGCCCCGCTCCTTGAGAAGGAGCCCCGTGCACTGCGACCACTATCGCCTGTGAGTAGACGCGTCGGCCTTTTGGCCTCTCCATCCAGTCGTGCCCCGCTCCTTGAGGAGCCCCGTGCGCTGCGACCGCTATCGCCTGTGAGTACACGCGTTGGCCTTCGGCCCCTTCATCCAGTCGTGCCCCGCTCCTTGAGAAGGAGCCCTGTGCACTGCGACCGCTATCGCCTGTGAGTACACGCGTTGGCCTTCGGCCCCTTTGTCTATTCGTGCCCCGCTCCTTGAGAAGGAGCCCCGAGCATTACGACCGCAGTCGCCTGTTCGCAGACGCGTCGGCCTTCGGCCTCTCTGTCTAGTCGTGCCCCGCTCCTGGGGAAGGAGCCCCGAGCACTGCGACCCCCGTCGCCTGGTTCTAGACGTGTGGGCCTTTAGGCCCCCCCCCCCCCTTCTAAGCCCGCAGACTTCTACGACCAGTCGCATAGCCTGTTACGTGCCCCCCTCCTTGAGCCCCGGGCACCGCGACATTCGTCTCCGCGTCCGCCTGCGCGTGACCGGACTGACCGTTCCCGTTCTTCCGGGCGCCGTTCTAGGGACCGTCGGCTTAGCCCCCGTCGCGTCGATAGGATTCGTAGCGCTCGGCTTCTTCCTATGCTTCCCGTCGGCGCAGTCGTTCGCCGCAACCCTGGTCCTCTCGGCGCCGTTCTCCGCACACCCCTCGTAGGAGTCATAGAGACGTCAGGATTCCGCCTCGTTCTCGGCGTAGTCGATCCCATCGGGACCGGCGCTCGCTTCGTTCTAAGCATCCTTCGCCTTCCACTTCCCCTCGGCGTCGGCAGCCTAGCCCCTCGGCTCTTCCTCCGCCCCCTGTGCGCACCAGTCTGCCACCTGTGCTTTGGGCTTCTCCCCAGCCACCTCCTGCCTGGACCTGTCCGATGCCTATCTGCACCTCCCGAACCATCCAGCCCCACGCCGGTACCTCCGCTTGCCATCGACGGGACTGTCTTCCAGTCTCGGGCCCTCCCCTTCGGTCTCAACCTCAGCCCATGGGTCTTCACGCGGATCATGAACGCCGTGGTAGCCAGAGCCCGCCGTTCTTCCTCCAGCCCGATCTCCAACTACTGGGACGAAATTCTGCCGAACCAGTCGGTGGCCTCTCTCCTCCTGGACAGGGACTCTCTTCTCCCCCTGTTATCCCGCCTGGGCTTCCTGGTCTACGCTGGCAAGTCCGACCTCTCGCCACTTCGTACACCTGGGGATGGAGTTCTTGACCGACCGCAACCTAGTGCGTCTTCCCGAGCCTCGGATCTGGACACTCGCCGACCTCGCCCCTTGGTGGCGCAGGAAGCGGCGGTCCCCGCCAGGGTGTGGCTCCAGCTCCTCGGCCTGATGAGTGCCGCGGCAGATCTCCTTCCCCTCGGTCGGCTGTACTCTCGTGCTCTTCATTGCATCTTCTCCTCCTCTGGAGACCGTCCTCCGGCGATCTCTCCACCCTGCTGCCGATACCTCCTATGCTGCGGCCCCATCTGCTTCGCTGGACGGACGTTTCTTGGCTCGGCTCCGGGATTCCCCTGACCTCACCTCTGCCCCGTCTCTCTCTCTGCGTCGATGCCAGTCTCGCTGGGTGGGGCGCTCACCTCCTCCCAAGTTTTCGCTATGCGGCCGGCCGCTGGAACGAGGACCTAGCTTCGCGGCACATCAACTGGCTGGAGCTGAATGCAGTTTGGCAGGCCCTCCGCGCTTGGGAACCCGATCTTCGGACACAGGACCTCCTTGTCCTCTTCGACAACTCCACGGTCGTCGCTTACATACAGAAGCAGGGAGGGACCCGCTCACCCGACCTCTGCATCCTTCTCTACCGACTCCTTCGCTGGTGCGAGGACCGCGGCATCTCCCTACGAGCCCGTCACATTCCAGGTCACCTGAACGTTTTGGCAGACTCCCTCTCTCGGCGGGGCCAGCTTCTTCACACGGAATGGACCCTGCGCCGGGACATCTTTCGCCTGACCTGCGAGCGTTGGGAGACTCCCCTTGTCGACCTCGTCGCCACCAGGTGGAACCACCAGCTTCCCCTCTTCGTCTCCCCGATTCCCGACCCGCTGGCCGGGGCGGTCGATGCGCTCTCGATCTCTTGGGACGGACTAGTTGCCTACGCCTACCCTCCGACGGTCCTGGTCCCCAAAGTCCTGCTCAAGCTCCGGGGGTGCAACGCAGTCCTTCTCCTGGTGGCCCCGTTCTCCTGGGACAGATTTTGGACCTCTGACCTGCGCAGTCTCGCCACGGATCCGCCCCTTCCACTTCCCACCCCTCGCACGATGCTCAAGCAGCCCCACCAGCCGCTCTTCCACCCCTGCCCCGAGCGACTTCTCCTACCCGCCTGGCGTTTGTGCGGCACGCCCTCTCCGCTAGAGGCTTCTCGAGTGCGGCAGTGGACGCTATCGCTTCAGCCCACAAACCTTACACCAGACGTGTCTACGAGGGAAAGTGGCGAGTGCTTCGTGCCTGGTGCTCTGACCGTCGTCTCTCCCTCGTCGATCTGACGACCCCTCAGCTCGCGGACCTCTTCCTTTGGCTCTTCCATGACCAAGGTTTGGCTCCCATCACGTTCCGTCGCTAGTTGAAAAAAGTGTGGAGTTCCAGAGAGCTGTCACAACACACCAAAGTCCGGATTTTCAACTCCAATGTAAAAGCAGTTCTCCTATATGGAGCAGAGACATGGAGATTGACAAAAACCACAGTCAACAGAGTACAGACCTTCATGAACAGTTGCCTTAGAAGAATTTTGAAAATCCACTGGCCAGAGAAGATCAGCAACGTCAGACTCTGGGAAAAACAGAGCAGATAACAGCAGAGAATGAAATTGGGCGAAGAAGATGGGGATGGATCGGTCACAGTCTGAGAAAGCCAGCTTCCAGTATCACTAGGCAGGCATTGTCATGGAACCCCCAGGGAAAGAGGAAAAGAGGTAGGCCGAGAAACTCCTGGCGTCGAGACCTCCAAGCAGACATCAAGAGACTGGGAACCACCTGGAGTAGAATCGAAGGAGAAGCACAGGACAGGAGTTGCTGGAGGTCTCTCGTCGACGGCCTATACCCAGGTAGGGGTGACAGGCGTAAGTAAGTAAGTAAGTACGTTCCGTCGCTATCTCTCCATGATTGCCGACACCTACCGTCACCTCGGCCGTCCCGACCCTGGTGCCTGCAAGGACCTGGCCGACCTTATGGCACATTTCGGCTTGCAGCGCCCGGTTCCCGCCCCCTCGTTCCACGCTGGGACCTCCCCTGGGTCCTCACCTGGCTGAATTCGGACCGTTTTGAACTGCCCCATCTGGCCAGCTTCGCGGACGTGACTCGGAAGGCCTGCTTCCTGCTGGCCCTCGCCACGGCAGCCCGCGTCAGCGAGCTCCACGCGCTCTCGTCTCGCCCTTCCTGCTTGCAGTTCCGAGTGGATGGCTCTGTTCAGCTTTTCCCGGATCCGTCCTTTCTCGCTAAGACTAGATCTCCCTTGACGGCGCCTCAGCTCATCGCTATTCGCCCGCTTAAGGGACCCGACCTTCCTCGGGAGACTCGGCAGCAAGATCCGGTGCGTGCACTCCGTATCTACCTGCGTCGCTCCAAGTCCGTACGGAGGGGACGGACTCGTCTCTTTTTGCCTCTGACCACCGGCAGAACTGACATCTCTGCCCAAACGATCTCCTCCTGGCTCCGCTGGGTAATACGGTCCGCCTATTGCGACCTCTCCCCACAGGGAGCCGAGGCTCTCAGGTTACGCGCCCATGAAGTTCGCGCTATGGCCGCAAGTCTCGCCTTTGACCGCAACTGCGCGGTTACGGACATTGTGGCTGCAGTGGAATGGCGGGCCGAAACCACCTTGCCCGCTTCTACCTCCGCGACCTGACGGTCCAGCGTGACAACCTCTCTCTGGTGGGCGACATCTCTGCGGCACAGCACTCCCTCCAGGCGCCCCTGGCGCCTTAGGTGTGCACTTCGCTAAAATTGTCGGGAGTGTGTGATCAGGAGTGACGGGCCGTCTTCGTCCCTAATGAGGTTTCAGAAAGGGATTCTGCGGCACCCTCCTCCTTTTTGGCATTCTTCCAGACAGTCATGTCATCGGTAATGTGTTTTGAGGAAACAAATTAATTTTTCTCTAAAATGTATTTTTTTGAAAAATACTTACCGATGACATGACTCGGAGGTCCCTCCCTCCTCCCCGCTTGCCGCTGGTAAACTCCGTAGACAACTGGCTAAAGGAGACACCACCGGACACGTGACCGGATGGGCAAGGGAGGCTACTCTCACCCCTGTTAGGGATCCCTGAGAGCCTCCTGGGGGGACCCTTTGGGTCTTAGGCTAAAATTGGTAAGCAAGTAGACTATTTCCAGACAGTCATGTCATCGGTAAGTATTTTTCGAAAAAATACATTTTAGAGAAAAATTAATATTTCACAGTCTGTGCTAAGTTCTGGTAGTGCTGTGCTTTGGATGTCTTCTCTGATGGCAAGTAGGACACCACCTCCATCCCGACTTCTGTCTTTGCGGTACACTCTGAATGAGGCTGGCAGGAATTCCATGTTCTGGATGGTTCCATCCAGCCAAGTCTCAGTACCCATGATGACATCAGGTTTTGTGCTGTCCAGATTTGCTATCTCCGCTCTTATACCCACTACTGATCGAAAATTCACGTTGAGAATCCTCAGTGGACTGAATTTCTGCTTATTTTGTCTACTTGCTCTGGAAGGTGTGGAGGAGTGCAGTGGTCACCTGAAAACTGGCAAACTCTCTATCATTTCTGTTGTTGTACCTGCAGGCAGAAGAGCTGGGAATCTTTTGAGGAAGAACCTGAGATCATCTTGAGAAGCTGTCAAATGCTTGGGAGGATCCACAAGAATGGCATCATTCGGTAGAAGCTTCTTAAGAAGATCTGAACAGGTGGCTTCAAAGAACCTCCTTATAGAATCATAGAACTAGTTGATCGTGACTGGTGGTTTTTGTCAGGGTGATCAAGCAGCTCTCTTGCACTGTCTCCAACCAAAAGATCTTTCTTTTCTTTCTGATTTTGTCTCAGTTGAAACTCCAGTGTTTCTTTGATTTCACTGGTGGCGGCATTTTTTTAAAATGGCTGACGTAATACTATTTACCGAAAACCGGAAGAAGCAACTTGTCTTTAAACGGAAGTATACAAACAAACAAAAACAAATAACAAAAAATGAATTTTTTTTCTAAAATGTATTTTTTAAAAAAATACTTACCGATGGCATTACTATCTGGAATACACTCTATTGCCTATAGATTTCAGCAAAAGTTGTGTGTAGCACACAACTGGGGAGGAGACACCGGGGATCCAAGCACTATGACCCCGGGTGGCCTCCCCTTACTACCCTATCCCGGCGAGCACAGGGCGACCTCGTCAGTTTCACACTTAGCCACAAGAGGCAAGCGGGGCAGGTGGGAGGGCCATCCGAGTAATGCCATCGGTAAGTATTTTTCAAAAAAATACATTTTAGAAAAAAAATTCATTTGTTTTTTCAAAATACATTACCGATGGCATTACTATCTGGAAGAATGGCGAACAGGCGGAGGGTGCCGTATCTAACCATAACCCAACCACTCCGCCGGCCCCATCGAGAGAGAACTCCCTACGATTTCAGCTATGACGTAACTAAGACGCCAGCGGCGCTCGGAGGGAGTGCTGGGCCGCGGAGATGTCGCCCACTCGTGCCAGGGAGTCACGTTGGCCGGATAGGTCTCTAAGGTAGAAGCGTGCGAAAGTGGAGTCTGAGCGCCAGCCACCCGCTGTCACAATATCTTTGACCGAGCAGTTGCGGTCCAGGGCTAGACTGGTGGCTACTGCTCTCACTTCATGCGCCCGGATTTGTAAAAGCTCAGCGCCGCGTGGGGAGAGGTCCTGATAGGCTGACCTAATCACCCACCGCAGCCAGGATGACACGGTCTGGGCCGAGATGTCGTGTCTGCCCGCGGACAAAGGTAAGAAGAGGCGCGAGCGCCCTCGGCGCTGCGGCTTAGAGCGGCGCAGGTAAATCTTTAGCGCCCGCACTGGGTCCTGTTGCCGCGATCCAGGGGAGAGGTCTGCTCCATGGAGGGGCCGTAAAGTTAGCACCTGAGGAGCCGCCGCGGGGCGGCGGTTCTTGGCCAGGAAGGACGGATCGGGGAGCAGCTGCGCAGAGCCGTCGGAACGAAACTGCAAACAGGCTGGGAGCATCGAGAGCGCGTGAAGCTCGCTGACTCGGGACGCTGTAGCGAGAGCCAGAAGGAAACAGGTTTTCCGGGTCGAGTCTGAGAACCGAGGTAAGGGGAGGGGCTCAAACCGGTCCGTAATCAACCACGTCAGTACCCAGGCAAAATCCCACCGGGGTACTAGGGAACGTGAAACCGGACGTCGGAGTTCAAAGTGAGCCAGTAAATCCGACAGATCCTTGCAGGCGCCTGGGTCCGGAAGACACAGGTGACGGTAGGTGTCCGCGATCATAGCGCGGTAGCCCTTGATGGTGACCGGGGCTAAGCTCCGGTCGTCGAAGAGCCACAGGAAGAACTCCGCCAGTTGGTGGGAGGCTAGGTTAGTGGGAGGGAGCCCATGGAAGGTGCACCAGGTCTGAAAGACCCTCCACTTGCCTTCGTACACCTTCCTTGTAGAGAGTCTGCGGGCTGCTGCAATTGCCGCCACTGCAGCATCCGGGAAACCTCTAGCGGCGAGGGCTTGCCGGACAAACTCCAAGCGTGTAGGCGGAGGCGTTCGGGGCACGGATGGAAAAGCTGCTGACGGGGCTGCTTGAGCATCGTGGGAGGGGTAGGAAGCTCCAGGGGAGGGTCCGTCGCAAGCGCGAGGAGGTCCGTGGTCCAGCTCTTGGTCCAGTTGAAGGGGGCCACCAGCAGGAGGACCGCCGAGCATCCCAGAAGCTTCCACAGTACCTTCGGAACGAGGACTGACGGGGGGTAGGCGTAAGCAATCAGGCCGTCCCAAGGAATGGCGAGCGCGTCCACTGCCCAAGCGAGTGGATCCGGGACTGGAGAGACGTAGACCGGGAGCTGGTTGTTCCATCTGGTGGCAAACAGATCCACTAGCGGCGTTTCCCAGTGAGAGCAGATCAGGCGAAAATATCCAGGCGTAGGGACCACTCCGTGTGGAGCAACTGTCCGCGACGAGACAGGGCGTCCGCAATCACGTTGAGGTGGCCAGGGATGTGGCGGGCTCGTAGGGTAACGCCTCGATCCCTGCACCAGAGGAGAAGGTGGTACAGAAGAATGCAAAGGGAGGGCGAGTGAGTGCCCCCCTGATTCTGTATGTAAGCCACCACCCACGAGTTGTCGGAGCGCACGAGGACTTCCTGATTGGCCAAGGTCTCCTGCCAAACGTCGAGTGCCAACCCAACTGCCTTCAGCTCCAGCCAGTTGATGTGATTCCCTAACAGCTCCCGAGGCCAAACGCCCGAGGCCGAGAGAAAATCCGGTAACAGGTGCGCGCCCCAGCCGGCCTAGCTCGTATCTGTACAGAGAGACCACCGAGGCGGCGGGGAGTGTAGGGGCACCCCCGAAGCCAGCCAAGCGAGGTCCGCCCACCTCTCGAGGTGAGGACGAGCCAGAGGCGTGACCGGTACTAGATCCGACAGAGCGCCCGAGGAGGGTCGCCAGTGAAGAAGGAGATGTAGCTGGAGAGGCCGAGCATAAAGTCTGCCCAAGGGAAGCAGGTCCGCAGCCGCACTGAGGAGGCCCAGGAGTTGAAGCCAGACCCTGGCGGTGAAGGAGGATCCCATCCCCATCGAAGTCGCTAAGCCGACGATCTTCTGTCGCCTGGCCAGAGGCAGGCGGACAAGGTTGAGGTCGGTCAGGAATTCCATCCCCAGATGTAGAAACCGTCGAGAGGGAGAAAGATCGGATTTCCCCAAATTGAGTAGGAACCGCGACGACACAGAAGGGAAAGCAGGGCATCCCTGTCCGTCTGGAGGGCTGCGGAAACCAAGTTGCGCAGTAGAAGGTCGTCCAAGTAATTGGAGGCCGGGCTCAAGGAGCGCTGACGGAAGTAGGCTATCACGGCGTCGAGCAGTCTTGTAAATACCCACGGACTGATGTTGAGGCCGAAAGGAAGGGCGCAGAACTGGTAGACGATCCCCCCAAAGGCAACCGAAGGTACCGGCAAGACGACGGATGAATCGGGACGTGCAGATAGGCGCCTGACAGATCGAGGCTGATCGCAAAGTCCATCGGCCGGACGGCCGCACGGAGTGTCCTGGCCGTCTCCATCCTGAAGCGAGGGGCCAAACTGAACTTGTTTAGCGCTGATAAGTCGATAAGGTTTGGGAACTAGAAAGAGTCGGCTGTAGAACGCCGGAGAGTCCTGCCGCGAAACCACCTCTGTCGCCGCTTTGGTGAGGAGGGCCGCCACTTCCCCGCGCAGAGCGTCCGCCTGTGTGCCGTCGAGCGGTTCCTGGGTCCACATGGGTGATCTGCGAAGAGGCAGAGGCGACAGGAACGAAGGTTGCAGGCCTGCGGTAACGGTGGAAGGAATCCAGGGGTCGTCCGAGAACAGCGATCTCCAAAGATCGCTGAAGAGCGACAGCCGCCCGCCAACAGGAGACCCGAGTACTGAGGGCGGGGGCGGAGGCGGGGGCGAGTCAATGAGCCCGACCGCGGCCCGATCTACGGGCACCACGGGGCCGAGCAGGGCGAGGGGCGGGGCCGGCCTGAGTAGCCTGGAATGGACGGGCCCGACCTCGTGAAGATCCGACTGTAGGAACGGAAGGCCTGAAAGACCGCCGGGCACGACCCCCGGCCGGGCGGGGGGCGCGAAAGCGGGTCGAGGCTGGGTTAGATGCAGGCGAGGGCCACAAGTCCTTGGAAGATTCCTTAACGGTGTGCCAAGTGTCGCCGAACAGCTGAGGACCACCTATGGGGGCTCGACGGAGCTGGGCCTTCACTGACAAGGGAAGGTCCGAGCAGAGGCGCAAAAGGGTATCCCTCCTCCAGAGGTCGCAATTGGCAGCTGCTGCCATGGCGTTGGCGGAAGAATGGTAGGCGGCCCGGTTGGCCGCTATCAGGATGGACTGCACGTCACGAAGCGGGGACTGAACCTCCAGGTCCCACGTATCCTGTAGGCACTGCAGGGCTGCCTGGGTAGCCAGTTCCAAAAAACCCGAGCACGCCAGCGAGTTCCGCGCTAAGGAGGCGATCCTGTCGAGAGGCCGAGGCCACGAGTTCTGGACGAGTCTGCGGCCGCCCGCCTGTACTAAGGCCGCCGCATCCACCGCTGGAAGAGGTATGGCGAAGGCTTGGGAGTGTCCAGCGTACCAGGCCTGGCGGAAGCTTAAGTTGATTCCCACCGGCCATCGAGCGGCGGTAAAGTATCCCGTGTCGCCGAAAGCCTCGTTTCGCAGCTGGGTGGAGAAAGCATCGGTGAGGTCCCGGAAGCCGGCTGGCTGCGGGAGGGACTTGCGGCGCTTGACTTGCCTCTGTGCGTCGACCATGGCCGAAGCCTGTCTCTTCGGAGGAGGCGAAGGCGGACAGAAGTCGGGCGGTAGGTACTTGGCGAGAAGCCTGGAAGCCTCACCCAGAGCGTGGACCGTCTGTGATCCGAGCGATGGGCCGGCAACGTCTGACGAGGCGGAGGCCGACGAGACAGCGGAAAGGCGGGAAGGAGAACCAGCCGCCGAGTCCTGCAAGAAGATCGCCGAGGCCGAGTCCGTCGGATGAAGGCTGAGGACGTCCGGTTCCAAAAACTGATCTTCTCGCGGCAAAGGCGAAAGGGGCGAGCAGCTACGAGAGCGCCGCACCGCCGCGCGCGAGGTAGACGCAGCCGCCCGCGACGCCCGCAAAGAGGGGCGCCGCGGCGACGGAGGGACCGTGGCAAAGCGACGGTCCACCTCGAAGTCGGGATCCGCACGCGGAAGCCGACGTGAGTGACAAACCCGCGATCGGAATACCGAGGAAGTGGCCTGGTCACCCCTGGCCCGCCCGGGAGAACCGGTGCGGGGGGGGGGGGGGGGGGGGGGGGGGGGGGGGGACCGCAAAGTGTCTCTCCTAGCCCGCTCAGGAAAGGCGGAGCGGGGAGGGGACGAATACCGGGCACGCGGCCCCCCGTCCGATGTTTTGGACCATGGAGGACGCGCGATGATGTCACACCGGGCCCGCCTGGTCGATACGAGGCGGGGAGGGGGACAGTCTAGGGTCACGCCAAGCCCGCTCAGGAAAGGCGGAGCGGGGAGGGGACGATTTATGAGCCCGCTGCCCCAGCTCCGAAGCCTCGGAGCGAGGGGGGCGAGGGTCCAAGTCACACCGGGCCCGTCTGGTCGATACGAGACGGGGGGGGGGACAGTCTAAGGTCATGCCAAGCCCGCTCAGGCGAAGCGACGCGGGGAGGGGACAATTTATGTGCACGCGACCCCCGCTCCGACGCCTCGGAGCGTGGGGGGCGAGAGTCAACCACACCCCGGGCCCGCCCAGGCGAGACGGGGCGGGCGGGGGGGGGGGGAAGAAAGTGAAGCATGCTGTGCCCGTTCGGAAAATACAGAGCGGGGAGGCAGCATTACTAACGGTCTCGAGTCACGTTCCGAAGCCTCGGTGCGTGAGCGAGAGCTTTTCTTATCACGTTTACTCTCTTTCTTATGCGTGCGTTCAGTCACCCGCCCCCGCTCCGGAGACCTAGAGCCGGGGGTGGCCGACGAACGCTCACCCCTCCCAGACCGCTCGCCCGAAGCAGAGCGGGGGGGTGGGAAACAATATGGGGCTCAAGCCACGCGCGAACGAAGCAGAGCGTGGGGAGCGTGACTCCGAAACTCGCCTACCCTGCTCCGAAGACTCGGAGAGGGGAGGGAGAACCTGCGAGGTAACGGTACAAGAAGGGGACTTACCTGTGGGCCGGACAGCCCGAACGACGGAGCGGAGAGGAGCCCGAAGCGCCGAGGGAAGTACGTCCACCCGTGGAGGATTCCGGGGAGACAGAAGCAGGCGAGGGGCCCGGTCACGCCAGTAGAAGTCCCACACGCGCGACCACCGGTCTACCGTCCAAGCGGCGCAAACGTCACACGTTCCGTCTGAAGAACAGCCCGAACACGGCAAGCCAGAGTCGTGTGCATCATCCGACCACTGTAAGTCCCCGCAAAGGCGGCAAGTCTTCGACACAGAAGAAGCCATAAGGCCCGAAGCCAACTACGCCGGCGAAGAAAGTCAACCGTGCACAAAACAGCAGGGCACAAGTCACGTGCGTCGTCGAACCCCCAAGGCCAAGCCAAGGGTGAACTCACAAAGTCAGAGCCGGTAAAAACCGGTCGGCGCACAGTTCACAATGAGTCCAATTGTCAAAAGGAAAAGCCACGAATGTAGTGAGTCCAGGGCTGAATCGAAGACTCCAATTCAAGCCCACAGTCAAAAACCACTGAAACCGAAAAAACCCGTAGAACGGAGAAAGGCAAAAACTCGACCGTCCCCGGTCGAGCTATGAGTGAAACTGACGAGGTCGCCCTGTGCTCGCCGGGATAGGGTAGTAAGGGGAGGCCACCCGGGGTCATAGTGCTTGGATCCCCAGTGTCTCCTCCCCAGTTGTGTGCTACACACAACTTTTGCTGAAATCTATAGGCAATAGAGTGTATTCCAGATAGTAATGCCATCGGTAATGTATTTTGAAAAAACAAATATATGAATAAATAAAAATTTCGAAAGATTTGCCGATTTTCGTACTTTTTGTCGTACTCGGCGTACAGTTATAGATCTTTTAGATTAAGCGCTTAACAAATCTCCTTTATTATTATTTTTATTATTATACTTGCCAGTAAAAATTGTAAAATTACGCCCAAAAATCGTAGGGTAGACAGGTCTGCATTTAAGATGGGGCTTCATACAGATTTACAACAAAGAAAGTTAGCATTCATGACATGACACACCAACATACAGCACACCTAAAAAGTTAGCTTCATTTACCCATAAGTGGCACTTCTCAAATGCTTTGAAAGTCATAGCATAAAAAAGTAATATAAAAAAAGTAATATTAAAATTTGACCACGGGACCTATTACTCCAAAACAATGAAACTGATCTGAAATCATGAGGTCAGAGCTATCATGCTAAGTTTCTTTAACTGAAAAAAAAAAATTACTCAAGCTGACTGTCATTAATAAATACAAGATAAATACAGCAAATAAAATAAACTCATGAAGATTAGCATGACTGGAATGCATGCCAAATTAACAGCTAATCAAATGAACAAATGACAATGCCAAAAATAAAGAGCACAAAAATAAACACCAATTAACCCATTCAGCCCTAATGCCCTACAGCAGGAGATGGGTCGACCATGATAATTCAAGGGTAGTGCCAGATTAGCTTGGCGCCGACAGCTAATCTGGCACTACCCTTGAATAATCATGGCCGATCCATCTCCTGCAACAGGTGCATAGTCGTTGACACCTCTAAAATTTGGGAAATACGTGCGTGGGGCTGAATGAGTTAAGAGAAAAAGAAACAAATTTGCTGGTCCTGTGTGATCAGTCACTTCATACAAAACACTTACACCTCCACCTCCCAGCACCAGAGACACAAAAGCAATCTGAAAAACGTATGTTTAGAAAAATATTTCTTAAAGTTTGAATTTCAAACCAGTTATGATCAACTACACCTTGAGCAATCTTGCATAAATATTGCAAGCTTTCAGGCCCAATAAACCACCTTGGATACCAACAGGGTCAGGAAGAGGCAAAGAACTTCATGAGCTCCCGCAACCGCGGCGGCTCATCAGGCAATTTACCTCTCGCAGTTGGGTGGTGTCCACATTTTTCCAGCAGTGAAGGGGTTAACCCACTTTGTGCATACAGCCACTTGTATTGATTACAGTACCAATAGCTGCACGCCCAAGCGGGTTAAGTTCGGCATGAAACCTTTGCAACATGAAATAACTTTGAAGAAGCTAGTGTTCAAGGCGTCGCGTTTGTCTCGGTCCACATTCTTGTGGTTACAATGTGATCTACACTTGCCTCTTCTGGGGAAATCAGAAGCTGGCTGATCTCATCCTGATAGACACTGTTCTCAAAAAACTGCGTTTCCAGTGTCTTCCATGGGATGGCTCCACTCATAACTCCCTGCAACATAAATAAGCACGGCTTAAACCAATTATATAAGGCTTGAAATACACAGTTGTGTAATAAACCTATTACATAAGGCTAAAGTACACAGATGTGTAAGCTTATTACACCTGGCAAAGGTTAGTTAGTTATTTGGGTTTAATGCCAAGCAGGCGACTAAGGCCATCTCACAGCAGGATGGGTAAAAATCTGCCCAGCCAGTCTAAAAGAAAGGTCTTAAGACAAGATGTAAATATATCTTTAAAATATTTCATGCTAAAATGTCGCACAGGTCTTTAAAGAAAATGTCTAGAGTCTCAAAAAGGTCAAAAAAATAGAATTAACATAGTCTATGAATACTCAAATCTTATTAAAAATATTGCACTCTCACAGAAAACTGAAGATTTTGTCAGGGGGTACATCCTCGAACACAACCTTCAAGGAGTCTGCTGTTAAGTGTTTATATCTTGTGTAAATTAGATCAGCACAAGACAGCAAAGGTGTTTAACAGAATACTGCTCGTTGCAGGCATAACACCATAGACGCTCCTCCTGTTTTATTAAATAAGAGTGCGTAACATGAGGTCAAGGTGTCTCTGCCCGACTCAAAAGGTGGGGGCCCCAGGGGATGAGTTGCGTTGGTGGTGCGGGTAGTGGGGAACTCTTACAGCACCTCCCCCGGGATCACCCTAGTCTAGGGCCTCTTGGCCTTCGCGAGGCACCCTCGTGTGTAATCCCTCCGAGCTAGCATAGCATCCCTCTATCCCAAGACCGCCCGTGCGTGGTCTCTGGCCACATCCTCTCCGAGGTGACCCCAAAAACTGGGCAGCACGAGCCCCCAGGCTAAACATGGCGGATCTAGAGGAGAGAACCTCGAAAATTAATCATTGTCCTGCTGCCTTGCAGGCTTGGCTGCGGAAAGGCTAAGGGAGGAAAACCCTGACATCAAAGCCCCCGTGTCTCCGGGAAAGGTTTTTGAGCCTGAGACTAGGACAGTCTGATATAAAACCTACGACCGGTGGACCTCGATGCCATCGTCCCAGCGTGTTAGGCCATGGCAGACGAACCAAGGGTTTAAAGGGTGGGGCCAGTACTGCGCACACTGCACTCCACCAAAAAGCTCCACCGCGCAGGCTTTAGGAAACGTCCACGGACCATGACACCGACCATTCCAAGTCCTGTAGCAACGGGCGAGGGGTGAAATGGCAGGTGAAAGATGTCACTGGAAGCCGCAGTCTCAAACCTGCATGCAGGCGGTTCACAAAGGTCTGAATTGACTTTGAAAAAAAAAGCGGAAATTAAAAAGGCGCAAGAAATTATACACGGAAACAGTAGTAGTAGTATAGTAAATAGTAGTTTGAGGAGCGGAAAATCGGCGAGATTACCGAGGAAATCCTCGAAACGGAGGAACAATTCAGACCTTTGGGTTCAGGATATTGGTCGCCTAATGTTGACCTGTGGATGACACCATCACTCGGCACACCCTGAACGACCAAGCAGCCTGCTCTAGGGACAGCACTGCTTGCTCCACACGGAGAGGGCCTAGAAAAGGTGGCCTAACCAAAGCTCGTCCCTTGCAACCCCAGTTGTCTAGCCGCGGTCAACGGGCATCTTCTCCTGTGGTCAGAAAACAAGAAAGAATAACGGATCCACTCTCATGACGACCACGACCGGACTCAACGTAGCATGCTGGAACATCCGAACCATGCACGACACAGCAGACAGCGGACGCCCTGAACGTCGCTCCGCCCTCATTGCCCATGAATTGCAGAGGTTAAATATCGACATTGCCGCACTCAGCGAAGTACGCATTCCGGACGAAGGCAGCCTCCAAGAACTTGGCGCTGGCTACACCCTCTACTGGTCATGCAGGCCTGCATCAGAAAGACAGCTCTCAGGCCTGGGTTTCATGGTCAAGACCTCCATTGCGACTAAGCTGGAAAACCTACCAACGGGTCACTCAGACCGGATCATGTCCATGCGCCTCCCACTGAGACACCAACAACACGTCACCCTTCTCAGTGTGTACTCCCCAACTCTCCTGGCAGAGCCTGCAGAAAAGGACAAGTTCTACACTGACCTGCGTAGCCTCCTACAGAGCACCCCTGCAGACGACAAAGTCATCATCCTTGGCGACTTCAACGCCAGAGTGGGCCAGGACTCTGAAGCCTGGAAAGGAGTCCTCGGCAAGCATGGCGTCGGGAACTGCAATGACAATGGCGCCTACTGTTGGAGTTCTGCGCAGAGCAGCAACTGGTCATTACCAACACTACTTTTCAGCAAAAGGACAGTCGAAAGACCACCTGGATGCATCCTCGCTCCAAACACTGGCACCTTATCGACTATGTCCTAGTGCGAAAGAGGGACCGCAGCGACGTCCTCCTCACCAGAGTGATGCCCAGCGCAGAGTGCCACACTGACCACGCCTTGTCTGCTGCAAACTCAGGCTCCACTTCAAGCCAAAACCCAAGAAATGCCCCCCCCCCCCCCCCCCCCCCCCCCCCCCCCAGAAAAAGCTTGATGTTGCCAGCCTTCAGCGTGACGATGTGAAAGCTGCCTTTCAGACAGATTTACAGCGCAGGCTCAAAGACACAGCGGACCCAGCAGAAACCTCCCCTGAAACACTCTGGGAACAACTGAAAACTGCTATTGCAAAATCCTCTGCAGAAGTCTTGGGAACAAAGACTGGTTTGACGAAAGTGATGTAGAGATCCAGGAACTCCTAGCAAAAAAAGAGCCGCCCATCAGGCCCATCTAGCCCAGCCTTCCTGCCCTGTGAAGAAGTCTGCATTCCGCCTCGTCTGCAGCAGTCTCCAGCGCAAGCTCAGAGACCTCCAGAACGAGTGGTGGACCAGACTCGCACAGAGGACCCAGCTCTGCGCTGACAACGGTGACTACAGGGGCTTCTACGAAGCACTGAAAGAAGTGTATGGCCCCAGGCACCTGGTACAGAGTCCCCTGTGAAGCGCTAATGGACAGGCATTGCTCACAGATAATACCTCCATCTTGAACCGCTGGTCGGAGTACTTTCAGAGCCTCTTCAGCGCTGAGCGCACTGTCCCACACCTCCCAGTAAAGGTTGAATTGGACGAACCGCCCACCGCTGAAGAGACTCTCACAGCCATCCACCAGCTCAAGAGTGGCAAAGCAGCAGGCATTGATGGAACACTGCCAGAGATCTGGAAACATGGAGGCCCAGCACTGCACAACAAGTTCCACGACCTCTTTCTATGCTGCTTGGAGGAAGGAACACTACCAAAGGATCTCCGTGATGCAGTCGTCATCACCCTGTACAAGAACAAAGGCGAGAAGTCTGACTGCTCCAACTATCGTGGAATTACCCTGCTGTCCATTGCCGGGAAAATTCTTGCAAGGCTGCTCCTGAATCGGCTGGTACCTGCCATCGCCGAAGACCACCTCCCAGAGGGCCAATATGGCTTCAGAGCCAACAGGAGCACCACCGACATGGTCTTTGTGCTGAGACAGCTTCAGGAGAAGTGCTGCGAGCAGAACAAAGGGCTGTACATAACGTTTGTTGACCTAACAAAAGCGTTCGACACTGTGAGCAGGCAAGGCATGTGGCAGATCCTGGAGCGACTTGGCTGTCCCCCAAAGTTCCTCAGCATGATCGTCCAGCTACATGAGGACCAGCAAGGCCAGGTCAGACTCAACAATGACCTCTCAGAACCATTCCCTATTCTCAACGGTGTAAAGCAGGGCTGCGTGCTGGCACCGACCCTCTTCACCATCTTTTTTAGCATGATGTTGAAGCAGGCCACACTGGACCTCGACGATGACGATGCAGTGTACATCAGGTATTGTCTCGATGGCAGCCTGTTCAACCTCAGACGACTGCAGGCCCACACCAAAACCCTAGACCAACTGATTCGTGAGCTGCTTTTTGCTGATGACAGTGCCCTCGTTGCACACACAGAGAGAGCCCTGCAGCGCATCACGTCCTGCTTCGCAGACGCTGCCCAGCTCTTTGGACTCGAGGTCAGTCTGAAAAAGACAGAGGTCCTTCATCAGCCGGCACCCACGGTAGAGGATCGCCCTCCCCACATCACCATCGGTGAATCTGAACTAAAGTCAGTGCACCAGTTTACTTACCTTGGCTGCATCATCACGTCGGACGCCAAGCTGGACAAGGAGCTTGACAGCAGGCTGGCAAAAGCGAACAGCACTTTCGGGCGAATATTCAAGCGGGTGTGGCACAATCAACAGCTGAAAACAGGCACCAAGATCAGCGTGTACAGAGCTGTCGTCCTCACCATCCTGCTGTATAGTTCCGAGTCCTGGGTCCTCTACCGCAGCCAACTACAACTTCTCGAACGCTTCCACCAGCGCTGCCTGCGTACCATCCTGGGCGTTCACTGGAGTGACTATGTCACCAACGTCAAGGTCCTTGAACAGGCAGAAACTGTGAGCATCGAGGCTTTGCTGCTGCAGACGCAGCTCCGCTGGGCGGGGCATGTCTCCAGGATGGAGGATCATCACCTACCCAAGATCACCCTGTTTGGCGAGCTTGCCACTGGACACCGAGACAGAGGGGCACCAAAGAAGAGATACAAAGACTGTCTCAAGAAGTCACTTAGTGCCTGCCAAATCGACCACCGCCAGTGGTCTTCGCTTGCTGTGGATCGTGACACCTGGCGCTCCACCATTTACAAGGCAGCCGTCTCCTTTGAGGACTCTCGCAGAGCTAGCCTTAAGGACAAGCGGCTCAGGAGAAAAAACAGAGATGCCGCAACTTAGAACCCTGGCCAGACCTTCCCCTGCAGCCACTGCGGTCGAACCTGCCTGTCCCGGATTGGCCTCCGCAGCCACGAGGAGGCCTGCAGACGTCGTGAGCAACCCCTATAAAATCTTCGTTCGCAAAGTCAAGCCAAGAGAACATACGTGTGCCCGATGTGGAGCTGAGCAAGGACAGTCTCTTCACGGCGGCTGCAGCAGCGATAAGGTAGACCATCAGACACCTTAGGAAGAGCTTCATGCATCTTGTTAGCTTCCTCTTTGTCCCACTCAGGCTGCCACTTACGGGCTATGTACACACTAATCACAGGTCTAAAATCACTATGAACTGTTTGTGCGTCAGGGACAGGGTCATTGTGGGCATCATTGGCAGCAGAATCTGCGATCCTGTTGCGTTCAATGCCCACATGTCCTGGGACCCAAATAAAAATTATGTCATAATATTCCTTCATCAAGTCTGCATAGAGCTCTCTGATCTGCACCAGCAGTGGGTGGTCTGTTCCCGCGCCCTGAAGGGCCTGCAGGGCAGAAAGAGAGTCAGACAGAATCAGGATATTCCTTTCCCTAGATCGATAAGCATGCTTGAGTGCCAGCAGAACCGCCTGCAGTTCTGCACTAAATACAGATGAATGGTTTGAGAGATGGTGCTTCAACAGGCGTCTAGGATGGTGAGAGGACACTGCGGCCGCAGCCACTCTCCCATCCTCAGACTTTGACCCATTCGTATAATACGACAATGGCCAGGAAAACTTGAAAGGAGTTCATTGAGGCTCTGTTGGTATATGGCTGGAGGAGTCCTTCTTGTGGGCGGCCAAGTCCAGCAAGATGTCAGGAACTGGTAATAACCAGGGTAGAGTGATGTGTTGCAGAGATTCCGAAACTTTTTCCAGGTCCACTCCGGCCGCCTGCAGATGAGGTCGGACACGGAAGGAAAGTGGACAGACAGCTCCCGGATGGGTATCGTAAATCTCTGCAAACAGCGGTTTAAAAACACAATCAGAGGCAGGATTGTCTGGATGGGCCTTCACTTTCAGAACGCAGCTGAGCATGAGGTGGATACGGCAGAGCTTGAGAGAAGGCTCTCCTGCCTCGGCATACAGATTAGGAACTGGAAATGTCCTGAAGGCCCCCAGACATATCCACAGACCTTGATGGTGAATTGTGTTCAGATGCTGTAGAACAGACTTGGAAGCTGAGCCATATACAACAGAGCCGTAATCCAGTTTGGACCGAACAAGGGCCCGGTGCAGTCGAAGTAAGACAGTGTGGTCTGCACCCCAGTTAGTGCGACCAACGACACAAAGAACATCGAGAGCCTTCTGACAAGAGGTTCTATGGTAATTAATATGGTTGCGGAAGGTCAGTCTTTTGTCAAAGATGACCCCCAGTAACTCTGCCTCCTCGGCCACCTTAATTGGCACTCCAGCAATGCTCAGACTAGGTTCTAGAAAAATTTCGTCTGGTTAGTAAAATGCACACAGACTGTCTTGGAGGGCGAGAACTTGAATCCGTTGAGAGACACCCACCTCTGGATGCACAGTTGCAAGCGCCTCTCAAGGGATGCAAGTCCTCAACCTCATGCGCACAAAGCAAAGTCGTCAACAAACGAAGAGCATTCAGAATCATCCTTGACAGCCTCTACAATGTTATTGATTTTAATACTAAATAAAACAGGAGACAAATGCTGCCCTGCGGGACACCCATCTCCTGTTCAAAGGAGTCAGAGAGGGTGGAGCCCATGCAGACATGGAACGACCGCTTAGACAAATACTTTTGAATAAAAACAGGCAGGTGCCCTTTAAAACCCATGTCCAACAAGTCAAACATTATACCATGCTTCCAAGTAGTGTCATATGCCTTTCAAGATTGAAGAAAATTGCACAGACATGCTGCTTGTTGACAAAAGCATCTTGAATGAATGACTCAAAGTGGACTAGATGGTCAGTTGTACTGTGGAAGTGTTGCAAACTGCACTGGAGGTCTGTGATGAGACCCTGTGACTCAAGATGCCACACCAGGTGGGCGTTGACCAGGCGTTCTGGAAAAAATTTCGTCTGGTTAGTAAAATGCACACAGACTGTCTTGGAGGGCGAGAACTTGAATCCATTGAGAGACACCCACCGCTGGATGCGATCAACGCACAGCTGCAAGCGCCTCTCAAGGGACGCAAGTTCTCGACCACGTGCGCACAAAGTCGTCAACAAACAAAGAGCATTCAGAATCATCCTTGACAGCCTTTACAATGTTATTAATTTTAATACTAAATAAAACAGGAGATAAAATGCTGCCCTGCAGGACACCCATCTCCTGTTCAGAGAAGTCAGAGAGGGTGGAGCCCACACGGACATGGAACGACCGGTTAGTCAAAAAATTGTGAATAAAAACGGGCAGGTGCCCTTTAAAACCCATGTCCAACAAGTCAGACATTATTCCATACTTCCAGGTAGTGTCATATGCCTTCTCAAGATCGAAGAAAATTGCATAGACATGCTGCTTGTTGGCAAAAGCATCTTGAATAAATGATTCAAAGCAGACTAAATGGTCAGTTGTACTACAGAAGCGCCGGAAACCGCACTGGAGGTCTGTGAGGAGACCCTGTGACTCAAGATGCCACACCAGGCGGGCGTTGACCAGGCGCTCCATACTTTTACATAAACATGATGTCAAAGCGATAGGCCGGTAGTTGCCTGGGTCAGAAGGATCCTTACCCGGCTTGGGGATCGGTACAACCACAGCCTGGTGCCAAGACGGCGGAAAATGGCCAGTTCTCCAGATATGGTTAAAGGCCTTGAGAAGTACAAGGAGTGGCCTCTCAGACAGATGCGTTAGGAATTGATAGTGGATGGTATCTAGGCCAGCAGCAGAGTCATTACATTTCTGCAAGGCTTGCTGCAATTCTGATAATGTAAAAGGGGCATTATAGTCTTCCGAGTTATCGGACTTAAAATCACAAATATGACTCTCGCTTCTCCTTCTCTCTCTGGAAGAAGGGTGAATAATGCTCTATTGAAGAATTATGGGCAATGGTTCAATTCATGTTCAATGGTCAAACTGGGTTACTGTATGCAAAATTTAGACAGACCTGTGGTTTCGTATTCAGGGGAACAAACCCAAATGGACTGAACGCAGTGACCCACAAGCGTGATTATAAATCATGAAAACCAACCAGCAACATAAGAAATTTAGCACTCCATCTCCTGCTGCAGGATCCTGGGGCTAAAAGGGTTAAGAATGCCTGGCATATTATTTTCATCTGAATTTTTATTAAGTAACAACTGGCATACTGTGTTTCATTAAATGTATGGTATAGGTTTTTGTAACTGAAATAGTGAATAGGTTTTGGTTGTATTTTGCTTAACATATTTTGTGGCTTCTGGGGGCTCTTTCTGTTTCTTTCAGCTTTCAAGTTTTCTTTCAAAAGAGTTCTGAACCTGATGTTTTCTGGATGGGTGCTATATAAAAGCACTGTATTATCATTATGACATGAGGGCAGTCACTCCAAACAGGTTCTGACAAACATATCTCCAAGGGTAATTTGACATTGACCTCATGGCAGGCAGCAATAGTGAGCTCCAAAACCTGACAGACAAACTTTCAAGTAGCGCAGGGTCTTATGGCATGGAGATCAGTACGGATAAAAGCAAAGTGATGATCAACACCACAAGCGACAGCAGCAGCAATATTCACATGAATGGCCAGAAGCTAGAAGAGGTCAATAGCTTCAAGTACTTGGGAGCCACCCTGTCCAAAGACGGTAGTTGCATAGCAGAGATCCGTATCAGGATAGGTACAGCAACATCCGCAATGGCCAGGCTGGACAGGATATGGCGAAGTAACTCCATCAGCTTCACCATCAAGTACAGGCTTTACAAGTCCCTCGTAGTGTCTATTCTACTCTACGGCTGCGAGACTTGGACACTGCTTGCAGACTCAGAAAAGAAAATCCAGGCCTTTGAGAACAAGTGCCTGAGGAAGTTGCTCCGCATCTCGTACCGCGAGCACAAGACCAACGAATATGTACGGAGCATCGTCACTTCCCTGGTGGGCCCACATGAACCCCTTCTGGCAACCGTGAAACGGCGCAAGCTTGCTTGGTTTGGCCACGTGACCCGACACAACACCTTGTCCAAGACTATCCTCCAAGGCACTCTCGAAGGAAGTCGTCGGCGAGGTCGTCAGAGAAAGAGTTGGGTCGCAAACATAAAAGAATGGACCGAACTCGAGATGCCAGACTTGCTTGCCACCGCCCAAAATAGAACTCAGTGGAGAGCACTGTCTGTTGCTGCTGCCTTTCAGTCCCCCCAACGCCCAGTTCGGGCAAGGGACTGATGATGATGATGATGATGACACTTGGGAAAGTGTCAATCTTATCTGGCACTGTTCCAGAACTAAGATCACCAATCCATCACTTGCTGTAGGCTGTCAGCTCTGACAAATTTAAACAAACATACCTGTGTGAAAACAGCCGACGCTGTGCTCCAAGACAAGCAAGGGATTAGAGACAATGGCTCATGCCAGTTGGTTGCTGCCAGGGAAGCCATCTGAAAATAATGGGTAAAAACAACAAAGGTTTAACTCCCTTGTGAAGGCAGCCACTGGTACCACCAGTAGTTGTATTACAAGGGAGTCAAGGATCTGATTCAGTACAGAACACATTAACTCATTCGAGACGTGCTGCCTCCGGATTCGCGGCTTATGCCGCCTATCTGGAGGCGGCACGTCTCAAATGAGTTAATCTTCCAGCAACTGTACACTGAAATACATGTTTTGCGCTGATATGAACTGCTCAGATGAACAAACGGCCACATCATTACCCTCAACACTAAAGGAAGTGACCTAACATAATGTTATCAGGTCCTACAATATTTACTTGCATTCTTCCTGTAGACAGCAGCTCCAAAGCACACATTAACTCATTCGCGGCAGGCCGCATTCAGATGCAAATGAGTTAATCAAAGAAATTACAATGAAAAAGTTTGGATGATTGTTTCTTTCTTTATTCAGTTATTTCCCAGTATTTACACACACAGCAGTTACCACTGTGCTGGATTTCATACATTTCTGAAGCCCAATAATATAACAAAGCTGGGCTAACACACCACCAGTCCACCCATGATCTACACCACTAACAAGAATCCAAACTGATACATACACTGTAAAAAGAAAGCAAAAACAAACACTAACATGTCCACCCATGGAGATGCCTGTGATACCCAAAGGGCCGAAACCCTGCTGCTTACACCAGTGGAGCAAGGCCTGCGACTCCAGAATAAGGCAACCACCCATTACAAACAGGTCACTCACGTTGTGCAAACTTGATCGCCTATGCAAAAATAACATAAATAATTTTATTTTTTAAAAATGAAACAGAGACATTTAAAATAAAGAATAAATCACATGATAATGCATGTGATTTATTTTGTTTAGAATGTCTCCGTTTACTTAACCCGTATCATTGAGAATACAGTGTGTTAAAAAAAGTTTGACTAAAATAGTTCAAGGGAAGTGCCAGAATAGCTTGGCGCCCATAGGCGCCAAGCTATTTAGGCACCATCCTTGAACTAAAGCCATTGGTCTATATCCCTATCTGTAAGTACTATAATGTAGCTTGCAAATGGCAGTGTACAAATTTGAAGCTTTTAGCCTCAGTACATTTGCTGCATGTCAATGACAGCAGCCCAACAATCATGTGATCATTTAACAAAAATGTTAGCACATATTAACACAGCACTTATCTTGAAAATGCCAGTCACATTACTGTTCAGTACTTACAGCTGCCCTTTTGGTTTCCGGCTGCCATCTGTCAAAATGTCAAGGCTTTTTTCCCCCTGCTTAATCAATCATTCATTGCAAAGAAAGCAAACATGAGAGTTGAGTATGACAAATGAATGCTTCCATATTCAAAATTCACTCCCCCGCAACCCCCCCCCCCCCCCCCCAAATGCATGCAGCTAAGGGTACTGCTTACAATAGATGCTTGGCCAAGAGAATATCATGATAAAATCACAAAATGGAATCTGAATCAAATGTAACCCCTTCATTGCCAAGAAAAAGTGAACATGATCTCACTGCAAGAGACACATATCCTCATGCACCCCTGCAAATGTGTGGGGCTCACAAGGATCTATGCCTCTTGCTAAGACCAATTTGTATCCATGTTCCGTGGTCGTCAAATGAACATAGATGTTAGGCAAGAAAATGGTTAAGTCAAATGCCTAGTCTATGATCTCATTTCATTGCAAGTCCTGAGGTCAAATGTTACAACAGATGTGATTACTGTGAAATGACAGTGGTACTCATCAAAATTACATGATACCAAGAATGGCAAAGCCCTTAAGGCTCACGTGCATGACCAATCATAGCCAACAAAAACACCTGCCACTGTAAAAAAGTTAGTTATTTGGGTTTAACGCTGAGCAGGCAACTAAGGCCATCTCATGGCGGCACTGTAAAAAAGGGGCAAAACTACTTTCTCATACAGAGTCTGAAATCATTTGTACAGTCCAAAACTGTCACAAATAGTTACACATTTTATAACAACTCCATACACAAGATTATCGCTGTACTCATCAAATTTGTTTTAAACCATTAATTATTTCGCGATTCTTTAAGTTCTCTGTTCGGCCTTTGACCATTTTAGTCGAAACAACAAATAATTAATATGGTGCATTGGCAGCTTGCCTTTTTCACTTTTAGAGGGAAAATTTGGCCATTTTCAGAATCCTGAAAAGCGTCTTAACCCATTTAACCCCAAGACCCTACCGCAGGAGATGGATGGACCGTGATAATTCAATGGTAGTGCCAGAATTTGGGAAATGGGGCCTTGGGGTTAATGTGTATTTTTATCATTTTCTTTATACAAAAGGGTGATCTACAACCTATTTCCTCTTCATTTCACTGCAGTTTGTGATATTATTCCTTTGTACAAAATCTTATGGCTTGCCAAAAAACAGCGCCAAGTGGGCAGTCAGAAGAAAAAAAATCCTGAGTCAAATATTTACATCAGGTGCATACAGCTTGATAAACAAATTCTGCTTGGGTTTTGTAGTATTCAGTACTTCATATAAACGTCTTGTATTGTGTGCAGTCAACAGAATCTGTCTGGATCAGCTTAGTAAGAAGTGAGTGGGGTAAAGTTTACTGAGGTAATGCATAAACTCTGCTTATTGTAAACTCAGCGGCTGCATGTTTGGCCACAACTCTTCTTTATTTTGGCTAAACGCTACCGAGTTTCATAATCCACATAATCAATCTGACCTTTCTGAGCTTGAGCTTTCAAACAGGTCACTGAAATAAACAAGTGTTCAAATGTTCTAACATATAAGAAAAGGGAATCCATGTTTTCGCAAAATTTAATCATTTTTAATATCTGCCAACTTCCCATGACCTTTGACCTTAGTAAGCAGTGAACCAAATTAGTGTGCATAAAAAGGTCTTATAATCAGCTCATTTTCTGCCAAATCTGGTTGAAAAGTCTTGCAAAAATGCTGATAAATAAAATTTTACACATTTGTCACATAACATTTGCTCATCTCGTGTCCCGTGACCTTTCCAATGGGTCACCCAAATCAGCAATGCATAGGAATTTCTAGTGTATCTCTGTACTTGGTTTGGGATGGAAGTTATAAGCAGTATTTGAAAAAAAACAAACTATGTTTGTCATAAATGGTTATTTGTGACCTATTTCCTGAGCTCTTGTGACCCTTGACCTTTTTAAGGTGTCAACCAAATTAGTATGCATACATAGGTCTTGCCATCAGGTATATTTGTACCAAGTTTGGGTTTGAAGGTGTGAATAGTATTTGAGAAAAAATTAATTTGGTCAAACTATGGCTATTTTGGACCTATTTCCTGATCCCTTGACCTTTGAGAAAGGTCACTGAAATAGGTATGTTTAAAAGTATCCTTGGGCCAAGTTTGAAGACTGTGGCTTAAATAGTCTCTGGGAAAATGTATTTTTCTTTAAAATAATTTTTTTTGAAAAATACTTACCGATGGTATTACAACTAGGAAATGGTTTCTTAGCTAGTCTAATTTTAGCCCAAAATTTGTTGTGTACGATAATGGCAGGCTAGGGGCGCCATAGCCCGGGCGGAAGCCCACAAAACTTCCCTTCCGGTTCAACCACGCATGCGCCCAGCGCTTCCTGCCTCAGTCAGTTTCTTAGCGTAGAACAGCGGCAAGCGGGGCAGGGGGGAGGGAGCTTCGCGTAATACCATCGGTAAGTATTTTTCAAAAAAATTTATTTTAAAGAAAAATACATTTGTTTTCTCAAAACACATTACCGATGGTATTACAACTAGGAATCCCGAATAAGAGGTGGGTGCCGCTATAACGCCCCTATCGCCTGCCATCGAAGCTAGTAAATTCCCCTCCTCAAGCAAACTCCCTCTAATTTTAGCAAAGATACTAGGGCGCCGGGAGGGAGTGTTGCGCTGCCACGATGTCCCCCACCAGCGACAGGTTCTGGCGCTGGCCGGAGAGGTCCCTCAGGTAGAAGCGTGTGAAGGTGTTCTCCGTTCTCCAGCCCACGGCCGCCACAATATCTTTTACAGCACAATTGCGGTCAAATGCTAGGCTTGCAGCCATGGCTCTGATCTCGTGTGCCCTGATGTTCATGCGTCTAGCTGTCTCAGGGGCGAGGTCTTGGTAGGCCGAGCGTATGACCCACCGAAGCCAGGAGGATATGGTCTGGGCTGAGATGTCATTTCTACCTGGGGACAGAGGAAGGAAAAGGCGGGTGCGTCTCCTGCGAAGCGGCTTGGTCCAGCGCAGGTACACCCGCAAAGCTCGCACCGGGTCCTGCTGTCTGGACTCACAGGTGGAGCCTGGTTCTCTTAGTGGCAGAATGGTGACCAGTTGAGGAGCAGCCAACGGGGATCTGGTCTTGGCTAGGAAGGCCGGGTCAGGCAGCAGTTGTACCGAACCGTCCGTCCGGAACTGTAAACAGGCGGGACGCGCCGAGAAGGCGTGTAGCTCGCTGACTCTGGAAGCTGAGGCGAGGGCCAGAAGAAAGCAAGTCTTGCGAGTCACGTCCGGTAAACGTGCCAGCTGGATCGGCTCGAAGCGAGTTGAGCCAGGTAAGCACCCAAGGCAGGTCCCACCAAGGCACCAGGGAACATAGAGAGGACGTTGCAGACCGAAGTGGGCCATAAGGTCGGCTAGGTCCTTGCAGGAACCAGGGTCCGGACGTCCGAGATGCCTGTACGTGTCCGAGATCATGGCCAGGTAACCACGGATGGTGATGGGCGCTAACCGCTGGTCGTTGAACAGCCAGAGGAAGAAATCCGCCAGCTGAGGAACTGTCAGATCAATGGGGGAGAGACTTCTGTCATCACACCAGTCGCAGAGAACTCTCCACTTGCCTTCGTAGACTCGTCTGGTCGAGGGTCTGCGGGCTGTAGCGATCGCGTCCACTGCCGCACCTGAGAAGCCTCTAGCGGAGAGGGCTTGCCGGACAATCTCCAGGCGTGGAGGAGGAGACGCTCTGGGCACGGGTGATACAGGGCCTGTTGAGGATGCTTGAGCATCGTGCGTGGGGTGGGGAGCTGCAGCGGAGGGGCTGTGGCGAGACCCAGAAGGTCAGTCGTCCACGACTTGGTCCAGCAGAATGGAGCCACCAGGAAAAGGATCGCGTTGCACCCTCTGAGCTTGAGTAGGACCTTGGGGACGAGCACCGTCAGAGGGAAGGCGTAAGCTACCAGACCCTCCCATGAAATGGAGAGGGCATCCACTGCCCAGGCTAGGGGGTCCGGAATCGGAGAGACAAAGAGCGGAAGCTGTCGATTCCATCTGGTGGCAAAGAGGTCTATCATGGGAGACTCCCAGGTTGCGCCGATCATTCGAAAAATGTCCGGACGTAGCGACCATTCTGTATGGAGCAGCTGTCCGCGTCGGGAGAGGGAGTCTGCTAGGACATTCAGGTGACCGGGGATGTGACGCGCTCGGAGAGTGATGTCCCGATCCTCGCACCACAGCAGTACCTGGTAGAGAAGGATGCAGAGGGAGGGAGAGCGGGTACCGCCTTGCTTCTGGATGTAGGCGACGACCGTGGAGTTGTCTGACAGGACCAGAAGTTCTCGACGCAGAAGATGAGATTCCCAAGCCCGGAGAGCTTGCCAGACCGCCTTCAGCTCCAACCAGTTGATGTGACGGGACAGCATCTCCTGGGGCCACCGACCGGAGGCAGTCTCGAACGACGGAAGGAGGTGGGCTCCTCAACCGGCGAGGCTCGTGTCAATGCAGAGGGAAAGGGTGGGGGGAGGCAAGAACAGCGGAACTCCCGTCGCCAGCCAAGAGGGATCTGTCCAGCGCCGAAGGTGAGGACGGAGCATAGCTGGGATCGGGATCTAGGAATCGAGGTCGGAGGTCGATGGCCGCCAGTGAAGGAGAAGATGCAACTGTAGCGGACGGGAGTAGAGACGCCCCAAAGGGATCAGATCTGCTGCAGCAATCATCAGACCCAAAAGTTGAAGCCACTGCCTGGCCGAGATCGACGACAACTGAGACACCTCGTGGGCTAGAGTCGCCAACTTCTGGATGCGGGGTTCCGGCAGCCGGATGATGTTGAGGTCAGTGCAGAACTCCATGCCTAGGTGCACGAACCGGCGCGACGGAAGGAGATCGGACTTGCCAAAGTTGATCAGGAAGCCCAGCGTCTCGAGGAGCTGAAGCATGGCGTCTCGGTCTACCTCCAAGGTGGACACGGCCTGATTTTTCAATAGCAGATCGTCGAGGTAGTTGGACGTATGGCTCGAGGAAGTCCGGCGAGCTCTGGCTACTACGGCGTCCATGATGCGAGTGAATACCCACGGGCTGAGATTGAGGCCAAAGGGAAGAGCCCGGAACTGGTAGACGACCCCTTCGAACGCGAACCGTAGAAACCGTCTGGAAGCTGGGTGCATGGGGACATGAAGATACGCATCCGAGAGGTCCAGGCTGACTGCGAAGTCCAAAGGTTGCACCGCGGCACGCAGGGCCTGGGCTGTCTCCATGCGAAAGCGAGGAGCAACGATATACTTGTTGAGCGCCGAGAGGTCGATAACAGGGCGCCACGTCCCGCCTGGCTTGGGTACCATGAAGAGCTGACTGTAGAAGGCTGGGGAGTCGTGTCGAATTACCTCCTCTGTGGCTGCCTTGTGAAGTAAGGAAGCTACCTCGGAGCGTAGCGCGTCTGCCTTGAGCTGATCTGCAGGAAGCGTGGTCCACACCGGGGAGCGTCGCAGCGGGGGCGGAGACCGAAAGGAGATCCGCAGACCTTCTGAAATGGTAGAGAGAATCCAAGGGTTGTCGGGAAACAGCGACCGCCAAGCAGCGCTGTGCAGGGCAAGCCTCCCGCCGACAGGAGACCCTGAAGCGGTCGGCAGGGGCCGAGAGGAGCGACAGTCAGTGGGCCCTGCCCCGTCCGGGGCGACGGGCAGGCTTGGGCCAGGTCCTGGAGGGAGGCGCGGCGGCGGAGCCCGGGACAGGACGAGAGCGGGGAAAGGCGGGAGGTCTGGGGGGAAGACGACCACCTCTGGTGTAGGGACGGGAGAAGGGTCTAGTCGTCCGCAGGGTGCGACCCCCAGTCCTGTGGGAAGGCTGAAAGGGGGGAACAGCAGTGCTGGGCCAGGAGTCCTTGTTTGCTTCCTTAACGGCGAGCCACGTAGGACCGAAGAGAAGCTCTCCACCCAGGGGGGCCTGTCGCAACTGAGTCTTCAGGTCTTCCGGAAGCAGACAGGAGCGGAGCAGGGCATCCCTACGCAAAAGGTCACAATTCGAAGCTGCCGCGATGGCGTTGACACAAGTGTGGTAGGCAGAACGGTTACCGGAGACACGGCTTTACCAGCCAGTGCTTGCGCGTAGCACTTAGTTCGCTTCAGGCTGCCAGAGAGATAAGGCGCAGCGAGGTCGAATTCCCCTCTCGCGCGCTCATTCTATTTATATCGCACTTACAACTGTGTGGTACACAGCGTGTCCCGCGCTCTGCGCTATAACAACTACCTACACGTTTGTATTCATAACACATCTCAGCCTAAAGTGACTGTTGTGAAAGTAACATCGTTCAAAAGTTGAAATTCTCACCTACACACCCATACCAAACATGACAACATTACGACTTACACTTGTGTAGCAGATTATGGTGAAAATAAGGAGAACGAGAATTTGTTGATGTACGATGTCTGTGTTTTTTTTTTGTAAAATTGACAAAGTTCCCACAGCTATAACACGAAGACGTAACTTTTCCCAGTGAAACACACTTGCATGCATAATGGTCAGCATGCCTACAGTAAGTATCACTTACCGGATTTTCGCTACGCGCTGGGGGACGGAAGCAGGATGGTGGTTAATGAGGTCACCGACAGGTCGCGTTCTGGCATTTTCCACCCGTAGTCCCGGTACTCCACAGACTGCTAATGCCCTCCGTGTACTAAAATCCGATTAGTCCATCACAGGTCACAGTATTCAACAGTGTTTTTAAATATACCTTGCGGTTTAGCACATTTGCTGACACACTAGACACAAGAACAATACAGAGTTTCTGTTCACAGATACACAAGACCGACTCCGGGTAAACAGCGTTATACGAGATTTTTTTTCTGTTTTACTACTGGAGGAATGACGGAGTGGAGGACAGGTGACACGAGTGTCATGTGCTCGGTCATCAGCAGTCTGAGTTTTTCCTCCTCTGTCTGCAAGCCAAATGTCCTGCTCTTTAAGATGTTAATGGTAGCATGACTCTCTTCACCTCCCTGCTCACCATGAAGCACCAACCCAAATCCCCACTTAAGTCATAAAGTCAACGCAGTGACATTCCAGGATATGTTGTTTCGGAATGATGCTACTCCCTTGAAACGTACTTCGAAAAAAACGCATGTAGTTTGCAATCTTGTCATTGATGTCTTGCATTGATTCATTTCTGCTCTTCACCGGCAGTTTGTGAGAAACATTAGTATGGACTTGTGAGTACAGGTCGTTCAGAATTCAGAACTTTAAGGATATGTCCTGCGCTGCTGCATGAAGTTTAGGATCATCTGTCAGCTTCATGGTATTGCTGATAACACTGTCACCAACATCAGTCAACACATCATACTTCAAGTAACGGTGGCAGTGATTGCCAACAAACGAACGGCCATGGTATGCTTGCATGAATATCTTATTCCTCTTTAGTGCTTCGTCAAGGCCAGAAGTGACAGGTCCGCACAGAAATGGCAACTTTGTCTCTTCTCTCAGAGCTTCTATTTTGTCCTCGAATTCTGCTACCCGCTGCATCTTCTGCTCACGTCGTTCATCAAAATGCTTAGCACTCTCATTGTGTCTCTTGTCGCTCAACACTGCAATACCCTCGGTCAGCTGTTTTCTTTTTTCCAGTTCTTTGATCACTCTTAATTCTGAAATGTATTTTTCAAAAGGTGTGTTTCCATCATATGCCTCCTTTCCCTCGGCCAGTCTTTCAGCAATGGCTTTATCAAGTTCGTGGCATTCTTGCTCGAGGAGGGAATGATGTTTTTTTACTATACCTAATAGAAGATGGAGGTATGGTGGTGCCGTTTGCGAAATCTCAACATCAAAGATTGGTTCATGTATAACATTGTTGTAACCCTTGGCATTCTTTTTGTCTCCTCCTGCACGAATGTATCGCTTTAATCCCTCTTGATGTTGTTCAGAGTTCTTTGTTTCACTTGTACTCGCTCATGTCGAGCTCTTTGTAGCTGACTTTTCGAAGCAGTGCACCAGAGACAAGGGTGGACCCCTTGTGCTCCTGAGAGACCAAAAAGTTTGACGAGAAAATCGTAATCGCCAAACAGAAATACACGTATCTGTTTTTCTTTCCATTTCATGGTTTGGAGAACTGACACCTGCTCTTTAAACGGCTGCAAAATTGTTTGAAGATTTTCATGACTGTCTTTACAGTTATCCATACACACCAAAAACGTATTGTGTTTAGAGTTAGGGTTTTGGAGATTAGCAACTTGAAGCATTGTTTTATAACTGTTACCGCCATATCTCCTCCTAGTTTTACCCAAATTTCATCACTTGGTATTTGTTCATGCCATTCAAGAAGATTTGCAGCTTCAAACTTGTTAAGCAGTTCAGGAACAAAATGTGTGAGATCCTCTATGTAGGCGACAGGCGTTTTCTGGCTTTCTTTCTTGTTTGTGACTTTGTTTTCAAAGGTCAGATTCTTTTGTTCAATGGTCACTGTGCCACAGAGCGCTTCTTTCTGGGTCTGTCTTTCCTTTCTTTCACTTTCAAGTTTGACACCAATACTTCTCATGAAGCGTTTGTATGTTCTGTACTTGGACCAGCTTAATCCTAGATTGGTTCTCAGAGCAATACCCTGTTTTCTACAGACATACACGGATCGCCTATGGCCTGCTCTGTCTAATATTGCAGTCATTTTTTCATTTCTTTCTCGTCTTAACTCGTCAGTTATTTGTTCAGCTTCGTCCACTTCTGATCCGCCAGACATATTTGCTCTAGCACAGGCTAATACTTTTGACCTTCTTCGAATTACAGCTGATGATGCCCCTGTTGTTGGTTTTCTTGGTTTGGGTATGTGCATAAAATACAAAGGCTGTCCTCCAGTCTTGCAACGGATTGTGGCATCAGCTGATTCATTAAGCATTGTGCGGTTTAGTGCCGTCTGATATTTCTCTTCCTCCTTTGTCAATGGCATCTGCAGTTCCTGGACAGGTCGAAGGCTGGGTCGTTTGATATGTGGAGATGTGGCTATATCGACACCCGTTTTTTCAATGGGTGAAATGGCTATTTCATGCGTCCGCTTGGCTGGTGGAGATGGGGTCCATGACACTCTTTGTAACGGCGACGTTTGAGCATCGACTTTGCATGGCGTTTTACGGGGAGTAGACATCGGGGGAATGAAAACTTGTATACCACTATCACCTTCATTAGTGCTGTTATTAGGGTCAGTGTTATGAGTGTCACTGTGACATTCCACAGATCGAAACGGTCGTTTCTTCCCATGTGCACCCTTCGCTGGTCGTCCTCCTTTACCTAGCTGCATGAAGTGAACCGTTTGTTTGGCATCCTGTCTCGGAAGACAATGGGTATATGCGCTTGCTGGGTCAGTCACTGGAGTGACCTCTCCAGGGCGCAAGCCTGGGCGAAGTGTATGGAGATCCTGGGGTGCCCAGTCGTCAAGATCCCCCTCTCGGCCTCGCTGATGTATCCAAAGGAATGCAAAGCAGTACGTTTGGCACCAGTTTGGCTGCAGGAGCTGCCAGAACAGTGCGTGAATACAGGCAGCTGTCTGCCTTCGGGGCTCCACTCCTGATTTGAAAGGTTTACTCCCCCACATTTGGCCGTTGGATCCAACCTGATCTCCTCCGTCCTCTAGCCGTTGGCTGTCAGAAACAGCTCATCCGCCTAGTGGTGCAATGTGAACACCACCCCCTCACGTGGTTTAGCCCACCAGCTGAGGTGGTTTGCCAGGGTGTGGCGCTTGGAGCCAGCACGTGAGAGATTAAGGAGATGGATGAGGACCAGTGATGCCCGTCCGTCCTATGTAGGACGCAGCTGCCGAACAGCAAAGGTGCTACCTCTATCCAGAGCCCCCTACACCCCATGAAGTGAACACACGCGACAAATTCTTCAACACTCGTATTTGGATCGAACATGGTCCATATGTGTTGCGATGAGGCAATATCAGACGCCGCATTTCGCGTTGTCTCCACAGACACACGTGTTTCAGAGTCTATCCGTTTCATCCGACTATAGCAACTACTACACATTGTTTTGGAGTGCATCACGTCTTTGTCTTCCTGGATATTAATTCCATAACACTTGTGGATTAAGTGTTCATATTTGATACAAATATATGACTTTTTATCACCGTGTTTTTTCTGTGATCTCCCGCCACATATTCTGCACAATGCATTTAATCGCACTGCATGGAACACACCTGTGTGTACACAGACTGTATGCGTTTCATCAGACTCCATCATGATCAAAAGTTAAATCACAAGTACACGTACAAGGTTCACTGTTAGTGTTACACTATTTCCCGAGAAAGAAACGTGACTATCTCCTCAATAGTATCCGTGTAACTAAGCCCTCACTTTCCCCGATTCGGCCGGGAGTGTACAAAGGCAGGCGCCTGGTACTTGTCTGTCGACACTTGTCAGTGACCTCATTAACCACCCTCCTGCTTCCGTCCCCCAGCGCGTAGCGAAAATCTGGTAAGTGATACTTACTGTAGGCATGCTGACCCTTATGCATGCAAGTGTGTTTCACTGGGAAAAGTTACATCTTCGTGTTATAGCTGTGGGAACTTTGTCAATTTCACAACAAACACCGACATCGTACATCAACAAATTCTCGTTCTCCTTATTTTCACCATAATCTGCTACACATGTTGTCATGTTTGGTATGGGTGTGTAGGTGAGAATTTCAACTTTTGAACGATGTTGCTTTCACAACAGTCACTTTAGGCTGAGATGTGTTATGAATACAAACGGGTAGGTAGTTGTTATAGCGCAGAGCGTGGGACACGCTGTGTACCACACAGTTGTAAGTGCGATATAAATAGAATGAGCGCGCGAGAGAGGAATTTCACCTCGCCGCGCCTTATGTCTCTGGCAGCTAGGAGCAAACTAAGTGTCAGCTGTGGTAAAGCCGTGGAGACGGCAAGGGCGAGTAAGTCTCCCAAAAGCGGAGTCAGGGGCGGATGCCAAGCCTCCTCTACGTGACGAACGATAGCTTGAGTAAGGAGGTCGAGAAATCCCGCTGAGGCTAGCGCATTGTGGATGAGAATCGCTGTTTGGTCAATGCCGGGTAGAAGAAAGTGACAAGACGGAGTAGCCGCCAGGGCACAGGCAGAGGGGTCCGGCTTAGGCAGGGGGCAGGAGAAGCTCTGAGAGTGTCCCGCATACCAGGACTGACGAAAACACATGTGTAAGTCTGCTGACCACCTGGTGTCCGAGAAGAACCCGTGGGAACCCAGAGAGCCCTGAGCAAGACGAGTGGAGAAGGCGTCCCGTAAGCTGGCGAAGCCCGGGGGTTGTGGAAGCAACTTGAACGTCTTCGATTGTCGATCAGCATCCATGTACGCCGCGGCCCTCTTCTTCAGTGGTGGAGACGGCAGGCAGTCCTCCGCCGGGAGGCAAGCAGAGATGATACGAGCCGCCTCATCCAAGGCGCGAAGGGTCTCCATTCTGTGTCCACCGGTCGACAGTAGCTGATCCTGCTCCGAACCGTCCGGTTGTGAAGGAATAGAACGAGAGGGGCTGTCCACACATAACAGGGCCGAAACCGAACCTTCGGGAGCCAGGCTGAGAGTGTTGTCCTCCAAAAGCAAGGAGTGAGGACGGGAACCTGAATGAGGACGGAGAGATCGTCCAGCAGCCTCGCCCGGTCGGGAAGAAGCGGGAGCCTTGGGCGGGGACCTCCCCGCCGGGGAGCGGTGCCGGGCAGAGCGACGAGGCGACTGATCGGAGACGAACACCAGGGGGTGTAGCGACGGCGTGACCTGACATCTAGCGGCGAGAGTGGGGACTCCGAGACCAGGAGCGATGACGTGAGTAGCGGCTCACCGGGGGTGACAAACATCTAGAGCACGGTCGATCAGACGGGCGCACTCTCAGCGAAGAACATTCCAAGCCACCGAAGGAGAGTCGTACCTAAAAGAAGTCCGAGAGGGCCGACTGGAGCACGAAGAACGAGACGGAGACCGTCGATGCGGAGACCTGTGCCTCGAGCGAGAACGACGGTGAGACGAACCTCGGCCCACCGAAGGAGGGCGGTGAGAGACTTCTCGCTGAAACGCAGGCACCTTCGGAACATGCACTGAGGAGAGGGGCAGCGTACGAAAAGTCTACTCTTCCCGTCAAGGAGGGTTGATTGATTGTACATTGCTTAACGTCCCGACAGCAACAAGGCTTTCTCAGGACGTGCCTGCACTGCTTGTGAAAAAAAAAAAACTAAACAGAACATTGAATGTATGTCGCCAGCCAGTCAAATACATTAAATAAACCTAACACATGGGCCTAAATAAAGCTAAGACCATTTAGCAACACACATCCAGAGCTACAGGCAGTGCAGACAGTAGGGAGAGTTTTAAAAAGGCAAATACAGGTGAATGGACAAAGGGTAGACAGAAACACATGCCCCAGAATAGAGAGATAAACCCACCCTGTGGGGCTGACCAGGGTGACCCTGGGAACTAAAAAATACCTAACCCCACCCAAGTCCCCCAGGGCAGACCCGGGTCCGTCAAGGAGGGCTAATGGTCTTTGCGGGACGCTGATCCCTACCGATAGGCGAGCGTGGAGGAGGAGGATCCATACTCTTGTTCACGGTCCCCTCCGAGACTGAGATAGGTACCGGTGCTGAGGCCTGTTCCTTAAGAATCTCTCGTACTGCTGACAAAGATGGAACCGAGCAGACAGAATCCGGTTCTGTGGGCGCTTTCAGCGAAGGAGAACGAGCTCGCGACCTAAGTCGCGGCGTAGACTGTTCTGTCGGCTGGCAAGAACCTAAACGGGATACCAGCGGAACAACTTTATGCCGAAAAGCGGGCTCCTTACGTTTATGTTTATCTTTCGGGGTCTGAGCAACTGCCACCGGACCTTGGCCACTTTTAATTGGTACCGTGGAAGCTGCCGGTGCAGTAGGACGGGCCCGTGGCCTCAGCTGCGGCGCCGACTGTCCTGTTTCCCGGAGATAGCCGCTATGGGACTCACCGGAGTTGTAACCCCTTATCCGTTCTGGTGTCGGCTGTTCATGGCCGTAAAAGTTCCACAACTGTGTCCACTGCTCTTCCAGCCAGGGAGTGCAGACCAGGCACGGATTGGAGGAAGTACAGGCGGAACAGGGATGGCAAACTTCGTGTTCATCACTCGGCCATTGGAAACGTCCACATCTAGAATATGTACGGACTTGCCAACTGCAAAAATATAGAGTATAATGAAAGTGAGCGAACGTGCCCCCGCAGGCACGCAATACGAACCACGAAACGAAACAAAGAAATACGGCGTATGCTGACGCACGGCGCACCACCCTTCCCCTGAGCGCCGGACGGAAGCAACGACCGAGATATTACCTTGCCATAGTTGAGAGGGAAGAAAAGGACGAGCCCACCAAAATGGCGCCGAAGGCCGGTTGTCGACAGACAGGCACGGGGAACACGCGTAGCCCCTGTGAAGAAGGTCGAGGCTGGCGAAGAGGCAGAGCACTGACACCCAGGGAGAGAAGCCGTGCACAGAGACCACGAGGCGCGTCAAGGAGAAGCGAAGGGCACCGGTCTGGCGAACAGCACGGACCGGCCACAGTGAGTACAGTTCACGACTTCTCGACAGCGTATCTCCCAACACTAAGAAGGGCACGAAAGCGTCCAAGTTCCGAAGTCACACAAAGGAACTTCAGCTCACAACAGTGAGTACAGCTCACAACTTCTCGTACTTGCTATGAACGATTTAGACTTCCAACGCAGAGCTACTGACATACACAACCGATCTTTGACTAGCAAAGAAACTGACTGGGGCAGGAAGCGCTGGGCGCATGCGCGGTTGAACCGGAAGGGAGGTTTCGTGGGCTTCCGCCCGGGCTATGGCGCCCCTAGCCTGCCATCATCGCCATTATCGTACACAACAAATTTTGGGCTAAAATTAGACTAGCTAAGAAACCATTTCCTAGTTGTAATACCATCGGTAATGTGTTTTGAGAAAACAAATGCCAACGTTAAAGTTTATCAGGGACGATGGCAGATGAACAGACAACCACTGGCCAGAACATAGACCCATTTTTGCTATCACAAATGAGCCAATGATAGTGGGCTGTTCTATGAATCCAAGGATACAGAAAGGGTTTTCCAAAATGATGGATGCAATGCCTGCTTCCTTCAGTAGTGGTTTTGCCATTAACAGTCGTCTCCTCCAGAAAAACTGAAAAAGGAATCAAATCAAAGCATGTTTTTTACATCTGACATTTGCTATGGTCAGCGATTTGGGGCCATACAGCTCCAGGCTCTAATGTCCAAAATCACACACCAGCACACATAAAATATCTCAAAGAACAGCACTGGTAATTTTGAACAAAAACTCTGACCAATTATTTTTTGTATACTCGTTTCATCAATTGCTGCTTTGAACATTTAATGGACTTGTTACTAGGTATGATCGGAAAGTAATGATAGTTGTGCCCCAATTTGTAAACTACAATAACATGTCACATGAATAAAATTAGTATCAAAACGTGCGTCAAAATGGTTGCTGTGATGCGTCTAGTGTGGTAGCGCAGTGGTAGTGCTTGTCACTTCTCGCTCTCAGCTTCCACCACTGGCTAGCAGTTTTGTGAAAAGGAGGGCAGAATGCGTCAGTCTCTCTCTGCCAGTACACAGCCTCTCCAACAACAAGCCTCATGTAGTGCCTCCTCGTGGCGACACACGGTAACTGAGCACCTCATGGACTCGGGCTGAACTACAAGGGACTCGGAGGAGGTCTGGCCCCCAAACACACGGCATGCAGGCCCACCGGTGTGTGGATAGGCCCTGATGCCCGTGAACCTGACTCCCAACTATGGGTAAATAGCCCCACTGCCTTGAGGGTGCCTCGAGAGAGGCAAAGGCTAGGGGAGCAAACCCTGACAGAAAACGGCCAACCAATGACCAACGAAGTCGGAGTGTCGCTGACTATGCCATCTGGTATTGTGAACAGTATAAACAACGTGAGTTGTAAGTATGCTCAAGCAAGCTTCTGCATGTACTTACATGATCCCCTGTCCCTGCTAGATGAATACAGACTGGCCTCAATTTGTTGTGCTTCCACTGCATAGGAAAAATCATCTGAAAGCTGCAAAGATGAAAGGAAGCAAATATTTCATGCATCTCTTACCCACTACCCACTATCATGTACAAGAATCTCTGAATCAAAGGAAAATAAATGACATTTAAAATAAAATGTCTGCACACACATGTTTCAGCACAAATAGCATACACTTTTTATCTTTAGCGCACGGACAGTCAATAAATATTAAACAATTTTTTTTCTAAACAATCCAGACCAAAAGGGTAACTGCCAAGCATGTAATATGCAAAGAAGTACCCAACGGAGAAAAAAACACGCTTATAAAAGACGGGTACAACACAATTTATTAATATTTTGGGTAAATACCCTTTGTCAAAATAGACAAACAAACAAAAAGAGAGATTAGCTGCTACTTATCTTCATTGGCAGAAGGAATGTGGCAACTGAAGGAGGTGACGTAAAATAAAAGAAAAGGAAGAACAAAAGTGCGAAAAAGTAAAAATGACGTCAATGAAAAATCATGAGAGAGACTCAGAGAGAACCTGAATACGAGAGACAAGAGTGTATGCAAGCACGTGCAGGAGCGAGCAAAAGTAAATGCGTGTAGGTGAGGCCAGAGAGAGAGAACAATGAACAATGAACCTTTATTTTCCAACGGTAGAAGTTATTGGTAACAGGACCAGTTTTCAAACTTGCCGTTGCTGAGAGAGAGAGACACACAGCGAGATGGAGAGAAAGAGAGAGAGAACGAACGGGGAGTACCCTTGGGCACGAAGTAGGCTGAGTGTCTAATACACAAAGCCTGCTAAACACCAACCCGAAGGCAAACTTTATATCACCTTCAAGTTGAGGACTACCTCGGGGAAAAACGGGAGGACCCCGGGAAAAAAAAACAGCATTTAGCATGGTACACAAGAAACAAAGCAAATAATCAAATTCAGTAAGAGAATATTGGTACAAGTGGAGAGTAGGTAGTTGTGAAACCGTCTTCAAGGGTAACTCAAAAAAAAAAAAAAATTTAAATAAGGGGGGGGGGGGGGGGGGGGGGGGGGGGAAGAGAGAGAGAGAGAGAGAGAAGGGGGCGGAGGGGGGGGGGGAAGGGGGGAAGGAGGAAGGGGAAGAAAGAAAAAGCGTAGAGAAAGAGGGCTAGAGAGAAATGGTAAGGGGGGGTGGGGGTTGGGGGGGGGGGGGTGAGAAAGAGGGAAAGAGATTTTTTTAAAAATTAAAAAAAAAAAATTGGGGGGGGGGGGGGGGGAAGGGGGGCCGGAAGACAACCAGCCAGTACCACCAGCCCCACTCAACAGGCACCCACCAGCCCACAGAAAAACACACAGGCACGCAACAAAGCGACCACATACATCCCCAAGGGATGCACATGATCGCCCCGCCCCAAAAACCGCGTATCACTCAGTGGGCCGGAGACCGGGCGCCCGACAGGGAAGGGCAGTGGATCCAACAAAACGTACGGCCAGCGCTGAGAAATTCCCTAAGGGATGTGTACATATCAACCAGCGCCAACCTCACCTATCTGGTTAGTGATAAGTAAAAAAGAAGCGACACAGTGAGATAAAGGTACAGTTAGCAGACACAAGCAAGGTAAAAAAAGTTAATCTTTCATATTCATCCCGAGTGGCACCACAGTGCCCAGTTTATCAATCAGAAATTTTTCACGGTCTTTCCTGGCCCAGACATTACTGGCTTGCATAAGCCAGAGGCCTTTAACCTGAATGTCCTAGACGGAGTGGTCGGCCTGATTGAAATGTCGTCCGACCGGTCTGTTGTATTGGTACTTGACAGACTGAAGATGTTCTTTGAAACGGTCGTTGATGGTTCTTTCTGTCTCTCCAACATAGAGTTGGCCGCATTTCACACAGGAGATGACATAAATCACGTTGGTGGTTTGACACGTGAAGTATCTGTCTATGTTGAATTTGTAACGTGGACGATTCACCACGGTGAAAGGGCAAATAAAAGGACACGTCTTGCAATTAGGAACATTGCACGGAGTGGAGCCGGAGGGTCTGGTGGTATGATGAGGCTTGAGAGTAGAGCAAACAAGCATGTCCCGCAAATTAATATCCCTCTCAACTCAAAAAATAAAAAATTAGGGGGGGGGGGGGGGGGGGGGGGGAGAGAGATTGAGAGAGAAGAAAAGAAGGGGGCAGGGGGGGGGGGGGGGAAGAAGGAGAAAGCGTAAAGAGAGAAAGAGGGCTAGAGAGAAATGGTAAGGGGGGTGGGGGAGAGAAAGAGATTTTTTTTTTTTTTTTTTTTTTTTTTTTTTAGTTACCCATCTTTTCTAAGCGTGTTTCTTTCTATTGCAATTTTTTTCTGATTACTTACTGTCAGAAAATGTTTTTTTACTAAAGCATTTATGATCACAACATTTTCGTTGTAGTTCTGAATTTGATATCTGGAAAAAATCCAAATAAATCTGTCGATCACCTTGCTTTTTCCACCTCCTTAGGTACAATGCCAGGTAGGTGTTGCATCAGGGGAGTCATAAGGTAACCTTCCAGGATGCGACAGTCTCCATCAGGGTATTCCTATGGACAAAACAAAATAACATGCAACAATCACTGTGCGCTGTACAAATTAATCTTTGTTTAACCCCTTCACTGCCAGTGGCCACAGATTGTGTTTATGTTGTCTCCATTACTTCAATGCCAAAGAGCCCTGGCTGTCACAGGAACATGGATTTAAAGTGGTGTCAGCAAGAGGAATAGGGGTTCACAAGGGCCAATACCTCTGGCAGTTGGGTGGTGTTCATTTTTTCTCGGCAGTGAAGGGGTTAGCCACTGTTTAATTAACACAATAAGCCCTAAAGCAAAAATTCATTAACTAGCTAGTTGTCCACTGAAGATTATGTAAGCTACATGTATAATTACAACTAGTTCAGTAGTTCAAGGGTGGTGCCAGAAGAGCTTGGCACCAAGCTACTCTGGCACCACTCTTGAACTGTCACCTTGTAATCTGTCAGGAATCATTGATTGATTGTACATTGCTTAACGTCCCGACAGCAACAAGGCTTTCTCAGGACGTGCCTGCACTGCTTGTGAAAAAAAATAAATAAACAGAACATTGAATGTATGTCGCCAGCCGGTCAAATACATTAAATAAACCTAACACATGGGGCCTAAATAAAGCTAAGACCATTTAGCAACACACATCCAATATCAAGAGCTACAGGCAGTGCAGACAGTAGGGAGAGTTTTAAAAAGGCAAATACAGGTGAATGGACCTCGGGTAGACAGAAACACATGCCCCAGAATAGAGAGAAAAACCCACCCTGTGGGGCTGACCAGGGTGACCCTGGGAACTAAAAAATACCTAACCCCACCCAAGTCCCCCAGGGCAGACCCGGGTGGGGGTTGTCAGGAATCAATGGTTATTCTACAACATAGAGGTCAGCAGATCTATTCTACTTACTTACTTGTAGCGATATAGGTCATAAACCTTTATGCTGATAACACCCTTGAGCATGGTTCATATCTGTTACGTTTGTGGTTGTGTTATTCTTTTTAGGGCATGTTTGTGTTAATCATAGGAAAGGCCCGGTGTTCAGTTGAGTTGTTTTGCATAAGTATCACGTACCTTTTGTTTTCTTTTGCATGGAGAATTCCCATCGATTTTTGGTGTGTAGTTAGAATGTTGCGTATTTCACTACAGTGTTGAAAAGTCTGGCCTACATTAGACTGGAAGGTTCTAGTAGCTGAGCGATTATTCTAGTAACCTCAGATATGACGTCAAAGTTGTTGGCTACATTTCGCAAAATTTTACGTAATACACCTATGCACTCCACAGTGCACTGCTGACCCACCCTCTTGGCCGTTGAACCCTTGATTGAGTTTCCTCCGCCCAGTCGGCCAGTGACAGACTTTGCATGCTAGGACGAGCAAGTCCTGCCTCACCAAGGGTTTGGGACCCCTGGTTTTCCCTCACTTGGTTTAGCCAGCCAGTCGAAGCTGTTGCTCATGGTGTGGCCGCTGCGCATGCTGCAGCTACGTGGAGCCACAAGTGAGAGTTGAGTGTCAAAGTGGGGACCTATACTGGTGGAATACTCTCTAACCTTCGAGAGACGACTTGTCCCCCCATTATAGGTGAACCCCCCTCCTTGAATACTCCAGACACCACTGCAGCAGTGCTCTGTGGAGTGCTTAGGACATGTCAGAGCACAGAAGAAGACATGGCCATCCACTGCAGCCAAGGAAGTTACCAGTTGTAATGTCTCATCGTGCCACTGGACTCTGATTTCTGCAGCCGAGAGGGTGGGGTTGCTCTGGCGCAACAGCTTCTCCACCAAAATCTCCTTCACGCGCAGGTTTTGTGCATGGATCTTCATCTTCACCAAATCTGCTTCTTTTTTCTTCTGCCTCCTCCAGAAACCCTGCAGCGATGGGGAACGGGTGAACCGATAGGTAGAGGTTACTACTGGGAGTAGAAGCTCCGAACCTGCACGTAGGCGGTCCGTGGGCCAGTGGTCGCTCTTCCCTGTACCAGGGGCAGCATCGAAATTCGGCAGCATCCCAGGCGACTAAGCAGCCCTCTTCAGGACAGCACTGCTCACCCTAGTAAGGGAGGGAACTAGAAAAGGTGTTCCAAACATTGCCTGCCCTACACCAAACCGGTCAGCTTACCGCGGCTGGTGGTTTAACCATTTTATGCGGTCGAAAAGAAAAACGAAAAACGAAACTTATTCTCGGTACGTGGAACGTACGAACCCTTTTGGACAGAGATCAGACGTAGAGACCGCACAGAAGAACAGCCCTCATAGCCAGGGAGCTGGCGAGATATAAGATTGACATTGCAGCTCTTAGTGAAGCCAGATTTGCTGACAATGGCATGATCTGTGAACCTGAGGGTGGGTACACCTTCTTCTGGAAGGGCAAAGCTGAGAACGAGGACCGGAGACACGGAGTTGGCTTCGCCATCCGCACCACGCTCCTCCGACAGCTGCCTTTTCTTCCCACTGGCTCTGTTTTCCCATCTCCACACCCGACATGTCACTATCATTTGCGCCTATGCTCCGACACTCACCAACGCCGATGACGACAAGGAGGCGTTCTATGACAGCCTCGACTCCCTCCTGAATTCCACCCCTGCAAGTGACAAACTCATCGTGCTTGGTGACTTCAATGCTCGAGTTGGGCGCGAATGTGACTGCTGGGAAGGAGTGATGGGCCCACACGGGCTGGGCAAGTTGAACAGCAATGGCCTGCTGCTGCTGCTGACATTGTGCGCTGAGAATGGACTCGCCATCGCCAACACCCTCTTCAGGCTGGCTAGTAAGTACAAGACAACATGGATGCATCCCAGTTCCAAGCAGCAGCATCTCATAGACTATGTCATTGTCCGCCAGCGGGATACTTGTGATGTCAGAATCACCAGAGCCATGAGAGGAGCCGAGTGCTGGAGCGACCATCGGCTGGTGCGGTCTGTCCTCAACCTGCACATTGCACCAGCACACAGGAAGAGGCCGAAGCTCACCCGACCTTCATTCAACCTGGCCAAGCGGACGCACCGGACGTCAAGGAAAACTTCCAGTCCCACCTTGATGACCTGCAAACTGCTCATGGACCGTTGACTGGCAACCCAACTGAAATATGGAACCAGTTCAAGGGGATGGTGACGGAGTCTGCCAAAGACGTGCTTGGACCCAAGCAGAGGGTACACCAGGATTGGTTCGATGAGAACAATGAAGAGATCAACAAGCTACTGGAGCAAAAGTGCAGTGCCTTTATCGCGTGGCAGAACGACATCAACTCCTTGTCCAAGAAAGACCGCTTCAAACACCTCCAGAGAAAAGCCCAGAGAGAGCTCCGCAACATGCAGGACACCTGGTGGGACAGCAAGGCAAAAGAACTTTAACACTTTGCTGAATCCAACAACTCCAAGGAGTTTTTCACTGCAATGCAAGCTGTCTACGGCCCTGCCAGACCCACTACTCACAAACCAGATAGGTGAGGCTAGCGCCGGCAGAATTGTCAGTACTCAAACCAAGGGGAATCACAGCGCTGGACAGACAACAGCCAGATCCCCTGCCCCCGCCTATCAGGCACCCAATCGCCAGCCCACAGAGAAATACGCAGGTATAGAATAAGACAATCATTTCCATTCCTAATAAGAATGGATCAGGTCTCTTATATAACCCATGTCTTTCTCCGGAACTTAGGAAGTAGGCAGGAGAAACATACATACACAAACATGAAGGTGCGCTACTATATGTGGTCGGGTAAATACCCTGATTTCCCACAGTAGATGCACAGAACATTACACAACAATGTAACGATACAAATTGTGCCTCGAGTTATACATGATACTCACAAACCAGATAGGTGAGGCTAGCGCCGGCAGAATTGTCAGTACTCAAACTAAGGGGAATCACAGCGCTGGACAGACAACAGCCAGATCCCCTGCCCCCGCCTATCAGGCACCCAATCGCCAGCCCACAGAGAAATACGCAGGTATAGAATAAGACAATCATTTCCATTCCTAATAAGAATGGATCAGGTCTCTTATATAACCCATGTCTTTCTCCGGAACTTAGGAAGTAGGCAGGAGAAACATACATACACAAACATGAAGGTGCGCTACTATATGTGGTCGGGTAAATACCCTGATTTCCCACAGTAGATGCACAGAACATTACACAACAATGTAACGATACAAATTGTGCCTCGAGTTATACATGATACTCACAAACCAGATAGGTGAGGCTAGCGCCGGCAGAATTGTCAGTACTCAAACCAAGGGGAATCACAGCGCTGGACAGACAACAGCCAGATCCCCTGCCCCCGCCTATCAGGCACCCAATCGCCAGCCCACAGAGAAATACGCAGGTATAGAATAAGACAATCATTTCCATTCCTAATAAGAATGGATCAGGTCTCTTATATAACCCATGTCTTTCTCCGGAACTTAGGAAGTAGGCAGGAGAAACATACATACACAAACATGAAGGTGCGCTACTATATGTGGTCGGGTAAATACCCTGATTTCCCACAGTAGATGCACAGAACATTACACAACAATGTAACGATACAAATTGTGCCTCGAGTTATACATGATACTCACAAACCAGATAGGTGAGGCTAGCGCCGGCAGAATTGTCAGTACTCAAACCAAGGGGAATCACAGCGCTGGACAGACAACAGCCAGATCCCCTGCCCCCGCCTATCAGGCACCCAATCGCCAGCCCACAGAGAAATACGCAGGTATAGAATAAGACAATCATTTCCATTCCTAATAAGAATGGATCAGGTCTCTTATATAACCCATGTCTTTCTCCGGAACTTAGGAAGTAGGCAGGAGAAACATACATACACAAACATGAAGGTGCGCTACTATATGTGACCCTCTCTCACGAAACCAGTCTTAACTCGCAGTGAGCCAATCAGCACTACACGCAATTATATGAGGTGGGGGTCAATCTGGGTCATTTTCACTTTTTTACAGAAATGTATTCTACATACACCAAAGTATCGTATGGTTAAAATCTTTATCATGAAAAATGTCATTAAATAGGTTAAAAATGATTTTAAAAGTCTGCCCTTGGCCTCAATTATGCTGCACAGAGAAACTTCACAGGCTGTTTTCTCAAAATGGTCACCGGAGGCTTTAACAACTTTAAACACTAACAACCTCTACAATGTTTGCCCTACAGCATACAGTCATATATCACAGTAATCAGCAAACACTGTAGTTTTCAGAAATGTATATATGTCAAAACATCCAAAATGCGAGTTAAGACTGATTTTGTGAGAGAGGGTCACATATGTGGTCGGGTAAATACCCTGATTGTCGCCTCAAGCACCAGACGGCGCAGAGAGGACTGAATAAATACCCTGATTTCCCACAGTAGATGCACAGAACATTACACAACAATGTAACGATACAAATTGTGCCTCGAGTTATACATGATACTCACAAACCAGATAGGTGAGGCTAGCGCCGGCAGAATTGTCAGTACTCAAACCAAGGGGAATCACAGCGCTGGACAGACAACAGCCAGATCCCCTGCCCCCGCCTATCAGGCACCCAATCGCCAGCCCACAGAGAAATACGCAGGTATAGAATAAGACAATCATTTCCATTCCTAATAAGAATGGATCAGGTCTCTTATATAACCCATGTCTTTCTCCGGAACTTAGGAAGTAGGCAGGAGAAACATACATACACAAACATGAAGGTGCGCTACTATATGTGGTCGGGTAAATAGGCGGGGGCAGGGGATCTGGCTGTTGTCTGTCCAGCGCTGTGATCCTGCCAGACCCAGCACAACCCCTCTCTTTTCTTCCGACCGCTTCACCTTGCTGAAGGACAAAGGCAGCATCACTGAGCGCTGGAGAGAACACTTCTCAAATCTGCTGAACCTGCCTTCTACAGTCGACCCCGCAGCCCTGGACATGATTCCCCAGAAGCCGACACTAGATGACCTTGACCTCCCGCCTACCCTGGATGAGGTCAAGAAAGCGATCAACCAGACTAGCTCCGGCAAGGCTGCAGGCATGGACGGCATCCCCACAGAGCTCTTCAAAGCAGCTGGACCTGAGACCCTTGATGCCTTCCTCAACATTCTGACATGCATCTGGGCAGAGGAGAACATGTCACAGGAATTTAGAGATGCTACAATCGTCTCCCTGTTCAAGAACAAGGGCAGCAAAGCAGACTGTGCCAATTACGGAGGGATCTCACTCTTGTCCATTGCTGGCAAGATCCTTGCGAGAGTCATCCTCAACCGCCTGATCAGCTCTGTATCTGAGGAAGCACTCCCAGAAGCTCAGTGTTGCTTCAGATCCGGCCGCAGCACAGTCGACATGGTCTTCTCTGTGAGACAGGTCCAGGAGAAATGCATTGAGCAGCACATGGACCTCTATGCTGTCTTCATAGATCTGACCAAAGCATTCGACACCATGAACAGAGAAGCACTTTGGGTCATCCTCGCAAAGCTCGGCTGCCCCAGGAAGTTCACCAACATCATCCGCCTCTTCCATGATGGAATGGTAGGAGTTGTCCAGTCAAACGGCGACACATCCGCACCCTTCAACATTTCCAACGGTGTCAAACAAGGTTGTGTTCTTGCCCCTGTGATGTTCAACCTGTTCTTCACGTGTGTCCTGACCCATGCAGTACGTGCCCTTGAAAGAACCCATGCAGTACGTGCCCTTGAGAAGGGAGTGTACCTGAAGTACAAACGCCAGGACCAAGACCATTGAGAGACTGATCCTTGAGGCACTGTTTGCCAATGACTGTGCGCTGATGGCGCACACGGAGTCTGACCTCCAGACCATCGTTAACAGGTTCTCGGAAGCCTCTCGATTGTTTGGCCTCACCATCAGTCTCAACAAGACTGAAGTCCTGCACCAACCAGCCCCAGGCACAAGAGCCCCCCCCCCCCCCCACCTCCCCCCCCAAAGTGTATATCAAAGGCACCGAGCTGAAGACTGTCGACCAGTTCAGCATCATCTCTTCTGACGGTACTATCGACAAGGAAATTGCAGCTCGCATCAGCGAAGCCAGCCAAGCCCTGGGTCATCTGCGCACTCGTGTTTTGAATAACAACGTCAAGCTCTCCATCAAAATCGAAGTCTACAAGGCAGTAGTCCTCCCCAGCCTCCTCTACGGCTCTGAGTCATTGACGCTGTACAGAAAGCATCTCAAACAGATAGAACGTTTCCACATGAGATCCGTGCGCTCACTCATGAGCATCAAACGGCAAGAAAAGGTGACAAACCTGGAAGTCCTGGATAATGCTGGCTTAGTGAGTGTTGAAGCCTTGATCTTAAAGACACAACTTCGCTGGACAGGTCATGTCATACGCATGGATAATTTTCGCATGCCACGCCAACTCCTGTATGGTGCACTCTCAAAAGGACGCAGGAAGCAAGGACGGCCAAAGAAACGTTTCAAAGACTGCATAAAAGACAGCCTCAAGTACTGCGTCTTCCTGGTAAAGGAACTTGAAGTACAAGCACAAGACAGATCTGGCTGGTGTGCCGCCACCAGGGAAGCCTACATGCTCTTTGAACAAAATCGGCGCAAACGGATCACCAGTGCCAGAGCTCGCAGAAAGACAGTGTCGACTCTCCCCACAGCTACATTCCAGTGCCCCCATTGCCCCTCGCAGGTGTGGCTCCAGGATTGGCTTGGCCAGCCACACCCGCACCCACAAATAGAAGTCATGCACAATGACGACATCATTGGTTTTCGATGGTCTACCCATTATATATTATTATACGTAATACACCTAGAAGTTCATAGAAGTTTGTAGACGAATCTAGAGGGTTCTTTTTAATCAATATTAATTAGTTTTGGTTACGTTTTCTTTTCTGATTGGTTGTGTAACTTGCTGGATTGTTCTAGAAATCTGTAATAGTATAAAAGACGGTGTTAGGAAATATGTGCGTATATGAGAGATGCAGTGTGTCAAAAGTGTTGATGCATTGTAGAGGAGACAGTGTATCAGTGTTGGTGCATTTGTGGATGCATTGTGTTGAGAGTGCATCGTAGAATTAAAAAAAATATTGTTGGAACTGTTACTACAGTGTGGTCTACAACATTAACATTGTGCCACATGTGACGAGTTGCAGCTGAGTGAAGTTTTATTGCAAGAACCCTACATGCGTGTGTCTGGTGTGATTGTATCATACTTGACTATGACTAGCACATAACAATATCTTGTATTGCATCAGGGCTTAATGGGTCAAGTTTGATATTCTGATTTATAAGTACTGCATGTGTTGTACTTAACCATCCTGCATTTACGTTTATGTCAATGATTTTCCTGGTGGGATGTACATGAAAGAATTATGATTGCAACCAACAAGAATGGCAAAGCCCTTGTGGCTCACATGTATGACCGCTCCACACGTCCGACAATAAGTAAAGGGATGGCTTCTGCAATAACAAAATCCATGAATTTCAATTTAATCAGTTTTCACACATCTGTGAACTCCCCATGACCCTTGAACTTTGTGATGAGTCGACTAAATTAGAATACATAGGAAGGTCTTATCATCAACTACCTTTGAGCCAAACCTGATTGAAAAGTTTGCAAAAATGTTAATAACTACAATTATTGAAATTTTATACACATTTGTCAACCTCTTGTGAACCTTGACCTTTTCCGAGGGGTCATTCAAATTAGTATGCATAGATACTAAGATAGGTCTTACCATCTGGTATCTCTGTAGCAAGTTTGGATTTGAAGTTGTGAATAGTAATTGAGAAAAATCATTTCTTGTCAAAATATGACTATTTTTTACCTATTTTCTGAGCTCTTGTGACTCTTGACCCTTCCGAAGGGTCATCCAAATGCATAAATAGGTCTTACCATCAGATATCTCTGTAGCAAGTTTGGGTTTGAACTTGTGAATAGTATTTGAGAAAAAAACATCTTTTGTCAAAATATGACAATTTTGGACCTATTTCTTGAGCTCTTGTGACCCTTGACCTTTCCGAGGGATCAACCAAATTAGTATGCATAGAAAGGTCTTACCATCAGGTATCTTTGTACCAAGTTTGGGTTTAAAGTTGTCAATAGTATTTGAGCAAAAACATCTTTTGTAAAAATATGACTATTTTGGACCTATTCTCTGAGCTCTTGTGACCCTTGACCTTTCTGAGGGATCAACCAAATTAGTATGCGTATAAAGGTCTTACCATCAGGTATCTTTATACCAAGTTTGGGTTTGAAGTTGTGAACAGTATTTGAGAAAAATTAATTATGTCCAAAAATAGCTATTTTTCATATATTTCCTGATCCCCTGTGACCTTGACCTTTGTGAAAGGTCACTGAAATTGGTATGCTTAGAAAGGTCTTGCCACAAAGTATCCATGGGCCAAGTTTGAAGACTGTAGCTTGAATAGTCTCCGAGAAAATGCCAACGTTAAAGTTTACGAACTGACGACAGACGATGGATGGACAACCACTGGCCCAGAACATACTCACTTTTGCTTTGCACATGAGCAAAAAATGTTATACCTTTTCAATATGTATCGGGTAGTCTTTGGGTACAAGCTGTCTGCACAGCTCCCTGTTGGAGATGACTTTTCTGAAGTCAAATAATCTGGAAAATTCAAACAGGAATACATGAGTATGATGATGTAATTTAAACTGCTTGCTCACTTCTGGGGTTATTGCAACAGCAGTATGTTCTAACAACTTGATTTCTATAAATAATTGATGCATCCAGTTTTCCCATGAGAGGTGTATGAATATGTGTAAACATGTTACAGTTCAAACACTAAAAGGAAAAAAGAAATGTCAATAATTCACTAAAGAAACAGTCATGAATTATCTCCCACCTTTTCAAGTTGTCAGGTTTGCCCCAGCCCTTGGTGAAAAACTTGGTGAGGAGGAGCCTCCGATACAGCTGGTCTAAGCGGCTCATTCTGTGGCTGGGTCAGGCCTTCTCTTGAGGTGACATCAGAATAAATATACCATCCCGTCTAGAAATAAGTATGAAAAGCATTTGTAGAGCAACTAAATGAGTGGAAGGCTGGCTGGGGTTGGTTCGGGGTTTAACTCCACGGCACCAAAGTGATAATGGACGGACCTGATGGGCGGATTATGGGGGGGGGGGGGGGGGGGGGGCCAGGGAAATCTATTGCCTGTGGAGTTCGACCTAAACGCTCAGCTGGGGATGTGTTCCCCTCAGTAAATACCCATTCCCGCTTTTAAACCAGCTCTAACTCTTTTTTTTTTTTTTTCTTCTTCTTTTTCGGTGTTTTTCTTCTGTTTTAGTGTGCGCGCACCCTCACTGTGGGACATTGCTCTAAAGAACCCTCGTGAAGACGAAGAAAAAATGAACAGAAATTAAGTATAAAAGTCGTGTGTATATATATTTTTTTTTAAAAACAACACCATATCATATGCCTCATCAATATGTTTATGACTTTGCATTCACATTATGCTGGTATCTGTGCGGAGAGCAGTACAAGATAGGACTTTGTACTTGCGGGTCTTTGCATTTGCCGCTACTTCAGTGATCCTTACAATAAACATTATCAAACGTCGATCAGTCCAAAATGTATATGCACATTTCACGACGGGAAACTAACTCTAGTACATGCATGTCGACCACAGCATTTTCTCTCAATTGTAAAAACAAACGCTAACCCAACACTACAAGGAGACTGCGTGTTTACAATCCGGTCACCCGGCAAAGGTCAGCTCCGATACCTCGTGGCCATTTTCCCTAATTTCTCGTCAAATCTCGCGACAAACACTACAAAAATATCTACTGGGTGCCAAATCACATGATATAAAAAATAACTTTATGTTATTAAACGCAAGTAAATCGATTACGTTCGACTGTCTTTTAGTTGTGGTGTCTTTTAATACAGAACAAACGCTTACATTTAGACGTGAACGAAAAGTTGTCTGCAACAGATCTCGTGAGACTTGAATACCGGAAATTATTCTGCTCAATTTCGTCTGCAACATCCGGTACATGTGGTGTAACCAAGTATGATCAGGCTCAATTAGTGAGAGAACTGTTTGGACTATCATATCAGTTTTCAGGATTGTGTTTTTACAATTTTGTATGTTCTGTCTCATGCCTTGAATAGTACCCTGAAACTAGAATACACAACAGAATGTTGCAGCCGATTATGCATGTATTGAACTCCCAAAGGATTGTTTTAGCCAGTGGTTCACCTAGGAGAAAGCAGATACTTGAAAACGTGGTAAGATTTATAACCTTCATGCCTATCAAAGGGTGAGAAAGTGAATGTTATTTATATGTAGATGTAATTACATGATCTCAGTTACGTTACCAATCATAATACTGATACAAGACATAAATGTGTGCCACGGTGTGTATGTGTGTGTGTGACTGAGCTGTACCTGCAAAACAATTTATGTGTTGCTTATTGTAGGAGAAGTTTACAAATGCCTCATTAACTTGTATTGCAAAACTGTTTTGTGAGTGGATAAAAACGACATATATGTACCAATCACATTTACGTGTTGCTTATTGTAGTGCCTCATGAGCTTTTAAACAATGGCACATTACAGAAAGTTACGCATACCAATTTAAAAAAAAACTTATAGACACTTTTTGTGAGCACTGACTTGGAGAATAAATGATACCTGACCTCCCATAATGCAAAATAAATCACTCGTGCTCAGGTTGACTGATGCATTGTGTTTTAACCCATTCCATACTGAGGCTGGTTTTTTTTTTAATTGCTTATTGTCATATGAAGGCTATGTTATAGATTAGGAGATAGAAAAACAATTTTAGTTCAGGGGTGGTGCTAGAATAGTTTGGTGCCTCAGGTGCCAAGCTATTCTGGCACCACCCTTTAACTATCATAGTCAAACTTATTTTAAGCAGTAGTGTATCAGGCTGAAAAGGGCATTTTAGTGTTTGGTCAACCTGAATACGAGTGATTTATTTTGCAGGCTAGGTATACACTTGAAAGTCAGGTATAACATTACTTAATTTATCTCTATGCAATTGAATTTACTCCTGAAGAAACTACCAAGTGAGTATCACATATATCCACTGGAAATCCAGTGGATATGTGATACGCCCCCCCCCCCCCCCCCCTTTCAAGAGGGGGGGGGGGTGCTTCCATACATTGCTTCCAGTCACTTATTTAGTGCACCCCTATTTAGTGCACCCCCTCTTTCCTTTTGTTGGTGTTTTGTTTTTGTGCTTTGACCAAAGTAGATGGTCTATGATCATTGGTCACTAATGCAAAATTTTCTCCCCTGACAGTGCTTTTTCCTACTCACTTGGCAGTGTCTTCTAAATTACAAGCACTGGCAGTCAACCCTTTTGGTCTAGAATTTACAGGTTTTTCTTATTTCACTTCCAGCTGGTGTCCTCAGTCCTCAGAGTTTCTCACAGACATATTTTGTGTTTCATTTCCCAAGGAACTTAACCTCTTCACTGCTGAGGAAAAGGTGAACGCCAGCCAACTGCAAGAGGCATAGGTCCTAATGAGCCCCTGCAACTGCAGGGGCTCTTGCGGATGTATGCCTCTTGCTGAGACCACTTTGTGTCCAATAACTTTTGGACAGTTGTGACTTTTGGTCATTTAGTGAACACAGATTTCAGAAACAAAATATACATATGTATATGTTGGCAGGGAAGGAGTTAACCCATATCATATTATGACTAGAAGCTTCAATTTTGTACACTGCCATATAATTATGCAAGCTACATTATAAGTACTTACAGATAAAGATATAGGCCAATGGCTTTAGTTCAAGGGTGGTGCCAGAATAGCTATTCTGGCACTACCCTTGAACTATTTTAGTCAAACTTATTTCACACACTGGTGTATTCCGAATGATAAGGGTTAACTGACATCATACTTTGCAGTTTATTCTCTTTGGTAGCAAACAGTGACAACCCTCTTGGATTCATCACCCTGGAGTTACATGAAGCTCAAAATGGCATCATCTACTGCTGTCAATGTTGACAAGACCATCCATCTTTGCCTCCGATTTTACTTGACTCTGCCACAATGGCTCATTGTTTTATGGCAGCTTTGGTCTGCAGTGGCAATGGAGATGACAAAAGATTTGTCACACATGTGATGTTAGATAGGCTAGTGTCATGTGTCTGTGAAAAGGAAGGGAGTTGTAAATATATTCACTATGTTTGTCATGGATAATGTCTTTGTTTCAGGGACTGAAGTTTGAAGTGATTCCCTCGACATTTGAAGAGACATTAAACAAGTCCAAGTTCCCAAACCCTGTGGATTATGCACTGGAGACGGCAACACACAAGACATTGCAAGTGGCCAAAACAGTGAAAACAACTAAATCAGTGCGTTTGACAAAAAAACGTTACAACATAATCCCCAAAAGTTAAAGAGAAATGAACACAAGGTTTAACTTTTAGCCCCAGGACCCCAGGAGATGGATTGATCATGATAATTCAAGGATAGTGCCAGATGAGCTTGGCGCCTTCAGGCTCCAAGCTCATCTGGCACTATCCTTCAATTATCATGATTAATTCATCTCCTACATAGTCAAGATTCAAGAAAACTTTAATGACTGTTTTAAAATATATAAATCAGAAAATTGTCTTTAGGTTCCATGCACTGTGTCGTTAGGCAAGGCCTTCAAAATTTGAGAATGGGACCTTGGGGCTACAAGGGATAAGGGAAAACAAATCAGCATGTTTCCACTCTTTAACTTTAAACAACTTTTAGTCCAAAATAGCTTGGGCGGTTAAGCGTCGGAGCAGGAGAGCAAAGGGAATCGCAGGGTCGTGGGTTCGAATCCCCGTCCTGGCCCCAGTAGCTGGACTCACAATCCAGGGGGAAAAGACGGGCTTGTTCAATAGCATGTTCGTTGAAAGGTCCTGGTAAATCAAAGTGGCACAGTTGGAGTGCACCTGAGTTGATCAGTGTTCAGGTCATACTCCATAGGCCCTGTCCATTATCAGGGCCGTCCATTATCACTTCAGTGCTGTGGACGTTAAACCCGAACTAACCAACCAACTTTAAACAAACAAACTCCTTTAGTGACAGCTAACCTCCTCAGTGCCAGTGGATGCAGATTGTGTTTTTGAAATCTTTGCTAGTTCAATATACATAGAACCCAATGTGTCCAAGGAACATGGATAGAAAATGTGAATATGAGGCATAGAATCCTCAAGAGCCTCTGAAACTGCAGGGGATTATGAGGCTGTATGCCTCTTGGATTTTGTTCACTTTTCTCGGCAGTGAAGGGGTGAAATGCTTTGGAAAACTGAGATTTAGGTGCCTGAATTAAATTTGGACGGAGGAGTGAGGATGGATTGACAGTTTCAGCCTGATGACATGTACTTACATAATGTATAGGATTAGATTGAACTTAACAAATAGTGTATGAAACCAGTGCCACTGGCTGCATACAGGAGGGAGTTGACATTTGAGAAAAGGTTGAGAAAACAGTGGATTAAAATCATGGACATTCATGCGATATAACATGTTTGTCCAGGATTTTTATCCACTGTTTTCATCAAAAGACATGCAATATTTTGACCCACACCTGACTTTTAATAAATCTGTTGACTTTTTTTTTTTCAAAAAATTTCAGACATCAATCCCAAACCTTGTGATTGGAGCAGACACCATCGTTTCTATGAATGGAAAGATTTTTGAGAAACCAAGAGACAAAGAAGATGCGTTTCAAATGTTGAGAGGGTAAGGTTACTAGTTACAGTGAACACAGTAATTAGAAATGAAACCTAAAGTCAATTCATTAGAATGTTACATGGAGAGTATATTTCAATGCACAAAAGGACTTTGGGCTGACATTGGCTGCAGCTGACTTGGACACAGTTGAACAAACTATGTCCGATGTCAACCTTTTGCTTTATTGTTTGTGTGTGTGTAGGGGGGTGGGGAGGTCTTTTAATCGCATAAAACCTGTTCATTTGTTTTCTCAAAACACATTACCGATGGTATTACTTATAGGAAAGTTACCTAGCTAGCATAATTTTAGCCAAAATTTTGGTTGTGTCCGTACAAGGGGGTGTTGGCAGGAGAGGGGCGCCATAGAACAGGCCATAACCTGAGTAGCCTCCCCTTATTCCCTCGCTTCTGCGGGTTTCTTCATCGTCCGTCGCGTTGAGGAAGCTTGGAACCCTATCATTTTCCCGCTTTTAGCCGACATCCTCGCCTTGGATGTTTCCGGCAACCGTGCGGCCTACCACACCTCTGTCAACGCCATGGCAGCGGCGGCGAATTGTGACCTTATGCGACGAGATGCGGTCTTGCAAGCATGCACCCTACCTTCGGAAGTAAAGAATCAGCTATGCCTGGCCCCCCTCGGCGGCAAACTACTCTTTGGCCCCACCTGGCAGTCCGTCAAGGAGGCGAATAAGGATTTGTGGCCCACCAGCGTTGTTCCGCCCCGCTTTCCGACAACCCGCAGGCCTCTGGGTCGAGCCCTGCGTGCCGCCAGACCCTCTGCTCGTCCCTCACCAGTCGCGGTCATCTTCCCCCCCGACCTCCGGCCTTCGGTCGCCCCCGTCCGCCTCTTAACCCCGTCTCCGCGGACGCCCCCGCTCCTGCCCGACGTCCCTTCGGGCGAGGTAGGGCCCCCTGACTGCCTTCCGCCGCCGCCGCCGCCGACCACTCCCGGGTCTCCTGTCGGCGGGAGGCTCACTCTACACAGCGCTGCTTGGACTTCGCTGTTTCCCGACGACCCGTGGATCCTGTCGACCGTCTGCCAGGGACTGCAACTTTCCTTTCGGTCGCCCCCTCCGCTGCGCCAGTCGCCTCTATGGTCGAAGGTACCTTCGGATCAGCTCAGGGCTGTGGCGCTGTGCAACGAGGTCGACGCTCTACTCCGAAAGAACGCCACAGAGGTGGTGACGCGACAAGACACTCCAGCCTTCTACAGCCATTTGTTTGTCGTCCCCAAGCCGGTCATCGACCTCTCCACCCTGAACAAGTTCGTAGTCGCCCCGTCCTTCCGCATGGAGACCGCTCGAGCCCTTCGCGCGGCAGTGCAGCCCAAGGACTTTGCTGTCAGCCTCGACCTTTCAGATGCTTGCCTCCATGTTCCCATGCATCCGGCGGCCAGGCGCTACCTTCGCTTCGCCTTCGCCGGGGTAGTCTACCAGTTCCGCGCCCTTCCCTTTGGTCTCAACCTCAGCCTGTGGGTGTTCACCCGGATAATGGACGCCGTCGTAGCCAGGTCCAGACGGACGTCTTCCAGACTCACGTCGAACTACCTCGACGACCTCCTACTAAGGAACCAGGTGGACTCCGCCCTGGAGAAGGACCGAGACGCACTCCTCGACCTACTCGACTCCCTCGGGTTCATCGTCAACAAGGGCAAGTCCGACCTCTCGCTGTCTCGCCGCTTTGTACACCTGGGTATGGTGTTCCGCACCGATCTCAACGAAGTGCGGCTCCCGGAGGCGCGTATCCAGAAACTGGGAGATCTGGCGCGGCAAGTGGCACAAGAGGACAGAGTCTCTGCACGGCTGTGGTTACGACTACTGGGTCTGATGAGTGCAGCAGCCGACCTGATTCCCCTTGGACGCCTCTACTCCCGACCTCTGCAGCTGCACCTACTCCTTCACTGGCGACCCTCAAACAACAACGTCGACTCCCTGATTCCGGTGCTCCCGATGTTACACCTGCACCTCCTACGCTGGGGGGACCCCACCTGGCTCGCTTCAGGAGTCCCGCTTTACTCACCGCCTCTGCACTTGTCCCTATGTGTCGACGCAAGCCTCACCGGTTGGGGAGCTCATCTTCTACCCGCGTTCACCACAGCCTCTGGTCTTTGGTCCCCAGATCTTCTGACTTGGCACATCAACTGGTTAGAGCTGAATTCGGTTTGGCAGGCCTTGCTGACATGGGATTCTCAACTCCGGGGCCAGGAGCTTCTCGTGCTGTCAGACAACTCCACCGTCATCGCCTACCTACAGAAACAGGGCGGCACGCGCTCTCCCTCGCTGTGCATTCTCCTCTACCAACTGCTTCGCTGGTGCGAGGATCGGGGCATCACTCTTTGGGCCAGACACATTCCGGGGCATCTCAATGTTCTAACCGACTCCCTGTCGCGCCGCGGACAGCTACTCCACACCGAGTGGACGCTCCGCCCGGACATCTTCCGAATGATCGGGACCAGATGGGAGACTCCCATGATCGACCTATTCGCGACTCGTTGGAACCACCAGCTACCGCTGTTCGTCTCACCAGTTCCAGATCCGCTAGATTGGGCAGTCGACGCGCTTTCCATCCACTGGGATGGACTCGTCACCTACGCTTATCCCCCGTCGATGCTGGTGCCCAAAGTCCTCCTCAAGCTCCGTGGCTGCAACATGATCCTGTTCCTGGTGGCTCCCTTTTGCTGGACCAAGTTGTGGCCTACGGACCTACTGAACCTAGCCACGTGCCCTCCTCTACAGCTCCCCACGCCTCGCACGATGCTCAAGCAACCGCGACAGCCGCTGTACCATCTGTGCCCAGAGCGTCTCCTCCTCCACGCCTGGAGGTTGTGCGGCAAGCCCTTGCCTGCAGAGGCTTCTCTAGTGCGGCAGTGGATGCGATCGCTGCAGCCCACAGACCCTCTACCAGACGAGTTTATGAATGAAAGTGGCGAGTGCTATGCGACTGGTGTGCTGACAACCGCCTTCCCCCCATGGATCTGACGATGCCCCATCTGGCGGAGTTCTTCCTCTGGCTTTTCAACTTCCAGGGATTGGCTCCAATTACCATTCAGGGCTACCTTGCCATGATCGCTGACACCTACCGACACTTGGGCTGGCCCAACCCTGGTAGCTGCAAAGACCTCGCTGATCTGATGGCCCACTTCGGTCTACGATGCCCGGCGCTGCGCTTGCTGTTGCCAAGATGGGACCTACCTTGGGTGCTGACGTGGCTCAACTCCGGCCGTTTTGAACCCCTGCATTTGGCGCGCTTGTCAGATGTGACTCGGAAGACGTGCTTCATGTTGGCCCTAGCCACGGCTTCCAGGGTCAGTGAGCTTCACGTGCTGTCCACACGCTCAGACTGCCTGCAGTTCCGGATGGACGGCTCCGTGCAACTGCTATCTGAACCATCTTTCCTGGCCAAGACGCGGTCTCCTTTGACGGCCCCACAGATGATGACCATGCGACCGTTACGTGTGACAGACTCTACCCGGGAGACCAGACAACAGGACCCGATGAGAGCCTTACGTGTATACCCATGCCGGACCAAGCCTTTGCGCAGAGAACGTATCCGCCTGTTTCTCCCTTTGTCCCCAGGTAGACATGACATCTCAGCCCAGACCATCTCGTCCTGGATCCGGTGGATGATCCGCTCGGCCTACCAGGACCTCGCCCCAGATGCAACCAAACGTATGAACATCAGGGCGCACGAGGTCAGAGCCATGGCTACAAGTCTCGCTTTCGACCGCAACTGTGCAGTCAAGGACATTGTGGCGGCAGTGGGATGGCGAGCTGAGAACACGTTTGCCCGCTTCTACCTGAGGGACCTCTCCACCCAGCGGCAGAACCTCTCACTGGTGGGAGACATCGCAGCGGCGCAACACTCCCTCCCGGCGCCATAGGCGCCGTAAGTATCTTAGCTAAAATTATCGGGAGTTTGCTGTGGGAGGGCGGGTCTGAGGGCCTATGTTTGGATGTTAGGGGCGCTATAGCGGCACCCACCTCCTCTTCGGGATTCTTCCTTTAAGTAATACCATCGGTAATGTGGAGACATCGCAGCGGCGCAACACTCCCTCCCGGCGCCATAGGCGCCGTAAGTATCTTAGCTAAAATTATCGGGAGTTTGCTGTGGGAGGGCGGGTCTGAGGGCCTATGTTTGGATGTTAGGGGCGCTATAGCGGCACCCACCTCCTCTTCGGGATTCTTCCTTTAAGTAATACCATCGGTAATGTGTTTTGAGAAAACAAATGAATTTTTCTTTAAAATGAATTTTGGGGAAAAATACTTAACAATGGTATTACTCGAAGGTCCCTCCCACCTGCCCCGCTTGCCGTCAGTTCGCTAAGTAACTAAACTGGGGTATGCCAGGTAATCTCATACCGGATGGGAATAAGGGGAGGCTACTCGGGTTATGGCCTGTTCTATGGCGCCCCTCTCCTGCCAACACCCCCTTATACGGACACAACCAAAATTTTGGCTAAAATTATGCTAGCTAGGTAACTTTCCTATAAGTAATACCATCGGTAAGTATTTTTCAAAAAAATTCATTTTAAAGAAAAATTCATTTTTGCACTGACAAGGGTGCAGGAAACAATTTGGTAATAATATAATTTCTGAACGAGATGTGTAATTTTCTCTTTGGACTTGGGTGTTTGTGTTTTGGGGAAAGAGAGGGCTTGGGGGTGGAGGTGGAAGTAGTCTACCTTGTTTATGCAGCCACTTGTACTTTTCACAAGAGGGTAAATGTTTGTGTGGGATTATCTTTAAAATTGTGTCATAGACTACATCCTCATATTTGTTATTACAGGTTCAGTGGCAAGAATCATGTGGTGTACACAGGAGTAGTCCTTATAACTCCAGCTTCTAGTTGTTTCAAAGGTGAGAGCACACACACACACTTACCTGACCTGAGACTGCAGTATGAACTGAGTTTTTGTGCATTATATGTATAACCGGGTGGTACAAGAAATTGATTTATGGGTGACAGGCCACAGAGGCATGTGATGGAGGAGTCAACAAAGAGGTCGCTATGACATTTGTTTCTTTTACCAAGTACTAAAGCAGTGCCTAAAAACAAAACAAAATGAAAACATTAAATTTACAGTTCACAAAATCAATTACATATACAATATAAACTAAACTTAAGCACAAATACTCACACCTATCGGACAAAGTGACTAAACAAATCTTCACAACATGCTAACATTACAGCTGCATCTCAACGCACTTAGTCTGAAATCAAAAGGATAAACAACATTTCTTGCATGAGGTCATTCGTATAATTAAGCCAATGTCCCATAATCGCATTAATCCTATCGCTAATCATTATTAATAAAAACAAAGAAGCAAGCATCCATAAGCATATGTAGACAACCAGAAGGCCCAAATCACAACAAATATCAACCTTGCAACACGAACATCAAATCCAAACACAGTCTTACTACACACAAGACATGAACCTCAACTGAACACCAACACGTACATTTTAACGGGAAAATAAAACATATATCTGGTACGTCAGCACATCTCGCTACAAACATGACATCCGAACGCCAAATTACAACCATGAGACAAAGCAGCTTGTCCAGGAATCCACAGTACAGCAACCAACATAACAAGATACTCACATAACCAGTACTCAGACAAAGAAACAGTCACAAACATACACAACAGATACACAGCAGCTTAGTTGATCAGCATCACACAATGGAGGACAAAAGGGGGGGGGGGGGGGGGGGGGGGAGTAGACTTCCAACAAAACAATATGCACAAAACAAAGAACACATCAATCAAAATAAAAACCATAAACTAAGAATAAGAGCAATGATTTTGCATAATAAAATCTGACCTGACTATATCCGCCAAACTACAGGCTTCAGCCAAGTGCCTCAAACTCATAGCCATAAACCAACATGGCCGACACAAAGGAGCCATCATAAAAATGATCTCTCAAGGCAGCCATTAACAGAGTACATCATCAACAGAGCTTCCAATCTCATGTACAGCTCATCATACATAAGACAAAACCAACACAACGAAATGCATAAAATAACCCTAAGTACAAGTGTACTTACAGAGGCAAAATTCAGCACAGAAGTCTTTCACATTCTTGCGAGGGTGCAGTTCAAAATTCGCGCACAAAATGGAGGTTCACGTGGCACAAGTGGTCTGTGCCTGGCTCAGAGGTGAATGAATGCTACGCTGCATGTGGGGCTTTATATAGGGTGCGCGCGGGTCGCAAAGAAAGCATCACTCGTCCGCTTACAGAACTCGTGCTTTTGGAGCCGGGAAGCTGAAATTTGTGTTAGTTTGCACTCGGTTTACTGACCATAGCTCTGATTCTACCAGATCTAGAAACTTGCGGTTTGTTACTAACGAAAAAGCTGTGATTGTAGTTTTACTAGTATCAAACATTGATTCGATTAAGGACGGCTAAATCTTACGGAGGTAGGGCACCATCTTGTTTGTGCGACCTACCACGTGTTTTTCGCTCCCAGTGTTTTTGCGGTTTTTCGTTGGATGTACTGTGTTTCGTGTGCTGAAAGTCTGCCGAGTATCGTATAAGAGTGCGCTGATGAGGATTGTATGCTTGTGTTTTATCGGATCTGGTTGCTGTTTGAGTGGTATTGTATTGAATTGTGTCTGTCATTTGAATTTTGTTTACGTCGCCATTTTGCTTCTTTCGCAGCGTGGGTTTTCGCCGGGTCTCTTTGCTGCCCTGTTTTCATGTGTTGCGCGCTGTTGTGTGAAGTGTTTACTGTGTGAGTCTGTTTGCCACCCGCGGTTGCATCTGTTGCTTGGTTGTTGTAAACTCCTTTGTGTTCCTACCATTCTATAGGTTTACGTGTGCTCTCCCGTTGACATCTCGCCCTCCCCACTTTCGGCGCCATTGCACGATCTCGCCGCTGACCGACCGGAAATCAGGTCGCTCTCCTACCACACCGCTCACACACACACACCGGCACACACACACACACACACACTTACTCACACACACACACACACACACACACACACACACACACACACACACACACACACACACACACACACACACACACACACACACACACACACACCCTACTGAACCCTCTTCTCGTCTTCCTCTTTCTTGTCCTCACAAACAGTCATGCTCATCAGATACACACGCCAACAACTGCTATCTCTACGTCGCCACGCCACCTACTGTGCCGCCGGTTCCGCTGACAGTGTTGCAGGTGCCTTATGTGGCATCCGATCGCGAAAGAGAGGCCGCAGGGGCGGAATTAGCAAAAGGCGGGACTCGCCACAACAAACACAACCACACACTTCTTCCCCTTTTCCTATGCCCTTCCACCCCTTCCGCCTCCCCCCGCCTCCTCGATTTCTCCACCTCCCTTCCCTCTTCTCCCATTTCTTTTCCTCTCTTCCTCATCTACCGGTCCTCGCTCTCCTCGGCCGCCCCCTCCCACCCCGCCCTCCTCCCCCTTCCTCCCCTCATCCCCTCCTCCTTCGCCTGCTTTTTCCTCCTCGTCCCTCTCCCCCCCCCCCCTTTCTCATCCCCTTCGCCCTCCCCCTCCCTCTACCTCAGCTTTTCCTACTCATCTTCCTCCTCCTCCCCCCTCCCCTCCTCACCCTCCTCTCGCATCCTCTTTGTTGCCCGGTTCTTCTTCCCCGTCTTTTCCTCCTCCCCACTCTCCCCCTCCCCCCTCCTTCCCCCCTCCATCCTCTTTCCCCTCTCCCCACCCTCCTCTTCTTTTGTCCTCTTCTTCGTCCGTTTATTCTCCCTCTTCCTCTTCTGGCTCATCCAACCTAAAACTGTGTCTGTTCAATGCACAGTCTGTCTGCAAAAATGGCAAAATCGACGTCATTTCAGATTTCATTCTAGACAATGACCTAGATGTTGTCGTGATCACCGAAACGTGGCTCCGCTCAGCTGGCGATGAACCCATCATCGCCAGCGTCACTCCGAGTGGCTACCGCCTGTCCTCCTTCCTGCGTGCTTCCAGAGGGGGTGGCATTGCCATCATCTACAGGGACTGTCTTTCTGCTCACTTCTCCTTCTCTCAGTCTCTATCTTTTGCTCATCCCTCCTTTGAATTTGTCGAGGCCATAGCAACACTCCCTGGCCAGTCCCTCATCTTCTCATGTACATATCGCCCCCCTCCAAGCTCTCAAAACAAACTCACAAACTCTATGTTCCTCACCGAGTTCGACCTCCTCCTCGACCACTATAGCACACGACCCGGAAAACACATCCTTCTTGGCGACTTCAACTTCCACTTCGACAAACCCGACCACCCTGACACAAAACGCCTTTGCACATCACTTTTAAACCACAATCTTACACAACACATCACTAAACCCACCCACCGACTTGGCCACACCCTCGACTGGATCATCACCCGCACTTCCGATCAACTCTTCCTCGACTCTGACACCTCTTCTGTGCTTCCCTCTGACCACCTCGCTATTCTCGTCGCCCTCAACCTACCTCCCCCGAAAAAAACCCAAGCTCTTTGTCTCTCGTCGCAAACTAAAAACTGTTAACTAAGAGAGCTTCTTCGACGAAGCTGTTGACCTTCTCTCGGACCCCGCCGCCTCTCCTGATCTTGCATCCCATTTCGATTCCTCCCTTCGAAAACTTCTAGACATCCACGCCCCTGTCACCACCTGCTCCATACCCAACCGACACCCCTCCCCCTGGCTCACTGACGACATAGTTGATGCCAAGCGCGAGCGCCGACTAGCGGAACGCCGCTGGCGCTCATCCGACCTCACCGTTCACAGACAGATCTTCCAAACCACCAGATCCAAAGTCTGCAGAATGATCTCCGACTCCAAACGTAAACATCTTCAAAACAAAATCCTGGAATCCACTTCATCCAAAACCCTCTACACTACCATGAACACGCTCCTAGGCACTTCTAAAGACTCTCCTCTTCCCAACACACACAGCAAAGAAGAACTCCCGTCCGCTTTTTCCACCTATTTCTCCGACAAAATCCAAACTCTGCGCAACACACTCGACACTCTGCCTTCTCCGCCTTGCCTTCCTGACCCCCCCCCCCCCCCTTTTCCGGCACTCCCCTCTTGTCCTTCCGCCCCGTCTCTCAGGATGAAGTCCTCAAGACCATAAAGTCCATGACTTTCAAAACCTGCGGACTAGACCCCCTCCCAGCTTCTCTCTACCGGGACGGCCATCCAAAACTTTTGCCCTTCATCACCGACATCATCAACACATCTCTAGAAAATGGCTCCGTCCCCGATATCTTCAAGTCCGCCATTGTCCGTCCTCTCCTCAAAAAACACAACCTCGACCCAAACGATCTCAAGAACTACCGCCCAGTCTCCAATCTCTCTTTCCTGTCCAAGCTTCTTGAGAAGGTTGTCCTCAACCAGCTCAACCTCCACCTCGCCGTCAACAACCTCCTCAGTCCCTTCCAGTCTGCCTATCGCAAACATCACAGCACTGAAACAGCCCTTCTACATATCCTAAACGACCTGCTTATCTCCATCGACTCGGGCAACATCTCCCTTCTTACGCTACTCGATCTCTCTGCCGCCTTCGACACCATAGACCACTCTATCCTCCTCCATCGCCTTCACCACTCCTTTGGCATCACTGCTCACTCCTGGTTTCTCTCCTACCTCTCCGACAGACAGCAATCAGTCACCATCGACGGTGTCTCCTCCAACCCAGTCAGGCTCTCCTGCGGCGTTCCACAGGGGTCCGTCTTGGGTCCGGTCCTTTTCACACTCTACACCTCTCCCCTGTCCAACATCATCCAGTCTCACCACATACACCACCACCTCTACGCTTACAACTACTAGACAAAGACAAACTCGACAACACTCAGTCACTACTGACTCACACGGCTGACTGCTACGAAGACGTGAAAAACTGGATGACAGCAAACAAGCTCAAACTGAACGACGACAAAATGGAAGCCATGCTGGTAGGCACTCGCCAGAAACTTTCCCAGCTCCCCCCTTCTCTCCACCTTCAACTCAACAGCACCCCGATCTCCCTTTCTGACTCGGTCAAGAACCTCGGCATTGTCCTCGATTCCTCTCTTTCCATGACCAGCTTCGTCTCCGCCACGGCCCAGGCATGTTATTTCCACCTCCGCCGCATCAGTCAGATCAGAAAATACCTCACTACTGAAGCTGCCACCAAACTCACTGTCTCTCTCATCTTATCTCGCATCGACTACTGCAACTCTCTCCTTTCCGGCCTTCCTCACTCTACCACTCTCACTCTACAGCGTGTCCAGAACAATGCTGCCCGCCTCGTCCTCAGAAAGAAAAATCCGACCACATCACTCCCCTGCTCAAACTCCTTCACTGGCTCCCAATCCCCCACCGCATCCAATACAAGATTCTGTCTCTCTGCTACAAATCCCTGAACAACTACGCTCCTACCTATCTCTCCAACTTACTTCACCCCTACACTCCTTCCCGCTCCCTCCGCTCCGCCTCCGACCCTCTCCGTCTCCTCATCCCCCACACCAAACTCAGCACTTTCGGCCCCCGCTCCTTCTCCGTCTAAGGTCCATCCACCTGGAACACCCTCCTACTCTCTCTCCGTCAGAAACACTCTCTCTCTCCTCCTTCCAGTCTGCCCTCAAAACTCACCTCTTTCAACAGTTCTAGCACTATATCACTACCCTCCCCACCCCAAGCTGACCGTCGTAATGTATTTTCACTATTTGTGGTATGTGAGTCATTGTCTAAAGCGTGCGCATGCGTGTGCGAGTTGTGAGTGCGCGCTTAGAGTTATAATTATTATAAGATAAGCGCATTATAAATATCGTAATTATTATTTATTATTATTATCTTGGTTTAATACAATCGGTACAGGCATTGAAGAGATATTCGACTTAGAATGCCTAGTCACAAACACAAGCTAATCGCCATTCTAAGAACCCACGCTATAGAACACAGCCATGGGGCGGCTGACACGGTTGCGCCCCCTGAGCAGATGCTGAATACCTAGTGGTCTAGAAGTAAGCCGGAGGGGTCGGACTAACGCAGGCATCAATGAAAGCAATACCTTGCGAGACCTTACATTGAAGGAAAACCACTGAATGATAATACACACCACTTTTGCAAACAAAGTCGTGATGCAACAAACAAAATTACATCAGATGGGTTTATGAGAGCCGGGTGTACCCGGTCACATATGTATGCAGAAAATTGTGTTGACCTGACTATCTTTCCATTTTTATGTACATTATTATGAGCATCTTTGTGTTTCTTGTTCCTCCAAAGCCAAGTGATTTACATGAAAATTATCTGTCAACACACTCATCCCTAAAACGCCACAGCAGGAAAGATGAATTGGCCATAGCAGTTCAAGGGTGATGCCAGGTCAGCTTGGCACCTACATTTTCATTGGGGGAATCCTAGGAAGACAGATACAAAAAGGGTCGGCAAGAGGCAAAGAACTTCATGAGCCCCCGCAATCTCTTTGCCTCTTGCAGCCGGGGCTAGCCCCTTTGTGCTTGCAGTCACCAGTACTGTTTACAGTGGTCTCAAAAGAGTCATACTTGATCCACAGAACAGTTTGTCCTTGATGATAAAGAAAGATACACTACCTTGTCTTCAGGGGCTGGAGACTGTATAGATGGCATGTGGATCCACAAGTTCCATGAGGAAACAGAGGTCACAATGGCTCGGCTAACGCCAGAAATCATCAGTGCTTACATCGAGACTGGGGAACCTATGTAATCACATGTAACATTTTAGCCTTCAACCAATTTAGCCCCAAGGCCATTTGTTTTCTCAAAACACATTACCGATGGTATTACATTGTGGAAAAGCCCTTAGCTAGCCTAATTTTAGCCAAAATTTGGTTGTGTCCGTATAAGGGAGTGTTGGCAGGAGTAGGGCGCCATAGACCAGGTCATGGCCTGAATAGCCTCCCCTTATTCCCACCCGGTACGAGAATACCCGTCATCCCCCAGTTTAGTTCTTAGCTAGCACTAGGAAGGTTGTGTCTGTTCGTGCTCTGCGTTTTTTGAACTTGGACCGGTCGGTTCTGACCTTGGTTACTGTGAGCTTGGAACTTTGGACCTTTGTGAACTGTGAAGCTTGAGCGTTTTGGGACTGCTTGTGCCGGCTCTTTGCTGTGCCGGTTCTCCTTCGTCGACTTGGGGTTTCACCTTGCCGACGGGGGTTTTGGCGGTTGGGATTTCGAGCTCACTCGACCTGCCGCTGTGACGAGACTTCGGAGCCTGCCCGGTCGTGACTGGCTACGAGTTGCTACAACCGGCTGACAGTGGTTCCACTTCGGTGGAGACACGTGGGTTTGCTACCTTTTGCCTCCGTGGCCAGGTAATATCTCGGTGAATGCCCTCGACCGGCGCTCTAGGGGGGAAAGGAGCGCCGTCCGTAGGCACGCGCTGTACTCTTTCGAATTCGATGAGGTTCGTTTTTTCATCGCGCGCGATTTTATTTTTGCGTGACCTAGGAGGCCACGCTCGCTCGTTCTTCATTGTACCCTCTTGTTACAGATACCAGGTTCGTACCTGCACGTTGTGTGGCGACTTTCAGTGGTCATCGGACGTGCATGCAGTCTGCCTACCCTGTTCTGGTTCGACCCATACGTGTGTCAGTTGTGTGCGCCCCATGGCTGAAAGTAAGATGGTCGCAGCTGTGGGGCTTTTACCGCCGAGAGTGACTGACTCCTGTCAGGGAACGACTGACAGACCCGGTGCGGAGTACTAAGACGGGAACCAAGCCGGGACCAGTGGCTAAGGCGTCCCGACCAAGTCAAGCTGGCAAGTCGCATACTATCGCGGAGGGCCCCACTGAGGTTACCCTTACCGTGGCGACCAGGAGACCTGATCCTGAACCCTTGTCAGCGGAAGGGATTACAGTCTGTACGCCTCTGGAGGAGGCAGACAACAATGATCCTTCCCCCGGACTGGCGTCGGCAACCGAATCTACAACGCTACCAGTCCAGACGCACATGGCGGATCACAGACATGACAGGCGGGAACGACCACGTACAAGTAGTCACGCGGTGACACACGAGACTCGTTTACACCGGGACACGGCCTCGAGAGATGACCACTCTACCACCCTCCGACAGCCCAGAGGGAAGACACGACGGACGGACGAACCAGGTGCCAGGGCTCGATCCTCGTTTAGAGCACAGGTTAGTGGAGGCATTCCGATCTCTTCCACTGTGTTAGTTCAGTAGACCCAGCCCACAATCAAGACGCAACCCGGAGATACGACGCATGACATGCAGAAGCGGCCACGTGCTGGGAGTCGCACGGTGAGCCACGAGACTCGTCCACTCCGGGACAATGACGTCACGGGCCAGTTAGCTACAGTCACATACTAACGCGGAGGGCCCTCCTAAGGTTCCCCTTACCGTGACGGAGAGGCACGCCCAGACCCACTGACGGCGGGTACTGCCCCTAGAGACGACAGCTCGGCCTCAGGTCAGTGACGACTGTGTTGTGAGCATATTTTGCGCGGTAGCGTGCAAGTTGGGGTTCGTTTGTTGTTTTATGGCACCTAGTGCCTTTCTTTCAAGCTAGGCGTTTTAACCCTTTGCCACAGCTGTTATTATGTTACATTCCCAGCTGCGCAGCGGTTTCGCCAGGCAGCTGGGGCTCTACACCTCTTATCCTTAAAAGGCTATAATCCTGGAACCACTGTTCCGATTACTTCAGTTTGAGAAAATGGAGATGAGACACAGAGTGGTATTCTGACTCTCATAGTTCAATTTAATTCAAATAACTTGATTTATCCTTGACAGGACAATTACATCAAATAAAACTCTTTCAATAAGCATTGATTAATTTTTTTATGATTATTTTGGGCGCCCTCGCCCGGGCTATACACGCTTTGGCGCCATCTCCCGTCGCGGGTTACACCGGCTCTTGCTTCGGCTTGCGGCTTCCGCAAGTGCTACAGGACCGCTGCACTTCGCACGACAAGATCCCGGCTCAGTGATGTTGGGCCACGCCTCGCCCCGACCGTGCAGACGAGAGCCCGCTCTAGAGGCAGTGCAGAGAGACGACCTCACGATGGGATTCTGGTCCCGGCCATAGGTCACATCTCTCAGTTCGCCTAACTTCGGAAGCATGTGCTCACTACACAGAGACCAGGGGTACGGGAGGAACAGGAGACGACGTCCCAGTTCCGTTGGGTCGCTACGCATTGGGAAGACAGGTGCTCAGAAGTATCTTCGTCGCCGTTCGAGTTCGTGGGACTGGCCCTCTTAGGCTAAACTGTTCCTTCCAAGTGCTGGGTCCACCTTCGTTGGATCGCCGCCGCCCGGGGTTCCCCGGACTTAGGAGCAGTTGGACATCCCTTCTCCTGCTTGCGGGACAGACGACTTTCCGATTGATTCCAGAGGACGTCGTTCGCCGTGGCTGGGCGATGATAGCTACTCCATGTCGCTACGCTCGCAGTTCCGAGAGGTCTGGGATTCGCCGCCATCTGCGTGGAGATGGAGGAGGGAGTCTCCTCGGGCTCGGACGAAGCAGGTCCCCTCATCGCGTCCAAGCATTTCAAGTCCCTTCCTCATCCGTTCGGGTGCCGGATTCTTGTCGCCGGCTTCTGTCTCTGCTTCAGGGCGCCGGGGGAGGCACTGGTGGCTTCAACTTGTGACCCTACTTCTCTTCCGCTGCCAACGCTTCGCTGCAGCTACAGACTTCGATCTGATGATTCGAGATACCGTCCTGCACGATTTCTCGCGGCCGACTGAGTTGAAGAGTCGGACACGCAGGGCACCGCACGATGGAAAACTTCCTTGGCCCCCATGGCAGACCGACAAGGAGGCTAACAAGGACTCTGGCACAGCCGAGGCACGCTGCTTACACCGCTGGATGTAGCAGTCTTCCAGGAACACTGATGCAGGACAGGCGCGCGGTCATCGCAGACCGTCGGATGGGATTGGCAGGGACCACTCTTCCGCGGAGGCGCAGTTCGTTTGCTGCACCGGATTGTGTGGCTTACATCCGAGGGACGGAGGCGACGTTTGTGACGCCGACGGCACAGTCCCGGGAACGTCAGTGGCAGCATACTCCAGGCGTGCGATTGATGACTAGCAAGTAGCAGTCTACCTTCTTAGAGGTCAGCGCGGGTTGAGGACTGGTCCGACCGACCTCACTGCAGGGGCCGACTTCGGTCTACATCGGGGGTAATGCACACAGTTTAGATTAAGCTCCTGCTGAGACGAGTTCTCGGCTCGTCGCATCCTTCTCCCGGCGGGGTGCTACCCTCCACTTCGCTTTGGCCTGGCCGTGGTCAGCGGCGACCAATCACTACGGTCTTCTAAGATGACAGCTTCGGGACCTAGCGGAAGCGTGCGATTGCCTGGCTGGAGACGACTTGGAGTTCTGGCATGCTGCGGCGCCTGACCGGAGCGGATGGACTTGCCCTCGATAGCTCCTTGTGAAGTTACCCACTCGGCGCTGGGGATCCTGCGGCCGGGGGCGCAAGTACCGGGAGTTAGACGTGACAGCATGGCAGGAACTTAGTTTCCCGAGAGGTGGTTTGAGCTCAGTTCCGCGGCAGTATGGTCGACCCTTCTGGTACACTAGTCGGTGAATATGGCGCACGATCTTCGTCCTATCGACTCGACACAAGTGCCTCGACATCTGGGCAGATGCTAGACAAAGACCTGAGAGCAGCGGTGCGTCTCCAGGACTTTGGGACAACTCGAGGTTCGAAGTCGTGACCAGTTGGCAAGCCGGGCGGTAGGCTGGGATCCTGCCCACTTCACCGTCGACTAGGCTGCCTACGCTACGGGACAGGTACTACGTGTTTCTTCACATGGATTCAGTCGCGGAGGGAGTGCGTGGTCGTCCTGTTCGAGTGAGACTCGCAGTAGGATGGGAACAGGGCAGACTAGGAGCGACTCTCAGTACCTTCTTCAGTTCGCTTAGGACTGATGACATGCTAGGGGATCGCCGTTCAGCCTGACGCCTCTTCTGCTTGGAGAAGGAGGGCGTAATTATGGGAGATGCTAGTGCGCTTGAGGCCGGCGGCGCGGGGAGGCGTCGCTGTGGCCGGAGTTTTTAACTTCACTGCTCACCATCGAGATTGAATGCTGAGTTTTACGCTTGGTTGTCCGACATTCCCTTTGTTGCAGGTTTGCGGAGGTAGGTGGGCGTTTCCTGGCTCGGGGCGCTTGTCTCTTCACCAGTCGGGGTCAGCTCGTCACCACATGCCCCCTTCTGCAGCTCTCCACTACTCGCACGATGCTCTAGCAACCGGATCAGCCGCCATAACAGCCGGGCCCTGAACTCCTCCGACACACCCGGAGATTGTGCAGCAAGCCCTCTACCACAGAGGCTTCCCTAGGGCGGCCATGGATGCTACCGAGACAACACGCAGACCCTCAACTACACAAGTTGCGAGGGAAGACGACGAGCGCTGTGTGAAGGGACTGACGACAGCCTTCTTTCCATCCGGACTTGACGAAGCCCCAGCTGACGGAGTGCTTCCTCTGGCTATTCAACGCCCAGGGACGGTCTCCTTTTACCGTTCGGGACTATCTAACCATGATCGCCGAAAACTTCTGGCGATTACGCTCATCAGACCCGGGTAGCTGCAAGACCTCGCTTCTGGAGGCTCTCTTCGGTGTGGAATGCCCAGCTCTGCTTCGCGTGGGCCAAGAGGGATCTACCAGGGGGGCTTATGTGGTCTCAACCCCGCCCGTTGGAACCCTGCACATGACGCGCTTGACGGATGTCTCTAGGAAGAAGTGCTTCCTGGCGGTCCTTGACTCAACCTCCAGGGTCAGTAAACTACGCGCGCTGCCCACACACCCAGATTGCTTGCAGTGCCAGACAACCGGCTTCATGCTACTGCTATCTGACACATCTTCCTGGACAAGACGCGGCCTCCCTGACGGCGACAGATGTTTCGCCCTGCGCGTGTACGGACTCCGCCCGGGAGAACAGACTTAAGAACCCGGTCAGAACCTTACGTGTGGCCTAGCCACCTCTTCCAGGGTCAGTGAACGTACGCGCTGTTGTCACACACAGATTGCTGTCAGTTACGGACGGAAGGCGCCGTGCAACTGCTAACGTTACCAGACTTCAGGGCCAAGTCGTGGTCGCCTTGGCTGTCTTACAGCTGATAACTTCCGCCCTTACGAGTGTCAGACTCCACTCGGTAGACCAGACAATAGGAACCGGTGAGAGCCTCCCGTGTGTGCCTGCGCCGGACCAAGCTTGCGCAGAGGACGCACACACCTGTTTCTCCCTTTGTCCCCAGGTAGACGTGACATCTCAGCCCAGACCTGCTCCTCCTGGTTCCGGGGAGTGATCCGCCCGGCCTTCCAGGACCTCGACCTGATGCAGCCACGTGTTGAACATCGAGGCGCACGAGGTCGGAAGCATGGCCGCAAGTCCCGCCTCGCCAGCACCGGTGCAGTCAAGGACTTTGTGGCGGCTGTGAGATGGCGAGCGGAGACCACTTTCGCCTGCTTCTACCTGAGGTACCTCTCCACCCAGCGGCAGTACCTCTCGCTGGTGGGAGACATCACTACAGAGCAACACTCCCTCCCGGCGCCCTAGGCGCCGCAGGTATCTTAACTAAAATTATCGGGAGTTTGCTCCGGGAGGGCGGGTCTGAGGGTTGGTTTGTTGGCAGTAGGGGCGTTATAACGGCACCCATCTCCTCTTCGGAATTCCACAATGTAATACCATCGGTAATGTGTTTTGAGAAAACAAATGAATTTTTCATTAAAATGAATTTTTTTGAAAAATACTTACCGATGGTATTACTCGAAGGACCCTCCTACCTACCCCGCTTGCCTCAAGTGCGCTAAGGAACTAAACTGAGGGATGACGGGTATTCTCGTACCGGGTGGGAATAAGGGGAGGCTATTCAGGCCATGACCTGGTCTATGGCGCCCCACTCCTGCCAACACTCCCTTATACGGACACAACCAAATTTTGGCTAAAATTAGGCTAGCTAAGGGCTTTTCCACAATGTAATACCATCGGTAAGTATTTTTCAAAAAAATTCATTTTAATGAAAAATTCATATTTCCAACATTTTCGAGAAGTCATGTAATGACTGCGTGTCAGTTGCAGGAGATGAATCGACTGTGATAATTCAAGGTTGGTGCCAGATTTGCTTGGCGTCTGATGGTGCCAAGCTAATCAGGCACTACCCTTGAATTAGCGTGGTTGATCCACCTCCTGCTGGAGGGTGTCGGGGCTAAGTGGTTAACCCCTTATTGTGTGCATTCACTTGTACTGTTCATATTATCGGTGATTGCATGCATAAAAAGTTTAAGGGATCAAGCTCTGTGTAATGCAACATACTGTTTTACTTGTCAGCGTAAGAACTTGAAGTAATTAGTTATACAGCTGTTTACCTCTTTCCTTTTCCTTGTTTTATGTATACTGCTACCATGGACTCTGGCCTTTAACCCATATCATACTGAGGCTAAAAGCTTCAAACTTGCACACTGCAATAAGCAAGCTACATTACTGTACTTACAGATAAGGATATAGACCAATGGCTTTAGCACTACCCTTGAACTGTTTTAGTCAAACTTATTTCACACACTGGTGTATTACGAATGATAAGGGTCAATTATGCCCAAAGTGAAAGGTTACAACTTAGTGCGTTTTAGACACAAAGCTAACCTTTGCTTTTAATGGCGGTTCCATCTTTTACCGTAACTGCCCTGTCCAAGAGATGAATGTATCAGATAGGTGGTATACTGCAAAGAAGTTGTTATCATTACACCCCCACCTCTTAATTATCTGACGCTCTAGCCCCCTCACCTCCACCCCCACCCCACCCCCTCCTCCGCTGCCCATCAATTTATTTTTAAAATCCTTGAAGCAGCACAGGATATCAGTTAGAAACTGGACTACAATGCTCTTCCCCTCCCCCCCCCCCCCCCCCCCCCCCCACGATCCCTCTTCCCCAAACCCCCTTCCTCTAACCCTACCACCACCCCCCCCCCCCCCAGCCCCCTCCCTTGGTAGACAGTACCAGTCGGTGTCTGCCAAGAGGTTTAACCCTTTTAGCCCCAAGGTCCCATTTCTCAAATTTGGGAGGTGTTGCCTAATGACTGTGTACGAGTTGCAGGAGATGGATTGACCATGATAATTCAAGGGTCATGCCAGATTAGCTTGGCGCCCTCAGGCCCTTGAATTTTCAGGGTCAGTCCATGTTCTGCTGTAAGTACTGCGGGCTAAATGGGTAAACCTATTAGACCCCATTACTCAAATGTTGTAGGTCACTGGTGTTATATATTACGACTGTGTACCAGTTGCAGGAGTTGGATCGACCATGATAATTTAAGGGCAGTGCAAGAATATTTTTGGCCCATCGTGCATCAAGTTACCAGCAATCTGGCACTACCCTTGAATTACATATTTTCATGGTTGATCCATCTTCTGCTGTAATGTTTCAGGGATAAATGCTCTGCTACAGAACTCGGGTGCATGAGTGAGCCTAGTCCTGTTCTGGCCACTAAGCAAGGTGCTCCACTATAGTGGACCACCTTGCTTAGTGGCCAGAACAGGACTAAGCTCACTCATGCACTGAGTCCTGCTACTGGTATGTTTGTCAACAGGGATAAAGCAGGGGGCTACGGAATCCAGGCCATTGGAGGAACGCTAGTGGAAAAGGTCCATGGGGATTTCTTCAACGTGATGGGTTTTCCACTCTGCCGATTCTCCCAGGAGCTTCTGAAACTGTATTCAAGCAAATCTTCAACGAAATAACCAACAAATTAAGAAACAGGCTTTGTAATAACAAGGAGAACAACAAACCAACCAGGACAGAACTCCTTTGTCCTTCTTTAAGTTGCAAAGCATGTTTCTGTGACCCCCTGTGTACATGCAGCCACTGGTGCTGTAAGGGGTATCAGTGACTTTGATTTTAACCCATTTAGCCCCAACACCCTACAGCAGAAGATTGATTGACCATGATAGTTCAAAGGTAGTGCCAGATTAGCTTGGCACCTGAAGGCGCCAAGCAAATCTGGCACTGCCCTTGAATTAAGGTTAATCCACCTCCTGCAACTGGAATATAGTTGTTAAAAAACACCTACAAAATTGGGGAAATGCACCCTTGGGGCTAAGAGGGTTAAGAAGTATCGGTGGCTGCTTCCACACGAGGGTTAATTTGTCATTTTATGCACATGGTAGTAACTTTGTGGTATGCTCGTCCGCATGGATTGTGGATTTTTATCTTCTTGGATTAGCGGTGCTGAAAATTTCATCGTTTCATCAGCGTGTTTAGACATTGTATGGATGAGAAGAATGTGGCAGAATGATGTTTCTGACACACCTCCTTCTTTGCTACCTTTGAGCGGAAAAGCTGTATCACACACGTGTGATACAGCTTGGCTGTATCACACGTGTGTGATAAGCCCTGGTGCGTGAATGGATACAACATGGTCTTGTAGAAAATCTGGTCAACAAAAAGGGCGCACAGACGATATTGAAACTTGACCTACTTTCAGCTCGCGCAGTGATGCCATTTCATAGTGACAACTGGCACTCTGGCATCATGTATTGCACTATTACGTCATCATGTAGGAACATTTGTCTGACATCCAAAATATATGCGTCACAATACAAAGTAAATGATGTCATATTTACCAATGACACAATGGCGGCTGTGTTGTGGTTAGATGTGTCCCGAAAACGAACATATATCTGATTTATGCCAAGAAAAGGGTGAGTCAGAAATAGATTCTTACAAGAGAATCTCACTCTTGTGCTCTTAAGACCTTATCCTACTCGCCTTTGCTCGTAGGAAAAGGTTTTAAAACCACTCAAGTGAGATTCTCAGTATTGCCTCAACACCGATGTAAGACTCTATATGTCTTTTTAACTTGTTATTTCTGAGGTCGGATTTTTTCGGATTTGTGGGTTGTCCTTTGAAGGCTACATTACAGTTCGTGAGACAGATCGGCCACGATTGTTCAGAGGTGGTGCCAGAATGGCTTGGCACCTGTAGGTGCAAGCTGTTCTGGCACCACCCTTGAACTGTCATGATTAAATTTCATGCTGTAGTGCATTTGGGCTGAAAGAGTTTACATCCAGCACCAACTGTGGGAGACAGATGAACAGGGTAGTGCCTTATTAGCATGGCACCTTACAAGGCACCAGATGTTATCCGTGAACATTTCCTGCAACTTGTACACAGTTGTTAATGAAGCCATGCCTCCCTAAGTTGTGAAAGTCACTGTTATTAGTGTTAGGTTTGAAATGGTCGTTTATCGTGGCTGATCCATTTGTTGTGACTCGCACGCAGTAGTTTGTATAAGATGTAATTTAACCACTTTGTACATGCAGCCTCAGGTCTTGTTCACAGTACTGCTGGCTGCTTGCACACTTACTTACTTACGCCTGTCACCCCTACCCGGGTATAGGCCGTCGACGAGAGACCTCCAGCAACTCCTGTCCTGTGCTTCTCCTTCGATTCTACTCCATGTGGTTCCCAGTCTCTTGATGTCTGCTTGGAGGTCTCGACGCCAGGAGTTTCTCGGCCTACCTCTTTTCCTCTTTCCCTGGGGGTTCCATGACCGATTCGTGCTCTGACATCTGCATCAGTGCCGCCTTTTTTGTCTATGATGCTCCCGAGATAGGTGAAGGACTCCACGTCCTCCAACGGGGTGCCAGCAAGCAAGACTGGTTCTTCCCTGGTTGCGTTCAGCCTCATTGTCTTTGTTTTCTGTTTGTGAATGGTGAGGCCCACTTGGGACGAGATGTCAGCAAGCCTCGTGGTCTTGTCCTGCATTTGTTGATGAGTGTGGAACAGTAATGCCAAGTCGTCTGCAAAATCGAGGTCATCAAGCTGTGTCCACAGTGTCCACTGTATTCCACTTCGTCTGTGCTCTGTGGTCATCTTCATGACCCAGTCTATGGCCAGTAGGAAGAGGAACGGAGACAGCAGACACCCCTACCTGACACCGGTTCTGACCTGGAGCTCCCTGGTGAACTGCCCTTCGTGGATCACGCGACATGTCATGCCATCGTAGCTGCTCTTGATCAGGCGGACGAGCTTTGTGGGTACACCGTAGTGTCGTAGGAGTTTCCACAGAGTCTCTCGGTCCACACTGTCAAATGCTTTCTCATAATCCACAAAGTTGACGTACAGCGGGGAGCTCCACTCCAGAGACTGTTCCACAATGATGCGGAGAGTGGCGATCTGGTCTGTACATGATCGGTTCTTCCTGAATCCTGCTTGATGGTCTCTCAGCTGGGGGTAAACTTCATTCTCTCCAGGATGATCCTGTTGAAGACCTTTCCTGGTACTGACAGCAAGGTGATTCCTCTGTAGTTGGAACACTTGCTGAGGTTGCCTTTCTTGGGAAGCTTGATTAGGTACCCCTCCTTCCAGTCAGCCGGCATCACCTCCTCTTCCCAGATCTATCCAAACAGTGGGTACAGCATCTCCACTGTTGTCTCTAGGTCTGCTTTCAGAGACTCTGCTGGGATGCCATCTGGGCCTGCTGCTTTGCCGTTCTTAAAAAATGCCACTGCTCTTCTGATCTCTTCCCGGCTGGGTCTGTCACAGCTGATGGGTAGGTCGGTCTCTGCCGGCTGGATGTCTGGGGGGTCAGGTGGGCTAGGTCTGTTCAGTAACTCTTCAAAATACTCGGCCCATCTGTTGAGTTGGTCTGCTCTGTCTGCAATAGGCTTGCCTTCTTTGTCTTTTACTGGTCTTTCTGTATGGCCATTACTTACTTACTTACGCCTGTCACCCCTACCCGGGTATAGGCCGTCGACGAGAGACCTCCAGCAACTCCTGTCCTGTGCTTCTCCTTCGATTCTACTCCAGGTGGTTCCCAGTCTCTTGATGTCTGCTTGGAGGTCTCGACGCCAGGAGTTTCTCGGCCTACCTCTTTTCCTCTTTCCCTGTGGGTTCCATGACAGTGCCTGCCTAGTGATACTGGAAGCTGGCTTTCTCAGACTGTGACCGATCCATCCCCATCTTCTTCGCCCAATTTCATTCTCTGCTGTTATCTGCTCTGTTTTCTCCCAGAGTCTGACGTTGCTGATCTTCTCTGGCCAGTGGATTTTCAAAATTCTTCTAAGGCAACTGTTCATGAAGGTCTGTACTCTGTTGACTGTGGTTTTTGTCAATCTTCAAGTCTCTGCTCCATATAAGAGAACTGCTTTTACATTGGAGTTGAAAATCCGGACTTTGGTGTGTTGTGACCGCTCTCTGGATCTCCACATTTTTTCAACTGGAGAAAGGCTGCTCTGGCTTTACCGATTCTTGCTCTGACATCTGCATCAGTGCCGCCTTTTTTGTCTACGATGCTCCCGAGATAGGTGAAGGACTCCACCTCCTCCAACGGGGTGCCAGCAAGCAAGACTGGTTCTTCCCTGGTTGCATTCAGCCTCATTGTCTTTGTTTTCTGTTTGTGAATGGTGAGGCCCACTTGGGACGAGATGTCAGCAAGCCTCGTGGTCTTGTCCTGCATTTGTTGATGAGTGTGGGACAGTAATGCCAAGTCGTCTGCAAAATCGAGGTCGTCAAGCTGTGTCCACAGTGTCCACTGTATTCCACTTCGTCTGTGCTCTGTGGTCATCTTCATGGCCAGTAGGAAGAGGTGTATGGCCATACTTGCCTGACAATCTTCTGGTAATGTCGTAGAGCTGTTTCATGTTGCCGCTGCCTGCTGCCTTTTCTGCCTCTGCTGCCAGGCTGTCTGTGTAGGCCCTCTTGTCTGCCCTGATACTACTCTTCACCTCACGGTTGGCTTCTGAGTATTCCCCCTGTGCCCTTTCTTTGGCTACTCTCGTGCGACTGTTGTTGACAGCTGCTTTCTTCTGCTTCCTCACTTCTATCTTCTTCAAGGTCTGTGCCGACAGCCAGTCCTTGTGATGGTGTTTCCTGAACCCTACAGTGTCTTTGCAGGTTGAGTTCAGCGCCTCTCTAACTGCCTTCCACTGCTGCTCTGTGGTGACTGCCTCCTCTTCATTTACTAGCTCCTGTAGCGCTTGAAACCGGTTGGACAGCACCAGTTTGAACTCTTCTCTAACTCCAGTTTCTCTCAGGAGGCCTACATTATAGCGCTGTCTTCTTGTTGTCTCTGTGCGGCTTTTCTTTAGCTTGAGCTTCATTCTTAAGGTAAGCAGATGGTGGTCTGAGGCGACATCTGCTCCCCTCCTCACTCAGCTGCTTGCACAAGGGGGATATAAAGATGAGCTGTGTGAATGAGATCCCGGAATTGGTTTTATTGTGTGGTTATTACGATGTATTATGTGTCAGTGTGGGTGCATCATACTTGCTGAAATGGATCATGTTAACCCTTTTAGCTGCGACACCCATCAGCAGATGGATCGATCATGATAATTCAAGGGTAGTGCCAGATTAGCTTGGTGCCATTAGCACCAAGCTAATCTGGCACTACCCTTGAATTATCATGATCAATTCTTCCCCTGCAACTGGTACGTGGGCATTCGGTGGCACCTCCAGAATTTGGAAAATGCAGCCTTGGGGTTAGATGGGTGAAATTGACGAGGTAAATTTGGTTCGTGGGCATCTTTCCAGTTGCATCCACGATGTGGAATGCTTTTGGACCGTGATCAAGATATTAAGCCTGGCTTTGGCTCTCGGTAGACATTTTTTAATCGGGATTTGTGCAGGAATCATTACAAAAACGGCTACCCACAGCCAAAGGGTTAGGAAACTATGGTACCACCCACGCTTGCTAACTAACCTAACAATGATGATGCTGAACTGTTCCCCTGCTTGTAACCAGGGAGCAGTTTGCATGAGTGGAACTAAATCCTGCATAAGCAAATAAGCAAGCTCCACTAAACGATCACTTTTTTGGAGTTGCTTGTGAAGAATTTTAAGTTCACTCATTCAGCTGAGACCAGTGTCTAAATGCAAAGTTCCTGTGCATTTTGATGATGCATGTATTATTTTTCATGCTGAAGGTTGAAGACAAGAGTTGTCACTTGTGACGAACACCCTTTATGTCCAGTATGTCACGTTTAAAATATTTAAGGTTTGGGTAAAATGTTGGGCCATTTTTGGGTGGTCCATTTACTGCAAATATAGTTTTTGAACATGCTGGTTTGTTGTTAAAGAAAGTGGCATCTTTTGGGAAATTATAGTATGGGCTAGTCTGCAATTTTGGACGTAGGCTGCAAGTCCAAAATCACAGATCGGCACACAATTCTTAGGAAACACAATCGCTATAATCAACACACAATTCCTACAAACACACACGTGCACAACACACAAACACTACAAAGATCTGAAGCAAACAAAATACTTTATTGAATACCATTCAGTTACAGAACAATGTGAAAAAAAGACATTAAAAATGATTTTGACAATTTCAAGGTTCATTTTTAGCTTACACAAGTTAACATGGAAACTTGAAATTCAAATCAAGTGTAAAAAAAGAGATCAAACCGTGTTCACTCCAGTGACAACCATATCAAAGGGTTATCCAACAAATCTATGCTGGTATTGCATTTTTTTCTGATGGGTATTCTTTTCCTTCAAAAACAAGCAAACAAGCACAGAGGGTAAAAAATAATGCATATTCTCAACAATTCGCTTTCACTGATTGGTAAATGGAAACAGAGGCAGAAACACTCTGCAAGAAACGCAAACTGATCTACAAACCTTTGTTCAGATCATTGCTGCAAAATTTTTCAACCAAAAGGAAAATTAACAAATTTGGGTGTTAAGTACAGCACACCAACATTTACGATGCGTAAGAACAGCAGTACCTTCTGTGTTGTTGTTTTTTCCAAACTGGCAAAAAATACAGCTAACATGGCATTTGTTGTGTATTCTCATTTTGGTAAGAAAAATAGCCACCGCTCCATTTTCTATAAAAACCAGCGTCAGCAAATACAAATCCAAGCACCTTGTACGAGTCTGAACAGCAAAAAGTGATAACAGATTTTCACAGAAGTTGTAAAGAAACTCGTAGCGTAGATTTCTCACCCAGTCTGCCTTCAACCCCTTCACTACAAGAGCCCATGAAACGTGCATGCAGTCACCTGTAGTGGTGGCTGCATACACAGCGTGGGTTAATGTCTCTGAAACCACAGAAAAGTGATCGTTCGGATCGAGACCACCTTCTGCATGCATGCAGCCACTGCAAACAGTGCAGGTGACTGCCTGTAGAAGGCAGTTAAGGAACGGGAATAAAGTTGGAGACAGCAAGAGGCATAGATCATAATGAACCCCCGCGGAGGCTCATTAGGATCTACACCTCTTGCAGCTGGGTGATGTTACTGAAGCGATGTTTACCGTGTTCCTCAGTGAAGGGGTTAACACAAGGTGATCCGGGTTGGGGGTCCGAGAGACGAGACACAAAGGTGAGATGTGGAATGTGTGAGGAAGAGAGACAACCTGAAAAGTGGCGGATACCCAACCAGCAAAAGGTCCGGGGGCTGATGCTGGCCCAGAGGACCTTTTGCTCACCAGATAGCTGGCTGAAGCACTGGTCCAATGTGTGGAATCGGATGGTGTAGTACAGCATAGTCAATAAATAGGGTCCGAAGTATTATTATTATGCAAACAATTCATACCCACTGTTCCCAGCACAACAAAACATTGCTTCTCTGTCACTGCGCAAGAACGATACAGACAAAAAGGTTAGGAAGACATCAGTTTTCTTTTTAGACTTTTTTGTTATTTCAAAATAGGGGCAAGATTGAAGTACATGTATTGGATGAAACAGTGCAAGAACCTTTATTGCTAATGTCGCTGAAATCTGTTGCTAACAGGACACATAATGCATCTGTATTAGTCTACTATAAGACTATTCGACAACGTTCTATAATTAAGGCAACTCATCTGCACTAAAATTATGTTTTGGCTATATTTGTTGGTAATTATCAATCTATGTAGGATCTGATTTCTCAAGTAGACACTCACATGTCACAAGTTTATCGTCTATGATCTGAAGCCCTCCTGGTAAAAATGTCTGAGAGAAATATGGCCCAAAAATGGCTATTGCAAGTTTCCCTCCAGGGGAAAACGTGCAAATGCTTAATTATATGTGATTAGAGCTATCAGAATTTCTACAAATGATGGGAAATGTACCGAGGCTAAAAGCTTCAAATTTGTACACTGCCATATGCAAGCTACATTATAGTACTTGCAGATAAGGAAATAGACCAATGGCCTTAGTTCAAGGGTAGTGCCAGAATATATTGGTGCCAAGCTATTCTGGCACTACCCTTGAACTATTTTAGCCACACTTATTTCACACACTGGTGAATTCTGAATGATACGGTTTTAATGACCGATTAACACCACAATGGATGTTGCCCTCGGTTCGCTGCCAGTGGCAGCGAATCGAGGGAGACAACCAGTGCGGCTCTACGCTACAGAGACTGGGGAGACAGAGACACAAGTGTACTGATGATCATGGGTAAGGTGATTTGAACGTTACAGCACCATAGTATTATAATCAGCATTGTTGACTCTAGCAAGCCCGGGTTTTAAATGAACAGGGCCTGGAGTTGAAGGTTAGATGACCCGAAAAAGCAGCCTCCCTCCACCATATTTAACACCTTTCCCCCAGAAATACACAAACTGTGCACACTTTATCAAATCCAGCACCAAATGATCCAATCATCAAGGGTTGTTAATGATCAGCTTGGCGCCTCCACCGAAAAATTGATCAAATTTGCTAACAGTTGTGAGTGAATAGCTTGGTGTTTGAAGGCGCCAAGCTAATCAGGCCCAATCCTTGAGGTATCAGTAATATCCTCCTATTGTCTTGTCATACAATGTTGGTAAACTTGTAGTCAAGGTTACTTGCAAGTAAGTACCAGCAAATGATGGGCATATATGAGTGACGTTGTTGACCTATCATACCTGTAGACGATCCACTAGTAGACTGAAGACAAATTTTGTAACCATCAGCCCGCCTACATTAAAACGCATGCAATCCCGATGAGTCATTTAGCGTAAAAACATAGCGCCACCTACTCTGCAGTTAAACCGAAGGTGCACCTTCGTGAACCGATCAATTTGGTTTTGGAAGTGAAAAGAGCAAGTCTATGAAGTGCAAAAATGAGACATGGACAAAAGGTGTAACTGTGTATATGATGATAACAGCACCAAACACTTTTTGGGGAATGATAATAATAAAGGCACAGGTGGGAAATGGTAATGTGTTGTGAATAGGCCATAGGGTAAGCTAACCTCTAGTACATGCTGTCAATGTCAAATTGTACCTGTTCGACAATGATACAGTCACTTATGTTCACAATAATGTAAAAACACAACACTTGTGTTCGCAATAACAGTGTACTACTAGTGATAATTTGATCACTTTAACCCTTTTAGTCCTGGGACCCTGCAGCAGACGATGGATTGACCATGATAATTCAAGGGTAGTGCCAGATTAATTTGGTGCCTTCAGGCACCAAAAGGTCTTCAACAGGATCATCCTGGAGAGAATGAAGAGCTCCGTTGACCCCCAGCTGAGAGACCAGCAAGCAGGATTCAGGAAGAACCGATCATGTACAGACCAGATCGCCACTCTCCGCATCATCGTGGAACAGTCTCTGGAGTGGAGCTCCCCGCTGTACGTCAACTTTGTGGATTATGAGAAAGCATTCGACAGTGTGGACCGAGAGACTCTGTGGAAACTCCTACGACACTATGTGTACCCACAAAGCTCGTCCGCCTGATCAAGAGCAGCTACGGTGGCATGACATGTCACGTGATCCACGAAGGGCAGTTCAACAGGGAGCTTCAGGTCAGAACTGGTGTCAGGCAGGGGTGTCAGCTGTCTCCGTTCCTCTTCCTACTGGCCATAGACTGGGTCATGAAGATGACCACAGAGCACAGACGAAGTGGACACTGTGGACACAGCTTGACGACCTCGATTTTGCAGACGACTTGGCATTACTGTCCCACACTCATCAACAAATGCAGGACAAGACCTCCAGGCTTGCTGACATCTCGTCCCAAGTGGGCCTCGCATTCACAAACAGAAAACAAAGACAATGAGTCTGAACGCAACCAGGGAAGAACCAGTCTTGCTTGCTGGCACCCCGTTGGAGGAGGTGGAGTCCTTCACCTATCTCGGGAGCATCATAGACAAAAAAGGCGGCACTGATGCAGATGTCAGAGCACGAATCGGTAAAGCCAGAGCAGCCTTTCTCCAGTTGAAAAAAGTGTGGAGTTCCAGAGAGCTGTCACAACACACCAAAGTCCGGATTTTCAACTCCAATGTAAAAGCAGTTCTCCTATATGGAGCAGAGACTTGGAGATTGACAAAAACCACAGTCAACAGAATACAGACCTTCATGAACAGTTGCCTTAGAAGAATTTTGAAAATCCACTGGCCAGAGAAGATCAGCAACGTCAGACTCTGGGAGAGAACAGAGCAGATAACAGTAGAGAATGAAATTGGGCGAAGAAGATGGGGATGGATCGGTCACAGTCTGATAAAGCCAGCTTCCACTATCACTAGGCAGGCATTGTCATGGAACCCCCAGGGAAAGAGGAAAAGAGGTAGGCCGAGAAACTCCTGGCGTCGAGACCTCCAAGCAGACATCAAGAGACTGGGAACAACCTGGAGTAGAATCGAAGGAGAAGCACAGGACAGGAGTTGCTGGAGGTCTCTCGTCGACGGCCTATACCCGGGTAGGGGTGACAGGCGTAATCGACTTCAGGCACCAAGCTAATCTCGTGCCACCCTTGATTATTATGGTCAATCCATCTTCTGATGGTACGAATTTGTATTGAACCCTCTGCACATGCACTTGCTGATATTGTAAACAGTACCGGTGGCTGCACGCACAAAGGGTCAACCAAGTGCCAAAGCAAAAATTGAATGATAAGTTGCGAGAAACACGTGTACTAGCAGTTCTTCTGTCCCGGAAGTATGATTAGGTCGTCAAAAAGGAGGTGAACATGTACAGTATATTGGAAAACGGCAAAGTCAAAAAAGCATAGAGAAGCAAGTTTCCTGTGCTGGTAACAATGCCACAACAATCAACAATAGAATACTTCCATCAAACCAGCGTGCACATGTTCTGTGCGCCTTGTTAAAACCGATATGCATGATGAACTGAAGGGTGACGGAGAAGAAGACTTTTGGTGATTTGTTCCAGTGCCACACTATATGCAAACATGTTGATCCCATTACATTCTGAGGCTGATGTTTCCGAATGTTTTTTTCTGTCCTATGAAGGCTACATTACAGATTAGGACAGATCAACCATTTTAGTAAGGGTGGTGCCAGAATAGCTTGGCACATCAGGCGCCAAGTTAATCTGGCACCAACCTTGAACTATCAGTCAAATTTTATTTCAAGCAATGGGTGTATCAGGATGAAACGCGTGCGGCCACCAGTACTGCACAAATGTCTGGAAATTCAGACGTTTGACCAAATCCAGGTGGGGTGAAAACAAAGAGGTGTAGCCCCTAGAACTGTCAAACATAGGATAACTACTGACCAGTGGGTGGGTTGATCTCCATCGCCAAATATAAAGACATCATAGTTATAAGAAATAATAATTACAGTAAGACATGGTTTTCAATATAGTGTTGAAATAATGTTAACCCTTTGGCTATCTGTAGCAGCTTTTGTTGTGACAATCCCTTCAAGAATCATAACCACAAAAACCATTGCAAAGGCTTAATTTGCATTTTTGTTTTGCTTAATGGGAAGTTCTTCCCAGTGATCACTGGCATGTACCCTAATGTGTGAGCATTGCACATGAGTTTAGATGATTCACTACTGATATAACCGACAAAAACGCACAGGAAATGGAAGGATAAGGAATGTGGAGAAATTATACCGACGATCAAAAGAAGTGTGACATTATCAGAATTTGCCAGAAACACTTGTTTCCAATAATTCCAATCATGTCGCACTTCTTTTGCTCATCAGTATACTGAACTGTACAAATAAATGCTTTCTTCTCATACTGCATGGTATAAAAGTGCTATGGAGCACAAAAGAGACTTCTAACAATGACTAGAGCAACCATGAGGACTGTGACTGATTTCAGCCTACTTGAACCACAGTAAGTTTACTTGTTATATTTTTTAATGTAATCATTTCAATTCAAAGGAAAGTGTCCCTCTGCGTACTGTGTGGCACTGGAACATGTCAAACGTTTTGATTCGAAACTGAAATGAATATAATGCTTAATTTGCAATTAAAAACAAAAACAGCAAGCAAAAAAGTTAACCAACCACAACAAAAATGGTCAAGTGTATACTTTAAACACACACGCATTATGAAAAAACAACAGAAAAACACACGCACTAAACTAACATAATAATGTAAAACTCTATGGGGTAATGAAATGTGAACCAAAAAAATCAATCAAATCCAACCATTATAGAAAAAGGGTAATGTGGGTGCTGAACTACGATTCAAGGGCCAATTGCATGAGTGAGCTTAGTCCTGCACTAACCACTAAGCAAGGTGCTCCGTGATAGCGGAGCACCTTGCTTAGTGGCTGGTGCAGGACTAAGCTCACTCACACGACTGGCCCCAGGACCTTACAATCTACAACTGTAAGGTCCTGTATCTCACACCAACGTACGTTTATGCATTGTGAAAAAGGCAAGGAAAACGTCGGATCAAATCTCAATTGAAAAATGGAAGCGAGGGCTTGAATGAACAACAAGCTGAAAAGTTCCGTATGTGATGAAAAAGCTACTTGTTTCGTTTTGAAGAATGAGCATATAACCATCGATTGCATAATCTTAAGTTTGGCTTTTTCCAATGGATGAAATTTTAAAAAAAATGGCGCAGAGGAATTCAACTACATGAAAACGTGCTTGTGGAGACGGGAAACTGAGGTACATACACACGATGATGAACTCATGGGCCTAACTCGATATGACGGTAAAAAAATATGCCTAAAACATGACAAAATCACCTTAGACAGGTGTACCTTGATATAACATCTTGCAAAGCTTTGAGACAATCTGTTTCACATCCTGAACAGCGAGTAACATAGGTGGTAAACATTTATGAAAAGTGTACATAAAAATGTTACATAGCTCTGTGATACACCGTATGTGCCAGTTTAGCCAAAGCCTTGCCCTCCAACAAACATTCCTATAATATGCAGAAGAGATGAAGAGGGCTGAGTGGAGTACAACAAATACACAAACATTCAGCACAGTCCCTCCCATCTGCAAGAGACATAGATTCACATGAGCCCCTGCAGTAGCAGGGGCTCAAGAAAATCTCTGCCTCTTGCTAACTTAGATCAGTTCCTTATGACTTTTATATTCCAAGTGTTATTCTGCGTTAAATGTGCAAATGAGGACCATTTCTACATGCTGGCAAGTGCAAATCATCACCACTATGAATCGCTGTGCACTCAAATGGAAGCATGGCAACAGATTTTTCACACGATCTAAAGTTTCCTCTCCTTCATCATCAGAAAACAAAGACCAACACTGGCACATATATTAATCATCATATTTAGACAACTTAAAAATTTGAAATAAAAATCTCATGCATATCTCCAGATCTGAAGCTACTGACCGAGTCATGAAAATCACGTCACACTGTACTCCAATCCGCGGTGCTTCCTCACTCATTAGCAGAAAGCTTCTTATCAAATGTCAAAAAACATGAAAAGGCTGATGTATCAAAGGTGTGAATGGTTTTCAGGAAAAAGGTGTCAAAAAAGAAATCAACGACAAATCTAGCACATGAAACACCAAAACACGTTGAACATGAAAACACTTGTGCACTGTATGTTGTAAAAAAGCGTTTTAATGCGAGACACAATCACACAAGTGTGAGATGAGAGGAGACAACTGCCAGAACAACACACATTGACAAGGTGCACGATGATCTAACTTGCCTGGCCACGTACATGTATGTACTGGTCTGTGATTTGGGGCCTCAAGGCATGCAGCTGTAAGGTCCACAATCACAGGCCACCACACAGGTAATAAATGACTCTAAAAATGTAAACACGTTTAGTAACATCTAAAGGTGGGACAACACCACAACATACAAAGCATATCATGAAGCAACCAGTATCAAAATTTGAAAAGAAAGTGCCTCTCTGTAACTATTGATATAGTAGGCACTTTCTTTGGAATGAAGCTAAGAAAAACAACAAATGCAACATTCAACGGCATATATGATCAAAAACTTTCAACTTGTAACAGTAACATACATATAACTAGATGGCTAATTGTTCTTTCTACCCACAAAGCACAAAACACACTCAAAAATACATTTTGGCAGGTTCCAATTTTTGATTTGTGAAAAAAAAAGAGAAAAAAAACAAAGGCCCCGTGGTTAAAAGATCGTACTGGACCAAGATCTGTTTACAACCATGAGAAGTCTGCATTTGCAAAACCATCGCAGACAGAATACCTGATGACCCCTCCACCTGAAGAACACAACACGGGTGGAATTAAGGTAAAAAAAGGCCCACACCACCAAGAGTACCCTCAGTATGCAGAGCCTCATCATGGTCCGGGCCTCTTACGATTCGGTGGCATTCGCTACGCAAGTGCATTTGCAAAACAAAAACAAGAATGTTGTTCGTTGTCTCCGCAACTTCGCAAATTATTCTGAGGTTTATCTCTTGTTGTTTGGGACCACCTCATCAGCGACATGTAACACATTAGGTCAAAAGTCTGAACATTAACCCCCCCTGTGCATGCAGCCACTGGTACTGTTAACCCACGGGCTTCAGCCAAAGAGTTAACAGTATCAGGGGCTGCATGCTCAATGGGGTTAACAGAATACCTCTGGGGGCTGAATGTTGCAACCTCCTTTCTAAATACAAGATTTTTTTTCTTCAGAAAACAGTCTGTTCCAGAAAATCAATCTCAGTGAAAAAGAAGGTCTAACCAAGAGCAGTCTGTTCATTCGTAGGAATACGTTAGCATTATGCCATTACATAAGCAAACTGTTCAAAACTATATCTTTGGATTACTTGACAAATAAAAACAAATAATGTGAACACTGGAAAAATACATTCCGTTAACCATCCAACAAAAATAATCATGAGCAATGCCTCCGATTTTATCAATCATCACACAATAGCTAAACAACTGTTCGCCATTTGGGCCATGAGTTTTCTTTTAGCAAAGACAGGAATAAAGAATTAAGTACCAGCATTAAACGCTGCAATCTATCATTTACTATACTGATGAATGTAACTTTGCCAACTGATGAACTGCCTTTAAACAAACCTGTAAACAATGGTCCCCGACTGTAAACTAAAGTATTGCAAATATTAACCCGCTTGTGCATGCACCTACAGGTACTGTTAACAGTTCCGCAAGCTGCATGCCCAATAGGGTTAAATAACTAAATGAGGCTGCAAAACATCTGCCAGCATTAAAAATCATTACAATAGTTTCCTGTAATGTCCAGTCATAAATTAAGTACTCCTCAAAATGATCATTATCCCTGATATCTTGCTTTTGAATTCCATTAAGCTGTGCAAATTTCTGCTCAACCCATTTCATACTGAGGCTAAAAGCTTCACAAATTTGTACACTGCCTTATGCAAGCTACATTATAGTACTTACAGATAAGGATATAGACCAATGGCTTTAGTTCAAGGGTGGTGCCAGAATAGCTTGGCGCCTACAGCAGAGCACCTTGCTTAGTGGCTGGTACAGGACTAAGCTCACTCATGCAAATGAGCCCTGGACCTTATGGTCCAAATGCAGAGCAGCATGCACGAAAGAAACAAATTCACACATTGTGAGATTTGTGGATTTTGTGTCAGACTTGTTTTTTACAACCCTTTTCTGCATGCAGCCACCAGTATTGTGAACTGTGCCAGTGGCAGCATGCCTAAGTGGGTGAAGTTTTCCGCACATCACTTGCAATGAATCTTGCTCACACCACTTCTTGCTCACACCACTAGCGGTAAAAACAATATCGCTTACAGTTATACACACTACTTGATACCCGAACAATTATGCAGTTTTTGCAAATAACAATGGATGCAACAGGGACTTTGAGCTGACGGACATAGTGCAGATTTGCAAACAACTGAAAGAACAAAAAGTAAAAGTGAAAATCATTTTAATAATGTAAATCAACGATTTTTTTTTTTATTGCTACTGCAGTAACTGTGTCTTAAGTAATAATTATGACTGAAAAACAAGATGAATAATAATAGTCAGATCATGGCACATCATCAGCGTCCCCGAATATCATCGAAACAGGTAAGAGTTAGCTACAGTGAATTTGATGTCCTGGTGATATGTGATTTCGTCATAGACACATGAAGATACATGGGCTGATGTCAGTTATGTATTGTGATGATGACAGAGAGAGAAACCACAACCAAACTTCATAACTCATTCAGCTCTGACAAACCGCAGTGTGAATTGAATGAACAAGCGTTCAAGGGTAATGTCAGATAAGTTTTGCGCCCTGGGGCGCCAAGCTAATCTGTCACTACCCTCTAACTATCGAAATCGATTTGATTCCTTTTGCGCGGTATGCTGCTATTCGTTACCATCGCTTTCCAAACAATTAATCAAAGGCTATATATTGCTAAGGGGATGTCTGTCATCTGTTGAGAGAATATTTGTGGATACACTTATTACAAACGGTGTGCGTTAGTAATCTCGAGAAAATGTGAACTGAACTACTGACCATGAATCGAAAATACAGAAAAATACCATTTTTTGCATACAAATCTGAAACTAAGGAATGTAAACTTAACATTTTATGAAACAATGGAGTAAATTCTTTGGTACAGTGTTGGCAACAGTTTTTTCAAAAGTACATGTGACAATTGTCGAGTTATTGACAAAGGAACCAAAATAGTTTTTCAACTGTAATACCATTTATAATGCACAGGCCAAAAAGACTGTCTTGATTTTGTTCAAGTTTAAAAGTACACACATACAATTTCATTTTTTCCCCTTCTGTCATGAACAGAATGTCAGGCATGCAATATGCACCTCTGACGATAATCACTGTACAGTGTTAGGTTTCAAAACTATTTGTATTGGATGGAATTGAAAATGATACATGTTGATTTACAAAGCTTGTAAATTGCAGATAATCTGAGTTGAAGGGAAAAGAAACAGAAGAGGCGAACACTGCAACCAACAACACACATCGACTAGTACAGACTGCACCCTAGCTGGGCGTCACAGAAGTTAGTAGAAACCTCACAGTTTAAGCCCGTTTGTGTATGCAGCCACCAATACTGTTTACAGCACCAGAGGCTGCACGCACAAGGGGGTTAAAAATGGCAAACCATTGGCAGTTAACAATGGTCAAATGCATTACGTTAACTTGATAATCAAAGCAATCACCAAAAACAAAATTAAAACCAAGCCTTACTGAACAACCATATACGATGCGACTGACTCGTTTAACAATACTTATATCTGCATAATTGGTTGCATAATCAGAAAACAATTAAATCCAGTCCCTCCATGGAGCGTGAGAAGCACCATTTAAGTGTAAATGCTGAGTTATAAACCTTGGAACTTCAAATTACTCAAATCATAGCCCCAAAGGAACGAAAATCTATTGGGTTCAGAAATTCCCTGTATCAAAAAATGTGTATAAAATTAACAGTATGAACATTTCAAACAATGTTTCTTGGTAAAGCAATACGAATGGTACAACAGTGGGAAATTTCACTCATAAATGCACACAACAGCTAAACTGTACGACAGACGCAAAAACAGGTAACAGGAAGACCACAAAATCATTGTCATGGGATTCCAAAAACACAACCATTAGTTTTCTGACAAGTGTCTTCATGCATCAGGGGGGGGGGGGGTGGGGGGGGAAAAATATAAAAATAGACTTGCATTTCAGAGGACTAAAAACAAATGAGCAAAGTTATTTGTTCGAAGTTCGGACTTGATCAGCCTCAATAAAGATAATGGCATTTTATTCACACCTTCCCGGAGAATGAAAGGAATATAAGCACTGGCTTCAAAATGCTAGGCAGAATATTCAACATGATGTAAGAAAAATAGCGTGTCTATTTCAACAAAGCTAGCATGTTCACCAAAAAGGAACTCTGATGCAGACGAAAGACAACAAATTACAGCTAGAGTTTCAAAATGGTATAGGTGTATGCGGAAGCACACATACATGTGATTGTGAAGTGAGGAAGTGGGCACAAACAATGATGCATGCACACTACAAGCAGTCAAGTTTATTGCCTGTAACATACATGACTTTACTATGCACACAACTGCTTGTTACCATTTAAGAATACAGTACATTTGTGCATGAAAAAGTTTTGATTCCTATGCAAATCCAAGCAGGTTTTGGCAGAAAACTGTGGAACTATGGTTAATTTTAATAACTGAGAGTGTTAAACACCCCTGTGTGCATCCATCCACTGGTACTGTTTACTTGGTGCTGAATGTTAAACTAAAGAGAGGGGTTAAACTAAGAGAGGGAAGGAAAGTGTCTGCAAATAAATTCCTCTAGAGTGCAAATGCTCTTGCTTGAAAAACTCATACAGACATCTTTAGTCACAAAGTGCATTATTTTATACAGAAAATAACATCAGTGATGTCACAATGAGATGACATAAACTCGGTCCTCGGTCAGCAGTACAAAACACAGAACTTTGAAAGCTTACATGTAACACCACAGATGCACAATGCACAAACCCAACAAGTGTAGAATACTGTACTGACGCCATATGATAAACAAGATCATTACAACGTAACCAACATTACATTACAGAGGTATCACAAAAGTTCACAGAAAATAAATAAGAATAAAATAATGTTGACTCTTGCAGTGCATAATCTCGACAATAGGGCAAACATCAAATAACAAAAGTGCACGCTGCAGACACTGTTCAACAGCTGGTGTATTTAAAATCTAAAGTTGTGATCTGGTTCACACTAACAAGTGATACAGAACATACGTTTTTTTTTTAACACATGTTCCGATTGTGTCCAGATGAAATTTTATCAAAATTTATCAAAAGCGATTGGACTGTATTATCTTTGTGGCTAAATTTTTAAAACTTGCATTATTATTTCCTAGAACTAGACAGGGCCAGTTTCAAAACATACATTCTTCAAAGTTTGCTGACAGTTATGCAAACATTATTCACAGTCCTAAATTTGTGACTGCAGCATGCGAAAAAAGCATCTCTTTCACTACCAATTGCAGGAGATTGTATCAACCACACTAGCTCAAAGGCAAAACCTGATTAGCTTGGCACCTTTAAGCCAAGCAGATCAGGCACTACTCTTGAGCTGGCATGGTGCTCATGTCTCCAGTAACATTCAGCAAATCATGCTTGCTGGTTATTAACCCCATAGTGCATGCAACGAGTGCTGTGAACAGTACATTGGCTGCATGCACCAAAGGGTTAACCCTTTGATTGTCAGCAATGTTTTTGTTGAGATGATTCTGGCAGGAATCGTCAAGACAAAAAGTGCTACCCACAGCCAAAGGGTTAAAAGGACGACATCACGACAAGAACACGACCAGAAAGAGAACACTTTCATACGAGGCAGAGTAAGCCACAACAGTCTGATACGCTTGTAAATGAAAATGGATGCCCAGGTAATAAAACTACTATACTGCAGTGTATTGCAACAAACTGATTCTCAACTGAGGTAGCGCACACACAAACCAAACTTTGTAACCCACCACAGAAAAAAGTACAAACCCACCACAGAAAAAGGTACAGAACGTTCCATTTTTAACCCCCTTGCGCATGCAGTGCCCTGTGCTGTAAACAGTACTGGTAGCTGCATGAACAAGGAGGTTAAACTGCAAGGCAAAGCTGTGCCGAACGCATGGAATATGAGGACAGTTGCTTTGTCATGATGATTAGTATAATAGTAGTTGTTTGTGGGAACACAAGCGTAACAATCAATAAATAAATACAGATCTGTGAACAGAGGGAATAAGGTATCATCTCTTTTTATGAGTGACATACAGCAAGTGGCAGGTATTGATACGTCTCATATTTCTAAGTGGTGGGCTAACCCCCTTGTGCTTGCAGCCACTGGTACTTTGCAGTACCGGTGGCTGGATGCACCACTCAGTTGCATGAGTAAGCTTAGTCATGTGCCAAGCCACTAAGCAAGGTGCTCCGCTTCAAGCGGAGCACCTTGCTTTGTGGCTGCACAGAACTAAGCTCACTCCTGCAACTGAGCTCAGGAGGTTACAAAAATAATTAGTGACAAAAATTCTGGTACAAACATGCATTGAATATCCACCGACAGTAACGACAATCAGGCAATAATAAAAACAACTTGAAAGTCGAACAAAGCATAAATAAGGTCCACAAGAATGAACAACAGCCGTCAACTAAAGCCAACCGTGGTTATGACTCCATAGCATTTACAAGTCATTGCAAGCAATGGTGAAACAAAAAACCACTCAAACAGAAATAACATGACAATATGCTTTGTCCTTCACATGAGCTTGTCTACTCTATCACAAAAACGTTACACAGGAAGAGGAAAACAAATCGGCTTAAATTATCTGACTTCATTTCAGTCTTGGATTTGTTAAAAGTAATAATAATAAAATTAAAGAACTGTAGTTTGTACAATGAAAGCATAATCAACCAGATTGCTCACTTGACAAATACTGACCACAATCTTACTGTAGTTGGATAACCAAGGAATACATCTCCAAAAACAAACACTGTAGTAAGACACTCGAACGGTAGAGTTCTATGGATCACTGGCAAAAATGAAGTTCACTTTTCTCATACGACTTGTCTTCTAGGCAATACCAAGATGCAATGTGTAGTTACACAACACATCTTCACACCAGGCAGAAAAAATAGTCATGTGAGAAAACTGAAGTGTTTATTTTTGTCAAATAACTCCTCTTACCAGAAAACATAAAAGCTGTCGTAAAAGCATCTGATCCACGAAAACACAATATTGTTCAGTGGATTTTTTCCAGTTGAATTTTTCCCGTTGTTTTAATTTGGAATGTTCAGAATATATGAAGCTTTCAGATTCACAAAATTTCCAAAATTAGAACTGCGCCAAGACTTTACGCTGAATGCTAAAACCTGTGTAGCGTATCACCAGTCAGTCTAATATTGCCAAATTAACCTAAGACATTCTATGGACGCAGCACCTTCATGTTAATTTGAGCTCGAGAAATGCATAGATCATTAACTGTTTAAAAATTTGATCTTGACCTAAATGACGCTTAAAATTGAGTATAAATGTATAATGCAGAATGATGAATGAATCCACTGAACTCTACCATCCGAGGCTTGCTTAGTCACCAGCCAAAAACAACAGTGTGGGGGAGGAAAACAACACAGACAAACTCTTGTGACTGACTAGTTTTGTGCAACAAGATTGAGACGTACACTTTCCAATAAGTCAACAGGCCTCGGAACACATTATTCGTTTGGGGAACAAGGGTAATAACAAGCTGGAAAACAGCTCTGTATTGTCAGCTGCTATCAACATTTCTTCGTAAAAGGATTATGTGCCCATGTACTACAATGTGCTAGCCTGTGATTTTGGACTGTGCGGCTGAAGCACAAGATCCAAAATCGCAGACCAGCACACATTTGCTTCAATTACTGATGGGGTAGGATTGGAAGAACAATTAAACAAATAACAAACACAAAAAAGAACATGTAATGCTACAAAAATCAGTTTAGGAAAATCACACAACTCAAGAATAACAGAACGTCTGCTTGGCATGTACCCATGGAAGTGTCTCGTAAATAACTCATAATATCAAACTTGTAGTTTAGTAGTTAATCCGACAGATAGACCGAAAGTTAAGCATTTGTGAATTTCTTGGATAGGGAGAAAAGGAGAACAATAACACAACCCTGTATCATAAATAATGCACTTTTCTAAGGGACCTCCCTTTAGCGCATGAATAAATCTCAAAGTGACGGATTTGAATAACTGTTTAGCAAGATGTTTAGTAAGCACTCATATGGGTCAATGAAGAAAGCAAATACCACAAAAAAATGAAATATCACCGAGTTGTATAAATGAGAAAACCAAACAACTATTTGAAAATGGCAAAAGGTTAATGCCAAACAAAAAAAAAAAACAACAAAACCCACACCCAAAACAGATGAAATGAAATCACACCCCAAAAATCAACTAATGGGGAAAAAAAAAAACTACATCCACCCCTACCACATTGGGGATTAAGTAAACCCCTTTGGCTGTAGATTGTGTTTTTCGTCGAGGCGATTCTGTAGGATTCACCTTAACAAAAAATGTGACAGACAGACAAAGGTTAAATGGAAAAAAATGCCCAGGAAGCTAGACTGTCTTACTAAGAACACGACCCTGCATCTCAATGATGGTGGGCAGGGAAAGGAAATCATAAATTCAACCCAGTAAAAGGCAGTGGCAATTCTACATATTACTAGCAAAGTGACAATACATGAAGTCTGGGCCATTTAACCCTCCGACGTTCCATAGTGCTTCGTGTCCACATGATTCCTGTAGGAATCACCTTGACAAAAAATGGCTAGGTACAGCCAAAGGGTAACCACCCATTTGTGCATGCTGCCATTTTTACTTTTACAGTACTAGTGGCTGCATGCATATGGGGGTTACAGTCATAGTCTTCAGTCACAGACTTTTATAGCCATTAAGCTGACTCATGTTGAAATGTGTGATCTGTGATTTTGGTCCAAAACCAGACTAGCCCACAAATTGTGCCACTTACTGGTCAACACATTCTGCCCCATGACCTAAATCTCGAGATTTTGAAGTTGTCTTTAGGGGAACTGTATTACCTAGAGATAGATCGGGCATGATAGTTCAAGGGTGGTGCAGAATAGTTGGCGCCTATTGGCACCAAGCTATTCTGGCACCACCCTTGCACTATCATGCTCGATCCATGTCTTGCTGTGGTGTGCCGGGGCTGAATGAGAAAAAAGATAGTGCATAGCATAGGGTGAGATCTCACTTGCTCCCATAAAAGTTAGGAGAAAATGGTGGGGGAGGGGGGAGATTAGGAGAAGCACATATTCACCTAATCTGACTCACCTAATCAGAGAACAGTGGTACACATAACCAGAGAAAATGGGTGGGCGCGAGGGAGCGGCCTAGAAAAGGAGAAAGGATGGAATTGGGAAGGAGGGCACAGCATGATAAATTCAGCACATTATGTCATTCAAGGCTACAAATTTTGTGGAATATCGTCCCCTCAAAAAGGTTCCAATTCTGCTAGGTATCTTACAAACAATCCACTTTTGGCAGTCTCGTAATATCAAAATAAATTCAAATACATGGAATATGCACCAATTGTTTGAAAAAATTTAACAAGGCAATAGTCAAACTTAAAGCAATATGGATGACAAATATGACCAACAGAGATGATGGATGGGTGGGGGATTGGGGGGGAAAGGGGGGGTGGGGGGGTCAGGGCTTTCCAGTACAAACCATTCCAACAAAAGCTTGAACACTTGCATGTAAAATCATCATGTCGACATACAGCACACAACATATTTAGGGAACCGGATGCATTAGAAAAAGGAATTCAAAAAGGTTTGTCGCAATGTGAGCATTATATCATATGTGGGTGCATGTCCATGATACCCCTTGTCTTTTGACACTGCTGAGTACGTACATCAACATAAAAACACACAGGCACACACTGAAAAAACAATTGTGACAATTTTTCGTTAAGATGCAGCAGTGAAATACAATATATAATGCACATTCAATTATCAGTCATGGACTGCTGTGTCTCAGCTAGAACCTCACGTAAACTCTGATGGGGTTTGAATCTCGGAGGTGTAAAAACAAGGTGCAGTATTTCATATGAGACAAACATGAGGTGTGTTTTCTTTAACATGTGATTTACAGTGATATGTAAATGACACATGACATCAGTGCTCTTGTAAGCAACAGCAATAAGGAATTATCTGAGTAGGAGATACAATCCCCAAACAATTAAAAACAGTCTTGCTCTAGCGTGTAGCTTTGTGCTTCAGACAAAAAAAAAAAAACGCAGCCCATTTCCACATGATCATGTACTTAAAAACTTGCTGGCAGTTCCTTCTCTGCGTGCTCTTGATGCAATTTGAAATCTGGAAAGACAGCTGTTTTTCTTGGCAAATGGAAAGTTAATTCAAAGGTAGTGCCAAGATAACTTTGCAAGCTATTCTGACACAATCCTTGAACTAAGCAAGTCTAAAACAGATGCTCAGCTATTCTGGCACCTCCCATGAACAAGCTGTTGCAAAAACAACAATCTGCTTTTCTATGTTCATGTTGACCAGATAACCTGGAAGTTGCTACTTTGTAGTTCAAGATCAAGCAGTGTTCCAAGTGCTTTCCGCTGTCTAGTGCACGCCAAATATTAGCAGCTGTTTTCATCTGCATAAGTTTTTGCAGAGAAGAAATCTTAGCAGAGTTTACATGTACTTGTAGATGTAGAGCTTGTAATCCTTGCTAGCCAGCACAACTGATCCATCGGTCAGGAGTGCGATGTCGAAGCACTGGGCGTGTTTGACCTTGCTCTCCAGGGCGCTGACCAGCTGGCCATCCTGCGTGAAGGTGGTGATGTTGAAGTTGTTGTGGTTGTCAGCCACCAGGATGTCGCCACGTGTGTTGATGCCCACGCCGATGGGATAGTTGGTGATGCCCTCACCACCGATCTGGCGCAGGTAGTGTCCGGCGTAGTTGAAGACCTTGACGCAGTGCGCACGGTTGTCACTGATGAAGATCTCTTCCATGTCATTGACCACCACGCTGTTGGGGAACTGCAAGTGCTTAGAGCAGCCGAACTTGTTGACGATCTCCCCGTCCATGTCGAAAATGATGACGCGCATCACCTTACATTCCACAATGATGATGCGGCGCTGGCTATCAACAGCCACACCACGTGGGTGCTGCAGGATGTTCGCACCGAACTTCTTCTCAAACTGGCCGTAGCGGTTGTAGATCTGCACCTGGTGGGTCGGGCTGCGCTCTGTCACAACGATCTGCCCAGTTGCCTTCACCACCGCAACACGGTTAGGGTACAGCAGCTGGCCATCTCGTTTGCCACTCTCCCCGAACTGGAACTTGAAGCGGCCCTCACGGTCAAAGATCTGGATGCGGTGATTGTTGGTGTCAGCCACGATGATGTCATCCTCGCCATTTGTGGTAACACCACTGGGCTCGGTGAACTGCCCCTCCCGCATGCCAAACTCGCCAAAGCGCTGATGGTAAATCATCTTCTGGCGTCGGATGTTGGACTTTGGTGGGTGGCTGCTGATGGATGACATTTTGCCAGCCAGCTCGAACATGGGGTCAGCTGATGTGGAGAAGACATCAGGTGGGGGGCTGGCTGCCTGCAGATCCAGACCATTGGACCATTTTTCATACTGACTGTCAGAGGAAGAGGAGAAGAAAGCAGCAGGGGTGGGCAGCTCGATGGAGGGCTCGCGTGGCAGGCTGGGGGGCATGGAGAAGTTAAAGTTGCTAGAGGAGGTGACAGTGGGTGACTGCTGCTGGTGCTGGTACCCATTCAGACTGTTGGGGCGGGCAATGGGCTGGGGTGGTTTACGGCTCTCCGCGTTGAAGTCGTAGCCCTGGCGAATGTAACCAAATGTGTTGCGAACAGCCGCTTCGATGGCTTGGAAATTTGAGACAAACTCCAGCTCAAAGTGGGCAGGGGTGTAAACATCTGGCAAGAAGTTGTAGATGTTCTGCAGACGAGATTCGATGAAGCTTTTCAGCAAGAGGTTTTCCACTGGGGATGCATTCTTCACGGAGCGACTGATGAAGTCCCCGGCCAGATTCAGCTTGTCTATGCTTTCATGCATACGCAGGATGGTGTCAGAGATAACCACCTGCTTGGAGTTGAAGGCTTCATCCAGCTGCTTGACCGCTTCCTTTCTGCACTCCTCCAGCATGGTCTGGAAGAAGGTGAAGGTCTCCTTAATATCCGTCTGTGCCTTCAGGTGCTGGCGCTTGAGCATGGAGGAGGCTTGGGCCATGATGCTGGCATTGGCTCGCAGCTCTTGGGCTCGCTTGAATGCCTCATCCCCCATGGTTTTCAGCTGACCCATCTCCGTGCGAGTGACGTCTGCCACATAACTGCAATGGTGATCGCGATGGTCGCTGCAATCTTCGCACATGGGCACACGACAGTTGCGGCAGTAGTATGCCAGCTTCTTTGCGATGTGGTCGGGACACATGACCGGTTTCTCCGAGTTGTCAACTCCATCTTCCTTGCCTGTCATTTCAGAGAGGTTGATGACACGGTGGCCATTGAAGCAGTGCATGTAGCGGTGGGCCATGGTGCAGTGCTCGCACAGGAAGTTGGCACATTCGATGCAGCGACTGACAGCCTCCTTGGCGGGGCCGGACTTGCATGCTCGACAGTGCAGCGTGCTGGGGTCAAACTGTGTGGCCTCAATCATGTTGATGATGGCGTAGTTTGTCTTCAAGCCACTCAGGCCCCCATCACCAATGAACGTGTCAAACTTGCACATGACGCAGTGGACCTTGAAGTTGGAGGCATCGGTCATCTTCTCCAGGCAAGGCTGGCAGAAGGAGTGGAAGCAGGAGAGGACCTTGGGCATGGAGAAGGGCTCCTGGCAATATGGACACCGGATGTTGGTGTTGGTGGAGCCCACAGAATCCATCTCGCTGTCCGAGGATGTGGAGTTCGTTGTCACCCCATCACTCTTCTGTGAAGGAGTTGGGGAAGCCATCTTATGCGTTTCTTCTTGTTTCAATTCAAATAGTTTCTGAAACACACATAGAATAAAAGGTACATTAGACAAATAATAAATACATAGTATTTCACAGTACTTATCTAATGCCTTCAAAGGTCAAACTTATAGCCAACAATATGTAAGAAACTGAGAACAGGGAAAATTTGCATACTGTAGTGTGACACGCACAAAATTGAATTAACTCATTCAGCCTGGCCATATTTCCAAAATTTTGGAAGTGTCATCTAATGACTGCCCAAGTTGCAGGAGATGGTTCGACCAGGATAGCAGAAAGCTAATCTGGCACTACCCTTGAATTATCATGGTCGACCCATCTCCTGCTGTAGTGCGTCAGGGCTGAATGGGTTTAAAATAAACTGTAACTGCAAACAAGAACTAAACTTTACCAGAGAAAACTCTGCAAACTGAAAAATGCATTTAACTTCCAGGAGATGGACCAGCTGGTAACGGATGTGAAACAGCTCACAGGTCACACTACCTGTCAATTAGGAAAACTATTAGGAAAACTATTACCGGTAATCCCAGCACAAATACGATTACAAACCAAAAGAACTACCATCACTAGTTTACGAAGCAAATGAACTACCATCACCAGTTGCAGAGCACCGTACAATGACAGAACAAAAACACAGCTGCAAGTGCTCTCCCAGGGTCAGTTGCAGACAAGAACAAGATGAAACAGCACCTGGCAGCTAAGCTAGTCTTCAGGGTCAGGTCACAGAAACCTTGGTCCGGGAAGTCGCAGGCTTTAAATCTAGATCAGTTCCTCAATGTGAGGAAAGGGAGGCATAGATTTCTTTTTGCAAGCGGCAATCCAAAACCCAAAGTAGATTCTGAGCTTCCTGCGTGTGAGAATATGAATTAAACTTCTGCCATCAACATGCATTGTTATTCATGGGCCCCTGCGGACTGCTGATGTTCATGAGATTCCATGCCTCTTGCACGTCGTCTGAAAAGGCAAGTGGGCCTCCATGTCGGGATTGATTACTGGACGATCTCTAACAAAATGTATAGATCCTCATGAGCTCCTTTCGGCTGCTGGGGAGCATGAGAGCCCATGCCCCTTGCAGACTGTAATGGTTTGTAGTGGGGCGTGCGGGGATGGAGGAAAACGGAAAAAAAGGTAAACCAATTATTTGCAGGAAGAACAGCAACGTTACACCTGAGTAGAGCTTCCGCTATTAACTGCAACACTGTTGTGTTAAAATCCGATTTTGTACATATTTGTGGGAAAAACATGCACACACACACACATTACTAATACTATTTTGTTAACCCTTATCCATCGGAATACACCAGTGTGTGAAAGTGTGACTAAAACAGTTCAAGGGTAGTGCCAGAATAGCTTGGCGCCTTTAGGCGCCAAGCTATTCTGGCACCACCCTTGAACTAAAGCCATTGGTCTATATCCTTTGTACGTACTACAATGTAGCTTGCACATGGCAGTGTACAAATTTGAAGTCTTTAGCCTCAGTATATGGGTTAAACACTTGTCAATATATCACATTCACTGTAGAATTTATTTTAATTTATTTTAATGTAATCTAAAATGTAATCTATGTAAGTTTTTTTTTTGTTTTTCTCCATAGTTAGTGCTCATAAATAATATTACAGATACTGGTAATTTAATTCTGTTCATCTGACAAGTAATTTCACACTATTACTACTGGCAATTTGTATGATACTGATATCCAACATTGCACAGCAGGTGCAGAGATAATTTCATTCACCCTTTGGCTTTCAGCACTTTTTTGTCCCGATGATTCCAACCAAACCTACACAGACAGCCTGGCAGCAGAGGCAGAAAAGGCAGCAGGCAGCGGCAACATGAAACAGCTCTACGACATTACCAGAAGATTGTCGGGTAAGTATGGCCATACAGAAAGACCAGTAAAAGACAAAGAAGGCAAGCCTATTGCAGACAGAGCAGACCAACTCGACAGATGGGCCGAGTATTTTGAAGAGTTACTGAACAGACCTAGCCCACACGACCCCCCCCCCCCCCCCCCCCCCCCACATCCAGCCGGCAGAGACCGACCTACCCATCAGCTGTGACAGACCCAGCCGGGAAGAGATCAGAAAAGCAGTGGCATTTTTGAAGAATGGCAAAGCAGCAGGGCCAGATGGCATCCCAGCAGAGTCTCTGAAAGCAGACCTAGAGACAACAGTTGAGATGCTGTACCCACTGTTTGGAAAGATCTGGGAAGAGGAGGTGATGCCAGCTGACTGGAAGGAGGGGTACCTAATCAAGCTTCCCAAGAAAGGCGACCTCAGCAAGTGTTCCAACTACAGAGGAATCACCTTGCTGTCAGTACCAGGAAAGGTCTTCAACAGGATCATCCTAGAGAGAATGAAGAGCTCCGTTGACCCCCAGCTGAGAGACCAGCAAGCAGGATTCAGGAAGAACCGATCATGTACAGACCAGATCGCCACTCTCCGCATCATCGTGGAACAGTCTCTGGAGTGGAGCTCCCCGCTGTACGTCAACTTTGTGGATTATGAGAAAGCATTTGACAGCGTGGACCGAGAGACTCTGTGGAAACTCCTACGACACTACGGTGTACCCACAAAGCTCGTCCGCCTGATCAAGAGCAGCTATGATGGCATGACATGTCGCGTGATCCACGAAGGGCAGTTCACCAGAGAGCTCCAGGTCAGAACTGGTGTCAGGCAGGGGTGTCTGCTGTCTCCGTTCCTCTTCCTACTGGCCATAGACTGGGTCATGAAGATGACCACAGAGCACAGACGAAGTGGAATACAGTGGACACTGTGGACACAGCTTGACGACCTCGATTTTGCAGACGACTTGGCATTACTGTCCCACACTCATCAACAAATACAGGACAAGACCACGAGGCTTGCTGACATCTCGTCCCTAGTGGGCCTCACCATTCACAAACAGAAAACAAAGACAATGAGGCTGAACGCAACCAGGGAAGAACCAGTCTTGCTTGCTGGCACCCCGTTGGAGGAGGTGGAGTCCTTCACCTATCTCGGGAGCATCATAGACAAAAAAGGCGGCACTGATGCAGATGTCAGAGCACGAATCGGTAAAGCCAGAGCAGCCTTTCTCCAGTTGAAAAAAGTGTGGAGTTCCAGAAAGCTGTCACAACACACCAAAGTCCGGATTTTCAACTCCAATGTAAAAGCAGTTCTCCTATATGGAGCAGAGACATGGAGATTGACAAAAACCACAGTCAACAGAGTACAGACCTTCATGAACAGTTGCCTTAGAAGAATTTTGAAAATCCACTGGCCAGAGAAGATCAGCAACGTCAGACTCTGGGAGAGAACAGAGCAGATAACAGCAGAGAATGAAATTGGGCGAAGAAGATGGGGATGGATCGGTCACAGTCTGAGAAAGCCAGCTTCCAGTATCACTAGGCAGGCATTGTCATGGAACCCCCAGGGAAAGAGGAAAAGAGGTAGGCCGAGAAACTCCTGGCGTCGAGACCTCCAAGCAGACATCAAGAGACTGGGAACCACCTGGAGTAGAATCGAAGGAGAAGCACAGGACAGGAGTTGCTGGAGGTCTCTCGTCGACGGCCTATACCCGGGTAGGGGTGACAGGCGTAAGTAAGTAAGTATTCCAACCAAAAATGCTACTGACTGCCAAAGCGTTAACCCCCAAGTGCATGCAGTTGAGGGCACTGCATACAGTACTGGTGACTGCATGCACATGAGGGGTTAGTCATGCTTAACCCATTACATCCTAACACTTTTTAAAAATTTGCTTATTGTCCTGTCCTATGATACTACAGTACAGATTAGAAGACAGATCAACCATTTTAGTTCAAAAGTGGTGCCAGAATAGCTTGGCACCAAGCTAGGTGCCAAGCTATTCTGGCACCATCTTTGAACTATCACAGTCAAACTATTAGCAAGCAGTTGAGTTTCAGGATGAAAAGGTCACTGAAATGTAGAGTATCGATGGCTGCATGAGCAGGGCAGTGGGGACGGGTTAACCCATACCATACTGAGGCCTGTACACTGCCATATGCAAGCTACATTATAGCACTTACAGATAAGGATATAGGGCTCAGAAAGTTGCCCGCATTGCCTACGGCATTGCCAACGAGTGTTGGCTACCGCGCCACCATCTTGAGAGGACACGCTAACCTGGCGATAGTAGCGAAATAGTGTTTCAACACGTTTTTCTTCATGTTTCTTCCGACCGCCATGAGATGGCCTTAGTCGCCTGCTCGGCATTAAACCCAAATAACTTGACTTGACATGTTTCTTCGTCTTTGGAAAGAAAGAAAAAAAAAGCAACAGATTCTGGTTAGCAGTTTCCTAAGGTGATGGCATGACTCGCTGTTCTTGCCTATAGCACGTCAGGACTTTCCCTCAGTGAGTTAATTGATCAATGGCTCTCTGCCATAAATGACAGTAAAGTATCAAGTACAAGCTTTCTTAATCTGAAAAAAAAAGCCTTTGGTCTTGTCAACCACTCTATCCTACTAAAAAAAAATACCATTCTATTACATTGACTCAAATACTGTCTCCTTTATATCTTCCTAACTCGGGGACAGAACGTAGAAAGTACTGCTAAATGGCAAATATTCCTGCGACGGGTTAGTAACTTGTGGTGTTCCACAGGGGTCTATTCTAGGGCCCTTATTATTTAATCTATTTATTAATGATCTGTCACTGTGCATATCTCATTTAGACGCAAACTGCGATCTGTTCGCAGACGACATGACCATACACACATCTGATAAAGATATTAACCATTAATAAGGTACTCCAACAAAGTCTAGATGAAGTAGCAGGCTGGTGCAGTGATAATCACATGATTATTACTAATATTAGTATTCCAAAGACAAAGAGCATGTTAGTTACTACACATCAGAAACACCAGCATGGCCTATCACCTTTAACACTCTCCTTAGATAGCCAGCCTGTAAAACAAGTAACTAGGCATCGCTTATTAGGCGTTATCGTGGACAACCAATTAAGCTGGGAACCGCATACTGACTCTATATGCAAAACAATCTCCCAAAATCTGTTCCTGTTATCAAAACTACGCCATATAGTTAATACTGATATCCGTAAACTCTTTTTTCATGCGCATATTAAAACGCATTGTGACTACAGTTCTACCGTCTGTGATGGATGCAGCGAAGTTCACATGAAAAATGTTAATTCCTTGTATTGTCAGGGTATTAAATTAATATGTAGTAAAACTGTTGCCGCTAGGACTAGGAGTTTCATGTGAAAGAAAAACAGAAGATAGTGGTAGAAAACCCTTTAAAATAGAAACAAGGAACGATGTTTCAGATCAAAGATCCTTCTTCAGTGACATGGGAACAAAAGTAGAACAGAAAAGAACACGACAGAAAGAAAAGACGTTATCCTGTATAGAGAGAATTTAGAATGACGTTAAAAAAAAAACTAAAAAAAACAACAACACCACACACACATAATGACGCAAATACACATGCACACAACACGTAGCACAAAACTTACATTTTACATACATTCGCATTCACTCGTGCCTGCTGCAGCTCACGCACATGCACACACACACTAAATTAATACTTCCCGGTCCTATTTCAACTGACGAAAAAATTTAAATCTCTCAAGTTACTAACATTGAATAAACAGTTTGAATTTAAATAATCGCTGTGTTCTACTGCACAAGATCATGCACGGAAAGCCCCACCCTATCTAAAAACTCTTATTTTCCAACAATATATGGAAAAACACGAGAAATAGTTTGATCCACCTTCCAAAAATGATTAGACATGATCTGTAAAACCAGCCTGTCCTTTTCTGGCGCTAAAATGTGGAATATTTTACCTCCACACCTGAAATCAATTTGTAAGAATAGCGTCTTCAAAGATCACCTCCATAAATATTTACTTCAAAAGTAATAGTATGTTCAGCTCCCATATGCTACTATTCGTATAGTTAGTGACAAGTTTCCTATTACCTAATAATCTTTGACTGTTGCTGCAGATTATGTAATAATTTGACTGTCTGCATTAACAGGTCAGGTATACATTTTTTTAAAATTATTTCTTTATTTTCTTTTCTTTTCTGATGGTGAGGGGTGGGGGGCGATGGGTCTTTTTACTTATGTTTTATCTTTTGCTGTATCGTCTGATGTATTTTTATATGTATAGAGTAGCAGGACAGTTTGGAAGAATAAAAACGTTTCATCATCATCTCAATATGGCCACCACGTCAGCTTCCTGAGCCTTATAGTTCAAGGTTGGTGCCAGAATAGCTTGGCGCCTAGCTATTCTGGCACTACCCTTGAACTATTTTAGTCAAACTTATTTCACACACTGGTGTATTTTGAATGATACGGGTTAAGTGATGCTGCAGGACTACTGTGATGCACACTGGCCACCTCCCTGGATCCACTGCACAGCAGATCAAGGGCCTGCGACATAACCAGTGTGGGGTAAGAGGTATCACTATCTTATTCAATCAGCTCTCAGACAGTGTAACAGCCTCCTCATGTCTGAAGCCCAGGATTTCATTACATGCAGACAGGGACATTCCCAGTCACAGAGTTTACAGACTTCCATATATAAGAGCAAGTACAGTTGACAACGATATTGAATTTTTTCACTTTAAAAAAGAACCAGCGCGAGAGGTAGACGGTTTACAGCATCCCAGCAACTGAAAGGCCCTCCAAATGTAACAGTTTTCTGATATTCTTCTTTAGCAACAGATGGCCACGAAAGGCTACATGCAGTACTTGCTATGGTTCATTTTGAGACACCGGATAATCCAAAACTGTTCATCCTAACCGTTTACATACTGATACGCTCTCATCTGGGATACATTTTACCATGACAGTTAAAGGGTGGTGCCAGACCCTGGGCGCCAAGCTGTCCTGGCACCACCCCTTAACGATCATGGTCAGTTTATCGCCTTCATAGGACAACTCACTAATGTGAAAAAAAAAATCAACCTCAGGATGTAATAAGTTAATATAAAGTAAGTTTCACATCTCTGTTGTACTTCACCTTACAGTGTGGATGTATCTAAACATAAGCACTGCGTCCCAAGTCATGGAAAGCGCGCATTCATGGTTCTGTTGTAATCTGACAGCGCGACTAGCTAGGTCACAGTGGCCTGATCTAATGATTACCACTACAGTGCCTTGCAGTAAAACTGGAACTGCTCTAAAACTTCATTAATCCATTACATCCTGAGGCTGATTTTTATAAAATTTGCTCATTGTCCTATGAACGCTACAATTAGGAGATTGATCAACCATTTTAGTTCAAGGGTGGTGCCAGAATAACTTGCTGCCTCAGACTATTCTGACACCATCCTTGTCCTATCATAGTGAAATTAATTTCAAACAGTAGCATATCAGAATGAAAAGGGTTAAAGTGTCATGTAGGAGAACGTAACGACATGCACAACTGATGTTAATATATTTTATTTTATTTTATTTATTTATTTTATATATATATATATTTTTTTTTTGGGGGGGTGAAGTTTGTAGTAATGATACTTTAAAGTGCAGACATTCGAACCCTTTTTCATAACCCCCCCCCCCCCCCCAAGTGTAAGGCCTGTAATCTGGGAGCTGCTACAAGTAGCAGAATAAAGCAACCCATGTGTCAGGATAAATTACTGCCTGCCGGTGTTCCCATGCCAGCAAAAGTGTGGCTGCAATGCTCTTCTGTTCTATTTGATCAACCAACAAGAAGGTGCAGCTTGTATCATAGTTCTTGCTGTTTGTTTGACAAGCTGGCAAGGTACATTCAATGTTCTGGAGATTTGTTCACACAAAGTCTGTTGCAGTTGTTGGGATGTCCAATAAAGGTAAATTTTATGATGAAATTAACGGTATGTACTTGTGCTTGTGTCAAACTTCAATATTCAAATTTTCGTGGATCACATATAAATGACGCAGATTTTAAATATCATTTTGACAAGTACGTACCGACCTTAGTCACATTAGTGCATTAGTCACAACACCTATTCACATTGCCGTTTTATGAAAAGCACATGCCAATTCCAAAGAATGGACAAATTTGAAGCCGAACTTGCAGATTACTTGTCCAGACGCATGCAACGCCGACACCAGAAGCCCAAGTATTACGGCGCGAATGAGTTCTATCGTGAAGCGCGGCAGCGGTTGAAGCATTGTGATGAGTCAGAGCACACTACCTTTCGACCATCATCCAGACAGCTGACTCAGCCCGCAAGGCCCAGACAAAAAAAAAAAAAAAAAAAAAAACGACGCGGTTCCTTCCCATCTTCAAAACGGGACATCCCTAATCTCCCTTTTAGTTTTGAGTTGCTCATCTGAGGGTGGAAATGGGGATGATCTTTGACAGCAAGAGGCATAGATTCTCATGGGCTCTTCAAGTCTTGCTGCAGCAGGAGCCCATAAGAATCTATGCCTCTTGCAGACAGACGAAGTTGGCTTGTGGCATGAGTCACACAGTTCTATAGGGCTCGGGAAGCTGATATCATCACGCTAGTCGTGGCGGCCATCTTGAGAGGATACACGACTCATTGGGAAATCGCTGTCAGGACAATGTCTGAGAAGTCCTGACGTGCTATAGGCAATAACAGCAAGTTTTGCCATCACCGTAGGAAACTGCTAACCAGATTCTGTTTTTGTTTGTTTCCAAAGAGGAAGAAACATGAGGCAAAACGTGTTGAAACACTACTTCGCTACTATCTGAAGTCTATCGCGTCCTCTCAAGATGGCGACACGGCAGCAACGCTATTAGGCAACGCGTGGAACTTCCCGAGCCCTATAATAATCAGCTTCCCAGGTCCGTAGATTAGTCACGGCCATATGCCGCTGCCAGCGCAGAATAGAGGCTAAGCCGATCTACGACTATTGAGAATCTGTTTCTTGCTGTTCTGTGAAAAACAAAATGCACAGGTTTTGAAATTAATCATGTAACGAGTTTTCATTTCAAAATGCTCCAGCCTATGCAACCAGTCTCCGTCTGTCCTCGAATACTAATACAGACGCCATGTAATTCACATCGAAAAATATCAATAATAGCAACAGTCTGTATCGAGTAAACCTAATCCAGAATAACATTGGAAAATGTTAAAGAAACAGCTGCAGCCTTCTTGGTCAGAAAGAGAGTATTATCACATGACTGCAGATGGATAATTTTAATCTGTATTTCATGCAGAAGTTAAGTCCGGGACCAACAAATTCATAAAGGGAATCATTGAGACAAAACTGCTCCCCCCCAAAAAAAATAGGGTTAAAGCTACCAAAGTCTCAGCCCACACTACTGAATGATGCAAATGTGAGCAGAAAACAACTGACCATAACACAGCATCAATCAACAAAACTGGGTATTATACAGTTAACTCTTTTCGTCCTGACACACTACTGCTTGAAATTAATTGTACTTTAATAGTTCAAGGGTGGTGATGGGGCGCCAAGCTATTCTAGCACCACCATTGAACTAAAATGGTTGATCTAAATCTGCAATGCAGCTTTCATACGACAATAAGAATGTTTTTTAAGAGCCCAACCAGCCTCAGGGTGTAATGGGTTAGTGCTGAATGCTCCCCGGGAAGAATTCCTGAGAAAAAACTTACCGTGAGTCACGTTCAAGCTAAAGCTAAAAAAAAAAAACCGCTCTGCGCAAACAAAAGCCCGCATGCGCTGACCTTGAACATAATGACAGTGAGCTGAGTGCATACTGATGAAGCTTTTTAGCTTCAGCAGCAAAAGAGAAAATTGCACCTGGAAAGGGGGTTGCGGGGGGGGGGGAGGGGGGGGGGGGCACAAGTGTTTCATAGCAGATGGGCGGCTTGGCTCAAGAAATAAGCGTTATGAATGAATCTGTCCGCATTAATTTAGTCAGGTATAATATGTTGCCACTAGCAACTTGTCTCATGGCAGTTATTAGACTAGTTTGTCGCTATAAATGTGAGGCATAGATGTGTACTGGTTTGTGATTCTGGAACCTATAACCCCAAGCTGAAAGGTTAAAAAAAAAAAAATCGCAGACCAGACAACAAACGAGTGAGTACCTACTGACTCAGGCGGATCAGGTGGGCGAGGGTAGTATGAACATAATGCGATTTTGAAATGGGCAAATTTGATACAGGAATGTGACTAAAGCTCATCGAAATTAGAATCAGCACGGCATGGCCCAGAAACAATATGATGTGGAACACAAAAACATGCCCGATTTTAGCGGGAACACGCGCGTGCATACATGGTTTCCTCCCTCGATTCACAACGCAGTAATGCGTAGCGGATCCAGGGAGCCTGTTAGATGATGATTTGTTAAAAATGTGCTTGTATCCTATGAATTCTTCATTACAGATAAGGTGATTGATCAACCGTGCTAAGGTGGCGTCACAATAGCTTGGCGCCTCAGGCAACACGCTATCCTGGCACCACCATTAACACATTCAGCAAAGACGAACTACAGCAGGAGATGGGTCGACCATGATAATTCAAAGGTAGTGCCAGATTAGCTTGGCTTGAATTATCATGGTCGACCCATCTCCTGCAACAGGTGCATAGTCGTTAGATAACGCCTCCAAAATTTGGAGATTACGTGCGTCGGGCTGAATGAGTTAATCATAGCAAACTATATTTCAAGCAATGGGTGTATCAGGATGAAACGGGTTAACAAGTGTACTTGTGTACGTTCATCTCTAAAAAGAACAAGTGTGAACTTCAAATTGGATGTGAAGTACCTACTCATATTTTCCCCACAAGTCTACACCACAAAACCGTGGGCGAACGTTAGCAGTTTTAAGTATAGAACAATGAAATCTTTTAGCGGGAATCTGCACGCTACTGCCCAATGGCTACTTGATCAGACCATAAATAAAGCACGCACAAACTGAGACCCCCACCAAAACTTCACTACGTATGAAACAAAATGTTCTGAGGAGCAATGGCACTCAACACTTTGATAAAATGATGACTGACCAAAGTGGAGGATAAAGTAACAACCAAAACTATATCAAAGTAATCGGACACGCTGGAAAATGATTGTACATTGCTTAACGTCCTGACAGCAACAAGGCTTTCTGAGGACGTGCCTGCACTGCTGGTGAAAAACAACAGAACATTGAATGTATGTTGCCAGCCGGTCAAATATGTTAAATAAACCTAACACATGGGGCCTAAATAAAGCCAAGACCATTTAGCAACACACATCCAATATCAAGAGCTACAGGCAGTGCAGACAGTAGGGAGAGTTTTAAAAAGGCAAATACAGGTGAATGGACAAAGGGTAGACAGAAACACATGCCCCAGAATAGAGAGAAAACCCCACCCTGTGGGGCTGACCAGGGTGACCCTGGGAACTAAAAAATACCTAACCCCACCCAAGTCCCCCAAGGCGGACCCGGGTGGGGTGGAAACGCTGGAAAAAAATCTGCAAAATAGTTACAAAATTAAAAAGTCTGCAAAATACTGATAAAATAAAAATGTGACAAAACGTTACTTACATATAAACCAAAACATTCCCAAGTGTCCATAATGTAAAAAATAATCTGTACAACAGCAAAGACAGTTCAATAACAAAGTGACGCTCCAGCTAAAGCAATGAGCCTCCCGACTGAACGTTCTCTCTCGCGTGTTCAAACTGAAACTGAAGTCTCTTTAGCACACTTTTCAAACCTCCCTGGTCTCAGCCCAGTGCACAAAGAACTAACCAAAAATTTGCCTCCCCCTAGATATCCATTCATTCATCTGTTCCGACTTACTGTCACCACTACTTATTTAGAGACTAAAAACCCTTCATTTGCGACATTTAATAAACACAGATGTATAGTGCTCAGCGAGAGGCAAAAGTCATCATACCCCCCCCCCCCCCCCACACACACACACACACACTTGGGGGGCCCATGAGGATCTATGCCTCATGCAGAGCGTCTCACAGGGGTTGGCCGACCCCTGGGAAACTTTGCACCTAGGGTTCTTTGTCCCACAGTGCTAATCACAGGCCCTGGAGCAGGAGTACACAACGGCTGGACATTAAGACGTCGAGTGGGGGTGCATTTCGAACCAACGTAATGCCTGTCGATTCATGTTGACACGACCACCTGGCCTACGAGAAATCCCTTTTGCTTCCACCGCCAGCTGCAGGTGAATGTTCGAACAATGATAGCTCAGGAAAAGTGCCGAATGTAGTGTCAGCGACCATTATTGACGCGACGAGCCTTCGGAATTCGTTCCTTCGGCACTGATACCACGAGATATCATTTCACACTATACTGCGACAGCAGTGCCTATGGGAGCATCAAACTAGTCAGCAATACCCATCGTTCCATATCATTGCAAAATATGCTGATCGCTCAGTCAGTACTTCTGAGCAGTCATGATCGATCCATGTCCGGCAACATCGACACTTAATATAGAGATTGGCCTCGGATATGAAACGGCTAATGTGGTTGCCAAAGAAACAGCTCTGAGGATTGGGGGTGGGGTGTTGATAAGGGACTGACATAACGTGAGATAATTTTTGAGTGCGTTCAATCAAGTCAAACATTATCGCCACAACAGCGCATGCCGGGTCGGCATGACTGAACTGGCTACTTTTAACTCTGTCAAGGTGGTTGCCAACCCCCCCCCCACCCCCCCCCCCCCCCCCCCCCCCCGCGAAATGAATCTCACAGTATGCGCCAGGAATGGGATGCGCGAATGTGCAAATCCCCAACACCCGCTCCTAAACCGACTCGAAATGTTTGCCGATGTGCATGATCTTGCCATATTAAAACAGAGTAAAATATCTTCCCATGCAACAATTCAAGCAGACGGATGCAGGACACGATGCACGTCCGTGCAGTGACAGCTCGCATTTGATTCTGTGAAGTAAACTTCGTGTGCACAGCACATCGACTATAACTTAAATTTTCCACAGCACGATGTGTAAACTTGAATTAGTAGTAGTAGTAGTAGTACGATGTGTAGATTCTCGTGGGACCCTACAGCCGCAAGAGCCCATGACAAACCACGCCTCTTGCAGATGGATAAAAGATTAACCCATAAAACCCCGACACAAACATCAGGATGTGGAAGACCATGATAGTTCAAGTGAGATACAGAACAGCTTGGCGTCTACACCGCCCTTGACCTATCAGATTATAACCTATCGCCCTTGACCTATCAGAGACGGATCATAGCCCATGGCTACTATGCCTATGGCGCCACGCTAATCTGACACCACCCTTGAACTATAATGGGTGATCTGTTTCCAGACAGTGACAGATCTGCGAGGATATCTTTAAAAAAAAAAAGAGTTATTTTCATCCTCTGGGTGTAATGAGTTAAATCGCTATAAAAATGAAAAGAAAAGTAGGCCTAGTGTCTGATCAGCTGTTTGTGTGTGTGTGTGTGTGTGGGAGGGGGGAGTTTGTTGTTGCGTCATGTTATGCGAATCAACGAAATATCCGAAGATCTCAGGGCACTCCAAAACAAGTGTGCGTTAATTAATTTTTTCCCCAACCTACTTGCCTAACAATCAACCAACCGAAAATGCCCAGACCTGCTCTTAAACCCCCACCCCTTTCACCCACCACCCGCAGGCAGCTACGCCTCCGTGAACATTAGAAAACCCCTCGTAAATTATAAACCTGGACAACGCCATTATAGAGTCAACATTTAAAACCCCTCGGTCTCAATATGAGCAAAGTGAGAAATAAATCCAACCGCTCACAGCGGAGGCATTGGTATGGTGTAAATACGCCCCTGCGTAATGCAAGGGCTCACGAGAATCTATGCCTTTCGCAGATGGAAAGCTTTGCACAATGGACCGTCTCCACAGCTGTCCCTGCCATTGAGTGCCTGTTGCCTAGGCCTCTATGTCGTAACTTGAATTCGACTAACCTCCCTCAATCTGAAAATGCAAATTGAGTCGATTTCTGCCAAATTCAGACACTAGTTCCCAAATACCCCCGCGACTGCATGAGCTCATGAGTATCTATGCGTCGTGCAGATGGACGCCGCTGAGCTCCGGTCACCCCCAAGGGACCTCCTGATTACCCAATCTTGAGTAACTTTGAGTCACTAGTCAAGGCTGTTTGCGACCGCATACAAAGCCTTATTTGCCGCTTGTATTACATAGGGTTATGAGAGTTTTTCAGCGTGTGGCAGCTTGGTCCTCTTTCTTCAGTGTGGCGGGACAGTCATAGCTTGAAACACCTTCCTCTGCATGAGGTCACATGTGCCCCTTCAACCGTGTAAATACGCCCCTGCGTAATGCAAGGGCTTTCGCAGATGGAAAGCTTTCCACAATGGACCGTCTCCACAGCTGTCCCTGCCATTGAGTGCCTGTTGCCTAGGCCTCTATGTCGTAACTTGAATTCGATTAACCTCCCTCAATCTGAAAATGCAAATTGAGTCGATTTCTGCCAAATTCAGACTAGTTCCCAAATACCCCCGCGACTGCATGAGCTCATGAGTATCTATGCGTCGTGCAGATGGACGCCGCTGAGCTCCTGTCACCCCCAAGGGACCTCCTGATTACCCAATCTTGAGTAACTTTGAGTCACTGGTCAAGGCTGTTTGCGACCGCAATCGCATACAAAGCCTTATTTGCCGCTTGTATTACATAGGGTTATGAGAGTTTTTCAGCGTGTGGCAGCTTGGTCCTGGCTTTCTTCAGTGTGGCGGGACGGTCATAGCTTGAAACACCTTCCTCTGCATGAGGTCACATGTGCGCCTTCAAGCGTGTTAGATTCTCACGAGCCCCTGCAGTTGAAAGGGGAAATGAGAACCTGCGCTAGCAGTTTCCGTGCCGCTTTCAGATGGAAGGCTGAGTGTAAACTGGGGGGAAGGGGGGGGGGGGGAAGGAGGAGATACAGTGGTTGTCTCGCTCGATTTGCTGTGCAGGTCGAGGGAGACAATCAGTGTGGGGAGAGAGAAGACAGTTACTTTTTGTGCTAGGCCTATGTACACTCTGCTGAACGTAACCAGGGAAGAACCAGTCTTGCTTGCTGGCACCCCGTTGGAGGAAGTGGAGTCCTTCACCTATCTCGGGAGCATCATAGACAAAAAAGGCGGCACTGGTGCAGATGTCAGAGCACGAATCGGTAAAGCCAGAGCAGCCTTTCTCCATTTGAAAAAGGTGTAGAGTTCCAGAGAGCTGTCACAACACACCAAAGTTCGGATTTTCAAATCCAATGTAAAAGCAGTTCTACTATATGGAGCAGAAACTTGGAGATTGACAAAAACCACAGTCAACAGAGTACAGACCTTCATGAACAGTTGCCTTAGAAGAATTTTGAAAATCCACTGGCCAGAGAAGATCAGCAACGTCAGACTGGGAGAGAACAGAGCAGATAACAGCAGAGAATGAAACTGGGCGAAGATGATAGGGATGGATCGGTCACAGTCTGAGAAAGCCAGCTTCCAGTATCATTAGGCAGGCATTGTCATGGAACCCCCAGGAAATGAGGTAGGCCGAGAAACTCCTGGCGTCGAGACCTCCAAGCAGACAGCAAGAGACTGGGAACCACCTGGAGTAGAATCGAAGGAGAAGCACAGGACAAGAGTTGCTGGAGGTCTCTCGTCGACGGCCTATACCCGGGTAGGGGTGACAGGCGTAAATAAGTAAGTAAGTATGTACACTCTACAGTACACTGCCAGCGCCAAATGTATGAAAGCCTGTGTCTGGAAGTTTCAAAACTACACAGGCACTATCCTAGCCGTTGAACTATTAGAAACTAGACATTTTATTGACGGCTGATCATTTCTGGCCACCAAATTTTGTAATATGGCCACAATGCTAAGAGAACAATAAATTTTACACCATTGTCATCTGTATGTTGAAGAGCTACAACAAAAATGTGTGGTCATTAGGGAGAATACTATGATACAAATGTGAGTATGTTGGCAGATTAGATGCAATTGCACACCAACTGCAATCTGTGTCCATTATGACCAAAATGATCAGACTACTCATTACACAACAGGAAGGAAAAGATGCGTAATAGTTATTGTCTTTTCTCATTTTCAGCAGCAGTCAACAGGTTAACCCCGTTGTGCAAGCAGCCACTTGTGTTTACAGTACCAGCAGCTTCATGTACGAAAGGGGTTGGCAAAGGGTTAACTCTATATACACACGTATTGCTACACAGGGTTCATATCCGTTTATGGTCCATTCACCTGGAACACTCGCCCTCTCTCCGTCAGAAACACTCTCTCTCTCCTCCTTCCAGTCCGCCCTCAAAACTCACCTCTTCCAACAGTTCTAGCACTATAATATCACCACACCCCCACCCCAAGCTACTGTTGTGCTGTATTTGTGGTACGCGAGTTGTGAGTGCACGCTTACAGTTATAATTATTATAATATAAGCACATTACAAATACCGTAATTATTATTGTTACTATATTTCGAGCATGCACCATTGGCACATCATTTCCTGAAATAACCCAAGCTGAGGGGCCAATGACCCACAGGTTTCTGTAGGCAAAGGGGCCGTTGTATTTTGGCAGCTGGCAAGGTGGTGGTTACACACACTTGTGGAAGTTGTGCCCCCCCTCCCCCCTACCTTTTGGGCATTTCGGCAGTTGGTGAGAAGGCTCATACAAATGCTTGGCCCATACAGTTTCAGAAATGACAATGAATTTGAATAGGATCAGCCTGCAGTGACCTTCACCTACAGTTTTCATGAAGTAACTATCAGATTCTATTGGTGAAAGAAAGCGAGGATCAATGGGCAAACCATGTGTATGCAACAATTTCTATTTACATCCAATGCTGCTGCAAACCCATAATGTTTGTCATCTTGGAGGCAACACCAACACATTTATGGTCTTAATTTATTCAACCAAAGCTATATCAAAATGAATTAAGATTTTGAGGAACTGAAGCAGTCACTACAAAACCAAAGGGAATGTAAAATAAATAACATCTGTAAAGGAGTGACTAGAGAAAACACGACAAATCAAATAACAAGCTCAAGCAGTTTCTTAATAGGTTCGCCTCAGCACACCTGCTACACCAAATGGCACACTTGAGCTACAATAAAACAGAAAATCTAACCAACGAACACCCTTCTGAAAGCACAGTTCAAGACACGTTTTGGGTTATTTTTATCTGCAGGAGACACAGATTCACATAAGCTCTTGCAGTTACAGGGACTTATGCGAATCTATGCCTTACTCAAATTACGGCCGTTTTTATTAACCCCCTTATACATGCTGTCACTGGTACTTAAATTTAAACTGATGGCAGCATGCACAAGGCGGTTAAGCTAACAAACAGTGATTTTTGGTCCACTGATGAACAGGTTCAGGTAGGATTATAGCCTTGAGGGAACCCTGACAATGCATTTAATAAGCAAGAAATGAGGGCTTTCCTTAATCTACCTCCAAGTCGGTCATGCCTGCCTGACCCACAATGCTACTATAGTACTAAGAAAGGAGGCATAGATCTTCAAGAGTACTTACAGTCTTCTGCTCTTCTTAACCCTTTGTGTGTCAGATGTGGTTTTTGTTGCAATCCTACAGGAATCACCGCAACAAAAACCACTACCGGCAAAACCCCACTGAGCGTGTATCTACAGGTACCATTTACAGTATCATCTGCTGCATATACAAGCGAGTTAAATGTATGATTATGAATCCAGTTTATCCACCTACAGGTTTCTCTTTACTTACTAATTTATGTATGTGTGCCTCATGCCAAGGCAGCAGTCAACAGTCTATGAGTATGATAGATTATTAAGGCTACATGTATTCCCAGAGGAAAGGAGATCAACTACAAACGACTGCTATGTGCTACTAAATCAGTAAACGAAAAAGGTTCTCATCTACTAAAGAGATAATGGCCTCTCTAACAGTAAAATACAAACGACTAATATATAGTAATAATATAGAAGCTGTTAAGCAATGTAACCAAATACACATGAATGTAAAATCACTGTCTTTGAGTTTGACACATGTGTTGGACGTTGATTTGTTTGGCAGTTACACGCGTGGCTACACATATCAAACTGTGAAATTGACTTCACAGCTTAAGTCACCCACAAGTTTGTAAATCTCTACACAAATTCAACAGTACAGTTTAACCCATTCAGCCCTGACAGACTACAGCAGGAGATGGGTCGACCATGATAATTCAAGGATAGTGCCAGATTAGCTTGGCGCCTGTCAGCGCCAAGCTGATCTGGCACTGCCCTTGAATTATCATGGTTGACCCATCTCCTGCAACAGTTGCATAGTCGTTAGATGATGCCTCCAAAATTTGGGAAATACCCAAATTTGGGAAATATTTGCGCCGGGCTGAATGAGTTAAAATCAATCTGGAAAAAACTGTGAGTAATGTTTGTTTAAATGTTCTAGACTTCCAGAAACAAGTGCGTGCAACACGAGAAACTGCAGCATACTTAAAATTGAAAGTTAAACTGTGCATTGGTACCTTACAGAAAAGTTACATAAGTGTAACAAGATGCATAATGGTTAGCAAATAATACAATTACTGGTAGCTAGAGGTTAATACATGACAACAGTTCAGCAGTGAGTTTGCTGCACTTCCGTATGCTGTAAGTTAAAATGAGGATTAAAGTAAAAAAGTAGGCAAAGTTACCTTAACAGTAAGAGAATTGGTACATAACTACAATAATTACAGAATAAGCAGAGCCTGAAACTGCAGGATCTCTTACATTTTATGACAGGCAACAGGACCCATTAAAAACTTACACTAGTGGACACCTTGATCAGTTGCAAGTGCAGCTGCCGAGTTAGGCTTCTCTTCTGAAGATGGAGTGAACACAAAGGTATTGCACATCTGCTTATTTACTGGTAACCATATTGCTGTCAGTACCACTTTCCTGTCAATGTGATTTCTGCAGGAATCACACTGACAAAAAGAGGTACCAAGAGTCAGAGGGTTAAAGCCTGATCAGTTTAATTGATGAAAAATTATTCGACCTGTCAATAAAGCATGCATGCCAGGTCAACTTATTCCACTCATAAAACTGGTGTAGACTTAAAAATCAGCAAATGCACACTGTATCTGATGATTTGCTTAGCCCATCTTACACCTTCAGAATTTTTGTCAAACCCTGAAACTCACAGATTCCCCCCGTAAGTGTTGTGCTTGATTCAAATGTGAAAATAATCACCTTCTACAGTTCTGAAATACTTTGACATGTCACAACATGCGAAACTGTGCTATTCTTTGTTTTATTAGAATTATCTTTAAAAATGTTCTAACAAGTCTGCTACATATCAGTGACATCATAGTCGTAGTCATACACAGTAGTGATTATCATGAATCCGAGTTCACCTCCTACGTAGGTGTACCTTGCTAATTTATCTGATAAACAGTCCTCTAAATACTGATACAAACATAAATGTCATGTCGCTTTTACGCATATTCTAGAATAGGGGTTATATCAGCGCCCACGAGCTTATAAATAGACATGATCGCAAACGGAGCGGGATTTACTTGGCGAGTAAAACACAATAAGCTACGCCTACATCATGGAAACATTCCTAGTAAATTACTGCTGTAATCGTCAACAGACATGTTAGTATCAAGGATTAAATGTCAAAATCAATTATGTTGCTGTTACAGACTGGGCGTGGACCTAACTTGACACTAACGGTTCCGATCTACGGTTCAGTACGTCTGGCTTTGTTGACACTCCGACTTCCTTTGTTCGCGGCTGATATTCACCCGGGAATTATCTCCAGCTGGAAGGTTAAACCGCGATAAAATGAGAAGCTGGGGATACGTACATATACAGATAAGTGTCTGTAGCAACTTACGTCCATGTCATCAGCTGATCTGAACAGTACGGCTGTCATTTGAGGACGAAGTGTTTGTTTAGTCGTGACAACAGTCTGCCATCGTGCCTATTTTTAGTGCGCCTGTTCCCCACTTCCATTCAGGGTTATGAACTGCATCTCAGCAGCTGCCGACGTGATCAGACATGAACTCAGGCGCTACACCCTTTGACAACAAGTCAGGTAGATCATAACTGCTCACCGTTGCGGCCGACTTGCGGAAACAAAGACAGGTCGGCAGAAATAAACAAAAGTTACAAAAGCAGACGGCCAGACAGAAACCGACATGACCTTCGTACCGACCAATCAAAACAGCTGAAAGATGTTCCGAGAGACAGCGCACCAGCATGATACAGAATCAAAACAAAGTGAAACCTACAAAATTCACAAGACAGCCACTTATTTGGTGACAAAATGTGTTTAGAGCGCACTGCTTCGTCTTTTTCGCGACTTCCACGCTATGTTTCAGTCATGATCGCAGACATTTCTTTGTTGAGTCATTGTCTGCTACTGAGCAAAACAAATGCTACTTCAGCACAAAAGAAAACACACGGAAAAAGCAGCGATCGGGACAAACTTACAGCGATCAGACTCCCAAATCGGTCAGAAAGTGCAACTACACTGCAGACCGTTAGTGAAATGTCACTTCAAGCGGTACTCACTGTTAGTTAGATGCTCAAGCGTCGCGTCTGGGGAGACATGTGCTCCTCTAGCCCGCCATGACAAAAGATTTCAGCCTCACTGTGGTTGTGAATATCTGTGCGTGGTAATTAGGGTCGCAGCGCCACCTAGGGAAATTGCCGCGGTGTGTTGTCAGCACGCGGGCTTACCATCAGACGAACGGTTTGGGACCGTTATACGTTAGGCTTGAAACCTGACGGTTTCCTCAATCTCAGGACGTAAATGAGACAGGTCTCTCACGAATTCTCATACTGACAGCTACTCCCGCAGTCGGCAGACTGAATCGGCTCCTGAGAATCTGTCAGTCCGCCTTTCAACCAGGCGGCTTTTAGTCATAGTCATACCAGTTGAGCTTTCTGCGCGCCTTCTCACCACGGCACACACCACACACAGACTGACAGTGCCGTTTAGTGGACGCGGAAGTGCGACACGTAAAATTGAGACTGATGTATCACCGTCCGTGACTCATCAATACAGCGATCTGTCGAATCAATCAAACTAAAAAGGTTGCCGGTGAAAAAAAAATCGCCCTACATACTGACAGACACTGAAACTAGTTGTACTGAGTAAGTCACAACTGCCCGGACTTCAGGTAAGGATCTCCGAGCGGTTCGGCCGGCTTAGCAAGAAAAAGTAATCGAGGTACACGTCACTTAGCAAAATCAAGGTCGCTGACTGGAGAGCCATGATTACTAAAAACATGAACAGTACAGGTCGATGAAGGAGTCAAGTTGAATCGTCAATGCCGCCCTTCCACTGACTGACCGGCGGCCAGACCCCCTCCCCCACCCAGAACTTGAAATACACGTACCCGGCAATGCGAATTGGGTATAGGGACGGAAGGTCTAATAAAATTAACTTGTGCTAAACTGAATGGGAGGCCAAGGTATCCCCGGCCCACCCTGGCCCCTCCGAATTTTGACTGATTTTCCGGAGCCGGTTGAACTATGAGTATCGTCTTGTCAGTCCCCCATCAGTCACTACTACATAAATAGGAATTACTAACTAACTGACCTTTTGCAGTCAGTTTCAGTTCTATCTCATTTCAAGATTCAATTAAACCATATTTCTGAAAAGAGTGAGAACATTGTTTTACTTGTGGTGTCGGCACATATTCAGTCTCTCCATGTTTGTTTTTCAGTGTCTTTTTTTTTTTTTTTTTACAGCGTCGTCAGTAAGTTAAGGCATTGGTTAACTGAAGATACTTAGGAATTTATCTGATCATAGTAGTGTTACACGTATATTAGTTCAGTGGCAAGTTTCTTTGTGTGCTGATCTGTGACTCATTTAGTTGGACATACGGCCTAGTAGATTGAGCTTGCCTGCGCTGAGACGCACTGACTAAGCAAGGTGCTCAGCCATAATGGAGCACATTGCCGCTTAGAGGCTGACGCAGGACTAAGCTCACTCATGCAACTGGACGAAGCATAACACGCAGACCAAGTGAATACACTTTAATGATCATGTGGTAGCTTTGTGTCGAATGACTAACGTTGTTTGTCACCTTCGCGGACAGCTATGGATGTTATGCCGCGGTTTCCCAGACGACGCTAAGCCGGCTGACCACTCAGTCAGCCACTCCGTCAGGTCCTGCCATCTGCAAGTGACGTAGATTGTTACGAGCCAGCCGGTGGGCCGCCCTCCGGGCACTCGCCACGCACTGCCAAGTCAGTCTGCACCTCAGTCCGGCTGACCGTGTACCATAGTCTATTTGCTCTGGAGACGCACGCCGGAATCATCGTTTGTGACAAAGCGGGTGACTGTCCAATGTGGGTCATCTGTGTCGCCAAAGTGAGCAACCGGCATGAGTGTCTGGTTGGCCGGAGAGGTGGGAAGGGTAGCTCGGAGGGGCCCGCGGCCGGGGCCGGCCGCTACAGAGAACCGGCCGGGGCCAGTTGCATGAGTGAGCCGGCTTAGTCCTGCGCGGCCACCGTAATAAGGGGTGCACCGTCCTTGAGTGGCTGGCGCAGGTCTAAGCTCACTCAACTCACGCGACCGGGAACGGAGTGAGAGTGAGGGCCCTGCCCCCCCCCCCCCCCCCCCCCCCCCCATCCTGCACCCCAATGAAAAGCATGTGGGCCCTACATGTACCCCCAATATTTGTGGATTTCAAGTTGTTCAGAACTTTGTTTCAGTGGGGGATAAAGAAAATCATAAGATTTACAACTTGAGTTGATATTTTCGAGACTGAACGACTATGGTCCCTCCCCCTCCCCCCCCCCCCCCTCGCCTGCAGCGCCGTGAAATGCCCTATATTCGCCTGGTCACTTTAAAACCAAATAGTACTAACCCCTCGCCTGCACCCGGCAATGCGCACGAGGTCATCGGGCCGACATCGGCCGCCGTTGCCGGTCAGTCCGCGCACTTGCGTGCTTACTTACGTGCGCGGGCCAACATCGGCCCGACGACCTTGTGCGCATCGGAAGGGTTCACCTGGTGATGGAGAGCGATCTGGACAGCCAAAGGGGTTTTGTACGGCTGACGTACGGTGATTAAATCACTAGATATCGAATGACTGATCAAGGAAATTTGATGGGCGGCTGTCAAATGATAACTCAAAGCGTCCCCGGGATCCACCCGGAAGTTACTGGTCTTAATTGGGGACTGACGCAATCAACTTGGAACGCGGAATAGACGAGGATAGCTCATAAACTATCAACATCGATATACAGGGTCGCTTCAGTCATTTGCTGAGCCATCATGTGAAGTATCCTAAGTTATAGCAGGGTAAGAGGAGTGTTTGGTGGGGGGGGGGGGGGGTCACAAAAGGCCAGGAATGGGGTGTAGTGAAGTTGACTGACAGTGAAATGCAAATGTCATCTGACACTGGTTGTCTCCCTCGGCGATTCGTCACCGCTGATCTAGCGGTAGCGGCGAATCGAAGGTGACAACCAGTTTCAGTGCGGATGTCACCAGTCTCTGAGTGCCGATGGCATTGACGAAGACGTTTCACTTTCAGTGAGGCGCAGAACCGACCCGGCGAAAGCGATAGGTCACTGAGAGGTGGTCACTGATACCGCTGTGCGCTCGAGAGGGCTGTCCCGATATGTGACCAGTGGTATACACATATAGTATCAATGCAATTTAGGATGAGTAACAGTCAGTTGCTGCCACTCCCCTACACCTGGCGCTTTTCCCATGGCACCTCAGTAAAACCACCCGGCTTCACATATTCAGTGGAGAAAAAAATCAGTGAAAGGTGGGGGTAGTGATTCCGATAGCCGTGCTTAGAAGGGTAAGCCTTATTGGATTTATCATATTGTATTTTATGCTTATTTTATCTTGTTTAGTCTTATGTATACCTATGTTCCACGTTGGGTGGAATTGTGGAGAAGAAAACACACACACACACACACACACACACACACACACACACACACACACACACACACACACACACATGGAGACAAAAGCCTCCGAGTGGGCCGGTTACCTACCATTTTATGTGAAAATGGGTTCCCATATTTCTATTTATTCTAGGGCTCTGGAGTTGATGCGAATGTTTAGAACTCACCTTATAACTAAGCTCTACAACTTAAAATAAAAAAGACATTTTCTAGAAACAGAGCCACTGGATGGAGAAAAAAATGGGTTTCTATCAATAAAGTGGGTGCCTCTCACACAAAAACTGGAACTACAGTGAAAATGGGTGTCCTAGTCAAATCATTCATTTTAGCATGGACTATCTCAAGAAAATTAGGTGTCTGTAATAAGGTAAAGTTCACGGAATATTTGATGCTTCTTTTCCACATTTATTTGATTGTTGCGGTCTTTTTTTTTTCAACTTAATGTGTATTCCTTCTTTTTCTTCCTGCATTAAAAATGTCAAGCACAATGACACAACACACAGTGAACAAATACCTCACTAAACATACCTCTGATTGATTTTGTCATGATTGTTTGGGTGGGGTTGTGTGTATGGTGGGGGGGGGGGGGGGGTCATCACTTTTGGTTTTATAGAGCTGCTGAATGCTCTCTTATGAATGAAAGATTTTCATTATCCATGGAATCAGTAGGTCATTTCAGAGGCACGCACCGAGTTGCACGTCAAACCACTCACAAATACACATTTGGAATGCACCAGATGGATCCAGTTGGCCAAGTCCCACATTCCACACTATAGGACAGCAAAGACTGACAAGCAATCGCGGTGTTTATGGCGCGGTACAAGGTTTAAAACTAAGAAACTGTTGGTTTTAGAAGCGTGTTGGGCAACAGTTTTTATTAAAAAGGTTTTAAAACCTCTTTAAACTCAACTTTTGTTAATGTTAAACGTGTTTTCATTTACAGGCGTGTCGTAACTGTTATGAATCTATTCCAACGTAATAGTGCTGGATATTTTTCCCATTGTCGCCTTCTCTCCTCGCTCAGCATCGACTTTCCAGCCCTTCCCTCAAACGGGCAGCATTCACACAAACAATACTTTACTATTACACCCTTTGGTTTTTTTTTTCTCTGACCTAGCATTACATCGAAAAATGGTCCATCCAAGCCTGCACTCTTCATACTGCACTAAACGACCGATTGCAGCAGACGACGCATGTAACAACACTGACTGTGTGACGTCATTTGCATTCAATCAATTTGGGCATACAATCTGACAGGAGTTGCAGTCGAAACGAAAGCATAACACCAACAAACCCACAAACAAAGCAACAGGTTGAACCAAAAGGTCGGGCAGAACACAAGACAACAACAGCCTCACCCAAAGTCTATACGTCCTCTCTCACACTGCGCACTCATACAATCACTTCACTTCTTAGCAACCGGCGCACGATTATAATTATAGGCTAAGTCACTGGTGAACAAATACATAGCTCTCAAATTGATCTCTCTCACGCTGCACACTCGTACAATCACTTCACTTCTTAGCAACCTGCGCACGATTATCATTATAGGCTAAGTCGCTGGTGAACGAATACATAGCTCTTAAATTTGTGACATGACCTCCCTCCACATCACCCCGGAAGTACATCACAACTCAACACTTTTTTAACAAAACAACCACACCCTCAAATAACAAACCTAATTTTGTAGGAACATAAACAATTTACTCCCTCAAACAACTAAATTACACCACCACCACCACCACCCCCCCACCCCACCCCCCTTCCCCACCCTTCCTGACCCATATCAGCTATGAAGTTATTTATAGCTGAGAAGGGTGATGTCACACACACAAGCCCATTTTCGGGGTTCTGTGCACGCGCGCGCGCGCGCACACACACACACACACACACACACACACACACACACACACACACACACACACACACTGCTGGGAGGGACAAGTTCAAACACACTAGAGGCGTGTCTGTTAAGCACAAAAGTGCATGTGTTAACGCCAAAATGAGAAAAACTGATCTTTTTATTTTTTTATGAATCTTTACCCCAAGACAATGCAGAAACAACCCTCAGAAAAAATGGGTGTCTGACTTGGGCACCCAGAGTTTTACACACACCCATTTTCCATAAGGATGGTAAAGACAGTCACCCATTTCAGGTCTTTTGTGCACACACACACACACACATGGAGACAAAAGCCTCAGAGTGGGTTACCTACCATTTTATGTGAAAATGAGTTCCCATATTTCTATTTATTCCAGGGCTCTGGAATTGATGTGAATGTTTAGAACTCACCTTATAACTAAGCTCTATAACTTAAAATAAAATAGATATTTTCTAGAAACAGAGCCACTAGATGGAGAAAAAAATGGGTTTCTACCAATAAAGTGGGTGCCTCTCACACAAAAACTGGCACTACAGTGAAAATGGGTGTCTTCTCAACATTAGGCGTCTGTAATAAGGTCAAGTTCATGGAATACTTCTTTTTCACATTAATTTTTGTTTTGTTTTGTTTTTTCAACTTAATGTGTATGTATACATTAACATTTTTAACATTGTATGGTGCAAAATTCAATGAACACTGGCCTGTAACCTTTCGATTATGATTATGATTTTTACAGAGGAAATCTTTTAAACATTGCTACGTTTTGTCTGAAGCAAAACAGTTTATCATGGCATTTATGTGAGAATTCTGGAAATTAAAGGACTTTCTTTTTATGTCCTCTGGAGTTTGAGACAAACAGCAACAGAACATTTTGAATATTAACCCTTATCATTCGGAATACACCAGTGTGTGCAACAAGTGTGACTAAAATAGTCTAAGGATAGTGCCAGAATAGCTTGGCGCCTCTAGGCGCCAAGCTATTGTGGCACCACCCTTGAACTAATGTCATTGGTCTATGTCCTCATCTGTAAGTTCTGTAATGTAGCTTGCATATATATATATATATGGCAGTGTACAAATTTGAAGCCTTTAGCCTCAGTATGATGCGGGTTAAAAAGTGTGGAAAAATATGAAAGATAGAAAAAGACCCAGACAAAGAAACTAACACTTAACTTATTCTACCCCAGACACACCACAGCAAAATAAAGATCGACCATGATAGTTCGAGGGTGATGCCAGAATGGCATCACCCTTGAACTATCCTGGTCGATCTGTGTCATGCCCTGCAATGCAGTTTTCAGAAGATGACTTCAACATTTGGGGATTCTGGTCTTGGGGTAGAATGAGTTAAAATGACAAAAAAAGAACACTGACATTAATTAATTAACTGACAACATAAGAAATCACTTGAAACTTCAGCCTTTATTAATCACATCAAAGGTGCATGCATATAAAAACACAGTAATTGTTTGTAAACACTTCAAATCAAACAATCAAGAGCAGTCAAACCTTTTTCTGCCAACTTTGTGATGAGGAAAACTAGTTCTTGCCCAAGTTCGGCACGTAAAGGGTTTCCGCAACTTATGTGCCTCTATTCATAAAATGGAGAGAGAAATATAATACTGAGTTCTAGCAAGTGCGACAATAAAGTTTAGCCGAGTTGGTATACCTCGTCTAGTGCCTAGGCCACCGTTAAACGCACCAGCGGTTCCAATGTTGCTATTTTGGCACCAGACCGGTCGCTCAGATGCAATGGGCAACCTCGGAGAAAGAATCACGTGAGCGTCGTTTGATTGCTGCAAAAGAACATGAATAAAGAATAAACCCTTTCCCATATATGCAATCCGGCAATAATGCATCCATCCTTATGCTAGCACCACGAAACATTATGCGATTTGGCAGATTGGAAAAATAGCTTTTTAAAATTCTCAATGGAGGTGATTTTGCGACATCTGCGTCGTTTGCAGCAGAAAGCACCGTCATAGTTGAAGTTCGAGAAATGAGCGCACTACATGTACAATAGACTTGATTCAGTGGTGTGGGGCATGACACAAGCCTCCGCCATCTCAACACAAAACTGGCGTGTTCGGGGAGGTAAAAGTTAAAACCGCAAACGAACCTTTTTTTCAACTGCGATCACAATCTTCCGCGTGAACGTACGAGACCACACTACAAGTGCAGAAGCCAACCTGTGTGCACAGTTCTGGTGCACATGACCGTTCCGAGCGACCGGTCTGGTGGGAAAATAGCAACAATGGCGCCGCTGGTGCGTTTAACCTAGGTAGAGGGCGAGGTATACCAATTCAGCTAAAGTTTATGCTTCCTGTGACTTTTGAAACAATGCACAGTATGCAAAGTGTACTTTATAGTAACAAAAAAAAAAGTTACAGACATTTCCAAAATGATCCAGGTATACATCAGATAAAAACAAGCTATACACACTGAAATAATAACACTCTTGTAATAATTCTTTATCATGTTGACAATGGTTTCTATTCTGGGGCATGTGTTTCTGTCTACCCGAGGTCCATTCACCTGTATTTGCCTTTTTTAAACTCTCCCTACTGTCTGCACTGCCTGTAGCTCTTGATATTGGATGTGTGTTGCTAAATGGTCTTAGCTTTATTTAGGCCCCATGTGTTAGGTTTATTTAATGTGTTTGACCGGCTGGCGACATACATTCAATGTTCTGTTTAGTTGGTTGTTTTTTTTTCACAAGCAGTGCAGGCACGTCCTGAGGAAGCCTTGTTGCTGTCGGGACGTTAAGCAATGTACAATCAATCAATCAATCTTATCTTATTATTGTTTTTCGTCCCGATTGGTTGTACATTGCTGAACGTCCTGACTTTTTCAGGACGTGCCAGCACTGATAATGAAGGGGGAAAAAATAAAATAAAATAATGAACAGAATATTGCATGTATGTCGCCATAAACCTAAGACCATTTAGCAACACACATCCAAAATCAAGAGAGACCCCCCCCCCCCCACTCCCCACCCCTCCCCCCCCCCCAAAAAAAAAAAAAAAAAAAAAAAAAAATTATTCAGACCCAAAAGGTGACTGCCAATCATGTAAAATGCAAAGAACTAACCAACAGAGAAATAAACACGCTTAGAAAAGACACACACAACACAATTTGCTAATATTTCGGGTAAATCCGCCTTGTCAAAACAGACAAACAAACAAACAGAGAGATCATTTGCTACTTATCTTTGTTCACATAAGGAATGTGCCCCATTCCTTCTGTGAATGAAGATAAGTAGCGACTGATCTCTCTGTTTGTTTGTCTCTTTTCAAGAGATACAGGCAGCGCAGACAGTAGGGAGAGCTTAAAAAAGAAAAATACAAGTTAATGGACCAAGGGTAGACGGAAACACATGCCCCAGAATTGAGAGGAAAACCCACCCTTTGGGGCTGACCAGGGTGACCCTAGGAACTAAAAAGTAGTTAACCCCACCCAAATCCCACAGGGCAGACCCGGGTGGGGGCCACTGTTTAGTTACAAAGTAAGGTTAATGTTACACAGTATACAAAATGATCCAGGTGTACATCAGATAAAAACACAGCTATACATGCTGAAAACAACCGAATAATAACATACTTGTAATAAATATTTATGTTGACAATGTTTGTTTCTTTTTATCTTATAGTCTTTCGTCCCCAACCGCTGTTCCATTTGCAGAGTTTTAAATGTTATACAGTATACAAAATGATCCAGGCGGACCAACCCCATAGTAGCACTCTTGTAATAAATCTTTATGTTGACAATGGTTTTCTTACCCCTTATTATTGTCTTTCGTCCCCAACTGTTGTTCCATTTGCAGTTTCATTTTTCAAAGTTTTAAATGTTATACAGTATACAAAATGATCCAGGCGGACCAACCCCATAATAACACTCTGGTAATAAATCTTTACGTTGTCAATGGTTTTCTTATCTTATTATTGTCTTTCGTCCCCAGCTGGCTGTTTATTTTTTCAATTATACAGTATACAAAATGATCCAGGCATCCATCAGACAAAAACAAGCTATACATGCTGAAACCAACCCAATAATAATTAACACTCTTGTAATAAATCTGTATGAAAACGAAAATGACGCGAGTGTTGGAGAATCTCAATTCATTTCTTTTGTAACTTTTTCAGTCTGTTGCGGATGTAATCCTTAATGTTTGTCCAGCGCCTATGTCTAAGTGCGGGCTCTTCTGCGATTGCCTGCTGTATCTCGGCCTTTCCAGGAAGTGTGTTCACGATGAAGTGTGTTTTGAAACGAGTTTGAACAGCTTTCTCTTCAGCTTTCCTCCATGGTTTCCTTGTAAATCTAGCTTTCTTTTGAACAGGAGCTGACGCAGTACTGTCATCATCAAAACTATCTAGATTGTCATCAGGCTCTGGAGTCTTTTCTCTGTCATGCTCATTGATTCCTGTGTTGTTGACTTGCTACTTGCTTCATTCACAGGTACTGTTTCCCCCGAGACCTCTCCGCTGCGAGTTTCTGATGTGTCTTCATTGTCAAAGTCAATCTCTTCATCATCACCCAGTTCAGCTCTAATGCAACTCTCAAAATCTATCATCCCATTGTTAACTGACAGAAGAATCATTGCCACTTTTGCCTTTTGAAGGACGTCTTGAGGTTGGCGGTAGATATGGCGATGTATCCGAATATCATGACCAAGGAAGTCTGCCAGCTGATCCTGGTCCAACTCCGAGATGGCCATTGACTGAGCCAAAGTTGCAACCTGCTTCCGTAACTGAGTAAATGTGAACATGGCTGGGTTTGACACTTGTGCTTGTAGCGCATGTTCCTTCAGAACATCATGGCCTCTGTAAGGCCTCTGACCAGAAGGTGTGGCAAAGATGTACTGGGAACCAGCAAGAGTTGGCACTTTTTTGCCTCATTTGAAGGATTCTGTCCACAGTTGTCATCATCTTCTTCGTCAGCAAAATGGGAACACTCCTATTAAACTTGCCTCTGATTTCCACTCACTGAAAATGATTCACCATTTTCTTCTTAACCTCTGTGAGATCTTTCAAGATATCTTGATTGGTGATCGATCCAATCTTAGCATTCTGGAAGTCTGATACCTTCATTCTCTGAACTTCTCCCCCTCGTTTTCGGTTGAAAAGTGATACAGCGCAAAGAGTTGCTTTAACCACTGTCGGATAATCTTCCGAAACCATCCTTGTCTCAAGAAGCTGTTGGACCTTCCTCACATCTTCACATGATGGGATCAGCTTGGGTTTGTTCATGGTCATTTTCCCGACTGACTGGGCTGCTGTAGCTGACACACAATCGTACCAGTCCCGTACATAGTCAAACCGCTGCGCCTCAGAGAGCTCCTGTCACCACCTGTCATCTGAACCATGCCCAAGCTGTTTGGATGCCTGCAACTGTTTGATCTGTGAACATTTTTTCAAAGCATAGCCTATGCGCATTGCGAGATTGCTTTTTTTGAACTGATGTGTGTCCTCATTAAATTCTGCTAGCTCTTTTACACCCAGTACAACATGATCAAAGCTAGCTGAATTGATCAAAGCATTTAAACTTGAGGTTTTCATTTCTGACCTCACTCTATGAATCATTAATAGTCTCCCTAACTCCCGCATCCTGGAGCTGATTTGCCCAGCCATGTGTTCTTCAATGTCCCTGCGGTCAAATAATCTCTTTCCATACTCAAGAAGCAAGGGGTCAGTTCTGATGAGACGGCTGATCTCATCATCTCTCTGTCTGGCTAAAACCTTATGATAGAAGGAAAAGTCAACGTCTAAGGGTATTGGAAGCATTAGCCTCCCACGTCGTGCTGCCTCACCTCTCTTAGCGAACTGAAACCCTCCTGGTTTCTGACAGCAACGTTTTGAGTGTACAGAGATCAGCGTTTTTTGATAGAGCCCTTTGCAATGGCTACAGGCGAGAAGGTCGTTTACCTTACTAGTTTTGGTGCGATACTTAGGAATCAAACATCCTGATTTCTTTTCAAGAACGGCAACGTTATGCATGTAATCACCCTCATCTTGTAGTCTGATCCATGCTTGAAGTCTTTGCTTTGTCCCTTTTTTCATCACCAAAATTTTAGCAACGTCTGCCTCATCTGCATGGACATCTTATAAGTGTGTGCTCGTTTTCAAGACAAGCTTGTTACACAATTTGCATGCATGTCTCTTGTCCCATTTGTACTTTCCTTTCCCTCTCTGCGACACGTGCACACCCGTTTCTTCGGTAAGCGCTCTTTCGCCACCCCCAACGTTGTGTTCCTTCTGCCTATCCACATTGTCATTGCGACCCCCTAATTCACCCCCTAACGCACACTGCACCTTGCTGGTACTTGCTTCACTGACACCTGCCCACCCTGAACCAGCCACTTTGAAATCTAACATATTTAACATATTCAATACAATACTGTCTGTGTCAGAGACCCCAGAGATTGATGGTGACACACCGCCTGAATCCTGTGAGCTCGAGCCAGGAACAAACTCCTCATCATCACTGTCCTTGTATTGCGATGCGCTTGCACTCTCAGTCTCAGGTCTATCCCAGGCTCCATTTGCCAACTGGAAAAGGAAAGAAGAAAAAAAGCTGCATTAGGACAGAAACAGCCCAATTTTGGTTTAAGGATATAAAGAGTAATCCCGTGTATGACCGATTTACATATGTGTGACCTCGGTGACGAGGGCTGGCTTCTGCAGCAGCAAAATCCATGTTTTCTGAAAATGTAAGCAGTTTTCACACATCTGTCAACCCCGCGTGACCCTTTGAGAGAGGTCACTCAAATTGGTATGTTTACAAAGGTCTTGCCGCCACAAATCCTTAGGCCAAGCTTGAAGAATGTGGCTTGAATAGTCTCCGAGAAAATGCCACTGTTAACGTTTACAATGGACGACGGACGGACGACCAGTGGCCCAGAACATAAACTCACTTTTGCTTCGCACGTGAGCCAATAAAATGAAGATGATCATAGAATCACTTACCAGTTTGTAATTGGGGGCATTCCGCTGCCGTCTATGCTCCCTCCTACCAGACGCAACCTCTGCGGCAGAGGCTGGGCCATCATGCTGCAGCTGACTAATTTTGCCATGGGCCTTGGTCATGTGCCAGGAAGGGGCGTGCTTGTCCACTTCCATAGATCCCGATGGGCCACTTTGGACATCCTGCTGCCATCTGGCGCTGGGTGTTTGCCATCTGGCGCTGGGTGTGTGCAGAAAGTGCTGAGTGTGGCCAAAACAGTGCTGCAATGCAAATATGTCAAATGCAACCATTGTAAACCGTTGACATTTTGGATCAGATATATGCATAATTACTGCAGTACCCCCTTCCCCCTAAGAACAATAACTAGTAATACAGTAAAAAGCGACACTTCAGTTGCACAATCCGAAAAACCTATTCGTGGAAGTCTGTTCTTCGAATCGCGAGGTAGTTTTGCATAGGAGGATTTAAATACACACTGAAATCTGGTGCCATTTTGTTTATAGTGCATGTATGTGTCAAGTTACTTTTCGATCACAATCACACATGTCAGAAAAAACGCAACACAATCGCTATGACCCTCCAGCCCCCGCCCCCCCCCCCCCCCCAGTCCCAACCCCACCCCCCCCCCCCACCCCGCCCCCCATCCCCTCTTGCGGCAACACTACCTGAATCCCTGGCAGGGTGATGAAAACTGTCTTTTACAGTACTGACCAGTCTGTTAAACATATAATCTGTGAATGTCCTATTACAACGAATCTGTTGCCATAAAATAACATAACAGTTGAAAAATTAGCAGAAAATATGTATGACATCTTACATAGAAATATTGCAATTCAAATAGTTACTATCATAATTCATAGTCAAGTGGGTAAACTATTATAATAAGTAATTTGTGTGTGGGTTTAGATGTTAATTATTGCAATTCTTTTATATTAACAAGTTGTGTGTTTGGTTGTTGGTTTTTTATTTATTTATTTTTATTTATTTTATTTATTTATTTATTTTTTTTTGGGGGGGTGGGGTGAGGGTGGGGGGTGGGGGGGGGTGGGGGTGGTCTAATATCACAAATGTGTAAAAAGACGTTAAATAAAATCCTGAATCCAGTCTGCTTTATCCCATAAAACCCTGACATGCTACGGCAGGATGTGGATCGACCACGGTAGTTCAAGGTTGGTATAATACTGAGCTTGGTGCCTGTAGGCGCAAGCTATTTGGACACAGCCCTTGAGCTATCATAGTCGATCTGCCTCCAGAACTGTGACAGTAGTCCTCAAAGGATATCTAACAAAACTGATAATTTCATCTTTATGATGTGTTACGTTTGTGGTTGTGTTACTTTTTTTTATATAGGGCATATGTGTGTTGATCATGGAAAAAGATCCAGTGGAGTTATTTTATATCAGAATCACGTACCTTTTTAGTATGATTTAGTATGATTCGTTTCCTTTTTGCATGGCGAATTGTGATCAATCAGTTGTGTTGTGTTGTTTTTGTGTGTGTGTGTGTGTGTGTGTGTGTGTGTGTGTGTGTGTGTGTGTGTGTGTGTGTGTGTGTGTGTGTGTGTGTGTAACTAGAATGTTCCATATTTCGCTAACTTGTAGCCGCAAAGTCCGACCTAGATTAAGCTGGAAGGTTCTGGATTGTTCTAGTGACCTTCAACATGACGTCAAAGTTTTGTAGGACAAATGTTGGTTATATTTCATGACGTTTACGTAATGCACCTAGATTTTAATGGAAGATTGTAGAATTAAAAAAAAAAAAATGAATATTAATGATTTTGGCTACGTTTTCTTTCTGATTTGCTGATGTGATTAATTAGCGGGATTGTTCTGGAAATCTGTGCGGATAGTATAAAAGAGAGTGTCAGTTGTTACATTTCATGGCTCAGCGAAACTGTCTTTCTTTTATCCATGGTTTGACCCTGTCCGACGTGCTGCTGGGGCAGTCAAGCAGGACGAACTCATCATGGAAAGGTTAAATTCGGGGCACTACATTGCTCACTGTAAAAACGCTACTATCCAACACAAACTTAGCATTCAGAGAGAACTGGGTGAAGTGCTCCATACCCCAACCTACTACAGTAGGAGTTATTTACGGCATACCGCTCGGAGAGGGCGAGCTGAAGAGAGTGAGGCAATCACTTGGCAACGCGTCCTCTGTGGAGCGTCTGAAGAACAAAAAAGGCGATCCTACCAAAGCTGTAAAGGTCACCTTCAAATTAGCCACCCTACCACACAGAGTACATCTTGTAGGTGCTTATGTTGACGTAGTGCCTTTCTCTGCGCCCGTGCGCAGATGTACTAGATGCCAGCGCCTGGGGCACACCAAAGCTCAATATCGTGCGAAAAAGCCAAGTTGTGCGCAGTGTTCACAGCCTGATCATGAGCGTGCTAACTGTAAGAACTCAAGAAATTGCGTAAACTGCGGTGGAGACCACAGCCCCGCCTATGCTAAGTGTCCGGAGTACACTCTTCATAGAAGATGGCAAATGAAATCAGGTCAAAAACGTACATTTCCTTCTCAGAAGCTCTGAAGCGTGCTAAGGTTGGACAGAAGGTTAACGAGGCCTCCCCCTTCAGCCCCCAGTACGACAAGCAGTTCTGGGGGCCACCAGTGATCACTGCTCCGGGCAGGCCGGCCCCCGCCCGCCCCGCCCCGCCCCGCCTATGCAACCAAGCTCTCAGAACACCAAAAACATGACTCAGCAAAATCTAACCGCCCTGAAATTACCGAATCCCCCTCAGTAACAGAGACAATCCTGCCCGACATAGAACCTCGGTCTGCTCTAGAGCAACAGCAGGCAGCCGCCAAAAGCAGCGAAAGTCAAAATAAACATGAAAACCTCCGTCCCACGAAAACTCGTAAAAGAGGTAAAAACAAGAAAAAAGAGTCTGCTCAACAGTCCCTCACAAGTGCCTCCCTTTCCCCGAAGTCTGGAAAAAGCGATCCGGAAACATAGTCGAGCTGAGTGAGGCCCAGAATGTGCAGAATGAATCTCCCCCTACCCCGTTCATTCAATCCAATAGTAACGACATTGACGCAGGTAGTGAAGGATCTTTCGATTGGGCGATGGAGAGCTCTGATGACTGGAGTTCCCTTGACCAGCATACCTTCATCAAAAACCTAAGTCACTGGTTAGAGCCCCGGAAGAGGGAAACCCCTCGGCCGTATTTTGGCCTGTTCTCCGACTGGCTCTATCTAAAATACCAAGCCAACACCCCCGACCGCAAACTGATGTGGGAGGGGCTTCTAGACCTGTTCAAAATCCTAGGCCATCTCCGTGTGCTTGGTCGATTATAAAAAGAAACAAACTTAGATTTTCTCTATTAATTTGTACTAATTAAGCCCCTGTCAAAATGGATAGTCAACTTAAGGTGTTGCTATGGAACGCCCGTAGTCTGGGTCAAAACTTGGACTATCTAATTCAGCACTTGTATGAAAATAAATTTCAGGTGCTCTGCCTACAGTCACCAAACTGTACATTTAAAAAACTCCCCAAACTACAAGGTTACTACTACCCTCCTGTAGTAAACAAAACCACAGGCACAACGAAAGATATACGGCTACATATGTTAAGACTGATGTTACATACCACCCAATCCCCTCTCCCGTCCCACCATCCTTGGCCATAGTCTATCATTGTGCAATAGCTATTCGCTCTGCGAACGGTCTACATATAAACATCCTTAATACATATATTCCTAAATCCCCCCACCCGCCCGACACTGAGTGGATAGTGCAAGTCTCTATGACCCACAGGCCGAGTGGCTTGCTGTAGGGGACTTAATGCCAGACATTCCCTCTGGGACAACCTTGTATGTGAGTCCGCTACGAGTAACCAAAAAGCCTTCCTGGCTGACCAAATCATAGAATCTGATCTGTGTCTTCTAAACAGTGGTGTCACTACTAGAGTGCCTGATAGATCAGACCACCTTCCTTCTGCTATAGACTTGTCCCTAGTATCTCCTGGTCTGTTTCCTATGGTTGACTGGGAGGTCGGAGAGGACACCCTCGGTAGCGACCACCTACCGATCTCAATTGCTGTTCACGTGAATTTTCGTTCTCAGTCAAGCTCTCTAGAACTTACCTATAATTATAAGAAAGCAAACTGGTCGAAATTCGGGGCCATCTTAGAGTTTCAGTCCGACAACCTAAAATCCAAAGATGTAGATGTCTACTGCGCCAATGTTACCAAACATATACTCAGTGCAGCGGATACGGCTATTCCCAAAACAGCTAGAAATAGAAACAAAGACACCAGGCCCAACAACCCTTGGTGGAATGAAGAATGTGAGAAAGCAAAGAAAGACAAAAGAAAAACGTATAAAATATGGACAAAGGTTAGATCAGAGGAAAACCACACTGAGGCTTTCGATCGGGCTTTTGCGTCGGTTAGCTAATCCTCCTCCCTTCCTGAAAGCGCCCGCTCGTTTGGAACTCGGGAAAAAAGTAGGGCGGAATATAAACCACCCCACTACCCTCAAAGAACTGAAGGAAGCAATCTCATTTGTATCATCCCCGAACGTTTCTGTTGGTCGCGATGACATTTCATATCACATGATTAGCAATTTCCCCGAGAAGTTTTTACACATCATTCTTGGTCTTTTCCAAACCTGCTGGGAGAGCGGAGAGCTCCCAAAGTCGTGGAAACAGAGTACTGTAATACCAGTGCCAAAACCAGGCAAACCCAAAAAAACTCACAAGCAGTTACAGACCCATTTCTCTCACCTCTCATCTTAGTAAAATCTACGAAAGAATCGTAAAGTGTAGACTGGAATATTTTGTGGAATCCAGAAACATCCTTCCAGACTGTCAGGCAGGATTCAGAAAAGCTCGCTTAGTTACGGACCATTTAGCATCTCTCACTTCCCACGTGAAGACAGTCCTCAAGAAGAAGAAGTGCATTACAGCTACTTTCTTCGATGTCCGCAGAGCTTTTGACTCTGTCTGGCACAGAAGGCTGCTGTTGAAATTGAAACAAATCGGCCTCTCTGGGCGCATCTATTAGTATGTCCGTAGTTTTCTCCATGGCAGAACTTTCTCAGTCAGGGTGGGAAAGTGTCTGTCAGCCCCACAGACCGTGGACTGCGGCGTGCCCCAGGGCACTGTGATTGCCCCAATACTCTACAACATAATGCTGTATGACCTCCCTTCCTTCCTTAAGTTGTCTGGCAAAAACAACCCAAAAGAATTGACAACTATATATATTACGCAATACGCTGACGACTTGGTGATCTGGCAATCCTCCAAGATTCTCAAAAGCTTCTCTGAGCAGAAAAAAACAGAGGCATCGAAATTCTATCAAAAGGTGCTTGACAAAACCCAAGAGTACATGTCTATTAACGGCTTTTCCTTGAAAACGGAGAAGACCCAACTTATATTCTTCACCAAAAATCAAGACATCTACAAACCAACATACTCCCTTGAAAGTGTGCAGCTAATGCCGTGTTCTCAGGTAAAATTCCTAGGGGGTATCTTCACTCCGAACTTAAGCTGGAATGCGCACATAAACTACCTCATCAAAAAAGCCCAGAGTGCTCTGAACCTAATAAGAATAATAAAGAAGCATTCGTGGGGTCAAGACACAAAGACCCTCCTCCATCTCTGCCAAGCCCTGGTTCGCTCCAGGCTCTCCTATGGTCAGGAGTGCTACATCGCTGCCCCATAATCGCTTCTCTCAAAGCTTACCTCCCTCGATTCCCAGGCTGTCAAATTAGCACTTGGCGTCCCGGTTCACTGCGAAACACGTGCAGACTATGCAGAGGCTGGGATCTTGCCCTTGGCTCACCACAAGAAGCTGCAAGTGTCCAAATTTGTCAGCAGAACCTTTACCGTCCCAAACTCAGCCACTCATTTCCTTGTAAAAGACAAGAAATGGGACAAATTCAACGCTAGAAGGAAAAACCACACGCTTGAATCCATAACGAGCTACACCAGTGACATTACTGATTCCCCAGATACATTCTTTGGGGAAGTCGCTCAAAAACCAGTTCCTCTACAGCCACCTTGGCTTCTTGAGGCCGCCAAAGTCAGCATTGAGGACCATAGCACCAACAAGACCTCCAACCCCCACTTGTGGCTCGGGTCCGGGAGTCGTTAATTAAATACCAACATCATCTCCAAATCTATCTGATGGTTACGTGCTGGAGGATGGATGGGCCGGGGCCGGCTTCTCCATACCCTTCCTCAATACATGTAAAAGCTTCTTCATCTTTTCGGCTGAAATGACCGCTATCATCTCCGCACTTCAGTTTCTTATTTCCTATCCCCGCACTCCGCCCAGAGTTGTGGTCTGTGTGGACTCGCAAGCTGTCCTTAGGCCATTCGCTCCTCTCGGTCTCGATCCCGACCCGACCTCCTTCAGGAAATCCTCTCACTCTCAAACGCCATCATAAGACAAAGAACTCAGCTGGATTTCCACTGGGTCCCAAGTCACGTTGGGATTAGAGGCAACGAACTGGCGGATAACGCTGCCAGAGTGGCGCTCTCAATGTTCCCCCAACTCAGCAACTTCGCATCCTCCCCTCTACCTCTGAACTAATCTCCAAATACTGCAATCTCATCCAAAAATGCTGGAAAAGGGAGAAGCGAGAACTGTGTGCCGTGAAAGAAAAGCGATGCTTCGCAGATCCTTTCTCCCTAAACTCCCTAGATCTCAAACGGAGATCATCCATAGGCTCAGAACGAGATCCTGGAAGCTGAAGTTCACCCAGACCCTATGTCACTGCGAGGAGACAGCCGGCCTAGAGCACTCTCTGCTTCAATGCCGCCTGCCTCCTCCACAGCTCTCCAGAGTTAGACAATCATGTCAGGCTCGCGACATCAGAAACCTCTTTCAACTCCTATCTTATCATTCTCTGGCCGTGGAGCTGGCGAAAGCCATCCGCCACTCCTCAACACTATCGAACAACAGAGATGGGTACGTCCCATCTAAGATGGCTAACAACGACGCCCTAACTTAGAGGCTGAGCCCACGCTACCAGAATTTGCCACTAGCAATGTGTGGTAGCAACAATTTGCCACCTACCACATCGGCTTCGTGGCACACGTTTCAATGGGGTGGTCCGTGGCGCAGTGGTTAAGGCGCCTGCCACCAATGCTAAAGGTGCGAGGTTCGATTCCGGGTTCCGGCGTCGGATTTTTCTCCTCTAGTAAGTGTCACCGTTAATTCGGGCGGACCGTCGGGGGTTCTTTCTCCGGGTACTCCGGCTCTTCCTCCCCCTTCACTTTGGTATCAGTTTCAGCCAACTTAATAAAATTTCAAATACGGCAAAACGATTTCCAAAGTACCGTCAGTAGCTCGCTTGAGCTTGCCCTTAGCACCACGTGAATGTTCTGTGTTTACGTACAGTGTGTGAGTGAATGCGTGTGATTCACGTGAGCGTGCTTGTTGGGTTCAGTTCGCGGCTACATTCTGCGCATTGAGTTATATTATAAATATGAGAAATGCGCCATATAAATACCATGTAATAATGTGCGCGCAATGTGTTTGTACTGACTGACCTGCCATTACCATATATGGGACAGCTCGGCTCACGGGCGCCCGGTTTAAATATTCGGAGCTGCGGGAGTCCCATATGCATGGGAACTCTCGGACAAGGTTGATCAATTAACTTACTGGAGACATGCCGTATACGGATACGCAGCTATTCGCAGCGTTTCCGCATGCGCCGCGTCTCCAATGAGTTACTATGAACAGTCTTAAAGCCGTCTGCGCTCAGCTTCTCCGCCATTTTTTCCGGCTCGGAACTAAGATGAACTGAGGAAACGGGAAGTGGCGCAAGGACACCGCTGATTGGCTGAGAGGCGGCAACATTGTTCGAGCCTTGCCGGCTACCACAAAAAAATAGAGTTGACTCGGTTTGTATCGGGTCGCAATTTGTGGCGGCAATATTGTAGGCGCCCCTACTGAATTGTGGCGGCAACATCGTTGCCGCCACAAAATTGCGCCCGACAATAGGTGTTTGTGGTAGCGTGTGCCCAATGAATTCTGTTATACAGTATAACTGTGCGTGATCTTTGTTGGCCGCATGCATCAGCCCACACTCCTTGCATACACAATGATTATAACAGCGAAATCATAAAAACACCACATACCACCTTCCCCCCCCCCCCCCCCGATAAATTATATTATATATAATTATTAACTATGTTTTATCCTATAATCATAATGGTGATCTACCTGTCTCCAATGGCACCTCGTTGTGGCGAGAGACGTTGAAAATCAAGAAAAAACAACATTTCATGACGTTTACGTAATGCACCTAGATTTTAGTGTAAGATTGTAGAACAATTTAGAGTGTGTCTTTTTTTTTTTTAATGAATATTAATGATTTTGGTTACGTTTTCTGATTGGCTGATTTGTGTAATTAGCGGGATTATTGTGGAAATCCGTGCGGATAGTATAAAAGAGAGTGTTAGAAGGTTATGTGCATGCTGCCGGGCGAAATCAACGGAAGTTGGAAGCCCTAGTCCCTTTCAAAGAAGCAAGCAAGCATGTGCATGCTTGAGTCCGAAATAGCTCAGGCGGTTACACGTCGAAGCAGAAGAGCGAAGGGAATCGCCGGGGTCGTGGGTTCGAATGCCGTCCCGGCCCCGGTAGCTGGACTCACAATCCAGGGGGAAAAACGGATTTGTTCAATAGCATGTCTGTTGAAAGGTCCTGGTAAATCAAAGTGGCACAGTTGGAGTGCGCCTGAGTTGATCAGTGTTCAGGTCGTACTCCACAGGCAATAGATTTCCCTGTCCCCCATAACACGCCCGTCAGGGCCGTCCATGATCACCTCGGTGCTGTGGACGTTAAACCCGAACTAACCAACCAACTATGTGCATGCATTGTAAGAGACAGTGTATTAAAATGAGGATGCATTTGTGAGATCGACAGTCCCTCAAAGCCGTGTGGATGCATCGTCATGCTAAGAGGAAATCGTGAGAATAAAGTACTGTTGGAACTGTTACTCCAGTCGTGGTTTACAACCTTGTGCCACGTGTGACGAGTTGCAACCGAGTGAGGTTTTTCGACAAGAACCCTACGTGAGTGTGTCTACTAGTGTGTTTGCACGCTACTACGACCACTACCACGTAACAGAATGTACAGAGTCACAGCGAGACTTCAGTTGCGCCAGTAATGTCTGCTCAGTGTCGACCGCTACTAATTAACTCATTCTACCCCAGACACACCACAGCAGAATAAGGATCGACCATGATAATTCAAGGTGATGCCAGAATAGCTTGGCGCCTATGGGCGCCAAGCTATTCTGGCATCACCCAATAGGCGCCAAGCTATTCTGGCATCACCTTGAACTATCATGGTCGATCTGTGTCCTGCACTTGAGTGCAGTCTTCAGAGGACAACGGCAAAATTTGGGGATTTCGGTGTTGGGGTAGAATGAGTTTAATCAGTACTGATGCGGATTGCAACACTTCATCATGACTGACACAACCACTGAAGCACACTAGTGCCTTGTCATTTGTTTTGTTTTAACTCATTCGTGCCAGCCGCATCCGGATGAGCTGGCCGCGAATGAGTTAAAAATGCGATTCACTTATTTCTTCTTGACCTGATCGCATCAACCGGCTAAGTAAAGGATTTGCCAAGGACTTGTGAACATTCCGTCGCGTGTTGTCATTGTTAATGAACTCAACTGTTTTAGGATGCACCAAAGACGACCTCGACAGTCAGCTTATCGCCAAACACTCAGACACTCGATTTGAAAAAAGAGTCGAACTAAATCTCAGCCAGCAAGAGGCATAGATTCTCATGAGCCCCTGCACCTGCAGGGGCGCATGAGACTCCATTATCTTGCAGATGGACCGGTTAAAGCACATCTATAAGTATATGTATAATGAACGCAGAACCTGTGACACAATGTTTGCTTTCCCCCACCCGGAGTCAAAACCCCGTTCGCAGGTGACAAAGATTGCAGTCTGTCAGCAAACACTTTCCTTACACAAGGGACATAGATTGTCATGACTCTGCAGTCGCAGGGGCCAACGAGAACTGATCTGGGCATGTTGCTGGTCGCGAAGGATCAGTCCGATTTACGTAATGTCTGGCCGCTCGTCGGAGGATCTGCGGTGATGTTTTTCAAGCCTTTGATTCTGTGTGCAAATGAAGTAAACATGGCGACTTGATGACCTCAGCTCTCTGTTTGAGAAACACAGACGCAAATTACAGACTCAGTTGAGTAAAGGGGCTCACAAGGACTGTATTGACAGGATCTATTTTAACCCTTTGACTGTCAGTAGCTCTTTATGTCGAGGTGATTCCGGTAGGAATCACCTCGACAAAAAGAGCTACTGACAGCCAATGGGTTGAACAGTGAGGAACGCGTCTTATATATCGCGAAGAGAAGAGCAAAGGCGTTACGGGTAAGTCAGGAACGTGCATAGGTTCTCATGAGACTTTGCGCTTCTTGCATGGCTGTATGCGCAACGTTCGGTGCTGGAATGCGTAAAGAGCAAAAGCGAACGTCATTCTGATGAGACGCTAGAGAATGACAATGCACATGTAAATGAAAAAGATCCAAGCGTAACGCTGAATGGGTCAGTTTCACTAATAAAGAGACGTAAATCAGCCGCTACACAGCGTGATTCTTTCGAGCGAAATCTACCAAGAGCGTTTTCACCCAGGCGTACTGTCATCACCATCGCTTTTCCATCCCCGAAGATTTATCATAGTTTCTCACTGAGCGTCACGTGAGGCACTACTTCAAAGAACTCAAATGTAAGCGCCGAACAAAGGCTGGAACCAGCGGTTCGCAGCAGCAGCATGAATTAAATCGCATCGACCATCTGAGACTTCGAAATCTAGCCCCGCGAGAATCTACTCAGGGGCGGATCTGGGGGGGGGATCCTAGAGGTTCCGCCCCACCCACCCCACCCCGCCCCGACCCAAAACTGTTTAAAATGCTAGAGCAAAGTCCCTTTTTGAGGTGTTTGGAACCACCACCCCCCCCCCCTCCCTATTTGATTTTTGACGAGTTTGGACACACACACACGCTACCCCCCCCCCCCCCCTCCATCCCCCGTTGTTTGATAATTTGGCTAGTGTTGAGACACGCATGCCTTCTACCTCTACCGCCCTCCCCCCGCCCCCTCCCCCTCCCTGCACCCCTCCCTGCACTCCATCCGCCCCCCTCCCCCCGCCCTTCCCGCTGTTTGATTTTTCGGCCACTGGAAGGTATCTAGCGTCGGGGAGGCCTTTTGTGTAAGGCCGGTTGAAGGCCCCAAACACAAAGTTGAACCCTCCCCCCCTCCCCGGTCTCGAGGTAACTGATCCGCCCCCGCTACTCTTGGTGGTTGGATTAATGGTATCCCAGACGCAAAAGGCCTTCGGGCCGACGTCGGCCCGATGGCCTTTTGCGCATTGGGTATGTAGATTTTTGCTGGGTATATGATTCACGCTAGGTAGATTTTTGCCTCAAAATTGCGAAGCTGACCCCTTCAGAAACTGCAGCACCAAAAACAGAAAATTCTTTTCATTTGCAAGAATCATAGATCCTCATAAGCCCCTGCAACCTGCAGAGGCTTATACGGATGCGTGCCTCTTGCAGATGGACGGTTGCCATTTGAAGATCTATGTCTATTGCAGATGGTCGATGCTCGCTGTAAAACTGAAAGAGCAAAGGGGGAGCGGGTCATCCCCATGACGCAAGTTGTGTGTATGCACTTGGTTATCCAAACAAACGCCTACTCCAGTCTTTTCCGTAACATTGCGGTGGTCAGACGCAAACAGGTGCTCCGACAGTTGTTGTCACTTTGTTCCGCCGTTTTCGTGCCTAGAGCCAAACTTTCCACTGCATTTCACGGATTCCCTGGAGATGGATCGACTTTCTCACTCATAGTGCCTTACGGTATTGTTAACACGATAAAGAAGGCGATGATGTGAAATCTGTTCCTATAGTCCCCCTTGAATTTAACCTGACTCACGTTTTAGGATGGTAGACCTACATTGTACGAGAGGTGTGTGCGGGGAGGGATGGAGCGAATGGGACGGTGAAAGCTTATGCATTGAACGTTTACAGGCGCCAAAATAACTAAACACTGCCCCTGAGCGGCTATCATGGCAGGTCAGTACCCAATGCGCAAAAGGCCGTCCGGCGGGCTGATATCGGCCACCCGTTGGCCCGCGCACAGTCGTCACCGTTGGCCCGCGCACGACTGTGCGCGGGCCAACGGGTGGCCGATGTCCGCCCGGTGGCCTTTGCGCACTGGGATATCGTATGGCTCAGCCACGGCTGGAAAGGAAAGCAAAACTGAAGAGTGAATAAATCTTTGACAACCGGCGTGACTGACCGATCTGATTAACATATGTGTTACGTAGAAACGTTCACATCTGACATCACACGAAACGCTGAAGACGACTAAACAACAATGACAACAACAGCTGACGACAGGTTCAGGGTATGTAGACAGGACTACGCCTGTGCACGTAGCGGAAATAAGGACTACGTCCCGTACGACCCAATAGGCTGCAATTTATGTTTGGATCAGACAAAATGTAAGTCAATATTGTTTATGTTTAGCATCCTCTGGCTGCAAGTAGATTGGCGCACCTGTAGCTGGCTGCAGAGGTAAAAAAAAAAAATGTGGCCGAAAACGGTAATACTTGATGAAATCGGCGAGATTTAAGTGTGCAAAATTTGATGGATCGCGTGTCTGATTCGTCAGGCCAGATTCTGCTGCTTAGCTGCGTCTACACTATATGTGTCAACATTCTTGTGGGTTATACAAATAACAATAAGTGGTTAGGTTAGGGAATTTTAGTATCCTTCGAACTGAAAAGGGTAATTCGGATGTTGGGACTACGCTGTGCAAAAGACGATCTCGGTTGTTCAGCCGGAAATGGCCTACGGTGTGAAAGATTTGGGACTACACTGTGCATATGACAGAAACAGGAAACATGTCTTGTTTGAAGTACTTTCAGTGCAACTATTTGGTATGACCTTTCCAAATGCCAAAGTAAAAATTAACATTTGAAGTAAAGCAAATATGATATTTAGGCGAATAATGTGTATTATGTAAAATAAACTATATTTGCAAATCAACAAAGTCAGTAAGAACATAAAGATGTGACCAGCTGTTCTTTTTTTAAAATCCCTTCTATTTATAGAAGGTACTTTTTAGGAAATTAGGATGGGTCGCGGTGAGGCTAATTTAATAGCATGTCCATGATGTCAAAGGAGGGCAGACCTAAACCTCTGACAACTGAAGTAACAAGATAAAAATTACGTCATGTCTAGTTACGTTAACCTCGTTGCTGAACGTACAGTTGGCGCGAAAGGCCGTATGTGTGTGTGTGTGTGTGTGTGTGTGTGTGTGTGTGTGTGTGTGTGTGTGTGTGTGTGTGTGTGTGTGTGTGTGAGTGAGTGGGTGTGTACGCGTATGTATATAGACACGAGAATCTCAGATCATTGCTGTACGCAAGAGCTTGAAACTTGGCAAAATACTTTGATTTAAGGGGCACCTAAGAGAGCCTCTGAGCATGTCGTAACTGGATGTCTCATTGAAGACATAAAAGACCGTTTATAGAAAGTCTGTTGACCCAGATTAGAGTCCGTAATTTTTGTCATATTTACATGAAATTTTGGATAAAGCTAGTTTGCCAGCTTTGTACCTCTTCAACTTTTTTTAATAGTAATTAATTCATTTTTGCAAGTTTTGGATTCACTCTATACTCCCATCAAACAGTCAGCCCTGGAAGAGGCTGTGTGGAAAGAACAGTCAGCCCTGGAATGAGTGACGTGAAACATCAGTTTCGTCACTGTGTACACGGCCACGTCATAAATAAATACAATAAAATATAAATTAATTAATTAATTAATTTAAAAGAAAACAAAACAAACAAAAAACAAACAAACAAACAAACAAAAAAACCACACACATCACGGAAGTCAAGATCATTAAAATTCGGGTTTCCCGTTTTAGTTTGTCAGTCGGCGCGGCATTCAAGTTTCGTGTGATAAACTGCAAGCGAACGCTCTGTTTATCAGTCATCATTTTTGTGCCGGTATGTGATTTTGGACCTTGCGCCACCATGCCGTAAGGTCCAAAATCCAAGACTGGCCAGTACATTCCGCCGCAGTTATTATGTTCATGACTAATCCTGACATGTCATGACTAAGCCAGTGTGCAGTGCGGCGCAAAATCCAGACTGCTGCGTCCGTTTCCGTGGTGCCAAAACCATCAGGCCATCCCAACGTTAGAGTTTGGGACTTTCCCGTTATGTTCACTGAGAGATCGTGAGATGAATTACAATTAAATTAGTTCAATGAGCCCGGGGATGTTCGTAGCGGCGACTGCTTCGCTTGGCTTCTTTCCAAGGGTAAAACGTATCGCTGGTAGGCAACAACTGAATCCAGAGCACTCCTTATTTACGGTTATAGAAATAGCATTGAAACCCCACAGTTTTATTGATAGCACAGGCTGGGGGTAGAATGATGCGGGTTTTGTTGTTTGTTTTGTTTTTAATGTTTTATTTTTACGATGCGTGTCAATGCGTAATATTCATTTCTTCTCGTCACTGTAAAACAAGACCGTGTTACGTTTAACTGTGTCACGTTCAGCAGTGACTAGAATAACTAAAATAATGTTGTACATTGACACAATGGCGTCGTGGGAAAAAAAAAATTCTCTACTCATTTCTCCTGCCTGTGCTTCATAGCAACACGATTAACCCCTTCTCTGCTAGTGGACGCAGATTTCCCAAATTTTGGAGGTGTTACCTAACGACTATGTATCACTTACAGGAGACGGACTGACCATGATAATTCAAGGTTAGTGCCAGATTAGCTTGGCGCCTTTCAGGCGCCAAGCTAATCTGGCACTAACCTTGAATTATCATGGTCAATACGTCTCCTGCTGTATGCCGCTGGGGATATATGGATTAACTGAGTTTACGTTAAAGAGCGCCATCTGTCGGATCCGCCTGCAGGAGGCAAAAAACATCACGAGCCCCAGCAACGGGAGGAGGGGGGAGGGGGCTCATGAATTTCTTTGCCTCAGTCTTGCATGTGGGTTGTGATATCGCAGTCAACCCATATCATACTGAGGCTAAAAGCTTCAAATTTGTACACTGCCATATGCAAGCTACATTATAGTACTTACAGATAAGGATATAGAATAAAGGCTTTAGTTCAAGGGTAGTGCCAGAATAGCTTGGCGCCTCTAGGCGCCAAGCTATTCTGGAACTACCCTTGAACTATTTTAGTCAAACTTATTTTCACACACTGGTGTATTCCTAGAGGCGCCAAGTTATTCTGGCACTACCCTTGAACTATTTTAGTCAAACGTATTTCACACACTGGTGTATTGCGAATGATAAGGGTTAAGAAATGTAGCACGGTCCAGCCAACTCCCGGAGCTTTCTCTGAACTGAGTGCCAGTGAAAATGCGAACCATTGACCGACGTTATTCAAAATGAAATTTAAAAGCAATTTATCGCTAGCGTTAGATGCATGTAGGCCTATAGGCCACACTGAAAGAAAATTGAAATTTGTTGGTAAAACCTGTATATATAGAGAACCCAAACCTGGATCCTAGATCCTTCTTCAGGTGACAAAGTACAAATGTTCACTAGTTATCTGAAGACGGATCTCCAATGCGCACAAGGTCATTGGGCGGACGTCGGCAGCCGCTGGCCCGCGCACGCGGGCCAACGGCGACCGACGTTGGCCCGATGACCTTCTGCGCATTGAGCCTAGGATCCGACACGTCATGTTTATCTTCTCTGAAACTAAACAAAACAAAAAAAGCCCGTAGCTCCGTCTTCCTTCTTCAGATGACAATGAATATTTATTCATTTTCACCTGAAGACGGATCTGGCATCCGACAGGTCGTGTTTCTGTTTGTTCTCTGAATACAGTGTAGGGTTTTAGAAAAAAAAACAAAAAACTTTTCTTTCACTGACTGACGTTGTCTGGGGCCAGAAAGAGAGGAGCAGTCGGCTGCAGGGGGATAACTGCATTTAATTCAAGCTAAAACCAACCATTCACCAGAGTCAAAATAATAACGATTAAAAAAACAAAAACACCCGTAAATCTCCTTTGTGGGATAAATATTTTATTTCTTGTACCGAATTTGAATGTGTGCCCAATTTCCTGTTTTTTTATTTTATTTTTTTATTTTTTATTTTAATATGTGAATTTTAGCCAGAGCTAAGTCCGCGTGCAAAAATTGAATACGTTTTCATACAATCTTTTTTCTAATCACTCAGGTTTAAATTTTGTTGCAGGAACAATGTTCAGCTGGCACGATCCTCTAAAAGAAAGCAGATGATTAGCTATTTTGTGTAAAATAACCGCATTTTTTTAGTTGTATACAATATTGCTGATTGTCAAACTGTTGAACAATGCACAACTGCGGTCGAAGTTGCAAAACAGTCTGTTATTTTCTCCAAATCGTGGACTTCCAAAACAATACATTAGCCAGTGGCCTCTTCCAACCGACGCGAATCGATTGAATTTTGTTCATCAGCTGAGAAGTATAGATCCTCATGAGCCCCGGCCCGCAACGTGCGCGGGCTCATGAGGATCTCTACCTCTTTCAGATGGACGCTGTTCTGCGAGGGACCCGGTGTGTAAAGACTAAATAATACAGGCCTTGACTGCATTTGTAACCCCATGCAGACCGCAGACAGAGCGATAGACTCAATGCATCATAATTATTCATGATTGTTCACTATCTGGCTTTGATGGTAAAGTATAAGTCCACCATAGCTAGCCGTTCGCTCGTTGCTCTTTAACCTTTTAGCTGCTAGAAAAATGCGAACTGCGCAAGAGGCAAAGGTCATGAGCCCCCGCATATGCAAAGTTCTTTGTCTCCTGATGGCCCTATTTATACCCGTGTTCTTTGAATCGATGAGATTACACAGTTTTTCCTTGGCGAATGGAGCTTATTTGTGCGTTGAATTTGCCTTGATGTTCAGAGACATCACTGATTTGCTTCCTGTGGTGGTGGAGGGGTTAATCTATTATTTGTTTTCTTTGCGGCGGCTGTACTGAGGTGGAAGGGCATGGTAGGTCTAGGTGATGTTTACCGCGGGAGGCTGTTTACCCTTGCAACCCGAGTTGAACCCGACCTGCGCGACTCAAGAAAGTCGTTGCACATACTCCGGTTAACGCGTTCATTCTGTACATCAGTGCTGGAGCCGGGTTCGCGTCGTGAAATTCTGAAAATATTTTTAAAGTCATGTAATTATTTGAGAAATTACACACATTGGTGAAGCCGTTTGAGAGCTTGAATTGACCCATTGACCGCACAGGAGACTGAAGTGAACACGACCCAACTCCAAGAGACATAGATCCTCATGAGCCCACGCAGTTAAAGTGAACACGACCCAACTCCAAGAGACATAGATCCTCATGAGCCCACGCAGTTAAAGTGAACACGACCCAATTCCAAGAGACATAGATCCTCATGAGCCCACGCAGTTAAAGTGAACACGACCCAACTCCAAGAGACATAGATCCGCATGAGCCCACGCAGTTGCGTGGGCTCATGAGGATCTATGTCTCTTGCCGAGACCAGTTTGTTTCCATGTGCCTCGGACGGTTGTGGCCTCATATGGGCCCCAGTGTTTCGTGGTAATTGAGCGCCTAATCCCGGCTATGGCGGAAGTGCTCGCACTTGAGACCGTAATGCCGGATGGCTCCGCTGTCCTCACTAGTGTACACGCAAACCGAGTGCAGGAGTTGTACAGTGCTATTCTTAGCCTGGCCTTTACTTTCTTACTTTTCAGCCTTTTCAAGTTGGCAAAGCGATCCGGCTGTCGCCATTGCTAACGACGCTGTCCGACATTTTGTTTTTACTCTCCTCTCACGACTTTTTAAAAAATTTGATATTATGGCAATTGTTATTATACTGCAGTATTTTGTTTAAGGTGAAATATTTTTAAAAAATGTTTCAATATAAACATTTTATTTAAAATGCTTAGAATGATCTACAGTTGCTACAATACTTTGGCTTTGAGTGTACGTGTAGTTTTAGTGTTGTTTGGCTGCCTCACGTGGTGCATGTGTAAGATGCCAGACCAGAACTGAACTGTGCATGGCTGTAAGGGCTCATACACTTTTTAGAGTAACCAGGCAGTTACAACTTTCGGCTTACACATGTGAGCAATCGAAAACCGACATTCCACACGGTTTCTTGAGCGGCTAGCCGCTCGATCACTAACTAGCCAAACTCTTTCTGGTACTCTATGACTAGAAAATAGAGGTAAATGAAACCTGCAGGCAGATATTAATCACTAAAGGTTTCGGAACCTTAAAGAGACATGAAAGTATATGCCGGCCACATACACACTGCCGCCGGTTTCATTATTGCACTGATGTGGAAAGTGCTCTCTGGTACGCTACAAGGGAACAGCAGAACTAAATAAAATGGACAGGCAGAGTTAAATCACTGTAGATTTTTGACCTTACGAAGAATCATTTAGGTATATGCCGCCGACATGTTCCCTGCAGCTCTGTACAGTTTTCCATCCTGCCCCGCTTTGCCCGAAAGGAATAGATTCACATTAGCCTCTGATGTCCAAGGGGCTCGTGAGATCCAGCTGTTTATGACAAACATAATCTCCTCCTGCTGTCCCTTTCAATGCGGGAGATTTAGGCAGTTGTGGACGGCTTACAGTTTTCCGTCCTGCCCAGCTATGCCCGACTGAAATGAATAGATTCACATTAGCCTCTGATGTCAAAGGGGCTCGTGAGATCCAGCTCTTTATGACAAACGTACTTTTAAATGCGCGAGCTGCAGGTTGTGGACAGCTTTAAGATGGCTTTGTGTCAGTTGTGTGTTGTAGTGTGAAGGGAGACAAAATACACTCAAACAAAAGTAATTTATCAATAGCTGACCATTTAAAGCATTCTAAATAAAACATTTGATTGTAAACACGTCAAAACATTGTTACAAGTTTCCTGGCAATATAGCAATAGATTATCAATTTCAACAGTATCACATTTATATTAAAAAAAAAACCCAAAGAGAGTAAAACCAAGATGTCGGACCGCGTCGTTAGCAATGGAATCAGCGATCGCTTTGCCGACTTGAAAAGCTGAGAAATTTTAGAAAGGGAGGCCTCAGAGTAAAAATAGACTGTACAGAGACCTCTGGAAAGGGTTGGGAATTTGTTTACAGTACACATAAACACGCCGGCACGACCAGGGAGCGATAAAGCGGCCGCGGCGAGCTGTTAAAGCGGCCGAGGCGTTGACAGTTTCTGTCGTTATGTTGAGGTAAGAGGCAGTCTGGCACCAGATTCTAGTGAGGCCTGTACTAAAATTTCCTGTACTATGGCTGGTCACATCAAGCCATCGTTAAAAAACAAAAAAAAAAAAAACAACAAACAAACAAAACAAAGACAAATATCTCAGTGCAGTAGCAGAGCCGAGTAGAACTTGTACAAGGGCTGTACAACTAAGCGGGCAGTCGAAAACGCGCTTTCTATATTTCTCTGTTGTAGGGGGATAGTCACTGTCAGTGCGCGCACTTGGAGCCAACCGGATCCAACCACGCAACATCCAGATCTGGAGCTGATACCCCTACGAAAACGCTTAAGAAGAAACCGGGCCCATATGTTTTGGTCGTTGAATGAACAAAGGCTTCAGAATTTATACAATACGCGGACAGAGACAGTGAAGGGGTTAAAATAGAATGCGGCCGGGTTGGCTCTGACCTGAACCATGCTTCAAAGGCCGAGGTTTCCAACCCCGAGTTCCACCGAGCGCAAAAACACGAACCCGGGTTCAGCTCGGTTTTCAGCTAACCCCGGGTAATTCTGCAAGAGTAAAGACTGAGCTTCCAGGTCATTATTGACACTGGTTGTCAGGCTCCCAGGATTCTCTACCGCTAATCAGCGGTAGCAGATCGATGGAGACGGCCCGTGTGGGTGATTAGCATATGCTGCTAATCGATGGACTGACTGTAATGGTTTCAAAATCTCAGCTGAGGCCGTTTTGGATGTTGAACAAATAGTAAATGTAGTGAAGTTTGTTTTGAACGCACATGACTGAAGTAGAGATTCTCTTGAAATACTCAGAACAGAAAATACACAAGAAGTGGATTTCATTGTTTACTAATACTGTATTTTTGTAGCTGTGTGTGTGTGTGTGTGTGTGTGTGTGTTTGTTTGTGTGTGTGTGTGTGTGTGTGTGTGCCGGTGTGTCTGTGTGTGTATCTACTATGTGTGTGTGTGTGTGTGTGTGTGTGTGTGTGTGTGTGTGTGTGTGTGTGTGTATCTATGCTTGTGTGTATCTATAATGTGTGTGTGTGTGCGTGCGTGCGTGCGTGCGTACGTACGTACGTGCGTGCGTGCGTGTGTGTGTGTGTTGACTGGTTTCAGTGACAGAATATAGCTTAAAAGTAAGCACATCACCATTGCAATTTTTTTCTAGGACTGCTGTTTAATACTGAGCTCTGAGGTTCTTGTACTAATGTTTTGTGTATGTCTTTCTGCTAGTATTCTAATTAGTTCATGTAAACTAGACTGGAATACAGAGCCCTTTACCGAAGCCAAACAACACTAATTCTGCAGCAATAACCACCTGTCTGGTATAGACTATCAACATCAGAGGTATCTAGGGAGTCATTGTCTCTTGGTGGCTCTATTTCGATGAAGCCGTAAGATCCAAAATCACAGACAAGCTCACAGATGGACTCAGGTGTGTGACTTCATCAGCAGGCCGAAGTTTAATTTTCGACCATGGTGCTTGACAACACAGTCTGATGGTTGAACCCAGCATAGTAACAACAATCCATTAGCCATTCACTCCTTTCATCTGTACGGGATGGGGAATAGTTTGAGCGCCGGGAGGGGGGGGGGGGGGGGGGGGGAGGGGGGTGTCGGAGGCGGGGGCACAAAGCTCTCCAATCCCTGAGGCTCGTAAGAATAACGATGATCATTCACGCTATCTCTAGCCTCATTTACATTCATCCGTCTGAGGTCACGGTCCGAGTTTGGGTTCGTTTCTGATCTGATCAAATAAAGGATGAAAAGCGGACGCTCTGAAATCCTGACGACTTTCTCCGTCTGAGAATGCAAATGAGATCGATCTCTCACAGCGAGGGATACTATATTACAGGATATGAAAGGTTCATTCAGGCTTAAAAACAACAACACACAACAACAATAATAACAACAATTTTCAGATAAAATCACGTTTTCAAAGTACACAAACAAACGAGGAAAGTGGTCTGCTTCAGTATCCTTCTGTGGTCAAAACATGAGACATAGATTATCATGCGCCCCTGCCGTCGCAGCAGGGACTCATGAGAATCTATGCCTCGTGCAAGAGGAACCGAGCAGCAGCCGCCGCCGGGGGCCGGCTGAGAGGACTCTGCTGTTGTCATTGTTCGAACTGCACGTGCAGACCAGTTTCCGGCCCGGTCTTTTTTCCTTTCCACGCACGTTTCCACGTTGCAGGACGCATGGCATCTTTGTTTCCAGGAGTCTTTATTTAGTCTCCACTCGCCGCTGTCACTGTTATGAAAAGCCACTGAGGTCATGCACCGCAGCGCCACCGTGGCAGATGATTCTTTCTTTTTCTGGTGAGTCCGGACCAAATTCGACGTGTTACTAACATGCAATTATTTAATTCATTTCAGTTAGCCCCGAAGCCCTACAACAGGTGATGGATCAACCATGATAACTCAAGGGTAGTGCCAGAATAGCTTGGCTCCTGAATCCATCTCCTGAAAGTGGAAATTTGGGAAATGCGGCCGTGGTGCAAAATGGGTTGAAACAAAACAAAACAAGACTAAAGCAACAACAACCACAACGATGACGACAACGACAACAAAACACATGAGTAGCAGACTGATGTATGATCAAAGTTGGAACTAATACCCTACCGAGTCAGTGTGTTATTCTGAGGCTTTTTGGCCACCATGCACACTGCAGCACTAATGTTGAAATTCACCTTTTCAAGACACGACATGAAGTCATTCTCCCACTGAGTTAACTCATTCAGCCCGACGACCGTAGTGTCCCAAATTTTGGAGGCGTCATTTAATGACTATGCACCGGTTGCAGGAGATGGATCGACCATGATAATTCAAAAGTAGTGCCAGATTAGCTTGGCGCCGACAGGCGCCAAGCTAATCTGGCACTACCCTTGAATTATCATGGTCGACCCATCTCCTGCTGTAGTGCGTCAGTCAGTGCTGAATGGGTTAAGACTTCGCACAGTTCAGGATACAGGCCGAATGGCGATATTGGTTCAAGGGTAGTGCCTTAAGCTCTTCCCCAGTAGTAAAACGTCTTCTGGCCTACGGCGGCCGGAGTGGGCCCGCACATTCCCGTGCATTGGTCCACTGTGGCCGTCGAGGGCCCGAGGGCCCTTGCATCAGTACTGGGTTGACACTAGGAGGCATCAAGCTGTTCTGGCATGGCCACCTTTGAACTATCAAAATCGATCCTTATCCTGGTTCAGTATGTAAATGGTTGCCTAAATGGAACCCCTTGTTACACTACCGCAGCCACACGCAAGGTGTTGTAGATGGAAGACGCAGCCAGACAAGAGTGTTTCCAGAAGAGTCTTTTATTTCTTGGTCATCGTGGGTCTAATAGGTTGGGCACAACCAACCTACTAGCATGGCATACTAAAATGGCGAAAATACCGGAGCTCGGTCTCTCGCTTCTCAGCTCCCTCTATCTCACTCTCTTCGTTGTGTACTCTCTATCTATCTCGTTCCCTTCGTTGTGAGCTCTCTCGTTCTGGTCATTGTGCGAGCTCTCTCTCTATCTCGTTTTCTTCGTTGTGAGCTCTCTCGTTCTGGTCATTGTGCGAGCTCTCTCTCTATCTCGTTCCCTTCGTTGTGAGCTCTCCCGTTCTGGTGTTTACCCCCAATATATATACCCGTTCTGGCCGAGGGCATCGCCCCTTTGTCTCAACCAGTCAAAAGGGGCTATTACTGTCACCCATATTATTCCACATCTATCATGGTGGCCAGCGTCCCCTGACCCTATCTGTCAAAGGAGCTATTACTGTCGCCCATAATCTATCCCCCATCTGCTCTGGTGGATAGCGCCCTCTGATCCTAGCTGACCAGGGACCCATTACTGTCTCTCATAATTATATCTATTATGCTGGTCAGCGTCCTCTGATCCTAGCTATCAAAGGAACTCATTACTGTCTCTCCTAATTATTCCACATCTATTATGGTGGCCAGCGTCCTCTGATCCTAGCTATCAAAGGAACCCATTACTGTCTCTCATAATTATTCCACATCTATTATGGTGGCCAGCGTCCTCTGATCTTAGCTGACCAGGGACCCATTACTGTCTCTCCTAATTATTTCACATCTATTATGGTGGCCAGCGTCCTCTGATCTTAGCTGACCAGTAACCTATTACTGACTCTCATAATTATTCTTTGTCAGCAGGAGTCTGTGTTCCTCACTACTAACGAGGGCTCATTATTTATTCATTAGTCCCAGCTTAGTAGGGCCGGCCACTTGTCAACTCCACGTGAGCCCGTGGTACTAATTATACCCTCGTTATTTTCATATCAAGGGAAATTATAAAATTACCCGACCGTGATATTGGTCGTATACACTTATAGTGTAACAACTCCTCCCAAACCTACCCGAAAAAAAAAAGGAATCTTAATTCACAAGATTCGTTTTTTTTTTCATTACACAATATTCAGACAACAACATCATTTCAAACAATTAAACATGTTATCCACAAAATACATCATTTTTCGGAATGACCGCTTATTTAAATCGATCACTCCTTATTAAAAATTATTATTGTCCGGCGTAATCACGCCCATAAATGTTCACATCAAAATCGTCGACTCGGTTATGTCTTTGCACATGTGTTCGTTATTCTTCACGATTCTTCCTGGATCGCAACACGTTGATCCTTGGTTACCCCAACGACGGGTAAACTTGACAACGTTCGAGGCGGGGAGTAACTGCACTCCTCCCTCCATCATCGGCGTAGAGTCCTTCGCTCTTGCGACGTCATTCACGTCTGCTGATTGCACAGCCGCCGAAATCAACGTAGGCACAGTGACCTCACGTTCACCCTTCCTGAGTCGTGATAATATGGAGTCAAACCATGCGCTAGTTTTCTTTTTATATCGTATACACCCTACCCGAATTATGATCACTACAACTGTCCCTACGATAGAACCAATGATGATCTGTTTCCATATCGCCCATTCTTGTTTTGGGCTTAACGAATCGCTCTGAAGTCGAGCAATTAGATGATCCATTGGCATTTCCTTAATTTCATCTAACTCTTTGGGCAAAGAGATGTGATCGTAGTCTGGTAAAGCGCTATGAAATGGTTTCCATAACGTTATATTGGAAAATGCATAGTTTTCCATCTATCCTATCAATTTGCCTTCCACCTGATACTGGCTCTCTTGTTGGTAGTAAGGGGTTAACATCAATCTATCACTAATAGCCGTACATGATTCATTGAGGCGGATTAGCGATAATGGTGGGTTGATTTGTTGGTACGTGACCCCTTTACCGTGACAACTAATACTCATCTTTAGTGGACTATGATTACTAATGACCCATAGCCCATCCATTATATACCGTGCCATAGGTAACACTGTACCCAACTTGACCTTTGTTTGGCAGTGTGTTGCAATTACGTCTGAATTGTTTAAAAACAGCGCCGTAACACAAAACTGATTAATGTTCATAGGATATATTGCACTTCGAATCGCACAGAATCCTATCAAGGGTTTGGAACAAGCTTCAAGTTCAGCTTCCGTAAGGAGCGCGAACCGCGTACGTTGCGCGTCTACTGCTAGTGTTGTGGATTCTAAGTCATACTGAGCCGTCATTGATTCTGGCGCAGGCCGACCTGCATCTCCAGTTACTAGTGGTAACTTCATCAAGTTTTTGAAATACGACATTGTGATTAATATTTAAACCCTGCGCTAGCCCCAATACTATCAGACTAAAAAAAAAAGAAAAAAAAAAAATTCATCTTGTTGTTGTCTGCAACATACGAGATATCACCAGAGACTTATACCACTGTCTCTGACAAAACTCAAATCATGCTTCATGATTTACACATTACAATAGTCCTCTCCCAGATACCGTCTGAGAGTCGCATTTCTAATTTGAAGCCTTCTTTGGCAGAAGAGTCAGTATCGCTTCAAGAATTTCCCTAACCCCATCAGTCTGTAAACTAGGCTGAATCGAACGATTGTCGTCGATCTCCCCATCATCAGAACTGTCTGATGTGCCCTTGCTACAACTAACGTTTACTGCTGAGAGAGATCTTTTCTCTCTTGTCTTTAGGCGCTTTCTTAACTCCATTAACGGAACGTCCTCCTCGGATGAAGAATTCTCACGCTCTTTTCGCACCCCCCTAGTCAGTCTGTCTCGTGCGTTCTCTTGCCCTACTGCATCGTCACTGTCGCTATCGGATGATTCTGGAGCTACAACCTGGGTGGCTTTACGTAATGTTCTCCCCCTGGCTTTTGGAATCGGCCACTCGCTAATTTTGGCTATCCGCAAGTGTTCAGCATGTGAACTGACCTCAGTGCCATCTAGTTGATGTCGTACCCTGAATGTGACAGGCGACAATTGTTCCACCACTCTATAGTGCGACCTCCACTTACTGTCTAACTTATTGTGTCTACGGTGATTACGAAGGTACACTGGATCACCGACCTTAATTTCGACAGGCTGTACACCTCTATTAGCATACTTAGCCCCCTTCTTCTGTGCTTTCTTAATTCGCCGATACACCTGGGTGAAGGCCTTGTGTTGCTGCTCAAGCGCTATCTTGTGAAAATCTTCACCAGCGTATTTTCTTCGGGGTCTAAGGATGTTATCTAACGGTAGCACTGGATCGCGACCGTACAGTAAAAAGAAAGGAGATTCCTGCGTAGTTTCCGAAACACAAACCCTATAAGCTGCTAGTACCTGGTTAATATGCACGTCCCATGTCGAAAAATCCTCTTGTATCTTTTTGGACAGAATGTCGTTAAAAGTTCTGTGAAAACGTTCGACCTTAGCATTGGACTGTGGATGATCAAGACTGGTCGTGACATGATCTATGTTTAGTTCTGCCAGCGTTTCTGCCATAACCCTATTCACATTCTCAGATCCATTGTCTGATACTATCTGCAATGGGCAGCCATGTCTGGGTAGAATTTCTTCTACGAGCAGCTGTACCACTGACTGCGGCGTTTTATCTGGTACAGGGAACGCCTCTACCCAACCTGTCAGATGACAGATAAATGCTATGACATAGCGATTCCCGCTAAGGGAGCGGTCAAACGGACCTGCCAAGTCCAATGACAACTTAGCGAATGGGTATGGAGGAATGTCCATTTCCTGTACGGGGGCCCTTTTCTTTTGTAACACTCTAGACTGACAGATGACACACCCACTAACATATTCATACAGTTGTTTGTACATGTTAGGCCAGTAATACTTTCTGCTGACTGTGTCATGCGTCTTGTCTATTCCTAAGTGACCATTTTCGTCATGGTACTGTCTGACTACGTACTCTACCAAGTGAGACGGAACATACAATCTGGCTACTGGTTCATCATCAGGATGAGACAAGAAATATAGAACATCCTCTATCAGCATGTATCTCCTATTGACTGTCATGGTTCCTTGTTCACTAATCAATAAGTCCTTTAAGCGCACTATTTCAGAATCCTTCTCCTGTTCCTCAATAATATCAAACCCTGGAAGATCAACTTTTTCCAGCTTCTCGTCACACCCTGCCCTTATTGTACAACTAGCAAACTGCTTGGGTGTGAATTGGTTGGAGTTTATGACTCCTATGACAAAAGCATTGTCATTGACCTCTCTGGTTAACTCTTCTTCTTCCTCATGCTCTGGCATGTGAGTACCACTCGGCATTCTGGATAGTAAGTCTGCCAAAACATTTTGAGGACCTGGGATATATTCAATAGTACAGTTATATCCTGAAATGCCTAGGGCCCACATCTGCACCTTCCTATTTTGCATTGGTGAATTAAGCAAATACTTAAGAGGCATGTGATCCGTGCGGATTACAAACTCCGCATTATGCAAGTAGTGATTTAGCTTTTGAAGCGCATAATGGATCGCAAAAGCCTCTTTCTCTATTGTCGACCATTTCCTCTGACTGGTACTAAGTTTATGGGATAGAAAGTAAATAGGTCTTTCTACCTTTGAGCCTGGGGAAATGTCTGAATCCTCATCGCATTTTTGCGCGCAAGACATGCCCCCACGCATGTGTCGCTGGCATCCGTGTAAAGGATGTACGGACGCCGTGTATCTGGATAGGCTAACACTGGTGCTACGGCTAACGTCTCCTTCATCAAATCAAACGCTTTCTGGCATTCCTCTGTCCAACTGAATCTCGCATACTTTCGTGTCAGTGCTATGATTGGTTCAGCCATCTGGGAGAAATTAGGAATCATTTTCCTGTAAAACCCAATCATACCAATGAACGAACGGCACTCTCTGACACAGGTCGGAGCCGCCATAGCCCTAATGACTTTTACCTTTTCCTCATCCGGTTTTATCCCCTGGCTACTAATGACAAACCCTAAGTATTTGGTTTCTTCCTCAAAGAACTGACACTTCTTGAGTTTCAGCTTCAGGTCATGCTGTCTCAATCGATCAAAGACTGTCTGAAGGTGACACAGATGGTCTTCTATTGTTTCTGAGAAGATCAAAATGTCATCGAGATAGGCACAGGTAAAGCTTTCTAAACCGGCTAGCACGATATTCATAAGCATCATGAACAATCCCGGTGCTCCCACCAAACCAAAAGGCATTTTCGTGAATTCGAATAATCCCTTGTGGCATGCAAATGCTACTCTATCCCTACTCTCCTGATCCGCCATCTTGACCTGCCAGTATCCCGACTTAAGGTCCAGACTGGTAAAATACTTGGCCTTTCCAAGCAGTGACAAAATGTCATCTATCAGCGGTAGTGAGTACGATGTTTTCTTTGTAACCTCATTCAGTTTTATAAAGTCAACACATAAACGTTTCGACCCATCCTTCTTGGATACAATCACTAAACTAAAAGACCATGGGGACTGAGAACGTCTTATCACACCTGCCTGTAACATCTCTTCTAGAGCCTTGTCAACAATCTCTCTATCTTGAAGCGGGATTCTATACGGTTTTATCCTAATGGGAGGATGATCGCCGGTATCTAGTTTCATCGTGACAGTGTCAGTAGCCCCTAAATCAAGGTCGCTATTCGCGAACAAGTCTTGATTGTTCGTAATGAGCTCTGACACTACACCTTTCATATTCTCCGGCGCAGTGACTTCCGTCAAGTCGACTGCCGATACCTGCCGATCAACCGACCCTATCTGTACTTCATGTACTTCTTGAACTGCTGTTACCTTCCCTACAACACAACCCCTTCTAACTCTATACGTCTTGTTTGTGTTGTTTACTATCAGTATGGGATACGTCTGGTGATTATTTTGCCTGACTACCGTGCTTGTCACTAACAGTCCCGGTTCTTGTGCTATAAATCCCTTGTCTGTTTCCGAAATCTCTAAGAGTGTCTCTCTTGCAAAATACGGAGCATTCTTCATCCGTACCTGGAATACTTCTGCCGTCTGAGGTTTTATCACTTTCGTCTTAGTCACTCTGACCAAAGACGAAATGTGGATGTCCTGTTCATAGGGCACATAAACACTTCCGACTCTGAGTTTCTTCAAGTCAAAATAAATCCTCACCCCGTTTTTGTCTAACCAGTCATTTCCCAAAATAAAGTTCCTGTTGAGCCCTGATACCACGTAGAACTTATGTTTAAACTTTTGCCCCGCTACCGTAAATTCTAATTCTGAACCCCCCAATACTTGTAAAGCTTCTCCACTAACTGACTGTAACGACACATCTCCCTTTCCTAACTTTGGCTTATGACTGAGTTTATCGTAAGCCCCCTTGCTAATCAAAGACACCTCTGCTCCCGTATCGATCAAGCTACGAAATCGTTGCTTCCCAATTTTGAACACTATGCACTTAGGGCTACCCGCTACATTAATGCTAAACAACTGACTCTTTCTACTTTTCCGGTCCTGCGTAACGGCTTCGTGTGCCGCAGAACCTTCTAGTTTTCCTGCCTCGGCGGAAACCTTCTTTGACCTTGTGGCCGCCTGTTTCTGGCCTTTCTACATTCCCGCTGAATGTGACCTCGTTCCCCACACTTCCAGCATTGAATCGGGGGACGCATTGTTTGCTGACCAACCGTCCCTATCACTCGGCAATTTCGTGCCTGGTGCCCTACTCTCCCGCATTTAAAACAATTACGGTGACGAGCATGGTCTACTTCCATAGCCTCTTCTCCACCCCTAGCTGTCGCTCTCGGCTGACTAAATGGCCGATTGTTTATCGTGCGTAGCTCAAACCTATGGCGAAGGTTTTCCTCCTGCATGGCCACCTGCACGGCCCTATCTAACGTATTTGAGTTGTCCCTCAGGACTTTCATTTTAAGAAAGTCCTGCGCCAATCCGTCAACAAAGAAATTTGTTAGTTGCCGTTGTACCACAGCAGCGCCCATCTGACTCGGGAAGGCTTCGCCGGCCAGAGTCATTAGTCGCTCTGCGTACAGAGGCACACTTTCCCTCGGGTGTTGTTTCACCCGCTGTAGCAACGCAAAAGCATGATTTTCATCGGCGATTTCGCCGAACCTTACGGTTAGCTGCCTTTTCAGTTCATCCCAATCCCCTGCCGCTTCCGTTTTTAAGAATCGATGGATAAAATCACTCACCACCCCCGAGCTTGCTTGATAAGCAATGACGGTGCGCCTGTTGAGGGCTTTATTTAGCACTGCATATTTGTCAATTTCTTTTATCCACTCCCTAAATTTGGTAGGCTTTCCGTCAAACGTTCCTACCATCTGCCCTATACTCTGGGCGTTAATCGCCTGACTCATTTCCTCTATTTTTTCGCCTAAAATCCTAAACACTTCCTCTGCCATTTTTGTTTCTTTTTAAATGTAACAACAACACAACTCTAGCTAACTGGTCTGGCTCCTCTACTGATAAGACTCAACAAGGGTTAAACGAAAAAAGTCACTTACCCCGTGATCCTTTCGGCTGTTGGTCTTGAATGAGTCGCAGACGTCCCGTGGGCTCGAACTCTGTTTTCCTTGAAGTGGGCTCGAACTCTGCTTTCCTTGAAGTGGGCTCGAACTCTGCTTTTCCTTGACGTGGGCTCGAACTCTGCTTTTCCTTGACGTGGGCTCGAACTCTGCTTTTCCTTGACGTGGGCTCGAACTCTGCTTTTCCTTGACGTGGGCTCGAACTCTTCTCTTCTCTTCGGGTTGTTGGCTTGCACTCTTCTCTTCTCTTTCTGGTCTGCTCTTCCACCCTTGCGTCGTTGGCTGTCGATTTGGTGCTGATAGTCTAGTTTTTCTGTTTCTTCGTGGCCTCTGTTTCTTCCCGTTCCGAGATCCTGGGTCACGGCACCAAATAAGAAGATATGGTAGTGTTACACTACCGCAGCCACACGCAAGGTGTTGTAGATGGAAGACGCAGCCAGACAAGAGTGTTTCCAGAAGAGTCTTTTATTTCTTGGTCATCGTGGGTCTAATAGGTTGGGCACAACCAACCTACTAGCATGGCATACTAAAATGGCGAAAATACCGGAGCTCGGTCTCTCGCTTCTCAGCTCCCTCTATCTATCTATCTCACTCTCTTCGTTGTGTACTCTCTATCTATCTCGTTCCCTTCGTTGTGAGCTCTCTCGTTCTGGTCATTGTGCGAGCTCTCTCTCTATCTCGTTTTCTTCGTTGTGAGCTCTCTCGTTCTGGTCATTGTGCGAGCTCTCTCTCTATCTCGTTCCCTTCGTTGTGAGCTCTCCCGTTCTGGTGTTTACCCCCAATATATATACCCGTTCTGGCCGAGGGCATCGCCCCTTTGTCTCAACCAGTCAAAAGGGGCTATTACTGTCACCCATATTATTCCACATCTATCATGGTGGCCAGCGTCCCCTGACCCTATCTGTCAAAGGAGCTATTACTGTCGCCCATAATCTATCCCCCATCTGCTCTGGTGGATAGCGCCCTCTGATCCTAGCTGACCAGGGACCCATTACTGTCTCTCATAATTATTCCACATCTATTATGCTGGTCAGCGTCCTCTGATCCTAGCTATCAAAGGAACTCATTACTGTCTCTCCTAATTATTCCACATCTATTATGGTGGCCAGCGTCCTCTGATCCTAGCTATCAAAGGAACCCATTACTGTCTCTCATAATTATTCCACATCTATTATGGTGGCCAGCGTCCTCTGATCTTAGCTGACCAGGGACCCATTACTGTCTCTCCTAATTATTTCACATCTATTATAGTGGCCAGCGTCCTCTGATCTTAGCTGACCAGTAACCTATTACTGACTCTCATAATTATTCTTTGTCAGCAGGAGTCTGTGTTCCTCACTACTAACGAGGGCTCATTATTTATTCATTAGTCCCAGCTTAGTAGGGCCGGCCACTTGTCAACTCCACGTGAGCCCGTGGTACTAATTATACCCTCGTTATTTTCATATCAAGGGAAATTATAAAATTACCCGACCGTGATATTGGTCGTATACACTTATAGTGTAACACCCTCCCCCCCCCCCAAAAAAAAAAAAAAAAAAAAAAAAAAAAAATAAGAGGGGGGTGGGGTGGGGGAGGTGTTGAGATGGGAAGGGGGGATGGGTGGAGAGGGGGATTCACGAAGATATTATTTTTGCGATTCATGGATCACAAATTCCCCCCCCCCCTCCCCCAAACACTGAAACAAACAAAACCACCCCCCCCCCCCCCGCCCAACCTTCACGTTGCATGATAGAATGGGACGATGAAGAGAGAAGGCACCGCTTACATTGCATAACTTCTTTCACTGGCCGATACGTCTAACAACTTGGGGGGGGGGGGGGGTGAGGCGTGAGGGGGCAGTCACGAATCGTGATTATAGGACTGACATGACCTCCCTCATATAACAACTGATTAACTGTAACTTTCCAAGACTGCCCTCAACTTACTCCATCACCTTAGTTCCCGCCACGCGGTTCCTGAAAAAATAGACGACACTACGCTGAGTGAAGGCCACGCTGACTGGAGATCTTCAGCAGACGATCGATCTCTGTCACGTGATCTCAATCTGAGCCAGTCGCCTTCTTCCGTTTCAGTTGCAGCTGCAGCTAGGCACCCGGCAGACCTTACTCCCTCTGAGATAAGCACAGATGAGATTTTTAGCTGCCAGCAAGAGGTAAGGATTCTCAAGAGTCTCCTTAGGCTCTCGCAGACGGAAGAAGGTTTGATTAGCAGCTTTACGTTTTGTGTGTTGTTGTGGCGTCTACATGTAGGCCACTACTCTAGCGATCAGCAGATCCGGTCAAGGCCGGGTCAAGCCAGGCCATCAGTCTTGGAGCCTGGAGCGGGAAGGTGGTGTGGGGTGGAGGAGGGAGGAAACTTCTCCAAGATCTTCGTTTGACGTTTGATCAGTTCTGAGCGCTTTTCGTTTGTTTGCTTTTACAAGAACGAGATTGGTTTAGACGCGTATACAGAAACGTGCTGGTTGACATTTATGGCCCTTTTCGGTCTCGGGGTGACATTTTTTGCCCACGTTCAGACTCGGGGTTCGAACTGAACCTGAGACCTTTTGGTGGGTGGTTTCGGGTATGGCCAGCTTTACGGTTTTTATTCTTCTTCGAAGTTTGTTTATTTGTTTGTTTGTTTGTTTTTGTTTTCTTTGAGTAGAAGGCCCGTTTAAACGTGTGAACAGAACCTATTTTCTTTCTCGGAGTTCAGTCATGCGAAACTGAGAGTGATGTCTTTTGCACGCAGCTAGACACCATGGCCAAATGAGCCACTGCCTAACAGCGCAGTGAGAACGTATTTTTTTAAGGAAAATGGTCGGCCTTGAACTGTTTAACCCTTATCATTCAGAATACACCAGTGTGTGAAATAAGTTTGACTAAAATAGTTCAAGGGTAGTGCCACCCTTGAACCAAAGCCTATCTTATCTGTAAGTACTATAATGTAGCTTGCATATGGCAGTGTACAGATTTGAAGCTTTTAGCCTCTGTATGATATGGGTTAAGCCGAGCAAGTCTATACCGCTGAATCTCATCTCACAGTCACTTCCGGAAGTAGACACTCTGACTGTCCAAGGACTCGGTCAAAAACAAAATCATGACCCGGCTTCGGCCTTTCACTACAATAAGCAAAGGGTCCTCGGGCCGCTGGAGACCTTAGCTGATCTTAGACAAAAACTATAGCAGTATGGCTATGATTCTGTATCGGCGGTGTCCTGCTGGGAAATATAGGAGGAAAAAAATCAATAACGGGCTTTCCCTGTGTACCTGACGATGATTCCCGGTGTAACACGCCAAAAAGACTCTCACGCCAGATCGGCTCAGGGTCACATACGTCAAGAGGACTAATATTCCATGACAGTCAGTCGACCCCGGGGTCAAGGGGACTCTCACGCCAGAAGACCCGTGGTCACACCAGCCGATAAGACTCTCATGCCAGATACGCCAAGATGACTATCACGCCAGATAGACTCGGGGTCACTTTGGCATAAGCCAATATGACCTCAGATCGATCTGGAGCGAGAGTAATTTTGTCGTGTTACTCTTTTCACGCCACGCCAAAATGACCCCGGTAAGTACGGGCTATTCTGGCGCGGTGACGCCGCCACGGCTTTGCAAACGACAAAAAGCGTACAACTGAAAGGCCTTAACCCGTTCAGTGCCGAGAAAAACCGAACACCATCCAAATGCAAGAGGTATAGATCCTCATGAGCCCCCGCATTTGCGGGGCTCATAAGGATCTATACCCTTTTGCTGGCGCCACTTTGAATCCATGTTCCTTGGACAGCTAGGTCTTTCTGGTGCTGAATCAACAACAAAATCTGCTTCAGATGGCACTAAACGGGTTAAATAAAGGGACCTGCTTCAGGCAATACAGGGTTAATAGCTGGCAATAAAGGCTCTTAGTTATGCTGTCCTCCACTGTACTGTTAGCCATATCAGTGAACACAGAGCAGGCGACTCAGGCCATCTCGCGGCTGGGTTTGTACATAGACGAATTTTACCGCGGTAGCAGAAAAACTCTAATTCCTTCAGTTCAGTTACATACTCCATGTGAGAAGGCACACGGTGCCTACTCACATGGCGGATTGTAAAAGGAATTAGTCTTGGCTGAGGCATGGCAATAACAACAACACCTTTGTATCATCAGATTTAGCAACGAAAAACTAGATCGCTTTAACCCCTTCATTGTCAGTGGACGCAGACTATTTTTTTTGAAAACATTGTAATTTCAACGTCAAAGAACCCCAGCCGTCAAAAGGAACATGGACACAAAAATAGTTTAAGCAAGAGGCATAGATCCTCATGAGCCCCCACAAGTTGTGTGGCGTTCAGTTTTTCTCGATAGTGAAGGGGTTAAGTTCCTATGAACTGTTGATTACACACAGCCCAACGCGGATGAAGACACTGAACAAGTAGAAGAAACTGATTTTGGGGCGGTTGCATCCGAACCCAATCCAAATGTCCTTTTATGCAAACAAGAAAAGAATTTCGTGGAAAAAAATATATGAGAACTTCTTCTTCTTCTTCTTTTTTTTTTTTTTTTGAATAAGAGGCAGTTATGACGCCGGTTATTTTCACTAACAGTGAAAGATGAAGGCAGTCTACGATTTTGCGAAAGGACAACAAAGCAATTGAGACCGAAAAAAAAACAACACAAAAACATTGTGAAATTGTTTGTGAGTGTGTGTGAGAAAGAGCCGCGAGCGCGGAGAGAGCGAGCGAGCGAGCGAGCGAGAGAGAGAGAGAGAGAGAGAGAGAGAGAGAGAGAGAGAGAGAGAGAGAGAGAGAGAGAGAGAGAGAGAGAGAGAGAGAGATTTATTCAAGGTCATGGAATGAGCATCGTCCTGGTATCGTCCAGTCCCTTTCCCTTCCAGAGTCGAGTCAGAAGGTCACACCAAGAATCGTCTGCTCAGTACTGCGAACTAGAATCTACCATAATGCTAGTAATAGCTCATAAATAGTGTCTAAGTATCTTGGTGCCAGACGCCAAACTAATCAGGCAACTACTTTAAGCGGTAATTGTCAATGCATCTCTCGAAGCTGCAAAATTTAGCAAAGCCCCCACATTGACAACTGAAGGCCGATGGATCTCTTTTAGTTCATTCACGGCCAGAAGCTTAGGGACCCCTCCTCCTCCCCCATCTGGTCTCTTCTCATCGCATGCGCGGATTGATATTTACCCATTACACCCTGAGGCGGACTTTTAAAAAGCTTCTTATTGTCCTATGAAGGCTACATTACAGTAGGAGCTAGATAAACCATTTTAGTTCAAAGGTGGTGCCAGGATAGCTTGGCGCCTGATTGAGGCGCCAAACTACATGGGCACCACCCTTGAACCATGATAGTCAAATTTGTTTCAAGCAATAATGTGAACAGGGTTAAAAGGAGGCCTGCTCAGTAAACTTACATCACAAGGCTTAGATCACTAGACGGGTGTTGAGACCGTGCCGTGCGGTAGTCATACAAGGAATCCCATTTGCGATCGTGTTTATCAGACAGACAGCCGGAAAATGCCCTTGCAGAGACAGTTCAGCTACCGTCTCTTTCCTGTCCCACAACGGAAAATACGAGCTGTCAAAGTTTACCCCGTCACTGCTGCGGGCAGCGGACGTAGATTGGACGGCGGAAATCCTCATGAATCCAACCTGAAAGATCTTTAGCCGTCAAAGGATACAAAGTGGTTTCAACAAGAGGCATAGATCCTCATGAGCCCCCGCAATTTTGGGGGCTCATGAGGATCTATACTTTTTGCAACGGGTGGGTGTTACATGTTTTTGAATATGACTCCACCTCGTGCCTCTTTGAGAATGGCAAGTTAATCACGCACAACCTTCGAGCTCTCAGGGCCGTCCCTTCTTTGTTGTTTGCGATATATTTTGGACATTTCTGAACATGACTGCACGGTGAGTCAGTTAGCTGATATACCAAGCGCGTACCAAGGCTTCAGAGTCCCCCCCCCCCCCCCACAAGAAAAACAAAGCCCAACCAAACAAACAAAGACAAAACAAAACAAACAAAAACAAACAAACAAAAACCCCAACAAAACAACAAGAAAAAAACAAAAACAAACGAACAAAACAACAAAAAACAAAACAAACAAAAGAACAACCATTGTGATGAAACTCTATGCTCACGCATAGGGTTCACACAGTAGGTTAAATTCGGTACGGTTTTATTAGCGGTTTGTTTTGTGCCTTAGGGGAGCTGGGTGGCTCGGTGGTAAAAGCGTTTGCCTCCAGACCAAAAGGTCCCGGGTTCGACTCCAGCTTGGGTCAAAATTTGCTCAGACCCTTTTTCGTTGTCCCCGTCTTTGAAATCACCCTCGTGGTGGACAAAAGACGTTAAGCCCTAAACATTTTTTGTTTTGTGCCGATAGTCCGTGAGGCCCATGGGCCACTTGGAATCTTTAAGAAACGGTTAACACGGGGAGTTTTAGTGAGTTGTAGGCGAGACCTCAGTCTGTCAGAGGTCTAGATACGTTAGTGCGGGCTATATTGTCAGTGAGTACAGACGTGTGTGACATACCTTAGCCCGTATTCCAAGACTCTGAAACCTAGAATTCATGTATGTTTCTATATCTATTATTGTTAGTTGCTTAGAAGCTCGGCACACGCTACCAGAATTTGCCACTAGCAATGTGTGGTAAGCAACAATTTGCCACCTGCCACATCGGCTTCCTGGCACACGTATCAATGTGCGCGCAATGTGTTGTACTGACTGACCTGCCATTACTATATATGGAACAGCTCTCACGGCGCGCCCGGTTGAAATATTCGGAGCTGCAGGAGTCCCATATGCATGGGAACTCTCGGACAAGGTTGATAAATTTACTCACTGGAGACGTGCCGCATACGGATACGCAGCTATTTGCAGCGTTTCCACATGCGGCGCGTCTCCAATGAATATTACAGTCTCAAAGCCGTCGGCCCTCGCGCTGGGACCATACGGCGTTGAGGCGCGTCCCCTGGGTGGTGGATAGGGGGTCCCTCGTGAGAGGGGTGCACCGAATGAAATAAGGTGCCGTGAACCAACATGGTCTAAGGGAAGGTGACCCCGACACAAAACCCCTGGTCCTCCTAGTAAGGGGGTTGGGCGTGGGGGTAGCTTCCCCACCCTGCAAAAAAGGAAATAGCTACAAAAACGCCGACGAAAAGACTAACAGTAATTCCATTCCTGGAGGAGGAAGGTTCTTCTACCAGAAGACTTATGACGTCCTGTGGTGAAAGCCGGAAGTCTTCGGAAGCCACAGGACCGAGCCGCCTCTCTCTATCCAGGGATACAACCATGGGCACATGGAACGTCAAGACCATGTACCAGAGCGGCAAGGCCGCCCAGATAGCAGCGGAAATGCAAAAGTACAACCTTTCCCTGCTAGGTATCAGTGAAGCCAGATGGACGCAGTCTGGCCAGAAAAGGCTGTTAAGTGGGGAGATGATTCTGTATTCAGGTCATGAAGAGGAGAATGCCCCCCATACAGAAGGTGTAGCATTCATGCTGTCGCCAGTGGCACAGAGCGCGCTGATGGGCTGGGAACCTCTTGGGCCAAGAATTATCACAGCAGCCTTTAGAACCAAGAAAAAGCTCAAGCTGAATGTCATCCAGTGTTATGCGCCCACTAATGACAGTGATGAGGAAGAGAAACAAGAGTTCTACGACCGACTCCAGAGTGCCTTGGACAAATGTGCGGAGCGAGACATCACCATCGTCATGGGCGATTTTAATGCCAAAATAGGGGAGGACAACACCGGATACGAAGAGGTGATGGGGAGACAGGGACTAGGCTCGGAGATGAGTGAGAACGGGGAGAGGTTTGTAGACTTTTGTGCTCTAAACCGACTTGTCATTGGTGGCAGCATCTTCCCACACAGAAGAATACACAAAGCAACTTGGGTCTCACCTGACCATACAACAGAGAACCAAATAGACCATATCTGCATTAGCAAGAAATTTAGAAGATCCCTTCAAGATGTTCGAGTGAGGAGGGGAGCAGATGTCGCCTCCGACCACCATCTGCTTACCTTAAGAATGAAGCTCAAGCTAAAGAAAAGCCGCACAGAGACAACAAGAAGACAGCGCTATAATGTAGGCCTCCTGAGAGAAACTGGAGTTAGAGAAGGGTTTAAACTGGTGCTGTCCAACCGGTTTCAAGCGCTGCAGGAGCTAGTAAATGAAGAGGAGGCGGTCACCACAGAGCAGCAGTGGAAGGCAGTTAGAGAGGCGCTGAACTCAACCTGCAAAGACACTGTAGGGTTCAGGAAACACCATCACAAGGACTGGCTGTCGGCACAGACCTTGAAGAAGATAGAAGTGAGGAAGCAGAAGAAAGCAGCTGTCAACAACAGTCGCACAAGAGCAGCCAAAGTAAGGGCACAGGGGGAATACTCGGAAGCCAACCGCGAGGTGAAGAGTAGTATCAGGGCAGACAAGAGGGCCTACACAGACAGCCTGGCAGCAGAGGCAGAAAAGGCAGCAGGCAGCGGCAACATGAAACAGCTCTACGACATTACCAGAAGATTGTCAGGCAAGTATGGCCATACAGAAAGACCAGTAAAAGACAAAGAAGGCAAGCCTATTGCAGACAGAGCAGACCAACTCGACAGATGGGCCGAGTATTTTGAAGAGTTACTGAACAGACCGAGCCCACCCGACCCCCCAGACATCCAGCCGGCAGAGACCGACCTACCCATCAGCTGTGACAGACCCAGCCGGGAAGAGATCAGAAGAGCAGTGGCATTCTTGAAGAACGGCAAAGCAGCAGGCCCAGATGGCATCCCAGCGGAGTCTCTGAAAGCAGACCTAGAGACAACAGTGGAGATGCTGTACCCACTGTTTGGAAAGATCTGGGAAGAGGAGGTGATGCCGGCTGACTGGAAGGAGGGGTACCTAATCAAGCTTCCCAAGAAAGGCGACCTCAGCAAGTGTTCCAACTACAGAGGAATCACCTTGCTGTCAGTACCAGGAAAGGTCTTCAACAGGATCATCCTGGAGAGAATGAAGAGCTCCGTTGACCCCCAGCTGAGAGACCAGCAAGCAGGATTCAGGAAGAACCGATCATGTACAGACCAGATCGCCACTCTCCGCATCATCGTGGAACAGTCTCTGGAGTGGAGCTCCCCGCTGTACGTCAACTTTGTGGATTATGAGAAAGCATTTGACAGTGTGGACCGAGAGACTCTGTGGAAACTCCTACGACACTACGGTGTACCCACAAAGCTCGTCCGCCTGATCAAGAGCAGCTACGATGGCATGACATGTCGCGTGATCCACGAAGGGCAGTTCACCAGGGAGCTCCAGGTCAGAACTGGTGTCAGGCAGGGGTGTCTGCTGTCTCCGTTCCTCTTCCTACTGGCCATAGACTGGGTCATGAAGATGACCACAGAGCACAGACGAAGTGGAATACAGTGGACACTGTGGACACAGCTTGACGACCTCGATTTTGCAGACGACTTGGCATTACTGTCCCACACTCATCAACAAATGCAGGACAAGACCACGAGGCTTGCTGACATCTCGTCCCAAGTGGGCCTCACCATTCACAAACAGAAAACAAAGACAATGAGGCTGAACGCAACCAGGGAAGAACCAGTCTTGCTTGCTGGCACCCCGTTGGAGGAGGTGGAGTCCTTCACCTATCTCAGGAGCATCATAGACAAAAAAGGCGGCACTGATGCAGATGTCAGAGCACGAAACGGTAAAGCCAGAGCAGCCTTTCTCCAGTTGAAAAAAGTGTGGAGCTCCAGAGAGCTGTCACAACACACCAAAGTCCGGATTTTCAACTCCAATGTAAAAGCAGTTCTCTTATATGGAGCAGAGACTTGGAGATTGACAAAAACCACGGTCAACAGAGTACAGACCTTCATGAACAGTTGCCTTAGAAGAATTTTCAAAATCCACTGGCCAGAGAAGATCAGCAACGTCAGACTCTGGGAGAGAACAGAGCAGATAACAGCAGAGAATGAAATTGGGCGAAGAAGATGGGGATGGATCGGTCACAGTCTGAGAAAGCCAGCTTCCAGTATCACTAGGCAGGCATTGTCATGGAACCCCCAGGGAAAGAGGAAAAGAGGTAGGCCGAGAAACTCCTGGCGTCGAGACCTCCAAGCAGACATCAAGAGACTGGGAACCACCTGGAGTAGAATCAAAGGAGAAGCACAGGACAGGAGTTGCTGGAGGTCTCTCGTCGACGGCCTATACCCGGGTAGGGGTGACAGGCGTAAGTAAGTAAGTAAAGCCGACGGCCGTCGCTCAGCTTCTCCGCCATTTTTTCCGGCTCGCCGGAAGATGAAGAAACGGGAAGTGGCGCAAGAACACCGCTGATTGGCTGAGAGGCGGCAACATTGCTCGAGCCTTGCCGGCTACCACAAATGAATAGACTCGGTTTGTATCGGGTCGCAATTTGTGGCGGCAATATTGTAGGCGCCCCCTAATTGAGGCGGCAACATTGCCGCCACAAAATTGCGCCCGGCAATAGGTGTTTGTGGTAGAGTGTGCCAATCTTAGAAGCTTGG